>JAGIQG010000036.1:6253989-6928148 GCA_024679065.1 Sphyrna mokarran | reverse complement strand
GTAAGGGAACCTTGGTGTACGAAAAAAGTTAATTCGCTGGTTAAAAGGAAAAAAGAGGCTTATGTCAGGATGAGGCTTGAAGGCTCAGTTAGTGCAATGGATAGCTATAGATTAGCCAGGAGGAGCTAAAGAGTGAGTTGAGGAGAGCTAAAAGGGGACACGAGAAGACTTTGGCTGATAGGATTAAGGAGAATCCTAAAGCTTTCTTTAGATATGTTAAGAATAGAAGATTGGTTAGGACAAGATTAGGGCCAGTCACAGACAGCAGTGGGAAGTTGTGCGTGGAGCCTGAAGAGATTGGAGAGGCACTGAATAAATATTTCTCTTCGGTATTCACGCAGGGTGATGTAAATGTAGTTATGGAGAACACTGAGGTACAGGGTAGCAAACTGGAAAGTATCGAAGTAGAAAGGGAGGATGTGCTAGATATTCTCGAGGGTTTGAAGTTGGATAAGTCCCCCGGGCCGGACGGGATTTACCCTAGGATTCTCTGGGAGGCAAGAGAGGAGATTGCAG
The DNA here is from genome assembly GCA_024679065.1 of Sphyrna mokarran. Lineage (NCBI taxonomy): Eukaryota > Metazoa > Chordata > Chondrichthyes > Carcharhiniformes > Carcharhinidae > Sphyrna > Sphyrna mokarran. Next base: position 6,927,632 of record JAGIQG010000036.1, on the reverse strand, counting down.
AGCCTCTGGCTCTGATCTTCAGGTCGTCGTTGGTTACGAGTGTGGTTCCGGAGGACTGGAGGATAGCGAATGTGGTCCCATTGTTCAAGAAGGGGAAGAGAGACCTTCCAGGGAATTATAGGCCAGTGAGTCTTACTTCTGTTGTGGGCAAAGTATTGGAGAGAATTATTAGGGATAGGATTTATAGTTATTTAGAGAGAAATGAATTGATTGGGGATAGTCAGCATGGTTTTGTGAAGGGTAGGTCGTGCCTTACTAACCTCATTGAGTTTTTTGAAAAAGTGACCAAAGAGGTGGATGGGGGTAAGGCGGTTGATGTGGTATATATGGACTTTAGTAAGGCGTTTGATAAGGTGGCCCATGGAAGACTTCTGCAGAAAATGCAGATGTATGGGATAGAGGGTGATTTAGCTAATTGGATTAGGAATTGGCTAGCAGATAGAAGACAGAGGGTGGTGGTTGATGGGAGATATTCATCGTGGAGTTCGGTGACAAGTGGTGTACCTCAGGGGTCTGTTTTGGGGCCCCTGCTGTTTGTAATTTTTATAAATGATCTGGATGAGGGTATTGAAGGATGGATTAGTAAATTTGCAGATGACACTAAAGTCGGTGGAGTGGTAGATAGTGAAGAGGGGTGTTATAGTTTGCAGAGGGACTTGGACAAGTTGCAGAGCTGGGCCGAGAGGTGGCAAATGGAGTTTAATGTGGAAAAGTGTGAGGTAATGCACTATGGCAGGAATAATAAATGTGTAGAGTATAGGGCTAATGGTAGGATTCTTAGTAGTCTTGATGAACAGAGGGATCTTGGTGTATTTGTGCATAGATCCCTGAAAGTAGGCAGTCAAGTCGATAAGGTTGTTAAGAAGGCATATGGAGTCTTAGCTTTTATTGGTAGGGGGATTGAATTTCGGAGCCGCAACGTCATGTTGCAACTGTACAAAACTCTAGTGCGGCCGCACTTGGAGTATTGTGTGCAGTTCTGGTCCCCACATTATAAGAAAGATGTGGAGGCATTGGAGAGGGTACAGAGGAGGTTTACCAGGATGTTGCCTGGTATGGAGGGCAGGTCTTATGAAGAGAGGCTGAGGGATTTGAGGTTGTTTGCGTTAGAAAGGAGGCGGCTAAGAGGGGACCTTATCGAAACATATAAGATGATTAGAGGTTTAGATAGGGTGGACAGTGATAGCCTTTTTCCTAGGATGGAGAAAGCTAGCACGAGGGGACACAGCTTTAAATTAAGGGGTAATAGTTATAGGACGGATATCAGAGGTAGGTTCTTTACCCAAAGGGTGGTTAGGGAGTGGAATGCCCTGCCTGCAGCAGTTGTAGATGCGCCAAGTTTGGTGGCGTTTAAGAGGTTAGTTGATAAGTATATGGAAGAGAAGGGAATGGTTTAGTTTGGAGGGTCATTGCTTTTATATTGGTCGGCGCAACATCGAAGGCCGAAGGGCCTGTTCTGTGCTGTAATGTTCTATGTTCTATGTTCTATGTTCTATAACAGGGTTGTTGTGATGGGAGATTTCAATTTCCCAAACATCGACTGTAATATCCCAAGGGTAAGGGGTTTGGATGGTGTGGAGTTTGTTAGGTGTGTTCAGGAAGGTTTCATGACACAGTACGTGGAAAAGCCTACGAGAGGAGAGGCTGTACTTGACCTGGTGCTTGCTAATGAGCCAGGGCAGGTGTTGGATCTCACGGTAGGTGAGCATCTTGGGAATGGAGATCATAATTCTATCTCTTTCACGATAGCGATGGAAAGAGATAGGATCAGGCAGGCTAGGAAGCTGTATGTCTGCAGTAAGGAGAAGTATGAAAACATTAGGCAGGTAATTGGACGTATAAACTGGAAGGAGGTGTTCTTGAGGAAGACTACAGAAAGAAAGTGGCGGATTTTCAAGGAATGTTTGTCTGGGGCACTGCAAGACAACGTTCCGAGGAGTCAAGGAGGTTCTGGTAGGATACGGGAACTGTGGTGCATGAAGGTAGTGGTGAACCTAGTTAGGAAGAAAAAAAAGGTTTATAAAAGGTTCAGAGAGTTAGGGGTTGTTAGGGATCTAGAGGAGTATAAGGTGTGTAGAAGGGAACTTAAAAAGGAAATTAGGAGAGCCAGAGGGGTCATGAGAAGGCCTTGTAGAAGGCCTTCTACAAATATGTGAAAAGTAAAAGGATGAGAAGAGAAGGGATAGGGCCTATAAAAGGTGAAGGGGGAAAAGTCTGTGTGAATCCAGAAGAAATGGCAGAGGTGCTTAACGAGTACTTTGCCTTGGTATTCACGGTGGAAAGTGAAATGGGAGATTGCACTGCAGGTTTGAGGCATACGGAAAAGATTGAGTATGTGGATGTTAGGAAAGAGGATGCGTTAGACCTATTAAATTCTATCAAGATAGACAAGTCGCCGGGACTGGATGGGATGTACCCCAGGTTATTGTGGGAGGTGAGGGAAGTGGTTGCAGAGCCCCTGGTGATGATATTTGCGTTGTTCATGGAAACGGGAGAGGTTCCAGAGGATTGGAGGATTGCGGATGTGGTTCCTATCTTTAAGAAAGGGAACAGGGATAGTCCAGGAAATTACTGACCTGTGAGTCTGACTTCAGTGGTTGGTAAGCTGATGGAGAGGATTCTGAGGGATAAGATATATGAACATTTAGAGAAGTTTGGACTGATTAGAAATAGTCAGCATGGTTTTGTCAAGGGCAGGTCATGCCTTACGAGCTTAGTTGAGTTCTTCGAAAATGTGACTGAACACATTGACGAAGGAAGGGCGGTGGACGTAGTGTACATGGACTTTAGTTTGATAAGGTCCCCCATGCAAGGCTTCTGGAGAAGGTGAGAGGGCATGGGATCCAAGAGGCTTTGGCCTCGTGGATCCAGAACTGGCTTGCCGGCAGAAGGCAGAGAGTGGTTGTGGATGGGTTTTGTTCTGCATGGAGGTTGGTAACCAGTGGAGTGCCCCAGGGATCTGTTCTGGGACCCCTGCTGTCATTTTCATAAATGACCTGGATGAGGAAGTGGAGGGATGGGTTAGTAAGTTCGCCAGCGATACAAAGGTCAGTGGTGTTGTGGATGGTCTGGAGGGATGCCAAAAGTTGCAGCGGGACATAGACAGGATGCAAGACTGGGCAGAGAAGTGGCAGATGGACTTCAATGCGGATAAATGTGTAGTGGTCCATTTTGGCAGGAATAATGGGATGAAGGAGTACAATATAAGGGGTAGGAGTCTTAGCTGTGTTGTAGAGCAGAAGGATCTCGGGGTCCGGGTCCATAGGGCTCTTAAATCAGCCTCGCAGTTGGAGGAAGTGGTCAAGAAGGCGTACGGTGTACTGGCCTTCATTAATCGAGGAATAGAGTTTAGGAGTCAGGAGGTAATGATGCAGCTCTATAAGACTCTTGTCAGACCCCACTTGGAGGATTGTGCGCAGTTCTGGTCGCCTCATTATAGGAAGGATGTAGAGGCTATTGAGAGAGTTCAGAGGAGATTTACAAGGATGCTGCCTGGATTGGGAGGCAGCCCTTATGAAGATAGGTTGAGGGAGCTGGGACTCTTCTCACTGGAGAGACGTAGGTTGAGAGGCAACCTGATAGAGGTTTATAAAATGTTGACAGGAATAGATAGGGTGGACTCTCAGAGACTATTTCCCCGAGCTGAAATGGTCACGATGAGAGGAAACAGATTTAAGGTGCAGGGAAGCAAATACAAAGGAGATGTCAGGGGTAGGTTTTTCACTCAGAGGGTGGTGAGTGAATAGAACCGACTGCCGTCGGAGGTCGTTGAGGCAAACTCACTGGGGTCTTTTAAGAGACTTCTGGATGACTATATGGAAAAGAATAGGATAGGAGGTTATAGATAGGCCTGTGGATTGCTGGATGTGATCGGCGTGGGCCGAAGGGCCTGTTTGTGCTGTATTGTTCTATGTTCTATGTAAATCATACACTGGAATTTTACTGCCCCGCCTTCCATGGGGATCAGAGTGGATGAGGGATGGACAATTGGATGGTCTATGACCTCAAGCAGGATATTATGGCTCTGGGACAAGCGAGAACGTAAAGACGCTGCCATGGAGTTTTACAACACAGAAAAAGGCCTTTCAGCCCATCTTTTCTGGACTGGCAACTATCAAGCAACCATCTATTCTAATCCCATTTCCCAACATTTCATCCATGGCCGTGTGCGCTTTGGCATTTCAAGTGCTCATTTGAATCCTTCTTAAATGTTTAGAAGGGTAGGGTTTCTATGTTTCACTGTAGGGTTTCTATGATTTCTATGGTTTGAAGTCTCACAATACCAGGTTAAAGTCCAACAGGTTTATTTGGAATCACAAGCTTTTGGAGCGTTGCTTCTTCATCAGGTGAATGGAGGTAGCTTCACAAGCATGCTTATATAGGTAAAGACACAATTGCAAGATAATTACAGATTGGAATGTAAAGAACATACAATTATCTTGCAATTGTGTTTTAGTCTATAGTGTGTTTGAAAATCTACCTCTCCACTCACCTGATGAAAGGGCAATGCTCCGGAAGTTTGTTATTCCAAATGAACCTGTTGGTCTTTAACTTGCTGCTGTGAGACCTCTAACTGTGTCCACCCCAGTCCGAAGCCAGTATCTCCACATTCTTAAATGTTATGAGGGTTCTGTCTCCACCAGCCTTTCAGGCAGTGAATTTCAAACACCCACCCATCCTCTGGTGAAAAATGGTTTTCTTCAAATCCCTCTAAATCTCCTTCCCTTTAGCATAAATCTATGCTCTCTGGTTACTGACCCCTCTACAAGGGAGAGAAGTTTTTTCCTATTTAGCCTATCCTTGTCACTCATTCAGGTCTCCCATCTTGGCCTTCTCTGCTCTCAGGAAACAACCCCAGCCTAACCAGCCTCTCACCATTGCTGCAGCCAAGGCTAGTGGAGGACTAGAGGGCAGCTGATATGGTTCCACTTTTCAAGAAAAAGTCAAGTTTATTTATTAGTTACGAGTAAGGTTTACATTAATGTTGCAATGAAGTTACAATTCCCCTAGTCATCAACTCCTGTTCATGTAGGGTAGTTAGGGTAAATGCATACCATTATGGGGATAGGGCCTGGGTGGGATTGTGATCGGTGCACACTCTGCGCCGAATGGATTCTATGATTCTATCCTAACAGGCTTGTGGTCATTTTCATTAATACCAAGCTTCAGGCTTCAGAGGATTTTTTTTTGAAAGGCTGAATTCAGCCGAGATTTGAACTTGCATTCTTTGAGCAAGTCAACAAACATTAATGTCCACTACATTGTTAGATACATGGGTAAGGGGGAGGGTGGGACACCATAAATCTTGTTGAGTGAAACTAGACATTTAGGATGAAGCAATAAATAAGGAGAAAAGTTTGAGAAGTTGGGCACGTTTAGGCATTGTTCCTTTGAGTGATTTCATCAGCCTTGCTGTGTGTGGATGTGTCACATAGTGAGAGGGCATGAGATTTTATTCACCAGGCTAGGTTGGCAAGCTGCCAATCACTAAAACATGAGTTACTTCATAGAGATTCTCATGAAACAATGCGTCATTTCAAAAGCACCTTTCCACAAAGCAATGATATGGCACTTGACATGATGTCAAACAAGGAGAGATAGTCAGCATAACTTGATCATTCTCCCCATTCTTCATCTCCCCCACGTTCCCATCATCTCCAGCTCACCAATTTACTCACTACAATAAAAGAAACACACTGCGGGAAGCTGAAACAAAAACAGAAAATGCTGGAAATATCTCAGTAGGTCTGACAACATCTGTGGGGAGAGAATAGATCCAACATTTCGAGTCTTGATGGCCCTTCATCAGAACTCCACATTACACTTCACAGTGATCATAATTTTGCCCCAGATCAGGAGCACATTCCATCAGAATAATCTATTCCCATCTGGATTTAATTTGGCAGGAGTTATAATGGAATAATAAAATCCCTACAGTGCAGAAGGAGGCCATTCAGCCTATCAAATTGATACTGGCTCTCCGACAGAGCATCTTATCCAGGCCCATCCCCGCTCTATCCACATAACCCAACGTATTTACCCCAGTAATTCTTCCTAATCTACATACTATATACACACTGGAGTAACATGGGTTAGCATGGTGGTTACAACTGCTGCCTCACAGTGTCAGGAACCAGGGTTCGATTCCTGGCTTAGGTCACTGTCTGTGTCTGCGTGTGTTTCCTCCGGGTGCTCTAGTTTCTTCCCATCATCCAAAGATGTGCAGGTTAGATGGATTAACCCCTCAGTATCAGGGGGACTAGCTAGAATAAAAGCATGGGGTTACGGTGATATGGTCTGAGTGGGATTGTTGTCGGTGCAGACTCCATGGGCCAAATGGCCTCCTTCTGCACTGTAGGGATTCTATGACTAAGGGTCAATTTAGTTTGGCCAATCCATCTAACCTTCACATCTTTGGACCCTATGGGCCAATTTACATGGCTAATCTATCTAAACCGCACATCTTTGGACACTAAGGGGCAATTTAGCATAGCCAATCCACCTAACTTGCCTATCTTTCGACATTAATGGGCAATTTAGCATGGCCAATCCACCCAACGGCTTAAAAGCAAATTATGCAGATGCTGGAATCTGAAACTAAAAGAGAAAATGCTGTAAATTTTCAGCACATCTGGCAACATCTGTAAGGGGAGGAAAGAGCTGATGTTTTGAGACCAGATGACCCTTTGTCAAAACTCATCTAAGCTGCACATCTTTGGACTTTGAGAGAAAACTGGGGCACCTGGAGGAAATCCATGCAGAGACGGGGAGAACACGCAAACACCACACAGAGAGCGACCCAAGGTTAGAATTAAGATCAGGCCTCTGGCGCTGTGAGGTGGCAGCGCAGTGCCGCCGTGCCAAAAAATATTTGTTGGAGCCTATCCTATAAGATCAAGCTCCTCTTGTTCCACAGCTGCCCTGCATTTACCCTCTTCTCAGTTCAAATTTCCTGTTCAAATTTAAGATGTTTCTTTTCACATTACAGGTTTTACTGGAATGGTAGGGTGGCACAGTGGTTAGCACTGCTGCCTCACAGTGCCAGGGAACCAGTTCAATTTCCAGCTTGGGTCTGTGCAGAGTCTGCACATTCTCCCCATGTCTGTGTGGGTTTCCTTTGGGTGCTCCAGATTCCATCCACAGTCTTCAAGTGCTGGTTAGACACATTGGCCATGCTAAATTCTCCCTAGTGACAGGTGCCGGAGTGTGACAACTAGGGGATTTTCACAGTAATCTCATTGCTGTGTCAATATCAGTAACACTAATAAATCAATAAATATAAATGTATTTCTCAGTTGTGCTTGAGATTAGATTCTGTACATAGACTGGACACAAAACCTTCAGAAGGTCATGCTGTGGACTGAAACCACTGGGTGAATTTTACAGCCCCTCCCACCCAACCTGATTTTCCAGTCCTGCCGAAGGTAATGGATGTTTGAACGGCTTGCCTCATTTTCCCACCATTGTTTTCAGTCCCTATCGCAAACCCAATTCCCTAGTTACAGATTCAATCCCTCTTCCTGGAATCAGCCATTTTTTTTTGTGCCATAGCTAAGCACCCCACCCTCCCCCCACACAATATCTCCCCCACAATGTTGTGAAGATGATGCCCATTTCTCGGCTCATCTGCTGTTGAAAACTCATTTATGCCTTCAATATGCATATTTCACTGTAACTCCTGGTTCTTCTTGTCCCCCACAAATTTGAGGTCATTCAAAACTCTACTTCCATTCCCCCCATGTCTTAATCCCCCCCATGCCCCACTCCGCTATCGCCCTGTGCTCACTGACTGATAATTGCGCCCCCCCAACCCCAAGTCAAGTAATTTATTGATCCTTAAGTTCTCACCCTTGCTTTTAAATTCCTCCACACTGCATGCTCCCTCCCTATCTCCACAACCCTCCAAGATATCAGGGCTCCTCTAATTCCAACCTCTGCTCTGCCCAAGACCACAAGGAACTACAAAAGGTCATTAATGCAGCCCAATCCATCAAACAAACCAGCCTCCCATCCATTGATTCTGTCTACACTTCCTGCTGCTTTAGCAAAGCAGCCAGAATAATTAAAGACCCACGCACTCCAGACATTCTCTCTTCTACCTTTTTCTGTCGGGAAAAAGATGCAAAAGTCTGAGGACACGTACCAACCGACTCAAGAACAGCTTCTTCCCTGCTGCTGTCAGATTTTTGAATGGATTTACTTCGCACTTAGTTAATCTTTCTCTAGCTATGACTGTAACACTACATTCTGCATCCTCTCCTTCTCTATGAACGGTATGTTTTGTCTGTTTAGCACACAAGAAACAATACTTTTCATTGTACACTAATACATGTGACAATAATAAATCAAATCAAATCTTGGAAGCAGTGCAGAAGGGGGCCATTTGCGACTATACCAGTACACGCATTCCTATTCCGGAGGCAGGTGAGTCTTTGTCAACAGCATTCTCCGATCGCCTTGGGCAGGGTGGTACGAATCTCATGCGGACTTGGTGGTAAAGTTCTGCTCATTCAGTCTGCACCGACCACAACCCCACCCAGTTCCTATCTCCTTAACCCCACTTATTAGTCCTAGCTAATCCCTCTCAAAGGAGAATTTAGCACAGTCAATCAACCTAACTCACACATCTCGTGGAAGGAAACCAGAGCACCCAGAGGAAACCCACACAGGCACAAGGAGAATGTGCAAGCTCCACACAGAGAGTGACACAAGCCAGAATTGAACCTGGGTCCCAGGTGCTGTAAGGCAGCAGTGCTAACCACTGTGCCACCCTGCCACTCTTGAACATCCCTGATTTTAATCATTCCAGTGTTGGTGGCCATGTCTTCTGCTGCCTGGGCCCCAAGTTCTAGAATTCTTGTCTCTCTATCTCACTTTCCTCCTTAAGATGGTCTTTAAAACCTCCATTTTATGAGTGTTTCACCACTTTGCCTGACTTCTTCTTATGTGGTTTGGTGTCGTACTTTGATTAATAACACTTCTGTTATAAAGAAGAAGTGTATAGTTCTTGGAAGAGATTTTCTTTAATTTACAGGTGCTTTATAAGACCATAAGACCATGAGACATAGGAACAGAATTCGGCCATTCAGCCCATCGAGTCTGCTCCACCATTCAACCATGGAAGATATTTCTCTCATTCCTATTTTTCTCTTTTTTCCCATAACCCCGATTCCTCATTAATCAAGAACCTATCTATCTCTGTCTTAAAGACACTCAATGACCTGGCCTCCACCGCCTTCTGTGGAGTTCCACAGATTCTCTGGGTGAAGAAATTCCTCCTCATCTCTGTTTTAAAGGAATATCCCTTTAGCCTGAGGATGTGCCCTCTGATTCTAGTTTTTCCTACTAGTGGAGACATCCTCTCCATGTCAGCTCTATCCAGGCCTAGCAGTATCCTGTAAAGTTCAATAAGATCCTCCCTCATCCTTCTAAACTCCAATGAGTACAGACCCAGAGTCCTCAACCATTCCTCAATGACAACCTCTTCATTCTGGGGATCATTCTTGTGAACATTTTCTGGACTCTCTCCAAGGCCAGCACATCCTTCCTTAGATACAGGGCCCAAAACTGCTCACAAATGGGGTCTGACCAGGGCATTATACCACCTCAGAAGTTTATCTTTGCTCTCTTAAATATAATTTGATTTGATTTGATTTGATTTATTATTGTCACATTAGTATACAGTGAAAAGTATACAGTGTTTCTTGCACACTGCACAGACAAACATACCGGTCATAGAGAAGGAACCAAGAGAGTGCAAAATGTGATGTTCATCATAGCTAGGGTGTACAAAAAGATGCAAGATAAGACCATTCAAAAGTCCAATAGCAGCAGGGAAGAAGCTGTTCTTGAGTCAATTAGTACGTGACCTCAGACTTTTGTATCTTTTTCCCAAAGACAGAAGGTGGAAGACAGAATGTCCAGCGTGCATGGGGTCCTTAATTATGCCGGCTGCTTTGCTGAGGTAGTGGGAAGTGTAGGCAGAGTCAATGGATGGGAGGCTGGTTTGCGTGATGGATTTGCATATATTCATGACCTTTTGTAGTTTCTCACAGTCTTGGGCAGAGCAGGAGCCATACCAAGCTGTGATACAATCCAAAAGAATGCTTTCTGTGGAAATTTGAGGTCATTAAAACTCTACTTCCATCCCTCCTTGTATCTCAACCCACAGTATGGCCCACTCTCCTATTGCCCTGTGCTCACTGACTGACAATTGCTTCCCCCCTCACCCCAAGACAAGTAATTTATTGATCCTTAAGTTTTCACCCTTGCTTTGAAATCCCTTCACGCAATCTTGGCCCTCCCTATCTCCTCAACCCTCCAAGATATCAGGGCTCCTCTAATTCCAGCTTCTGCTCTGCCCAAGACAGCAAGGAACTACAAAAGGTCATGAATGTGGCCCAATCCATCACGCAAATCGCCTCCTATCCACTGACTGTCTGCACTTCCCGCTCCTCGGGCCATACCAAGCTGTGATACAACCAAAAAGAATGCTTTCTATGGTGCATCTGTAAAAGTTGGTGAGAGTCGTAGCTGACATAAGTTGCTGTTGTTGCTGAATGTGCAATGTTCTATCTTATTTTTTGAGGAGGTGACGAAAACCGTGGACGAAGGGCGAGCCATTGATGTCGTCTATGTGGATTTTGGTAAGGCGTTTGACAAAGTCCCTCATGGGAGGTTAGTTGAGAAGGTCAAGGCTCATGGGATACAAGGACAGGTAGCTGGATGGATAAGTAACTGGCTTAGTAATAGGAGACAGAGAGTAATAGTGGAAGGGTGTTTTTCTAGCTGGAGGTCGGTCACATGGTGTGCCGCAGGGCTCGGTACTGGGACCTCTTCTATCTGTAATATATAGAAATGACTTGGAAGAGGGAGTAAGTGGAGTGATCAGCAAGTTTGCAGACGATACAAAGATGGCTGGACTTGCGGATAGTGAGGAGCATTGTCAGGCGATGCAGCAGGACATAGATAGGCTGGTAGCTTGGGCAGACAGATGGCAGATGGAATTCAATCCTGATAAATTTGAGGTGATGCATTTTGGGAGAAAGAATGTAGGGGGGAGGTATATGATAAAGGGTAGACCTATTAGGAATATAGAAATTCAGAGGGACCTGGGGGTGCAGGTGAACAAGTCTCTGAAGGTGGCAGAGCAAGTGGAGAAGGTTGTGAAGAAAGCATATAGTATGCTAGCCTTTATAGGAAGGGGTATAGAGTACAAGAGCTGGCCTTTAATGTTGCGTTGTATAAAACGTTGGTTAGACCTCATTTGGAATACTGCGTCCAGTTCTGGTTGCCTTACTACCGGAAGGACGTGGAGACTCTGGAGAGAGTGCAGAGGAGGTTTACCAGGATGCTGCCTGGTATGGAAGGTCTGAGTTACGAGGAGAGGTTAGGCAAATTGGGACTGTTTTCCTTAGAAAGACTAGACTTAGAGGAGATCTAATAGAGGTGTACAAGATTATGAGGGGTATAGATAGAGTAAACAGGGTTAAGCTTTTTCCTAGGATGGACTCAAATAGCACGAGGGGTCACAGGCTTAGGGTGAGGGGGGTAAGGTATAATTTGGATGCTAGAGAGAGTTTTTTCACACAGAGGGTGGTGGGGGTATGGAATGCGCTGCCAAGTAAAGTGGTGGAGGCAGGTACTCTGGAGTTATTTAAGAAATACTTAGATGGGCACATGAACAGAATGGGAATGGAGGGGTATAGAAAACTGATTTAAAATATGGTTCATGAGCCTTGGGAGTCCCTGGGAAGTGTGTAAATAGATGATGATATTGATGTACTTGTTTTTATCCTACAGGTGCTTTGGTCCACCTTGTTGTCTAACAAGGAGCATACACGCGATGGGTCATGAGAGGATTTTTTTCGAGAGTATCCCAGTGCTTCACGTCGTTAGTGTACGCTTGACCTGGACCATTTGATGGGCAACACGACAGCTCAGTGACTATCGCTGTGCTGTGCAGATACATGGATTTGGGCCTGTGTCTGTGGAAATTTGCACATTCTCCCCGTGCTTGCGTGGGTTTTCTCCGGGTGCTCTGGTTTCTTCCCACATCACAAAGATGTGCTCTTAGGCTAAATGGTAAAACAAATTCAGCAGCGCGGGCTTGTTGGGCCGAAGGGCCTGTTTCCTGTGCTGTTTTTTCTTTGTTCTTTGTTCTTTGTTTTGAGCATCGATGGGGAGAGAAAGAATTTGTTACTAACTGTTCATTGCTCCTATGTTACTCCGACGAAGTAGAAAGGGTTGAGAGCTTCAAATTTTTAGATGTCCAGATCACCAACAACTTGTCCTGGTCCCCCCGTACTGACACTATAATTAAGAAAGCCCACCAACGCCTCTACTTTCTCAGAAGACAAAAGAAATTTGGCATGTCAGCTACAATTCTCACCAACTTTTATGATGCACCATAGAAAGCATTGCTCTGCCCAAGACCGCAAGGATCTGTAAAAGGTTGTGAATGTAGCCCAGTCCATCATCCAAACCAGCCTTCCATCCATTGACTCTGTCTACACTTCTTACTGCCTCGGCAAAGCAGCCGGCATAGTTAAGGCCCCTGCATACCCCAGATATTCTCCCTTCCACTTTCTTCCATTGGGAAAAAGATATAAAAGTCTGAGGACACGTACCAAATGACTCAACAGCTTCTTCTCTGCTGCTGTCAGACTTTTGAATGGACTTTGCATTAAGTTGATCTTTCTCTACTATCTTGAACACTATATGACTTTAACACTATATTCTGCATTCTCTCCTTTCCTTCTCAATGAACGGCATACTTTGTTTGTATAGTGTGCAAGAAACAATACTTTTCACTGTATATTAATACATGTGACAATAATAAATCAAATCAAATCAAATCAAAAACTATTAGCATCTACTTGGCTCTTTTTGAATGGACACACTGTGCAGTGTGCGACAGGGCCTGAACCTGCCAACTTTTTCCACTTATATCTCTGCCTTGTGAATGTGCATCATTGTGAGCTCTCCCTGAAGAACTGCAGAGGTTTCATCAGCCATGCGATGTGTGGCAAAACCCTCTTTCCCGTTAATTCCAACCTCTTTCTCCTCACCCAGATGGGAAGCTATTTATCCCTTCGATATACATGTAGGGCTTCCTTATTAACCAATGACATTCTCCCGGATGGTCGGGTCCCAGCTGAGTGTGTGGAGGGCTGGGGGGGAATTCCAAAACTTCAGACCATGAATGTAAGATCGTGACGAATAAATCCAGCAAAGAATTCAGGAGAAACTTCTTTCCCCAGAAGTTGAATGTTGGCCAACAAATGGTGCAACTCACTATCATAGAGGCCAGTTGCATAAAGGGCTTAAGTGAAAGCTAGATATTCATCATGTGGGTGTTCAGGGATGAAGGGGTTACACAGAAACATAGAAGATAGGAGCAGGATGAGACCGTTCAGCTCTTCGAGCATGCTCCACCATTCATCACGATTATAGCTGATCGTCCAACTCAATTGCCTAATCCTGCATTTTCCCCAAAACCTTTGATCCCATTTGCCCCAAGTGCTATATCCAGCCACTTCTTGAATGCATTCAAAGTTTTGCCATCAGCTACTTCCTGTGGTAATGAACTCCACAGGCTCACTACTCTTGGGTGAAGAAATGTCTCCTCAACTCCATCCTAAATGGTCTATCCGGAATTCTCAGATTGTGACCCCTCATTCTGGACTTCTCCACCATCGGGAACATCCTCCATGCATCTACCCTGTCTAGTCCTGTTAGAGTTTTATAAGTCTTTGTGAGATCCCCACCTATTCAACTGAACTCCAGAGGAAACAATCCTTACCCAGTAAATCTCTCCTCATGTATCAGTCCTGCCATCCCTGGAATCAGCCTGGTAAACCTTTGTTGCACTCCCACAATAGCAAGACCATCCTTCCTCAGAAAAGGAGACCAACACTGATGCAGTACTCTAGGTGTAGCCTCACCAAGGCCCTGTATGGCTGCAACAACACAACCCTGCTCCTGCACTTGAAACCTCTTGCAATGAAGGCCAACATGCCATTTACCTTTTTTATCGCCTGCTGTACCTGCTTGCTTACCATCAATGACTATTGTAGCTGACATAAGTTATTGTTGTTGTTGGATGTGCATTGTTCTATCTTCCTTTTGGGCATTAATGGGGGGAGGAAGAATTTGTTACTAACTGTTCATTGCTCCTATGTTGCTCCGACAAAGTGATAAGGGTCGAAAGCTTCAAGTTTTTAGGTAACCTTCAAGGATACCCAGATCCCACTGCACACTCCCCTCTCCCAAATTACAGCCATTCAGGTAGTAATCTGCCTTCTTGCTTTTGAATGACCTCACATTTATTCAAATTATATTGCATCTGCCACTGATTTGCCCATTCACTCAATCTGTCCAGATCATGCTAAAGGAAATCAGTTCACCCTACCATCCAACTTGGTATCATCTACAAACTTTGAGATGTTACATTTTGTTGCCTCATCCAAATCATTAATATATTGTGAATAGCTGGGGTCCCAGTACCGATCCCTATGGCACCCCACTAGTTACTGACTGCCGATTTGAAAAGCACCCATTAATTCTTACTTTTTGTTTCCTCTTTGCCAATCGGTTTTCCATCCATCTTAAAACACTTCCCCAATACCATGCGCTTTAATCTTGCACGATAATCTCTTACACAGGATTTTGTCAAATGCTTTTTGAAAGTCCAAATTTACCACATTGACTGGCTCCCCTTTGTCAACTCTACTAGTGACATCTTCAAAGATTTATCTAGCCTGATTTTCCCCTTCATAAATCCATACTGACTCTGTCTGATCCTGCCACTGCTTTCTAAATGTTCTGCTATAAAATCCTTGATAATGGATTCGAGAATTTTCCCACTACCAAAGTTTAGCACTGATTCTAAAATTCCCTGTTTTCTCTCAACTTACTTTTTGAATATTGAAGTGACATTCGCTACCTCCAATCTGCAGGGACTGTTCCAGAGTCTATAGAATCCTAGAAGGTAACCACCAATGCATCCACTATTTCTAGAGCCACTTCCTTCAGTACTTTGGGATGTAAGTTCAGGCTCTGGGGATTTATCCACCTTCAATCCTATCAATTTTCCCTGCACCATTTCTCTACTAATATTGATCTCCTTCAGTTCTTCCCGCTCACTAAATCTTGCATTCTCCAACATTTCTGGCATATGATTTGTGTCCTCTTTTGTGAAAACAGGACCAAAGTATGTATTCAGTTGCTCAGCCATTTCTTTGTCCCCTACTTTAATTGCAGTTCTGGAGTATATGTTAATGCATGGGACTGCAGAAACAGTACACCAACATGATAATAAATGAGAGAGTCAAGTGAATATAAAGTTAGAAGCAGCAAGCCCATGGCTCAGATAAATATCTTTACTCCTGGATATCATAGGATCAGCAAGAAGTCTCACAGGTTAAAGTCCAACAGGTTTATTTGGTAGCAAAATCCACTAGCTTTTGGAGTGTCGCTCCTTTGTCAGGTCAGTGGGAGTTCTGTTCACAAACAGGGCATATAAAGACACAAACTCAATTTACAAAATAATGGTTAGAATACATGTAATTAAATTTAATTAAGTCTTAAAGGTACAGACAATGTGAGTGGAGAGGGTGTTAAGCACAGGTTAAAGAGATGTGTATTGTCTCCAGATGGGACAATTAATGAGATGTTGCAAGTCCAGGCAAGTCGTGGGCATTACAGATAATGTGACATGAACCCAAAATCCCGGTTGAGGCCATTCTCAGTGAACAGAACTCCCACTTACCTGACAAAGGAGCAGCGCTCCGAAAGCTAGTGGATTTTGCTACTGAATAAATTTGTTGGACTTTAATGTAAGACTTCTTACTGTGTTCACCCCAGTCCAACGCCGGCATCCCCACATCATATCATAGAATCATATAGTGCAGAAGAGGCCCTTCGGCCCATTGAGTCCGCACCAACATATGAGAAACACCTGAACTCCCACCTAACCCATTTACCAGCATTTGGCCCATAGCCCTAAATGCTATGATGTGCCAAGTGCTCAACCAGGTACTTTTTAAATGATGCGAGGCCTCCACCAGCCTCCCAGGCAACGCATTCCAGATCCTCACCACCCTCTGACTACAAATGTTTTCCTCACATCCCCCACTAAACCACCTGCCCCTCACCTTGAACCTATGGTCAGGGACAAAGTTTATTAAAGCTTATTTATTTGTCACAAGTAGGCTGATGTTAACACTGCAATGAAGTTACTCTAAAAATCCATGCCACAATCCAGGGACTGTTTTGGTACACTGAGGGAAAGTTTATTATGACCAATGCATCTAACTTGCACACCGTTCAGACTATGGGAGGAAACTGGAGCAATTCAATCACTGGTTGCCACCCTTCCAGAAGGATGTGGAGGCTTTGGAGGGAGTACAGAAAAGATTTACCACGATGTTGCCTAGTATGGACAGCATTAGCTATGAGGAGAGGACAAAGAAACTTGGTTTGTTTTCACTGGAGTGATAGAGGTTGAGGGGAGACCTGATAAAAGTCTACAAGATTTTGACATGCATGGACAGAGTGGATAGTCCTCCCAGGGTGGAAGAGTCAATTACTCGGGGGGACAGGTTTAAGGTGTGAGAGGCAAGGTTTAAAGAGATATATGAGGCAAATTTTTTACACAGGGAGTAATGAGTGCTTGGAACTCATTGCCGGGGAGGTAGTGGAAGCAAATACAGTAGTGACTTTCAAGGGGTACCTCGATAAATATATAAATAGGATGGAGGGATATGGTAGGGGTTTTAGTTAAGTCAGGCAGCATGAGTGGTGCAGGCTTGGAGGGCCGAAGGGTCTGTTCCTGTACTGTAATTTTCTTTGTTCTTTGTTCAATGATTTCTATTGAATGGCAGGGCAAGTTCAAGGGGTTACTCTGCCTATTTCTTCTGCTGTTATTGCACAGGAGGTGGGGTGAAACAACATCAGGTAGTATAAAAGGTATCAGAGCATCTCTGGAGCCTTTGGTTTGACACAGCCTGCCATCGCGTTACCGCTTCCCCTTTCGAATAAAGGAGTGATCCTTTAATCCAGTGGCCATCTTACATTTTGTCGATGCTGTTTACCTTGTGGCTGTGCCAGTAATAATCAGCTGACTCAATGATTCAGCACTAACGTGCCCTTCCCTCTTCCTGTCTGACTATCAGCTCCAAAAATAACAAGTGTTCACTAGCAGCATGTGTTCTATTTTTACAAGATGGTATCGACAGTAACCACAAGCTGACCTACTCTTTCCAAACACCGGGTACCTGTGTGTGTGTGACTTTCTACCACGCACCCGTCCTAACTGCAACTTAAGGACGAGGGTCATGCTATGCGTCTGTCCTCATTTCGCAAAAGCATCACACAACTGAGTTCTTTCTTCATTCATTCATGGGACATGGGTGTCACTGGCTGGGCCAGCATTTATTGCCCATCCTTACTTGCCATTGGAGGGCAGTTGAGAGTCAACCACCTTGCTGTGGCTCTGGAGTCACATGTAGGCCAAACCGGGTAAGGACGGTAGATTTCCTTCCCTGAAAGGACATCAGTGAACCAGATGGGTTTTTCCGACAATCGACAATGGTTTTAAATGGTATTTTATGGTTTTGGGACAAGAAAGGATGTAAATTTACGTCCTTAGAATCACAGTGCGATACAGCACAGAAATGGGCCATTTGGCCCAACCAATCCATGCCAACCATGGTGCCCTCCCAGCTAGTCCCAGTTGCCCATGTTGGCCCATATCTCTCTCATCCCTTCCCATCCACGTACTTATTCAAATGCTTTTTAATTGTTGTCATTTTACCTGCCTTAGCAGGTACAATGATATATCCTCACCACTCTCTGCATGAAAACATTGCCCCTCAGATCACTTTTAAATCTTTCTCCCTCTCATCTTTAACCTGTGCCCTCTGGTTTTCAACTTCCCTACCATGGGAAAAAGACCATGCACATTCATCCTATCTTTGCCCCTCGTTATCTTGTACGCCTCAATAAGGTTGTCCCTCATCCTCCTCTTTCAGGATGTGGGATTGCCATGAGACCTGTCCCCTCCTGGTCACTCAGGTGCTAATCCGGGGCCCAGTGCACAAGCTAGAGACACCTATTGTTTCTCAGGTTGTTCAGCTGCCAACCTTTCATCTCTTGGAGGCAGGGGCAATGGAGCTTTTTTACTTGACACTTTGTGCGTAGAAAGTGTACATCTTTGACAAGGCCCAGGTGAAAGTGTTGGGGAATAATGTTCTTTCTAGACTTTGAGAACTTTTGATTTGATTCATTTGATAGCTTACTATCAATGGGCTAAGATAGTAGGACTGTTGATGGCGCGATGGCACAGTAGTTAGTTGCTGCCTCACAATGCCAGGGACCTGGATTCGATTCTGGCCTTGGGGTGACTGCATGGAGTTTGCAAGTTCTGCCCGTCTCTGCGTGGGTTTCCTCCAGGAGCTCCAATTTCCTTCTTAGTCCAGAGATATATAGGTTAGGTGGATTGGCCAGGCTAAATTTCCTCTTAATGTCCAAAGATTTGTATCTAGGTGGATTGGCCATGCTAAATTGCCCCTTAGTGTCCAAGAATGTGTAGATTAGGTGGATTAATGGCAGTAAATGCATGGGGTTACACGGATAGGGTGGGGGTGTGGGCCTGGTTAAGAAGCTGTTTTGGAGAGTCGGTGCAACTCAATGGGCCAAAGGGCCTCATTATGCTTAGCAGGGGTTATATAGATTGTCTAAAAGTTAGAGTCAGATGTTTCAGAATTCTACAGAATAAAGTTCTGCTGAAAGTTGACTGAAAACACTGCAGATTCAACCTGACTTGATTGTTTCCAGCCTTACTTTCAAGAGTTAAGTTCAGAAAAACAGCTACCCGCCAATGTTAGGAAGCTCACTGCTTCAAACGGCAATCAATGCTGGGTCAATTATTAATTTTGAAACCAAGGTTGATAGGCTTCTGTTGACCAAAGAGATTAAAGGATATGTGGACCAAAGGTGTGGGCATGGAGTTAGATCACAGAGCAGCCATTGAATGGGCAGGTCAGTCTCAGGGGGCTGAATGGCCTCTTTCGCTTCTGATGTTCCTGTGGAAATAAAGGCAAGTAAAAGGATGTGATGTGGGTTTATGAGGATTTAATTGGAGCAACTAAAGGAACTGAGATGGGTTTTGAAGGGGACAGAATTGAAAAACGAGGAGGTTATGCTAAGTCTGTTTCTGCTTCTTGCACTCTTTCAGGCAGTGAGCTCCAGATTTGGGTTGCCAACTGTGATGCAATATATTCTTGGAGGCACCCATCACATAACTTGCCCCCGACCCTACATCGCTTAGTCAGGCAATACATCCTTGTGGTATAAGGCCTTTCTACACCAATTCAGAAAGCACCGTGGCACAGTAGAACATAGAACATTACAGCGCAGAACAGGCCCTTCGGCCTTCGATGTTGCACCGACCAATTAGGAAAAAGCAATGACTCTCTAACCTAAACCATTCCCTTTTCGTCCATAAACTTATCTACTAACCTCCTAAATGCCACCAAACTTGGCGCATCTACAACTGCAGCAGGCAGGGCATTCCATACCCTTACCATTCTCTGGGTAAAGAACCTACCTCTGACATCCGTCCTATAACTACCATCCCTTAATTTAAAACTATGTCCCCTCGTGCTAGCTTTCTCCATCCAAGGAAAAAGGCTATCACTGTCCACCCTATCTAAACCTCTAATCATTTTATATGTTTCAATAAGGTCTCCTCTTAGCCGCCTTCTTTCTAACGAAAACAACCTCAAATCTCTCAGCCTCTCTTCATAAGACCTGCCCTCCATACCAGGCAACATCCTGGTAGTTAGCACTGCTGTCTCACAGCTCCACGGACCTGGGTTCAGGTCACTGGCTGTGTGGAGTTGGCATGTTCTCCCTGTGTCTGCCTGAGTCCCCTTTGGGTCCTCTGGTTTCCTCACACACTCTAAAGATGTGCAGGTTAGATTGATTGGCCATGCTAAATCATAGAATCTTTAGTGCAGGTTAGGCCATTCAGTCCATCGAGTCTGCACCAACAATAATCCCATCCAGGCTCTATCCTCATAGTCCCTTGCATTCACCCTAGCTAGTCCCCCTGATACTAAGGGGTAATTTAGCATGGCCAATCTATCGAACCTGCACATCTTTGGACTGTGAGAGGAACCTGGAGCACCCGGAGAAAATCCACACAGACATGCAAACTCCACACAGGCAGTGACCCAAGCAAGAGTCGGACTTATGTCCTTGGCACTGTGAGGCTGCAGTGCTAACCACTATTTCGCCATGCCACCCAGAAAATTGATTCTAGTGTCAGGGTAATTAGCTGGGCTAAATATATGAGGTTATGAGAATAGGGTCTGGGTAGAATTGTGGTCAGTGCTGACTCAATGGGCTGAATGGTCTCATTCTGTACTCAAGGGATTCTATGAAATACTCATTACCCAACTGAATGATGTTTGACTGTTAGCCAATCAGCCATTTCCCCCATTTTCAATATTTTTATGTCTGGTAAAAGGAAATATTCAGAGGAGATTAAAACAAAAAATGATCTATTTTTTAATGTTCTGATGATTTTTCTCCAGAACAGCATGCAGCAGTGTCCCGGAGATTCCTGGATACTCCAGGCTGACCTGGAAGACTTCCCCTGGAATCTCCTCTCAACCTCCGACATCTCACTCCCAGATCTACTGCTCCCTTGTTTATGGCCTCCTCTAGCAAGCAAGGGTTAGGGAGAAGCTGATATGCAGCATAAGAGTTAGCACGGATCTCGCAGGGGCCAAATGGCCTCTTTCTGTGCCACTTTGGTGGGTGGCATGGTGGTTAGCATTGCTGCCTCCCAGCGCCAAGAACCTGGGTTCAATAGCAGCCTTGGACTGCCTGTGTGGAGTTTGCACGTTCTCCCTGTGTCTGCGTGGGATTTCTCTGGTTTCCTCCCATTTTGCTTTGGGTCACATCTAGGTCAGAACAGCCGATTTCCACCACTGAAGGACATCAGTGAATCAAAAGTGTTTCCACCATAAACCACGAGTTACATGGTTGGAACTACTGGTACTAACTTTTCAATTCTAGATTTACTTAACGAATTAGATTAAAATTCCTTAAAATTGCATTGGAATCTGAACTCACACCCACCAACTCTTTAATCCTGACCTTCAGGTCACTGGTTCACTAATCATTAATCTATCCTGTCAGGGGTGGACAATTGTGGCTGAATGTATTTCCACAGAGACAGGAGGACAGGGATTAAGTCAAATAGCACAGGCAATACAAATATTGCCTTTGATCTTGACGTTGATCATGGCTGAAGTTGAGGGACGGCACGGCAGCACAGTGGTTAGCATTGCTGCCTCAACAGTGCCAATGACCTGGATTCGATTCCTAGTTTGGGTCACTGTCAGTGTGGAGTTTGCACATTTTCCTGTGTCTACGTGGGTTTTCTCCAGGTGCTCCAGTTTCCTCCCACACTCTGATAGGCATATGGGTTACGTGAATTGTAATTTATTCTCAAGGGGGTTAGCAGAGTAAATACATGAGATTACAGGGATAGGACCTGGGTGGGATTATTGTCAGTGCAGACTTGATGGGCTGAATGGCCTCCTTCTGCATTGTAGGAATTCCTAGATTCGATGAATATGGAATCTGTACAGTGCAGAAGGAGGCCATTCAGCCCATCAAGTCTGCACCGACCATTATCCCACCCAGACTCTCTGCCTGAACCTCACGTATTTGCCCTAGCTAGCTGCCTCACTCTAGGACCAATTTAGCATGGCCAATCCACCTAACCCTTACCTCTTTGGGAGGAAACCCGACGCAACAAGGGGAAAATGTGCAGACTCCACACAGACAGTGACCCAAGCTGGGAATCGAACCCTGGCGCTGTGAGGCAGCAGTGCTAACCACGGTGTCATCGTGAATATTTTGTGAACTGAGTGCCTCCCAAGTGCCATGTTGCCTATTTAGAAATCAGTAGCAGGATTAGGGAAGAGTTATCCAGATCCAATTGAAGCTTAATGTTTATTTATTAGTCACAAGTGAGGCTTACATTAACACTGTAATGAAGTTGCTGTGAAATTCCCCTAGTTGCCACAGTCTGGCGCTGATTCGGGTCAATGCATTTGACTAGCGTGTCTTTCGGACTGCAGGAGGAAACCTAAGCACCTGGATGAAACCCACAGAGACACGGGGAGGACATGCAGACTGTACAGAGACAGTGACCCAAGCCAGGAATTGAACCCGGGTCCTGGTACTGTGAGGCAGGAGTGCCAACTGACTGTGTCACCATGCCACCCAATATTGTGTCAACAGAGAGGACTTGCAGGCACTTGCAGAGCCTCCAACCCTTGATAACACTTTACTGTACAGGTAATGGGATTAGGCTCACGAGAGTGAGTAACCTTAATTTCACAATGATAGGAGCAGTCCTGCAAAGGGTTAAGGCTAGGGACCCCAAGCATTTGCAACACTGGGATTTCCTTCAAGCTTTCTTCCTCAAAACATCCGCTATGTGAATGAATTAGCTGGTTTGTGCAGTGTGGCTTCCTTACTGCTAAAGTAAGCATTGGAGGCTTTCTGCCCCCGAGCCACCCCAGCTTCTGGATTGAGGTAGGAAACACACTGCCCTTTGTGCAGGAGGAGCGCAGGGAAGTGTCAGCACTGGCCGCAGCAAAGCTTCCCCTTCCTTCAGAATAAAGATGGTTCTGTCTCCCCAGCCCGACTCCACTTCCCGCAGCAGACGCAGTTGGCAAGTCACTTCAGAGAGGGGGGAGGAGAGGGGGGGGGAGCGGCAGCGGTGGGTAAATAGGGAGCCTACATGGGAACCAGGGAAGTCACGGTGCCGATGTGGTCAGGAGGCCAAGGATCGGTTCCGTCAGAAAGGTGCAAACTCCAGACAGAAACAAAATACTGCGTGGATACTGGGAACCTGCAATAAAAACACACAATGCTGGATAAACGCAGCAAGTCTGGCTGTGTAAGTGAAGAAACAGAGCTAATGTTTCAGATCTATATGACCTTTTCTCCAGAACAGAATCACAGAATTTCTACAGAAGGAGGCCATTCAGCCTGAGTCTGCACCAACTGTCCACAAGGACATTATACCTTGGCTCTCCACTCCGCCCTACCCCCATAACCTTGTGCATTTACCATCTAACCTACATTTCTTTGGACAGTGGGAAGAAACCAGAGCAAATGCACACACACAAACTCTCTCTCTCTCACACACACACACACACACACTCACTCACACACGTACACTTGCAGACACATATAAATCATAAACACACACACACACACGTACAATCGCAGACACACATAATCAATAACACACACACACACACATATATACACTCACAAACACACACACACATACACAACACTCACACACACACACATATATACACTCACAAACACACACACATACACAACACACACACACATACTTATAAATGCACACATACACTCAAAAACACATGCAACTACACATACACACATGCACACACAGACACAAATACACACACACGCACTTGCAGACTCATACATAATCACAAACATACACTCATACATACACACTCACACACACATACAGTTAGAGGCACATATAAATCATAAACACACACTCACATACACACTCAGAAACACACATACACACACGGTAATGTTTTCTGAGGGAGTGGTCCACTTAGACTCCCTTGCACACTATCCAACTGCAAAATGAGAAGAGTCAGTGAGAATTCACACACTCCTCCACAGTAACTCCTTAATGAACTCATCCTGCCCCATCCTCCCCAAACCTGGGCAGGAACCCGGAAAAGCTCTCAGAAGAACAGCAGCGCAGGTGCCGGTTTTGACAGTCCTGTTCTGAATTCCAAAGAGCTGCCTTTGTCATAATTCTTTGCAAATGTGGTCACTTTACCAAATGGACATACAGATTAGGAGCAGGAGTCAGCCACTTGGCACTCTATGTCTGCCCCTCCATTCAATAAAATCACGGCTGAAGTAACTTCCACTGCAACTTCACATTCCCACCGATCCCCAGTAACCTTTCCCCGCTTTGTTGATCAAGAATCCATCCTGATTCTGCCTCAGTCACCCTTGGAGTGAGAGAATTCCAAAGTCTCAAACTCTCTGGGAGAAATGTTTCCATCCTAAATATGTGACCTCTTCCTTTTGAACTGCGACCTTTAGTACTAGATTCTCCCACAAAAGGAAAACATCCACTCCATATCCACACCGTCAGGACCCCCAGGCCTATCTACCCTAGATCATAGAATCATAGAATCCCTACAGTGTAGAAGAAGACCATTCGGCCCATCGAGTCTGTACCAATCACAATCCCACACAGACCCTTTTCCCATGACCCCACATATTTACTCTGCTAGTCCCCCTGACACTAGAGTCAATTTAGCGTGGCCAATCAACCATACCTGTATATATTTGGACGGTGGGAGGAAACCAGAACACCCTGGGGAAACCCATGCAGACACGGGGAGAATGTGCATATTCCAGACACACAGTGACCTGAGGCTGGAATTGAACCTGGGTCCCTGGTGCTGTGAGGCAGCAGTGCTAACCCACTATGCCACTAAATCTTACATGTTTCAATCAAGCAACATAGGAGCAGCATGTGACGCAGTAGTTAGCACTGATGCTTCACAGCACCAGGATGCCAGGTTCGAATCCCAGCTTGGGTCACTATCTGTGCAGAGTCTGCATGTTCTCCCTGTGTCTTTGTGGGTTTCCTCCTGGTGCTCTGGTTTCCTCTCACATTCCAAAGACGAGTGGGTTAGGTGGATTGGCCGTGCTAATTTGCCCCTTTGCGTCAGAGGGGGCTAACTAAGGTAAATGCATGGGATTATGGGGATAGGGCTTTGGTGGGATTGCAGTTGCTGTAGACTCAATGGGCCGAATGGCCTCCTTCTGCACCATAGAAAGAGGATTTGTCTCTTACTCCTCTAAACTCCTGCAGAAAGCAGCCAAAACCTGTTCAACATTTCCTCAGAAGACAATCCACCCATTCCAGGTACTAACCAAGTAAACCTTCTCCAAACTGCATCCAATAGATTTACATATATCCTTAAATAAGGAGATCAGTATTCTATACAGAACTACGGACATGGTCTCACCAAGGCACTGTGCAATTGACATAAAGGCTCCCAGATAGAAGTAAAATATTACAAATGCTCAAATCTGAATGGAAAACAGAAAAAAACCTGGAAAACAGCAGCAGAGGATACTTTAGTGTGACTTAGAGAATCATAGAATCCCTACAGTGCAGAAAGAGTCTATTCAGCCTTTCGAGTCTGCACTGACAACAATCCCATCCAGCTCCTATCACCACAACTCAACATATTTATCCTCCTAATCCCTCTGACAATAAGGGGCAATTCACTAATCTGCACATCTTTGGACTGTGGGATGAAACCGGAGCACACGGGGGGGACGTGCAAACTCCATACAGGCTGGAATTTAACCCTGGTCCTTGGCAGTAGTGCTAACCACTGAGCCACCGTGTCGCCCAGGAAGCTGAGTGAATGGTAAATGCATGACTAGTGCATTTGCCACTAATATCCAGTGGCACAGTGATAAATGTGAGGTTATCCACCTTGGCAGCTAATATAGGAAGGCAGATTATAGGCTGAATAGCTATAAATTGAAAAAGGGGAATGTAGAATGAGACCTGGCTGTCCTGGGAAGCATGGTGGCACAGTGGTTATCATTGCTGCCTTACAGCACCAGGGACCCAGGTTTGATTCCCAGCTTGGTTCACTGTCTCTGTGGAGCTGCACATTCTCTCCGTGTCTGCATGGATTTCCTCCAAGTGCTCCATTTCCTCCCACAGTCTGAAAGACGTGCCTGTTGACTGAGCAGGCGCAGGAGTGTGGCAACTAGGGGAATTTCACAGTAACTTCATCGCAGCGTTGATGTAAACCTTACTGTGACTAATAAACTTTAACTCACACATCAGTCACTGAAGATAAATACACGGGTGCCACAGGCAATAAAAAAGGGAAATGGTATGTTGGCCTTCATTGTGAAAAGTTTTGAGTACAGGAGCAGGAATGTGTTGTTGCAATTATATAGGGCCTTGGTGAGGCCACACCTTGAGTATCATGTGTAGTTATGTTCTCCTTAGCTGAGGAAGGATGTTCTTGCTCCAAAGAAACTGCAGCGAAGCTATATCAGACTGATGCTTGAGATGCTCTTAGCTAGCACGAGGGGACACAGCTTTAAATTAAGGGGTGATAGTTATAGGACGGATATCAGAGGTAGGTTCTTTACCCAAAGGGTGGTTCGGGAGTGGAATGCCCTGCCTGCAGCAGTTGTAGATGCGCCAAGTTTGGTGGCGTTTAAGAGGTTAGTTGATAAGTATATGGAAGAGAAGGGAATGGTTTAGTTTGGAGGGGCATTGCTTTTTATATTGGTCGGCGCAACATCGAAGGCCGAAGGGCCTGGTCTGTGCTGTAATGTTCTATGTTCTATGGTGAGACTGACCTATGAGGAGAGATTGAGTTGTTTAGGATTATAGTTCAGAATGAGAGGGGATCTCATAGAAAGCTAGAAAATTCTAATAGGGATAGAAAGGTAGAAGCAGGAAGGATGTTCCCAATGGTGGGGGAATCCAGATGCAAGGGTCACAGTCTAAAGAAATGGTATAAACCTTTTAAGACAGGTATTAGGAGGAATTTCTTCACTCAGAGAATGATAAACCTGTGGAATTCACTATCACAGGAAACAGCTGAGGCCAAAGCACTGCATTTTTCAAAAAGGAGGAGCAAGAAGGAGGTGTACAGGAGATTCACTAGGTTGATTCAGGAGTTGAGAGGGTCAGCTTATCAGGAGAGAGTGGAGCTATACTCATGGGAATTCAGAAGAATGAGGAGAGATCTAATAGAAAGATGGAAGATTATGAAGGGAATAGCTAAGATAGGAGGAGGGAAGTTGTTTCCACTGGGCAGGTGAACTAGAGGACATGGCTCAAGGTGGGAGCAGAATTAGGACTGGTTTGAGGAAGAACTTTTTCACCCAAATCTGCGGAATTCCCTGCCCAGTGAAGCAGTTGAGGCTGTCTCATTGAATGCTTTTAAGGCAAAGATAGATAGATTTTTTTGAACAGTAAAGGAATTAAAGGTTATGGTGAGTGGCGGGTAAGTGGAGATGAATCCATGAAAAGATCAGCCATGATTTTATTGAGTGGCAGAGCAAGCTTGGGAGGCTAAATGGCCAACTCCTGCTCCTAGTTCTAGTTAAGGAGTTAGATAGTGTTCTTGGAGCAAAAATGGTCAAAATATAAGGCAGAATTAGTTTTTTTGAGTTGGATGATCAGCCAGGATCATAATGAAAGGCGAAGCAAACTACAAAGGCTGAATGGCCCACTCCTGATCCTGTTCCCTATGTTCCTAAGAGAGAAATGGTAGGATAGTGACCTTTTGTGGCTTTGACCTGACAGCAACATGTTTCCAGTGTAGCAACTCATTTTGATTCACTAAGTGAAGGGAAGGCAAACATAAGTCAGAGCAATACCCTGGACTCTCGCTGTGCATCACAGAATAAGCAGAATAGAAGATCTATGGAAATCTTTAATGTAAATCTGAGTGCAGACGGTGACTTAAATACCTGCTCGGCAGAGTATAAATGATACCTTTTCATATGTTATTCAGTCACTAGCACCAGTTTATTGAAATGAGTGCGGTGTTTTTGGCAGGGAATTTGAGGTTAATGATTAAGTGGTAGGTGAGACAGTCTTTCGGCTGGTATTGATTATTCACTTCCTGGATGGGTTTGTAGGTCTGGCCGCACACGAGGGTTCAACTGCGTTTGGAGTGCCACAAGACCTGCTCAAGGCCTGCTCCACCCTGAACCAGGCTGGGACAACCGTTCTCTTTATTCGTTCACAACACTGCCATTGTTGGCAAGGCCAGCATATACTGTCCTTGGTAAAAAGAGGAGGGTGGCTTGTTAGGTCATGTCAGAGTCAGCCACATTGCTGTGGGTCTGGAGTCTCAAGTAGGCCAGACCGGGTAAGGATGGAAAATTTCCTTCCCTCAAGAACATGAGTGAAGCAGACCATTTATTCCAAAATGTTTCACTACGCTTTTTAATTCCACATTTATTTACTTTTTTGAATTTCCATTCCTCAGTTGCCACAGTGAGATTTGAACTCATGTCTTCCGATACTGAGTCTAGGCTCCTGCATTACTACTACTGCATTACCAGGTTCATGCTCTGGGAGACACAGGTTCAAATTGGAGTTTAAATGGAGTTTAATGCGGAAAAGTGTGAGGTAATTCACTTTGGCAGGAATAACAAATGTGTAGAGTATAGAGCTAATGGTAGGATTCTTAATAGTGTTGATGAACAGAGGGATCTTGGTGTATATGTGCATAGATCCCTGAAAGTTGGCAATCAAGTCGATGAGATTGTTAAGAAGGCGTACGGAGTCTTAGCTTTTATTGGTAGGGGGATTGAATTTCGGAGCCGCCACGTCATGTTGCAACTGTACAAAAGTCTAGTGCGGCCACACTTGGAGTATTGTGTACAGTTCTGGTCCCCGCATTATAAGAAAGATGTGGAGGCATTGGAGAGGGTACAGAGGAGGTTTACCAGGATGTTGCCTGGTATGGAGGGAAGGTCTTATTGAAGAGAGGCTGAGGGATTTGAGGTTGTTTTTGTTAGAAAGAAGGCGGCTAAAAGGAGACCTTATTGAAACATATAAGATGATTAGAGGTTTAGATAGAGTGGATAGTGATAGCCTTTTTCCTAGGATGGAGAAAGCTAGCACGAGGGGACATAGGTTTAAATTAAGGGGTGGTAGTTATAGGACGGATGTCAGAGGTAGGTTCTTTACCCAGAGGGTGGTAAGGGTATGGAATGCCCTGTCTGCTGCAATTGTAGATGCGCCAAGTTTGGTGGCGTTTAAGAGGTTAGTAGATAAGTTTATGGATGAAAATGGAATGGTTTAGGTTAGAGGGTCATTGCTTTTTCTTAATTGGTCGGCGCAACATCAAAGGCCGAAGGACCTGTTCTGCTGTAATGTTCTATGTTCTATGTTCTATGTTCTAAATCCCACCAAAATGTTTTTTTTTAAATATATTCATCTGTGGAATATGGGCGTCACTGTCTGGCCAGTATTTATTGCCCATCGCTAGCACAGTGGTTAGCACTGCTGTCTCGCAGTGCTAGGGTCCACTGTTCAATTCCCGGCTTGGGTCACTGTCTGTGCGGAGTCTGCACATCTGCATGGGCTTCCTCCAGGTGCTCTGGTTTCCTGCCACAGTCCAAAGATATGCAGATTAGGTGGATTGGCCATGCTAAATTGTCCCTTAGTATTAGGAGGACTAGCTAGGATAAATGGATGGGGTTTGGGGATAGGACCTGGATAAAGTTGTAGTCGTTGCAGAGTTGATGCACTTAGGGCTCTATGACTCCTAGTTGCCCCTGGGCAGTTGAAAGTTAACCACGTTGCTGTGGCTCTGGAGTCACATGTAGGCCAGATCAAGTAAGGACGGCAGATTTCCTTCCCTGAAGAGCATTAGTGAACCAGATGCATTTTTCTGACAACGGTTTCATGTTCATCAGTGGTGTCTTAATTCCAGATTTTTTAAAAAATTCAATTCAGATTCCACCGTCTGCTGTGGTGGGATTCAAACCCGGATCCACTGGAACATTAGCTGAGTTCTAATCTAGCAATAATACCACTAAGCCATGGCCTCCCCTGGAGTTGGTGGAATTTAAATTCAATTAATAACATCTGGAATTGGAAACTAGTCTGAATAATGGGGACTCTGAAACTAACATGGATTGTTGTAAGGTGAATCGTCTGATTCACCAGGCGATGGCCGAGACTATAATATTGGTCAGCTGATATTCTGGGGGACCCGGGTTCAAATCCCACCAGTTCATGTGGTGGAATTTGAATTAAATAAAAAGAAAATCTGGAATTAAGAATCTATTGCTGAAAATTATCAAAAAAGTTTGTGCAGGTTTTAGGTGGATTAGCCATACTAAATTGCCTTTAAGTATCCAAAGATGTGCAAAAAGTTGTTATTCATTAGTCACAAGGCTTACATTAACACTGCAATGAAGTTACTGTGAAATTCTCTTATTTGCCACACTGTGGTGCCTGTTTGGGTCAATACACCTAACCAGCATGTTCTTTGCGGGGAACCTGAACACCTGAAGGAAATACATGCAGACACGCAGAGAACAGACAGTGACCCAAGGTGGGAATCGAACCCGGGTCCCTGAGGCAACAATGCTACGCACCATGCCACCAATGAATTAGATGGATTAGCCATGGTAAATGTACTGGGTTAGAGCGGGGATGTGGCTTCCGTTGGGATGCTCTGTTGGACAGTCAATGCAGACTCAATGGGCTGAATTTTGCACTGGCTATAAAGAACTTTGCGGTATCCTGAGACACTGTATAAATTCAGGTAGTGCAAGAAGAACCTACTGAATGGATGGGGATGCTAAAAGAGATTTTGTCGAATTGACAGTAAATTCAGGGCTAACTGTGCCCAGTCATTACAGGGGACAACTGAAACAGGGTCAAGTGCCATTCTGCCCATCATGAGGATGTGCTTGAGGCTAGCACGGTGAAGCTGTTCACCAGTCTTCTGATTGGGCGGCACCATGATCCCTGCGCCCATTCAACCACGCAGAAAAGTTTAGTATAAGATTCTGGCACGTAAGGAGTTAATATGGAACTGAGCGCTGAACAGACCACACTGTGATGTAAGAGAACACATGGTCCACATCTAGTGTAGTATTGGATAGAGACGTGTGTAGAAGCAAGAATGGAGACAACTCCAGTTCCATAGGTGCATCCAAGGAGGCGTCTGAAAGAATGAAACTGAGGCCATACATCTGGAAGATAAAGGTCCTGCACCAGCCTCCTCCCGCAGTGCAACAAGCCACCCTCTCCCCCTCCACCAGACAACGTGGCCATTTCTCAGAGCCTCCACTCAGCAAAGGCAGGCACTGACAATGGGACATTGTCCCCAGTTAGCGCAACCTTCAAGCCAGGGCAAAGGTGACAAGATCTCAAAGCTGGCACCAAGCTCATGGTCCACAGGGTTGCAGTACCATCTGCCTTCCTGTGACCATCAGAGACATAGATAATGTACAGCAAACAGTGTATATCCTCGCACAAATATCACCATCAAAATCCTGCAAATTCAGTGGCAGAATAGGCACTCCAATATCATATCCCCCCTCAGGCCATCATAATATTTAAAGTTTATTTCTTGATGTCACAAGTAGGCTTACATTAACACCGTCATAGCCAGGGTGCAAAGAAAGATCAGCTTAATATATAAAGTTTATTTATTATTTATTAGTCACCATTAAGCTTACATTAATACTGCGATGAAGTTACTGTGAAAATCCCCAAGTTGCCATTCTGGTGCCTGTTCAGATACTATTGGGAGCAACATTGTGGCACAATGGTTAGCACTGTGGCCTCACAGCACCAGCAATTTGGGTTCGATTCCCTGCTTGAGTCACTAACTCTGTGGAGTTTGCACGTTCTTCCTGTGCATTGAACTCGAACAGGCACTGGAGAGTGGCGACTAGGGGAACTTCACAGTAACTTCACTGCGGTGTTAATTGTAAGCCTTATTTGTGACTAATAAATGAACTTTAACTGAGGGAGAATTTAGCATGGCCAATGTACCTATTCAGCATGTCTTTCAGATTGCGGGAGGAAACTGAAGCACCCGGAAGAAACCCACGTGGGCACAGAGAGAACATACAGAATCCGCACAGACAGTAACTCAAGCCAGGCATCAAACCCAGATCTCTGGTGTTGTGAGGAAGCAGTGCTAACCACTGTGCCACCGTACCACCCATATTCCATTAGTGAGGCACTGGTTAACCACACCCCAAAGATGTGCTCTGAGGCTGATTGGCAAAACAAATTCTCCCTTAATTGTCTCGCAAATTTGGTTCCAATGCACAGATCTATAAACATCGACAGGGATCATGGGTAGAAGTGGGAATATCGAGATGGCGGCACGGGCTCGTTAGGCTGAAGAGCTATTTCCCGTGTTGCTTTGTTCGTTGTTCTATGTTGGATGGGCCACATTGACCACATGCTCAAATCAAGAGTCCCAAAGTAACGTCTCTACTTCAGGCATTGTCACACTGAGTTGTTACCAAGAGGACTGAGGAAGTAATTGAGTGACGCCCCGAAAGACCCCTCCTCAAAAAAAACTGATTGGTGGGAATCTCTTGATCGAATGCTCCCCCCACCCCCTCCTCAAGATTGGAGGAGAAACATCCCTGAAGGTGCCAACCATTTCCAAAGTCTCTGAAGGGTCGGGTATAAGTCAAGTGATATCAGAGGAAGGGGCAAACCAAAATCCGAGCGTCCCACCCACCCGCCTCACCAAACACTACCTGCCCCACATGTGGCAGAGTGCGTAAATCTGGCTTTGGACTTCTTAGTTACCTTAGGACTCAAAGTCCCAAATCATCCTTTGTTCCAGTGGACTGTCTAAGAAGAAGTAAATATTTCTGATGGTTAGTAAGGGTAGTAAGGGCGTGGAATGCCCTGCCTGCAGCAGTTGTGGACTCGTCAAGTTTAAGGGCATTCAAATGGGCAGTGGATAGACATATGGATAGCATTGGAATAGTTTAGGACAGAGGGTCATATAATTGGTTACATTGATCGACGCACCATCGAGGGCCAAAGGGCCTGTACTGCGCTGTAATGTCCTATGTTCTATGTTAATAATAATTACTTCCTGTTGAATGAAGTCGGTAGACAGGTGCAGCATGCAACAAAAAAGGCAAATGTGATTTATTGCAAAAGGGTTGAAGTATGAAAATAGAGAAGTGTTGTTGACATCGTGTAGGGTGTTGATGAGACCACCACTAGAATTTTACCGCCTTGTCTGCCTGCAAGATCCCATCCGAAGCAAACGGAGAATGCTGTTCTACAAGCCCTGCCCGCCCACTGTGGCTGGTAAAATTCCCACCCACATCTGGAGTATTGTTCCAGTTTTCACCTCCTTATTTGAGGAAGGGTGTCGTGGCATTGGAGGCAGTTCAGAGAAGGTTCACCAGATTGATTCTGGGGATGAAAGGATTAAACAGTTCAGGTTTATATTTGCTGGAGTTTAGAAGGATGAGACGGGATCTGATTGAGATATGTAAAATTCTAAAAGGGATTGATAAAGTCAGTTTCGACCAAATGCTTCCTCTTGTAAGGCAATCTCAAACAAGAGGTCACAGGTATAGGTTGAGAGGCAGTAGATTTAAAACTGAGATGAGGAGGATTACTTCTCGCAGAGGTGGTGAGTTTGTGGAACTCGCTGCCCCACAGCACGGTGGAGTCTGAATCATTGAATGGTTTCAAGAAAGACATAGGTATATTTCTAATTTAAAAAAAGGGATAAGGGAATATGGGGGACAGGTGGGGAGGTGGATTTGAAACCAGGGAGAGATCAGCCATGATCTGATTGAACAAAGAACAAAGAACAAAACAGCACAGGAAACAGGCCATTCGGCCCAACGTGCCCGCGCCGCCACCCCCATGTTCCCACCTCTACCTGCGATCCCTGTCCATGTTTATAGATCTATGGATTCAAAACCAAATTTGAGACAATTTAGGGAGAATTTGTTTTGCCAATTAGCCTAAGAGCACATCTTTGGGATGTGGGAGGAAACCGGAGCACCCGGAGAAAACCCACACAAGCACAGGGAGAATGCACAAACTCCCACAGACACAGGCCAAATCCATGTATCTGCACAGCAAGCTGGATTTGCCTACTTCATTTTCCTAACTACCTCAGCGTACTGATAGTAAACTATCCCTGATACCTTATAACAAGAAGGGCCATATGACTAATCTGCAATCCCCACAGACTGAAGTACAAGAGGAGGGTTAATCTCCTGCCTGCTGCAATACTAGCAGATGCCTAGATGAGCCATCTTCCCCTTGGCTGCATCCATGATCATTGTCCAGGCTTGATACTAGTTAAGTTGGGCAGCATTAGAGATCAGTGACTGTGGCAGGCCCCGGGGCAGATCAGTGTAGACAATGCCAAGGAATAATCAGGAACTTTTTGCTTTAAATATTTCATCCAGTTTCCTGTTCAACCAGCTCAGTTACATGTTGACTTCTCAGTCAACAGTTAAATTTTGATTACCTGAGGGATCTGTTGCACCAGAGTTGTGTGTGTGTGTGTGTGTGTGTGTCCCAGTGGACCATGAATGAACGGGTGTCCCACTAAACCAGAAATGTATATGTCTCCTTGGGCAGCACATTGGCACAGGGGTTAGCACCACTGCCTCACAGCGCCAGGCCCTGGACTCGACTCAAGCCTCATGTCACTGTGTGGAGTCTGCACTTTCTCCCCATGTCTGCATGGGTTTCCCCCAGGTGCTCCCATTTCTTCCCAGAATCTGAAGGATGTACTGGTTAGCTGCTAAATTCTCCCTCGGTGTACATGAATAGGCGCCAGAGTGTGGCAATTTTCACAGTAACTTCATTGCATTGTTAATGTAAGCCTACTTGTGACACTAATAAATAAACATTAAAAACTTTTGTACCAGGGATGCAACAGATGCATGGGCACCTCTGTACACAAGTAATGGGGGATGCCCCATTACAGTACAGGAGGCCATCCGGCACATCAAGTCTGCACTGTCACAATCCCATGCTCTTTTACCGTTACCCCATGTATTTACCCTGTTAATCTCCTTGACACTCGGGTCAGTTCAGTATGGCCAATCTGTTAATAACCAGTGACAATTTTGTGTTGGATGTAATGTGGCCAATGGGATCAAGATGTAAGGGTCAGCTGACCCACTAAACGATGGACCAATTACAGAGGGATGTAATAGTCAGCTAACCAACTGATTCACTATAAATGAGGAACTATGTAGAATTGAGGGGAGCTTGGAGTGATGCAGGGTGAGGCCCCAAGTTTGGAGTAATGAAGTTTCTTAATTAAACCCTTTCTTTGATTTATAAGTTGGTGTTGGTTTTGTTGTATTTTCATTAGCTGCCGTTTGAAGAGTTCCTTCTGAAAAAAACACAATCTACCTAGCCTGCACATCTTTGGAATGTGAGAGAAAGCCAGAACAACCAGAGGAAACCCACACAGAGACGGAGAGAATGTACAGACTCCACACAGATGGTGATCCAAAGCCAGGAATTGAATCCGGGTCCCTGTTGCTGTGAAGTAGCAGTGCTAAACACTGTGCCATCATGCTGCCCCATCCCGTTGGCATGAACGGTGGTCACATTCCAGCCAAAGGAAGGGATTTTCCCCCAACCCTGTAACCCCTGCGGCATGTTTTACAGTGATGGAAGCAACCCCGTCATTGGATCTTCCAGTCCTGCTGCTATCAACAGGTTCTCCCATTTCCTTCATAACATCTGTCACCAGGAAAAAAGGGGGAGTGGGGTGTTCACCATCGGATGATCCTACCAGAGGGAACGGTCAGAAAATTTTGGCTTAAATACTAATCACATTTTAGGGGGAAAATGGGGCCCAATTTGGCCAAACATTTACATTCTATAGACCATATTTAGAACACGTTACTAAGGAATGGTGGCCTCTTTGTTGCTGCTTGATGGAAGTCCATCATTGATGCTCTCTCACCGTGGCCTACCAGGTGGTAAAGAATGTGATTGTTCTGCTGTAGTGGAGTATGCACTGTTGTGTTTGAGGGCACTGGTCTTATTTCAAATCTAGCTCTGAACTGACAGGTGGCCATTGTACCTCCATGTTGGGAATTGTTTTATTTGGTCCTCTCTCAGCCGTATTTCAGTCCGGTGACCCCTGTGGTGACAGCTGGCCATTGTTTCCCCAGTACCAAGGATTGTGATGCAGTCAGCGGCCAGAGTACATGGATTCTGTCCATCGCTCTAAACTTTTAGAAGGTGTTTCAATTGTTTTCCATGTCGAAAGCTATTTGTAAAGGAGAAATGGCAAGAACTTTACTGCACATTTGCCCCCTTGCCTGTGTTAATGCCCCCCCCACCCATCTCCTTCCACCCATAATCATCGAACCCCATCAACACATCTCTTCTTGCTTTCTCCCTGATGCATTTGTGTAGCTCCCCTTTTAAAGTGTCCACCTTAACTGTTTGTGGAATCATAGAGGGCAAAGTAGGCCATTTGGTCCATTAAGTCTGTACCGACCACAATCCCACCCTGGCCCTATTCCTATAACCCCATGCATTCACCCTACCTCATCCCCCTGACGCAAAGAGGCAATTTAACTTGGCCAATCAATCTAACCTCTCCATCTTTGGAGAGTGGAAGGAAAGCGGACCACCCAGAGGAAACCCATGCAGAACATTCCAAAGATGTGCGATGGATTGGCCATACTAAATTAACCCAACAGTCAGAGGGATTAACAGGCTATATATGAGGGGACCAGGGAATAGGGCCTGAGTGGTATTATGGTTGATGCATAATTTTGTAGGTACAGAGGAGATGTCAGGGGTAAGCTTTTCACTCAGAGGATGGTGAATGAGTGGAATCAGTAGTGGTAGAGGTGAACTTGCCGGGGTCTTTTAAGAGACTTCTGTATGAGTACATGGGATTTAAAGGATTGAGAGTTATGGATAGGCCTGGTGGGTATGGATATGATTGGCGCAACTTGTGGGCTGAAAGGCCTGTTGTGCTGTAGTGTTCTATGTTTTATTCATTCATGGCACATGGGCATCACTGGTTGGCCAGCATTTACTGCCCATCCCTAGTTGCCCTTGGAGGGCAATTAAGGATTAACCACATTGCTGTGGCTCTGGACTCACATGTAGGCCAGGCCAGGTAAGGACGGCAGATTTCCTTCCCTAAAGGGACGTTGGTGAACCGGATGGGTTTTCCCAACAATCAACAACGGCTTCACAGTCATCAGTAGATTTTTAATTCCAGATTTTTTAAAAATGTAATTCAAATTCTCACCATCTGCAGGATTCAAACCCAGGTCCCCAAAATATTAGCTGAGTTTCTGGATTAATAGTCTAGCAATAATACCAAAGGCCAAGACCTCCCCATAATATTTGATGGGCCAAATGGCCTTCTTCTGTATTGGACGAATTATATGATTCTATGAATGTGCAGACTCCATACAGAGAGTGACCCGAGGCTGGAATTGAACCCGGGTCTCTGGCGCTGTGAGGCAGCAGTGCTTGCCACTCAGTTTCTTCCCACACTCCAAAGATGTGCTCTTAGGCTGATTGGCGAAACAAATTGTCCCCAGTTTGGTTCCAATGCAGATTTCCATAAATGTAGATAAGGGTCATGGGTGGAAGCGGGAACGTTGAAATGGCGGTGTGGGCTCATTGGGCTGCAGAGCCTGTTTCCCATGCTGTGTTGTTCTTTGTGCCATCCATTCAAGTTCTACATTCCTGACAGGAACACATGGCATTCTCAGTAATCAGAAACAGGTGGGAGGAGAAGCAATGTAAGATTCTTTGCGTTGCTTATTGACTTGATAACAAGATCAAGGCACAGCACCTTGCATACAGCACAGAGAATTGGAAATGGAATGCCTTACCACATGACCCTATCGAGAAAGGAACTGTCATGTGGTTTAAGAGGGATTTAGATAAGGATCTGAGGAATGTAAACAGTTACTTAGAAAAGGACAGGCAGATTAGACAGGCAGGTCCAGTTAAACAGCTAGAGGCAACTCGGGTTCAATGGGCTAATTGGCCCCTTTCTACGTTCTCTTTTCTACCTTCCCATCAGTCTTCCCAGGCAATACAAATCAGTTGGAAAGCTTCCCTTTGACTGCCATAGGCAATGGAATAAGATATGTTAACAGTTTGGTATAGCCCTACTCTGACCAAGGCTGCAAGGAATTACACAGTTGTGAACACAATCTAGCCCAACATGCAAACCAGTCTCCCATCCATTGACTCCATCTATGCTTCCCGCTGCCTTGGAAAAGCAGCCAGCATAACAAGACCCCCTGAATAATACTCCCTTCCACCTTCTCCCAGCGGGAAAAAGATTCAAAAGTCTGAGATCACATACAACAGACTCAAGAACAGCATCTTCCCTGCTACCATCAGACATAAACCTATCATATATTAAGCTGATCTTTCTCTATATCCTACGTGTGACTGTAACACTACATTCTGCACCCTTTCCTTTCCTTCTCTATGAACAGTATGCTTTGTCTGTATAGTGCACAAGAAACAACACTTTTCACTGTACACTAATACATGTGACAATAATACATCAATTCAGAAGTTGCAGGAATGCAGCCTCGAACCCTTCCTCTTCCAGTGGACTGTGACAATACTCAGACTATTCAACTGGAATAGTTAGCACATATCTAATATGGCTTCAGCTTTCCCAACTTTGAGGGTGATTTAGCTAATTGGATTAGGAATTGGCTAGCTGATAGAAGACAGAGGGTGGTGGTTGATGGAAATTATTCATCGTGGAGTTCAGTTACAAGTGGTGTACCTCAGGAATCTGTTTTGGGGCCCCTGCTGTTCGTAATTTTTACAAATGATCTGGATGAGGGTATTGAAGGATGGATTAGTAAATTTGCAGATGACACCAAAGTCAGAGGAGTGGTAGATAGTGAAGAGGGGTGTTCTAGTTTGCAGAGAGACTTGGACAAGTTTCAGAGCTGGGCCGAGAGGTGGCAAATGGAGTTTAATGCGGAAAAGTGTGAGGTAATTCACTTTGGCAGGAATAGCAAATGTGTAGAGTATAGGGCTAATGGTAGGACTCTTAATAGTGTTGAAGAACAGAGAGATCTTGGTGTATATGTGCATAGATCCCTGAAAGTTGGCAATCATGTCGATAAGGTTGTTAAGAAGGCATATGGAGTCTTAGCTTTTATTGGTAGGGGGATTGAATTTCGGAGCCGCAACGTCATGTTGCAACTGTACAAAACTCTAGTGTGGCCACACGTGGGGTATTGTGTACAGTTCTGGTCCCCGCATTATAAGAAAGATGTGGAGGCATTGGAGAGGGTACAGAGGAGGTTTACCAGGATGTTGCCTGGTATGGAGGGCAGGTCTTATGAGGAGAGGCTGAGTGATTTGAGGTTGTTTTCGTTAGAAAGAAGGCGGCTAAGAGGAGACCTTATTGAAACATATAAGATGATTAGAGGTTTAGATAGGGTGGACAGTGATACCTTTTTCCTAGGATGGAGAAAGCTAGCACGAGGGGACATAGCTTTAAATTAAGGGGTGATAGTTATAGGACGGATATCAGAGGTAGGTTCTTTACCCAGAGGGTGGTAAGGGTATGGAATGCCCTGCCTGCTGCAGTTGTGGATGCGCCAAGTTTGGTGGCGTTTAAGAGGTTAGTAGATAAGTTTATGGACGAAAAGGGAATGGTTTAGGTTAGAGGGTCATTGCTTTTTCTTAACTGGTCGGCGCAACATCAAAGGCCGAAGGGCCTGTTCTGCCCTGTTCTATGTTCTATGTTAACTAGATATTGGCCTAACATCATTTACTGATTGCTAAGGGGTGACAGTGGCGTAGAGGTACTGTCATCAGACTCATAATCGAGAGATCCAGGATAAAGCCCTGGGAACCTGGGTTCGAATCCCACTGTGGTAGATAGTGAGATTTGACTTCAGTGGAAATCTTGAATTAAAAAGCTAATGATTCCAACTGTGATAAACTCCTAACACCTTTTAGGAAGGTAAAATCTGCCTTCCTAGGCTGGTCTAGCCCACATGTGGTTGCCTCTTAGATAGAGAAAGGCAATAAATTCTGGTCCAGTTACTGACATAGAACATCGAACATAGAACAATACAGCACAAACAGGCCCTTCGGCCCACGAGTTGTGCCGATCACATCTTCCAATCCACAGACCTATCTGTAACCCCCTATCCTATTCTTTTTCATATACTCATCTAGAAGTCTCTTAAAAGACCCCAGTGAGTTTCCCTCAACAACCTCCGACGGCAGTCGGTTCCATTCACTCACCACCCTCTGAGTGAAAAACCTACCCCTGACATCTCCTTTGTATTTGCTTCCCTGCACCTTAAATCTTTGTCCTCTCATAGTGACCATTTCAGCTCGGGGAAATAGTCTCTGAGAGTCCACCCTATCTATTCCTCTCAACATTTTATAAATCTCTATCAGGTCGCCTCTCAACCTACGTCTCTCCAGTGAGAAGAGTCCCAGCTCCCTCAACCTATCTTCATAAGGCCTGCCTCCCAATCCAGGCAGCATCCTTGTAAATCTCCTCTGAACCCTCTCAATAGCCTCCACATCCTTTCTATAATGAGTCGACCAGAACTGCGCACAATACTCCAACTGAGGTCTGACAAGAGTCTTATAGAGCTGCATCATTACCTCCTGACTCCTAAACTGTATTCCTCGATTAATGAAGGCCAGTACACCGTACGCCTTCTTGCCCACTTCCTCCACCTGTGAGGCTGATTTAAGAGTCCTATGGACCCGGACCCCGAGATCCTTCTGCTCTATAACACAGTTACCCCTTATATTGTACTCCTTCATCCCATTATTCCTGCCAAAATGGACCACTACACATTTATCTGCGTTGAAGTCCATCTGCCACTTCTCCACCCAGTCTTGCATCCTGTCTATGTCCCTGACGTGAATGAATTAAAAATATATACCATTGGGATGACAATCCACCCCTATAAGACTGTGCCACTGTGCTGATCTGTTATTGGGCTAGTAATCCAAAACTCAGGTTAGGTGGCATGGTGGTACAGTGGTTAACACTGCTGCCTCACGGCGCCAGGGATCTGGGTTCAATTGCCAGCTTGGGTCACTGTCTGTGCATAGTCTGCACACTCTCCCCTTGTCTGCGTGGAGTTTCCTCTGGATGCTCCAGTTTCCTCCCACAGTCCAAAGATGTGCTGGTTAGGTGCATTGGCCATGCCAAATTCTCCCTCAGTGTACCCAAACAGGTGCAGGAGTGTGGAGACTGGGAGATTGCCACAGTAATTACATTGCAATGTTAATGTAAGCC
This sequence comes from Sphyrna mokarran, assembly GCA_024679065.1. NCBI lineage: Eukaryota > Metazoa > Chordata > Chondrichthyes > Carcharhiniformes > Carcharhinidae > Sphyrna > Sphyrna mokarran. Next base: position 6,886,671 of record JAGIQG010000036.1, on the reverse strand, counting down.
TACTTGTGACTAATAAATAAACTTTAAAACTTTAAAAATACCCAGGGGCCACAGGTTCAAATCCCACCACTGGTGGAATTTAATTTCAATTAATAAGATGTAGAATTGATCAAGCTACTATCGATTGTTGTAAAACCTTGTCTAAGGAAATCAGCCATCCTTATCAGGTCTGGCCTATATGTGACGGCAGAGAAATGTAGCTGACTCCTAAATGCCCTCTGAAATTCAATTGCAATTGTATCTTTTCTTACATATGGAGTGATTGTGAAACCAACCCTCTCCATTCACTTTATGAAGGAGCAGTGCTCCAAAAGCTTGTGATTTCAAACAAACGTGTTGGAACTGGTGTTTTGAGCCTTCTTACCGGGCCCATCCCAGTTGGCATCTCCATATCATGCCTCCTGGAATTGCCCTGTCAAGCTGCTCAGTTCAAGGGGCAGTTAGGGATAGGAGTCAATGCTGGTCTCACCAGCAATGACCACATGCCATGAACGAATAAAAGAACAAATAGCACCATGTACACAGGGAGTGGCTGCCCTGGACATGGAGAATAGGATTAGTGGCAAACAGCAGAAACCATGGCAATGCAATAGAAGGCAGCAGAAAGGCCTAGCCATATCTTGCTGTCCAGTGATTGAGGGACCCAGCAGTCTGCAAGCAAATAACATGGTGAATATGAATGCCCTGTCAATCATCTTCTGCAGTGACCGACAAGTTGTTGTTTGCAGTGTCTGTTTGACTTGCCTGCAGGGTTGGCCTTCAGTGAAGATACTTGGACCTAGTCTACTATCGGGAAAGAGCTTGAGTTATTATATTTAGAATCCCTACAGTACAGAAGGAACCATTCGGCCCAACAAGTCTGTACCGATCACAATCCAATCCAGGTCCTATTCCCGTGACATTTACCTTGCTAATTCTCCTGACACTAGAACTTATTTCTATTTATTGTTCATTAAGTGCACCGTCTTAGAACTCCCTGAACGCAACAAATTGGCCTGTTGATTGCATTCTGTTTCTCCTTTAGTGCAGAAGGAGGCCATTTCCGCAATGTTGGCAAGAAAACAGATCAGCTCAGAACACATGGTAGCGTGAAGGTTGTCAAGGTTCACCTGAACAATGCCCTGGCACTGCCTCCAGAGTTCAGGATGGAGGTTTCCTGTAACCCCATACCCTGGAACACCACAGCAATGGGTTAGGGGATTATCTGCAGGGGATAGGGAAGTGCGAAGTTTCCAGATTGGGTGCCTTGGTCTATAATAATCCTACTGAGGCCAGTTTTCCATTACCATCACACTCAAGGCACTCAGTGGCTACAGAACACTGGTCAACCCTGATATATGTGGTCTGAGTGGAGCCAGCTAGTTTTAAAGTCTTCCTCCTCCATCGCTATTCCTTCCCATTGGGCTGACTTCCACTCATCTAATAGGGGGAACTCAAAATTGGGAGGCCCCAAGAGGAGACCCACTCCTCCTCACAGTCATCATAATAAGGTCCATCTTCCAGCCTCAGAGTGCTGCCAGGGAATCCACTTCCACCTTCATGGATCTATCTACTTCCTTCAACACTGGGTCACCCATTTCAATATGGCACCTGGTCTGCATGGTATACGTACCATGTCAGTACTGCCCCAGAATATAGCGCAAAGCACCTGGGTGTTGATTTAATGAGGTCAGTGTCAGAAGATTTGGCGGAGTTTTCTAGAAGACCTTCGCAGCAGGAAACACTCCACAATCCTTTTTCTCATTCGTGGGATATGGGTGTTGCTGGCTGGGCCAGCATTTATTGCCCAACACTTGTTGCCCTTGGAGGGCAGTTGAGAGTCAATCACTTTGTGGCTCTGGAGTCAAATGGAGGCCAGACCAGGTGAGGACGGCAGATTTCCTTCCTTAAAGGAACCAGATGGGTTTTTCTGACGATCGACAATGGCTTCACGGCCATCAGTAGATTCTTAATTCCGGATATTTTTTATTGGTGGGATTCGAATCTGGAGTCCACGGAACATTTCTGGATTAATAGTCTACCGATAATCCCACTGGGCCATTGCTTCACCTTGCCCCCCACCATGGGACTTTTAGTATCAAGATGGGAGAATTATGCCTACATTCCTTCTCACGTCACCATCGGGGAACCCTTGATGGGATGGTGGGAAGGGGATGATTGGGAGAGGGATTAACTTTGGGGGATTCTGCCAGTGATAAGGTCGGGAGAATTCAGCCCTATGAATTATTTCAAAAGAAGGTCTATTGTTTGTAAAGGAGGAATATAAAAGGGTGCAAAGAAGTACAGCAACTGGGTAGGAGATTAAAGTGCGGGGAGTAAGCAGAGGAGAGTGATTAGACTGGGTGGGGTATTAAAGTTACTTGCGCTTATATTGTGTTCTAGATCCTAACCCTTGTTGACAGAGGGTTGTAATCCCAAAGGTGTGTATGATCGGTGGATTGGCCATGTTAAGTTGAGCCTTAGCATCAGGGAGGTTAGTAGGATAAATACATGAGTTTATGGGAATAGGGCCTGGTTGGGATTGTTGTCGGTGCAATCTTGATGCACAATCAAATGGTGCAATCAAATGGCCTCCTTCTGCACTGTTGGGATTCTATGATTCTGTGAATCGAGGTTCTCAATCCTTGTCTAGACCACAACAAACACTAAAATCTGGCGCTAAATTTTAATCCACGCACTGTCTTGGGGTTCTGGGTTCTAATCCTAACCAATGTAGACCCAATCTCATAGGGGAGTCTAAAACTAGAGGGCATTGTTTAAGGTGAAAGGGAAGAGACACATAAGATTCCAGAGGGGCAATTATTTCACACAGAGGATGATGACTGTCTGGAACAAGAGATAGTAACGGAGGCAGATACAATTTTGTCTCTTAAAAGCGTTTAGACAGCTACATGGGTAAAATGGGTATCAAGGTATTTGAGCCAAATACAGGCAACTGTCTAGCTTAGGGACTAGCTTAAAAAGAGGAGAGGCATGGACAAGTTGGGCGGAAGGGCCTGTTTCCTGTTGTAAATCTCTATGACTCATAACAAAATTGCGTTGCAGATCCTAAATGACACTAAAATAGGGCGATTGGCAAGAACTCACCTTTCAGAGCTCTAACCCAAAGATAAAGTCAAAATACTGAGGACACTGTTTGCCACTAATGCTATTCTTCATGTTCAGAGGGGTCACGCCCTACGTACATGGCATTATCTGTCCTTTATTCTTTCATGGCGTTTGAGCATTGCTGGCAAGGCCAGCATTGACTCCCATTCCTAACTGCCCCTTGAACTGAGTGGTCTTGCCAGGGCAATTTCAGAGAGCATGATGTCGGCATTGGACTGAGGTGGGTTGTAATTGGTAGAAATGGCACAGACAAAAAGAGAAAGGGGGTGAAAAAGACTGAAAATGGTGCTAAGAGCGTCCATAAAGAGATCCTTAACAGTGCTAACCCATTGTGGTTTCGATTCCCTGCACTGCTGTTTCCCACACAGGCGCGTGCATTGTTGAGTACTTGGTATCCTTCTACAGTTGTTTGCTAATGTTGTGGCTTGTGCTTGCGTGTCACTTACATCCTGGAGGCGTTTATACCTGACTGCTGTGAATGCATTGTCCTTGCCTGCAGGTTTTTCAGAAGGTGCTTTCTGATATAAACGCATAAAATAGATTCATATTCAACAGTTTATTCTGCCCTCATGATCAATGATGAACTTCTTTGTACTGTATTCCATTTTTTAATGTTGTTTTAATCAGGGGAACTAAAATGGTCATACTGAATAGTCCAGCCAGATAAATCATAAATCGCTTGTGAGGCCATTCAGCCCCTCTGACATTTAAATTGATTAGAGTTGATTGGCATCTCAACTCCATTTAGCTGCCTTTGCTTCATACCCATGGTGGCTTAATAGCAATGTGATAATGTCACTACTAGACTAGTGGTCCAGAGATTCAATGCTCTGGGCTCATGTCCCCTCCTCATCCGTCTCCACCCCCACCCCAAACCAGATGGAAAAATTCATATTCAAATTATAAATCTGGAATTTAAAGCCTGTCTCACAGTGAAAGCAAACATCGATTGTTGGAAAAACCCAGCTCCTTTTAGGGAAGGAAATCTGCTGTCCTTACCCGATCTGGCCTACATGTGACTCTGGATCCACAGCAAAGTGGCTGACTCTTAACTGCCCCTCTGAAATGGACAATTGGCTTCAAGGGTTGGGCAACAAATGTCCACATTCATTCTCATCTTCTCACCTGACAAAAAAAAAATCCCATCTGCCTTGTAGACATCAATCGTCCCAGAATTCAGGGCTGTTGGGAGGCCACCCACCACACAATGCTTCATCCTGGAAACAATTGAAGGAGGAATTGAAGATATAATCAGAAGAAAAGCTGGAAGGTGGGTAGAATTGAGACATGGGCTGAATGAGGATTGAAGAAAGACAGAGAAAAAGCACAATGATGTCAATGGCCCCATTGAGACCATAAGACATAGGAACAGAATAAGGCCACTCGGCCCATCGAGTCTGCTCCACCATTCAATCATGGCTGATATTTTTGTCATCCATATTCTCCTGCCTTTTCCCCATAACCCCGGAGCCCCTTTTTAATCAAGAATCTATCTATCTCTGTCTTAAAGACACTCAGTGACCTTGGCCTCCACAGCCTTCTTTGGCAGAGTTCCACAGATTCCCCACTCTCTGGCTGAAGAAATTCCTTCTCATCTCTGTTTTAACGATTGTCCCTTTAGCCTGAGGTTCTGTCCTCTGGTTCTAGATTTTCCTACAGTGGAAACATCCTCTTCATATCCAATCTATTCAGGCCTCACCATATCCTGTAAGTTTCAATAAGATCCCCCCTCATCCTTCTAAACTCCAATGAGTGGAACTGTACACAGTATTCAAGTGTGGTAAGGCCACACTTGGAATATTGTGCACAGTTCTGGTCACCCTATTATAGAAAGAATATTACTCAACTAGAAAGAGAACAGAAAAGACTTACTAGGATGTTACCAGAACTTGATTGTTGAGTTATAAGGAGGTGGATAGACTAGGACTTTTTTCTCTGCTGTTTAGGAGGCTGAAGGCAATCTTATAGGGGTTTATAAAATAATGAGAGGCATAGGTCAGTAATATATCAATCTATTCCGAAACAGGAGAGTCTAAAACGAGAAGCAATAGGTTTAAGGTGAGAGGGGAGAGAGAGACCCTTACAAAAGGTCCAGAGGAGCAATTTTTTCACACAGAGGGTGTTGAGTGTCTGGAACAAGCTGCCAGAGGTAGTAGAGGTGGGTACAATTTTATCTTTTAAAAAGCATTTAGTTAGTTACTAAGTGTAAGTTGGGTATAAAAGGATGTGGGAAATTTGCAGGTATTTGGGACTAGTTTAGGGGTTTAAAAAAAGGGCAACATGGACAAGTTGGGCTGAAGGGCCTATTTCCATGTTGTAAACCTCTACAACTCTTTGAACACAGATCCAAAGTCCTCAACCAAACCTTACACACCAACTCTTCATTCCAATTTGTTGTCACTATGGTCTTCAGTAAGGCTGGAGTGACAATGAACAAACCACCTATCTTCTCTTAGCAAACCTATTTAACATATTAAACAGCTCAGTCAGCTCCTTCCCTCTCCCGACCTTGCGTAGAAACTGCAGAATTTGACAGCACAGAGATCTGAGAGAGTTCTTCACTCAGTCCTATTCCCCTGCTCTTTACTGAATACACAATCCACTTCCTTGTTAGACATCTCCTGGAGTCTGTGACTCATTCTTCACACTGGCATTTAAAAGGTATTCTATATCCTGCATGAGAAAAATATCTTGCTTCTCTTATTAGTTACAGGACATTCTTATTAGTTATAGGACATTTGGCCCATCAAGTCTGCTCTGTCACTAATGAGATCGTGGCTGATCTGAAACAATAACCCTGAACTCCACTTTCCTGCCTTATTGATTAAAAATCTGTCTCAGCCTTGAGTCCTGCTGAGTCCCTTCAGAACCTTATCCATTCCAATGAGATCGCCTCTCATCTCCCAGTTTGCTCTGGGTCACATCGACATCAGAACAGCTGACTTCCACTATCGAAGTACATCAGTGAGTCAAAGGGGTTTCCACCATCATCCAACCCCCTTTGTTTTCATTTTATTTTATCTAAATTTTTATTGTTCTCTACCTTTTATTTCTTTATTGTCTTCCTTCATTTCCCCCCTCACTCTTTCCCTTTACTTCATCCCCCTTCTCTTACCTTTTCTTCCCCCACTTCCCCTTTTCTACATTCTATCTCTGTCCCATTTCCAGACACCCACCCCACCAAACATCTTCATCCATCACACTCTACAGCTTCTCTGCCATTTGGCCATTCACACCCTTTATTCTCTCTGTGGGCTGCCATTAACAGTGTTTCCCTGGTTTCTGTGGCTATGACTCCTCTTTCATTCTCTCACCCTATCTCCCACTTTCTGGCCTTTTCTAGAAGGCACTTTCTATGCCTTTTAGCTTTGACAAAGGGTCACGTAGACTCCAAATGACAGCACTTTTCTCTCCTTACAGATGCTGCCAAACTTGTTGAGATTTTCCAGCATTTGCAGAAATTTGCTTTTATCATCCAGCATTACATGGTCACAATTACTGGTACTAACTTTTCAATTCTAGATTTACTTAACAAATTGGATTTAAATTCCCTAAGAGCTGTGGTGGGATTTGAACTCACACTCACCAGCATTCTAATCCCTCACCTCCAGGTCACTGGTTCACTAACGTAACCATTAACCTATCCTAATTGAGTAGGTTAATCCTGCGGTTCCCGCAGAAGCATCAGGGAAAGGGCTGACATAGGGATATGATGGAACATTCCCCACCTGCTTGGATGAATGTAACAACACTCAAAAAGCTCATCATCTTCTAGGACAAAGCAGCCCCATTTGATTTGCACCGCATCCATAAGCATCTACTCTCTCCACCAGTAGCAGCAGTGCGTACCATCTACAAGGTGCACTGCAACAATTCACCAAAGATCCTTCAACAGCACCTACCATCTAGAAGAACAAGGGCAACAAATGCGTGGGAACACCATTCCGAGCGACTTGTCAATGACTTGAAAATTTATTGGCCGTTCCTTCACTGTTGCTGGGTCAGAATCCTGGAATTCCCTCCCGAACGGAATTGTTGGTCAACCTACAGCACGTGGACTGCAGCTATTCAAGAAGGCAGCTCACCACCACCTTCTCAAGGGCAACTAGGGATAGGCGATAAATGTTGGCCAGCCAGCGACGCCCATGTCCCACGATTGAATAAAAAGGTTACAAATTCCATCCTTGCTCTTGACATACTGCACTGAATACATTGTGAAGGGTTAGCTCATTGTATAGCTCTGTCCTTTAGATGATAAAGAATGCACCAATATCCATAGAAAAAAAGTAGTGTTTTATCTGCCTCTCCTGAAATGAAAGGGTTAGCACTCAGTGTTGATCCTGGAGAGAGAGGATTAGCACGATCTGGAGTGAGAGGGTTGGCACTGAGTACTGATCCCAGAGTGAGAGGGTTGGCACTGAGTGCTGATCCTGGAGAGGGTTGGCACTGAGTGTTGATCTGGAGTGAGAGTGTTGGCACTGAGTACTGATCCCAGAGTGAGAGGGTTGGCACTGTGTGTCGATCTGGAGTGAGAGTGTTGGCACTGAGTACTGATCCCAGAGTGAGATGACTGGCACTGTGTGTCGATCTGGAGTGAGAGTGTTGGCACTGAGTACTGATCCCAGAGTGAGAGGGTTGACACTGAGTGCTGATCCTGGAGAGGGTTGGCACTGAGCATCAATCTGGAGTGAGAGGGTTGGCACTGAGTACTGATCCCAGAGTGAGAGGGTTGGCACTGAATGTTGATCCTGGAATGAGAGGGTTAGCACTAAGTGTCAATCTGGAGTGAATGCATCTGTGCACTTCAGTAAATGGGTTAACAAATTGATCTGTGTGCTTTACTGAATAGGTACACATACTTTAGTAAAAAGGTCTGTGTACTTTAGCAGATTAGTTTGAGCACTGGAATAATTGGGTCTGCATGCTTTAGTAAATAAGTCTGTGAACGTTGTTAAATGGGTCAGCATACTTTAGCGAATGGGTCTGTGTACTTTAGAGAATGATTCTATATATTTCAATGAATGGGTCTGCGGAGTTCAGTGAATAGGTCTGTGTATTTTAGTGAATGGCTTTGAGTACTTTAGTGAATAGGTCTGTGTATCTTAGTGAATGTCTGCTGACTTTAATGAATGGGTGCGTATTTTAATGAATGGTTCTGTGTACTTTAGTGACTAGGTCTGTGTATTTTAGTGATTAGGTTTGCGTACTTTAGTGAATGGTTAGCACTGAGTGCCAATCTGGAGTGAAAGGGTTTGGCACTGAGTGTTGATCCCAGAGTGAGAGGGTTGGCCTGAGTGCCAATCTGGAGTGAATGGGTGCATGTATTAATGGACTGGTCCATGCATCTAATGAATGGGTCTATATATTACTGAATGGGTTCTTGTGTCAAGCAATTCTTGTTTACTCTCACTCTCTCAACAGGAAGCTTCAGTTAATGATTGATGGATCGCGAGGTGCAGTAACAGGTGTGGGACAAGGGCACACAGTGACACCGAGATAAGTGAGGCGTTTACACAAAAATTCATTCTGTGATAACAAATAGCCATGAGACAGTGTCTTGCTAAGTGCTGCCTCTCCCAGAAAACATGTGGACAGATATATCATTGCTAGCAGAGAAACCGTAACAACCCTATAATGCAGAAGTGGGCCATTCGGCCCATCGAGACTGCACCAACCACAATCGCACCTAGGCGCTATCTCCATGACTCCACACATTCACCTACTCATCCCAGGACACTAAGGGGCAACTTAGTACAGCCAATGCACCCTAACCAGTACATCTTTGGACTGTGGGAGGAAACTGGAGCACCTGGAGGAAACCCACACAAATACAGGGAGAACATGCAAAGTCCACACAGATCCAAGCTGGGAATTGAACCTGGGTCCCTGGCACTGTGAGGCAGCAGTGCTAACCACTGTACTGCCGAGAAATAGGGAGTCAGGAGCCCAAATCATCCCACAAATAGCTTGGCTCAGCTCCCGCTTTACTGCATGAATGCGGAGAGAAAGACTGCAGAAAGGATAAGTGGCAGAGGGACAGCAGGAAGAAACTGCAGGAAAACAAGCCATGAGAGGAAGTTCCTTTCTCTGACTGGCCTCTCAAAATCACACAATAGGAAAGGTACTTCAATGCAATCTTCTTATTGTTCGAGGGCTTGGTAATTTCTAAAACTTTGCATAGATCTCAAATATCCGGTACTAAATCCTGGAGCTGTCAAAAGTAAACAATCAGAACAGAAGGCTTTATGGAAATGTGGGCTGGCCTCATGAAGGAGTGCTGAGGTGTGTCAGACAGGAATGAATCACTCAACAGCACACTACAATGGCTTACGTTCAGTACAAGGGTTCAGGCATATCCAGAAACTACATTAGAAAATACTAGTGTGGGCGGAAACTCCACAGGCCAACAGGTGATGCCTGCACATGACCACAAAAACGCCACTGTGCACACACACTGTCACACAGACACACACAGATACACACACACACACTCTCACACTGTGCACCCACACTGTCACACAGACACACACAGACACACACACTCACACTGCGCACCCACACTATCACACACACATTCACTCACTGTGCACACACACTGTCACACACACTTCACACGCACTCAATGTGCACACACACTGCCCCACACACACACACACACACACACACACACATACACTCATGCGCAAGACACCGTGACATGCACTCACTGTGCACATATAATGTCTCACATACACGCACTGTATACACAGATTGCCACACACACAAACATGCATGCTTACAGACAGATATACATTCATTGTACACACTTTCTCTCTCTCACACACACACACACATTCACTGCGTGCACACACTGTCTCTCTCTCTCACACACACACACACACACACACACACACACACACACACACACACACACCACACACACACACACACCACACAACACACACACACAACACACACTCATTGCACACAGACACTATGGATACATACTCACTGTGCACACACACTGTCACACACACTCACTGTGCACATACACTATCTCACATATACATACTGTACACACAGACTGCCACACACACAATCACACACGCACACAGATAGACATGCACTCATTGCACACACTGTCTCTCATAAACACACACACACTCTCACTGCGTGCACACACTGTCTCTCTCTCTCTCACACACACATACACACACACACACACACACAAACACACACACACAGTGCACATACACTGTCACATATAGACTTACTGTACACACACAGTGCCTCACACACACTCATTGCACACACACCACCACACACACACACACACACGGACACTGGATTTTTTCCAGGCATTTCAAACTCAGCTGTGGACGTGTGTTTAACAGAGCCATGAACAGATGTGTGGAGCCTTGCTGGTGAACAGACAGAGGCTGTGTGAATGAGTAGGTGCATCTGTCCCAGCTGTGTGTGTATGTGTGTGTGTCTTGCCCAGAATCCGAGACAGCTCGCTAGAATGTCCAAACAGAGATGTGCAGAAATAGTCTGAGCCTGTGTGTGTGCGGAATGGGGCAGGTTCTGAAGAAAAAACAAGAGAAAATGTTACATTACAGTGACTAAATTCATCTTGGGCCAGTCAGACTTCCTCTTGCACCTAAATAATCACACACAGCACTGTGCACCTCAACCCTGCCCACAGGCTCTGGTCAATGCACCCATTCATCAGGCTTCCTGTAGCAGTCCCAGCCACCCAGTCCTGGTGAGTACACTCCGTGCAAAAACTATCTACAGCAATACTTGCTTATTTATTTTATCAAAGTTCCTGTGGACCGGTCACCAGAATGAACCTCATTTCTAATTACAGACCAACGGAAAGAGGGGCGAGTGCAGGGCAGGTCGTCCCAAAGGGAAGGGAGAAGGCAGGTTAATAGTTCAGGTGGCGGGAGCCTTCCCCCGGAACACAGCTCCAACCCACAGAGCTAGGGCAATGATGGTGGTAATATAGAATTAGAATCTCTACTGTGCAGGAAGAAGAAGGTCATTCGGCCCATCGAGTCGGTACTCACTCAACATAGAACATAGAACACTACAGCACAAACAGGCCCTTCAGCCCATGAGTTGCACCGATCACATCTATACCTATTCTTAACTTCTTATTCTAGACCATATCTTCCTGCCCGTCTGATTCCTGTAACCCCTACTCCTGCTGAGCTGCACATCTTTGGACACTAAGGGATAATTTAACATGGCCAATCCACAATCTTTGATCACTAAAGAACAATTTAGCATGGCCAATTCACCTAACCTGCACAACTTGGGACACTAAGGGGCAATTTATCATGGCCAATCCACCTAACCCACACATCTTTGGACACTAAGAGGCAATTTAGCGTGGCCAATCCACCTAACTTATCCATCTATGGATGCTAAGGGACAATTTAACATGGCCAATCCACCTAACCTACATATCTTTGGACATTAAGGGGCAATTTAGAATGGCCAATCCACCTAACCCACACATCTTTGGACACTAAGGGGCAATTTAGCATGGCCAATCCACCTAACCCACCCATCTTTGAACACTAAGAGGCAATTTAGCGTGGCCAATCCACCTAACCTGAACATCTTTGGACACTAAGGAGCAATTTAGCACAGCCAATCCATCTAACTTATGCACATATGGACACTAAGGGACAATTTAGCATGGCCAATTCACCAAACCTTTGAACGCTAAGGGACAATTTAGCATGGCCAATCCCTCTAACCTACACTGTGGGAGGAAACAGGAGCAACTGGAGAAAACCCACGCAGACAACAGGAGCACATGCAGAGCCCACACAGACAGTGATCTGAGGGCAAAACCTGTGGAAACTTCTCTTTCTGCTACATTCCCTTGGGGGCCTGGCAAGATAAGTGAGACCAAGGGCCACCTCCTCAACCCTGGGATATTACACTCCCATTCAACAGAGAGGTAAATGGCCCACCAGGAACGCTGGGGGTGGTGGGAAAGGAAGTGGTGGTAGGTGGGGGGAGTGGGGGAGGTAGAGTGGACTGGATCTTTTCCTAGTCCAGCTGTTAGTCAAGTGATTGGAGCAGAAAGGGGATTGTTACCACAGGGACTGTCACACACTGACCAACACAGAGAGAGAATGTTACACAGAGAGACTCACAGCGACTGTCACACACTGACCAAGATGTAGAGATGACGGCATTGGACTGGGGTAAACACAGTAAAAGTCTGACAACACCAGGTTTAAGTCCAACCGACTTATTTGATAGTATACTCACAAGCTTTCGGGGTTTCCCGCTTCGTCAGGTCACCTGACCAAGAGGGAAACCTCGAAAGTTTGTCACACACTGACCAACACAGGGAGAGAGAGTTACACAAAGAGAGTCACAGGGACTGTCATACACTGACCAACACAGGGAGAGAGAGTTACACAAAGAGAGTCACAGGCTGCACCACACACAGATCAACACAGAGACAGTGTTACACAGAGAGAGTCACAGGGTGCACCACACACAGATCAACACAGAGACAGTGTTACACAGAGAGAGTCGCACACTGACTGACAGGACATGAGAATATTATTGCACCATGTTACACAATGATAATCAGGGTAAAGTGTGTTACACAGTGAGTGTGCCACAGGGAGTGCATAATCAGATACATCACACAAGTAGATCCCTAAAGGTCCAGATCCCTTCTGTGAGGAAGTGGGGCCTGTTACACACTGACCAGGAATGCAGGGAGTGTTTAACACCAGGCTGGAATGCCTGGGTGGGGATCTAGGTCACCTTTGGGGTAATACAGGGAGTGCTGGAACACTGGGTGGGAATATAAGTTGCTCCCCGAGATGTTTCCCTTCCTGTCTCGAGTGATTGCAGGACAAAGATTTAAAGAGAGCGTGTCCTATTCTAACTGCTGGCTGATGTTAAAAATCAAAGTAAATTTTATTTGTTTGTCACAAGTAAGGATACATTAACACTGCAATGAAGTTATATTAAAATTTCCCTAGTCACCACATTCCGCCATCTGTCCAGGTCAATGCATCCTAACCAGCAGTGTGGGAGGAAACCGGAGGAAACACATGCAAACATGGGGAGAATATGCAGACTCTATACTGACAGTGACCCAAGCTAGGAACTGAACCCAGTTCCCTGGTGATGTGAGACAGCAATGCAAATCACTGTGTGACCGTGATGCCCAAATCAGCCATGCAATTGGGTTGTGGGGCTCCTAAAACAATACCAAAAGCCCAATACCAAAATACCAGATGCCCTATGTCTGAGGGGACATGTCCAGTTAATTCGTGAGTACACAATGTGATCTCTCACAGACAGTATGGGATCCTGCTGCCCTCTTTGTACTTTGTGGTGCGACTCTGCCACCTGCTGGTGTAACAGCTGCAGCAGCCGTCACGTCTCTACTCTCAAATGATGATAGACCACCCCCTGCTGTCACAGTTTGGAACTGCTGATTTGACTGAGGCAAATGCTGTAATTGCAAGTCTAATTTCCACATTGCCGCATTCAGTGTAAATAAAAGTTGGGAGAGATGTAAAGTGGGTTATCACACCCGTTACCCTCAGTAAATATTATTAAAAACCCTCATTCCTTCTGACTCCAATCCCAAGGTTTTGATTTGATTTATTATTGTCACATGTATTAGTATAAAGTGAAAAATACTGCTTCTTGCGTGCTAAAGAGACAAAACATACCATTCATAGAGAAGGAAATGAGAGAGTGCAACATAGAATTATCATAAAATTCCTATTGTGCAGAAGAAGGCTATTCAGCCCATCAAGAATGCACAGACCACAATCCCACTCAGGCCCTATCCCTATAATCCCTTGCATTTATCCTAGCCCCTCCACCAACACTAAGGAGCAATTTAGCATGGCCAATCCACCTAACCTGCACATCTAGATAGAGTATAGATAGAGTAAACAGGGTTAAGGGTTAAACAGGGTATAGATAGAGTAAACAGGGTTAAGCTCTTTCCTCGGATGGACTCAAATAGCACAAGGGGTCACGGGCTTAGGGTGAGGGGGGTAAGGTATAATTTGGATGCTAGAGGGAGTTTTTTCACACAGAGGGTGGTGGGGGTATGGAATGCGCTGCCATGTAAAGTGGTGGAGGCAGGTACTCTGGAGTTATTTAAGAAATACTTAGATGGGCACATGAACAGAATGGGAATGGAGGGGTATAGAAAACTGATTTAAAATAGGGATCATGAGCCTTGGGAGTCCCTGGGAAGTGTGTAAATAGATGATGATATTGATGTACTTGTTTTTATCCTACAGGTGCTTTGGTCCACCTTGTTGTCTAACGAGGGGCATACACGCGATGGGTTGTGAGAGGACTGCTCTTGGATCTTTTTCAAGAGTATCCTACTGCTTCACATCGTTAGTGTATGCTTGACCTGGACCATCTGATGGGCAACACGACAGCGCAGTGACTATAGCTGTGCTGTGCAGATACATGGATTTGCGCCTGTGTCTGTGGGAGTTTGCATATTCTCCCCGTGCTTGAGTGGGTTTTCTCCGGGAGCTCCAGTTTCCTCCCAAATCCCAAATCCCAAATCCAAATCCCATGCTCTTAGGCTAATTGGCAAAACAAATTCTCCCTAAATTGTCTCAAATTTGGTTTTTAATCCATAGATCTATAAAGGTGGATAGGGATCGCGGGTAGAGGTGGGAACATCAGGCTGGCGGCGCGGGATCATTGGGCTGAAGGGCTTGTTTCCCGTGCTGTTTTGTTCTTTGTTCTTCTTTGTTCTTTATCTTTGGACTGTGATAGGAAACCAGAACATCTGTAGAAATCACACGCAGACATGGGGAGAACGTGCAGATGCCACACAGTGACCCAAGCAAGGAACTGAACTTAGGTCCCCCAGCACTGTGAGGCAGCAGTGCTAACCACTGTGCCACCCCATGCTGCACATAGCATTACAATCATAACTAGGCTGTATAGAAAGATTTAAATGCAAGGTAGATCCTCTCAAAAGTCTGATGATAGAGGGAAGAAGCTGTTCTTGAGTCAGTTGATACATGACCTCAGACTTTTGTATTTTGCAGCCAGGGGAAGCAATATCTAGCCGATCAAGCTGCTTCTGAAAGGTGTATATTTCAACGAAATCACAAAATAATAGAATCCTGACTTGCAGAAAGGAGTTTTAGTTCAGTCAGGTAGCAAGGTCAGTGCAGGCTCAGAGGGCCAAACAGCCTGTTCCTGTGCTGTAATTTTCTTTGTTCAGAAGGAGGCCATTCAGTCCATTGAGCCTGCACCAACAATCCCAACTAGGTCCTATCCACATAACCCCACATATTTGCCCCACTAATCCCTCTACCCTTTGCTCCCAGAACACTAAGTCCAGATTTAGCATAGCCAATCAACCTAAACTGCCCAGCTTTGGACTGTGGGTGGAAACCAGAGTACCCAGAAGAAACCCACGCAGACATGGGAAGAATATACAAACTCCACGCAGACAGTGACCCCAGACCGGAATTGAACCCCGGTCCCTGTCACTGTGAGACAGCAGTGCTAACCACTGTGCCACCGTGCTCTCCATTCTTCTAAACACTGGAATATATTAGTCCAGTTTACTCAGCCTCTCATTGCAGGACAGATCTTTGATGCCAGAGACAAATCCGGTGAACTTCACATTGTGAAACCTGCCTCTCCACTCACCTGATAAAGGAGCAGCGCTCTGAAAGCTCATGATTTCAAATAAACGTATTGGACTTTAACATGATGTTATGAGACTTCTTAGTGAGCCCACCTCAGTGCAACGCTGGCATCTCCACATCATGGTCCCTTAAGAAGGTGGTGGTGAGCTGCCACATGAACCACTGAAGTTCATGTGGTGTAGGTACACCCACAGTGCTGTTAAGGAGTGAATCCCAGGATTTTGACCCAGTGACAGTGAAGGAACAGTAGTGAGTGGCTCAGAGGAAAATTCGAAGATGGTGGTGTTCCTGTGTCTACTGCCCCTTGTCCTTGTAGTTCTCTACTTCCATCCTGCCTTCACACTCAGTGCTTTCTTCCGCACATTCCACTCATTGTCTTTCTAGCCTGTGCACGCCACACCCTCATATTCAATACTCTCTCCCTCACACTCCAGTCCCTCCCCTTTTCTCTCTCTCCCTCACCTGCTATAGTTAAGAAAGCCCACCAACGCCTCTATTTTCTCAAGAGACTAGTGAAAATTGGCATGTCCGCTACAACTGCGTAAATCTGTAAACATTTTTACAGATGCACCATAGAAAGCATTATTTTCAGATGTATCACAGCTTAGTATGACTCCTGCTCTGACCAAGACTGCAAGGAACTAGAGGGTTGTGAACAAAGTCCAGTCCATCACGCAAACCAGCCTCCCATCCTCTGACTCTGTCTATACTTTCCGCTTGTCTTTCGGAAAGTAGCCAGCATAATTAAGAACCCCACACACCCTCGATATTCCCTCTTCCATCTTCTTTCCAGAGGAAAAAGATACAAAAATCTGAGGTCACATGCCAACCGACTCAAGAACAGCTTCTTCCCTGCTGCATCAGACTTTTGAATGAACCTATCATGTATTACAGGGCGGCACAATAGCACAGTGATTAGCACTGCTGCCTCACAGTTCCAGGGAGCTGATTTTGATTCCCGCTTCGATCACTATCTATGCGGAGTTTGCACATTCTCCCCATGTCTGCCTGAGTCTTCCCAGAGCTTTCCTCTGAAAGACATGCTGATTAAGTGCATTGGCTATGCTGAATTCTCCCTCAGTGTACCCGAACAGATGTCGGCATGTGGCAACTAGGGGATTTTCACAGTAACTTAATTGCAGAGTTAATATAAGCCTTACTTGTGACTAATTAACTTTATATATTAAGCTGATCTTTCTTTGCATCCTAGTTATGTTGGTAGTACTATATTTTCTGCCCTCTCCTTTCCTTCCCTTCTCCCCTATGTGTTCTATGAACGGTGTGCTTTGTCTGTATAACACACAAGAAACAATACTTTTCACTGTACACTACAACATGGTGAACCCGTGATTGGTACTGCTGTTTCACAGTGCCAGGGACCTGGGTTCAATTTCTGTCTTGGGTCACTGTCTGTGTGGAGTTTACATGTTTAACCTGTGTCTGCGTGGGTTTCCTCCAGGTGCTCTAGTTTCCTCCCATAGTCCAAAGATGTGCAGGTTAAGTTGATTGGCCATGCTAAATTGTTCTTTGGTGTCCAAAGATGTGCGGGTTAGGTGGATTGGCCATGCTAAATTGTCCCTTAGCGTCAGGGTGACTAGTAAAAATGTATGCAGTTATGGGGATAGGGGCTGGATGCAGACCCAATGGGCCGAATGGTCCCCTTCTGCATTGTAGGTTTCTATGATTCTATGGGACAATAATAAATCAATCACAATGCTCTCTCACACTCAATGCTCTCTCCCTCACACTGTGCCCCTTCTCTCTCACTTGTACATAATGCTTCCTCACTCACACTCCATCCCCCCTCTCTCTCTCTCACCTGTGCACAACACTCCCTCACAATCAATCCCTCCTTTTTCTCTCTCCCTCTCTCGTCAGCGCCCACTGCTCCCTCACACTCTGCACTCTCGCTGCCACCTACTCGTTTCACCTTGTTGCTTCTCTCTTGTCCGTTGCCGGTCTGGGTTTTGGGGTTCGAGTAGAGCCACAGCCTGTGCATGAGCAAAAGCAAAATGCCCACAGTTGCTGGAAATGTGAGATAGCTACAGAAAAAAGCTGCAAATATTCAACAGCGCCCAGGAATGTCTGTGGAGAGAGAAACAGAGTAAATGCTTCAGACCAATGACCTCTCACTTGTTAATGCTTGGATTTTTCACAAGAAAACATCTTTATTATCATCTACAAATGTATACTAAAAGCATTTACAGATTTAGTTTGGTTTTGAATTTGGGCAGAAGAGCAAACAGCTAGTATCACACCTCTATATAGAACAACAAATTCAAATATTGGTCTGGGCGAATTCCGCTTGAGTTAGTTTTCATCCTCTTCCTCCTCTTCTTCCTCCTCCTCCTCTTCTTCTGCTTCTTCCGCTGCTGCCAGTCGCTCCTCCATCGCGGCCCTCAGTGCCTGCTCCTCCTCCACCGTTGGGTCATCCACCTCGGTGGTATCCGGACCACTGGTAAACTCCAATTGCACTGGTGGGACTGCGGGGGGGCTGTAGTTCTCAGGGCTGTATTTGTAGCCCCAGCCAATATAAATATTCTCAAATTTCCTGTCGAACAGAGAAACAATTCAGTCGAAGGCCAGTTCCAGCCCGGTGGAGTTCTAGCCCAAGTGATCGGGTGGGCCAGCCTAGTTTATTTATATAATCTACAGCATGCCACCTTTCGCAGCCCTGCCATTGTGGGGAGATGCCAATGAAAATAGCAGTCATTTCCTTCAACAAGGAAAAACTGTCTCTACCCAATACCAATCCACCCCTGGCTAAAGAGCAATGTAAATATCTGACCTTCATGCTGCTATTAACACCTGTCTTAGTCTTTAGCACTACCATAAACATTCCTCTTGTCTTGTGACATCTGTCCAGTCTCTCCTTGGCTCTCACCTACTCCTGACCTTCTGTTTTGCTCCACCCTCCTTAAACAATACAAAACCTACCACATTTCTATCACTCTTCAGCTCTGAAGAAGAGTCATGCAGGCTCAAAATCACAGAATACTACCATGCAAAAGAGGTCCATTGGCCCATTGGATCTGTACCAATGCATGAAATGCCCTGACCTACCCACCTAATTTCACTTGGCAGCATTTGGCCCATAGCCCTGAACGTTATGATGTGCCAAGTACTCATCCAGGTACTTCTGAATCCTGCCTCCACCACCCTCCCAGGCAGCACATTCCAAATGCTCAGCAGCCTCTGAGTAAAACTTGCACACCTCACTTATATCCCCTCGTAACTGACTCTTCAACTGAGAGGCATAGATCTTCTTATACATCGTGTCCATGCCTCTCACGATCTTGAACACCTCAATCAGGTCACCCCTCAGTCCTCTTTGCTCCAGCAAAAGTAACCCAGCCCTATCCAACCTCTCTCCATAACTTAAATGTTCCATCCCAGGCAGCATCTTGATGAATCTCCTTTGCACCCTCTCCAACATGTTCACGTTCTTTCTATAATAGCCACCAGAACTGCACACAGTGCTCCAGCAAAGTTTTATATAGCTCCATCGTGACCTCACTACTTTTGTAATCTAGACGTTGATCAATGAAGATGAGTGCATGATATGCCTTTTCACTGCCCCATTAACTGGCCTTCCAGCCATCAGAGATTTACAGACAAATGCGCCAAGGTCCCTATATTAATTCTGCTTCTCTCTTCACAAATGCTGCCAGACCTGCTGGGGTTTCTCCAGCACCTTCTGTGTTTTTTATTTCAGATTCCCAGCATTGGCAGTATTTTGCTTTTAAATGCTGAGTGGTCAGGTCAACACATTCAATACCCTCACCTGCTAAAATAGTAGGATACTCACTTTCCAATTGCAAAGGTGTATGCCCCTGGCCAGAGGTTGGACCGGACCAGAGCGATGGCATACTGGGGGATCATCATAGTCGAAGACTTGGCTGCCCAGGGCGGGATATTGTTGAGCTCTGAAACAATGAGAAATATTTTGGTTATTGACCCTCCATTGCGCTGGAAGGAACACAATGAAATGTTCTTCCTGCTTCTCTCTTAGAATCATAGACTCCCTACAGTGCAGAAGGAGGCCAATTTAATCATCGAGTTTGAACCAGCTAACCGCCAAAGCCTCTTACCTAGGCCCACCTTATCCTCATAACCCCACATTTACACCACAAGCACTCCTAATCTACACAGCTTGAGAAATTTAAGGGGCAATTTAACATGGCTAATCCATCTAACCTGCACAACTTTGGACACTAAGGGGCAATTTAACATAGACTCTCCAACTAACGTGGAAATTTTGGGACTGTGAGAGGAAACTGGAATACCCGGAGGAAACCCACACAGACACAGGAAGAAGGTGAGACTCCATACAAGATAATCATGCAAAGCTGGAACTGCCAGCTCTCTGGCGCAGTGAGGCAGCAGTGCTAACCACTGTGCCGCCATGCCGCCCAATCATGCTTTTTGAGATTGGCTCCATGTGAGGATGAGATTCAATGACAGATATCCCCAGGATGAAGGGACTATCCCATGAGGAAAGGCTGAACCTGTATCCACTGGATGTGTAGAAGGTGATCTTATTGGAATATATAATCCTGAGGAGACCTGACAAGATTGATGTTGGAGGGGTATTTACCAGTTTGGGAAAGTCTAGAGCCAGGGCACACAGTTTAAAAATAAGGGGGCTCCCATTTATGACAGAGATGAAGTGAAATTCTCTCTCTTTGGAAGTTTGTGAGTTTTTGGTACTTTCTTGCCTGGAGAGCCATGTAGACAGGGCTGATAAATACATTGCAGCCTCGTTATAACACGATGGCTGGGGTCCATAAAAAGTTATCGTGAAAAAAGCAGGGTCGCGCTAAATCGGGGTGTTATAGTTATGTTACGGACAATTACGGCATCCATCAGAGCTCTGGTTGTTTATACAATCACTACAATAAACTTTTACAAACCTTTTGACTGACAGGTCCAGGCTAGTTTAAAACAGGCAGTAGAGATGTTCATTTACACAAAACACTTTCAAAGTCCACTAACTCTGAAGTAGTTCCTCTTTTCAACAACTGTCTAATGTAGTTTTTTTCTAAGTGAGGACTCCTTTTATCTGAACTGAGCAAGGGGGGGAACAAGTGTTTTCTGTCCACAATTTCTTTCCAAAGCAGATTATTTTCACTTTAGAAATAGTTTGCAGTAACCAAAAACTTTTTAGTTCAAGAACATAAAAAAGGGTCCAATGATTCATCGCATTATTTGCACTAATTCAGGACATGTAAAATCAGGGTTTCACTGTATTTTTAAAGGCAGATAGGTAAAATTATTGGTTAACAAAATTTTCTAAGGTTATTGGGGATGGGAGTTGGAGAGAGTGGGGGGAGGCAGGAATGTGAAGTTGAGACCACAATCATTTCAGCCACGATCTTATTGAATGGTGGAGCAGACTTGAGGGTTTGAGTGGCATTTTTGATTTGATTTATTATTGAAAAGTATTGTTTCTTGAGCGCTATACAGAGCACACCATTCATAGAGAAGAAATGACAGAGTGCAGAATGTTGTGTAACAATTATAGCTAGGATGTAGAGAAAGATTAACATAATGCAAGATAAATCCATTCAAAAGTCTACTAGCAGCAGGGAAGAAGCTGTTCTTGAGTCAGTTGGTGTGTGACCTCAGATTTTTATATCTTTTTCCTGATGGGAAAAGGTGGAAGAGAGAACGTCTGGGGTGCATTGGGTCCTTAATTATGTTGTTTGCTTTGCCAAGGCAGCGGGCAGTGTAGACAGAGTCAATGGATGGAATTATGGAGGCATACTCTTGCTCCTAATTTGTATGTGTGTGTAGTGGCTGTGTCAGGCAGGTAGGAGTGAGGAACATGGAGAGAGAATGGGTAAGTGGGGTTTGGGGTTTTGGTGAAAAGGTGGGATCGTGGATTTGAGGGATCTGGTGAGAAAATGGGTAAGGTGCGATTGATGGTTATATGGAACAGGTAGGTGGGATTTTTTTAAAAGTTCATTCACGGGATGTGGGCATCACTGGCTAGGATGGTCAAAGACTTGGCTGCCCAGAATGGGGATATGGTTGACCTCTGAAACAATGAGAAAGATTTTGGTTACCCAACATTTATCGCCCATTCCTACTTTCCCTTGAGAAGGTAGGAATGAGCTGCCTTCTTGAACCACTGCAGTCTGCATGATGTAGGTACACCCACAATGCTGTTTGGAAGAAGTACCAGGATTTTGACCCAGTGGAAGTGCAGGAACAATGATATATTTCCAAATCAGGATGGTGAGTAGCTTGCAGGGGAACTTACAGTTGCTGGTGTTCCCATGATCTGTTGTCCTTGTCCTTCTAGATGGTATTAGTCATAGGTTTGCAAGGACCTGGTGACACAGTGGCAATGTGGTTAGCACTGCTGCCTCACAGTGCGAGAGACCCGGGTTCAATTCCTGGCTTGGGTCACTGTGCAGAGTCTGCATGTTCTCCCTGTGTCTGTGTGGGTTTCCTCAAGGTGCTCTGGTTTCCTCCCACAGTCTGAAAGACGTGCTGGTTAGGCACACTGACCTGAACAGGTGCTGGAGTGTTGGGACTTTCACAGTAACTTCATTGCAATGTTAATGTGAGCCTTACTTGTGACTAATAAATAAACTTTACTTTTAAAACTCTTTGTCTGAGGAGCCTTGGTGAGTTCTTGCAGTGCATCTTGTAGATGATACACACTGTTGCTACTGTAAGTTGTTGGCAGAGGGAGTAGATATTTGTGAATGTGGTGCCAGTCAAGCGGGGCGGCTTTGTCCTGGACGGTCTCAAGCTTCTTGAATGCTGTTGGAGCTGCACCCATCCAGGCAAGTGAGGAGTATTCCATCACACTCCTGACTTGTGCGTTATAGTTAGTGAACAGGCTTTGGGGAGTCAGGAGGTGAGTCAGTGGGTGCAGGATTCTCAATATCTGACCTACTCTTGTAACTATGTTATTTATAGGGATGGTCCCAGTTCAGTTCCTGGTCAACAGTAACCCTCAGGATTGAGGGATGTGGCGAGAAGGTGGAAGATGGTGTCAAAAGACATGGGAGCAGGTAAATAGGCAGGATTGAAGTAGATGAGGAGAAAGTGTTAGATGAGTTGAGGGAAATGGGGAGAAGATATTAGATGAGTTGAGGGATGTGGGAAGAAGTTGTTAGATGAGTTGAGGGATAATGGGGAGGTGATAGGTGAGTTGAAGGATATGGGGGTAAGGTGTTAGATGAGTTGAGGGATATGGGGAGGTGTTACATGGGTTGAGGGATATGGGGAGAAGATATTATATCAGTTGAGGAATATGGACAGAAGGTGTTAGATGGTTGAGGAACATGGGAAGAAGGTGTTACATGGGTTGAGGGATAAGCGGAGAAGTGTTATATATCAGATGATGGATATGGGGGGGTGTTAGATGGGTTGAGGGATATGGGGAGAAAGTGTTACATGGGTTGAGGGATATGGGGAGAAGATATTACATCAGTTGAGGAATATGGACAGAAGGTGTTAGATTGTTAAGGAATGGGGGAGAAGGGATTATATGCGTTGAGGAATATGGACAGAAGGTGTTAGATAGTTAAGGGATATGGGGAGAAGGTGTTAGATTAGTTGAGTAATATGGGGAGCAGGTGTTAGATGAGTTGAGGTATATGGGGAGAAGGTTTTATATGGGTTGAGGGACATGGGGAGAAGGTGGTTAGTGGCCAAACAGTTATAGAGAGTACAGAATAAATGGGGATATACTAAGCAGAATAGATGAAGTGAGAGAACCTGGCGTACAAATACATAGGTCCCCAAAGACAGCAGTTCAAATAGACAAGGTTATAAAGAAGGCATGTATAATATTCTCCTTCAATGGTCAAGATATACGTAATAAAAGTGAGGATATAATATTGGAATTGGATGTAACACTGGTGAGACCATATGTGGAGTTTTATATGCAGTTCCGGTCAAATTTCAGGAAGGTAGTAATTGCTCTGGAGAGAGTACAGAAGAGGTTTACAAGAATGTTACCAGGGCTAGAAAAGTGTAGCTATGAGGAGATATTGGATAGGTTGGAGTTATTTTCCTTAGAACAAAAAAAGAAATGGCTGTACACAGGTGTATATATGATGAGGGGAAGAGATAGAGCAGACAGAATAAAATTGTTTCCCTTGATTGAGAATTCTAGAGTGAGGGGACATAGATTCGAGATAAGTGGCAGTCGTGTAGAAGGGACTTGGGAAAGAACTTTTTTTATGCAGAAAGTGGTAGTGTCTGGAATTCGCTGCCTGAGTTGGTGGAAGAAGAAGAGACCCTAAACTCTTAATAAGTACCAGAATCTGCACTGTATGTGCTTTAAAGCTACACGACTATGGCTGGGTGCAGGAAGGTGAGATTAGAAAGAGAACCTGGGTGTCTTTGGGCTGGCATGGAAAAGATGACCTCCTTCTGTGCTGTAACTTTACTATGGTTCTCTGGGTTGAGGAATATGGAGAGCAGGTGTTTATTTTGTTTATTAGTCACAAGTAAGCTTGCATTAACTCTGAAAGTTACTGTGAAAATCCCCTAGTTGCCACAATCTGGCTCCTGTTGGGGTACATTGAGGGAGAATTTAGCATGACCAGTGCACTTAACCAGCATGCCTTTCAGACTGTGGGAGGAAACTGGAGGAACCGAAGGAAATCCAAGTGGGGAGAATGTGCAAACCCCACACAGACAGTGGCCCAAGCCAGGAATCAAACCCAGGTTCTTGGTGTGTGAACCACTGTACCACTGTGAGCTTGAGGGATATGGGCGCAAGATGGATAGACGGGTTGAGGGATAGGGAGAGGAAGTGGATAGATGGGGTTGAGGGAAATGAGGAAAAGATAAATAGATGGGGTTGAGGGATATATATGGGGAGGGGGTGGGTAGATGGATTGAGAGATATAGGGAAGAGATGAATAAGTGGGTTGAGGGATATGGGGGAGGAAATGGTTAGATTCATTGAGGGATATGGAGAGGGACTGGGTAGATGCATTGAGGGATATGGGAGGCGGTGGATAGATGGGTTGAGATGAGAAGAGGAGATGAGATTAAGGTACAATTAGAAAAAAAGGGACAAGGCCTGAACCTATAGAAATGGAATTAGTTTAATGTGGCTTCTTTCTAAAGTTTCTGAGTCATTTGGGCCTTCAGAGAGAGTGAATGTAAATGTTAGGGAACTAGGAGTTATGGGGAGCAGGTGGGTAAGTAGAACCTAACCACTTTCAGGTCAGCCATGATCTTATTGAATGGTGGGGCAGGCTCGAGGGGCTAGATGCCCTACTCCTGCTCCTATTTCTTATGTTCTTATGTTCTCATGTTCTTATGTTACAACAAGAAACAAAAGGAACATTGCACAAAATCTGAGATACTCCTTGTGGTGTGTGGAGCAGGGGTCTTATTCCAAAGATGTGTATACTACCTGCATCTTCCGACAGAGGAGTGAGGAGGGGCGGCCCCACCTCTGGTTCAGGTTCATCTGGTTCCTCCTTCTCCTCTTCCTCCTCCTCCTCCTCATAATCCTCTTCCTTTTTCTGAACAGGATTAAACCAGATACAGCGGCCCTGCATCAGACAAAAAAACATTTCATTGTAGAAGCCAAACCTCTGGAACAGGGTTCAACCAGCTTTGACTCACATAAAGGCTGTCAGCACCCGACAAAACTTGACATCGAGCCACATAAGTAGATATTAGGAAAGATGACCACAATCTTGGTCAAAGAAGTGGGTTTGAGAAAGTACATAGTGGAACCATAGAATCCTATGGAGCAGAAGGAGGCCATTCGGCCCATCGAGTCTGCACCAACTACAATCCCACCCAGACCCCATCCCCACAACTTCATGGGTTCAACCTTGCTAGTTTCCTGATACTAAGAGGCAATTTATCATAGCCAATCCACCTGACCTGCACATCTTTAGATTGTGGGAGGAAATTGGAGCACCCAGAGGAAACTGAAGAGACATACAGAGAACATGCAGAATATGCACAGACAGTGATCCAAGGCAGGAATCGAATCTGAGTCCCTGGCGCTGTGAGGCAGTGATGCTAACCACTGTGACACCATGTTGCCCATAGAACATAGAACATAGTGGCACAATGGTTAGCACTGGATGATGGAGCTAAAGATTTTGGGAGGGAATTCCAATGTCTAGAGCCTAAGACTGTGAAGGATGTGGAATTGGAAATCAGGAATGCCTAAGAGGCTGGAATATTTTTAAAATTAATTCTGAGACATGGGTGTCACTGGCTTGCCAGCATTTGTTGCCTATCCCCAGTTGCTCTTGAACTGAGTGGCTTGCTAGGCCATTTCAGAGGCGCAGTTGAGAGTCAACCACTTTGTGGCTCTGGAGTCACACATAGACCAGACCATGTAAGGATGGCAGATTTCCTTCCCTAAAGGACATTATTGAACCAGATGGGTTTTTCCGACAATCGACGATGGTTTCATGGTCATCAGCTGATTCTTGGTTCCAGATATTTTGAGTGAATTCAAATTCCACCATCTGTTATGGCGGGTTTCGAACCCAGGTCCCCGGAATGTTAGCTAAATTTCTGGATTAATAGTCTAGTGATAATACAACTAGGCCATCACCTCCTCTAGGAGGAACACCTAGATCCCGGAAGATTGTTGGGCTTAAGCAGCTTACAGAACCAGAATGGGGGGGCAGTGGTGGTGAGACAATGCAGAATGGTGTCATCAGCCAAGCATTCAATGGTCCATCATGCCGTCAAGCATCCAAGTGGCTGAATATGAAAATATTGGCAAGGCATTTTCAATATAGCAATGATTCCCCACAGCATCTCACTAACTCTGTTACTTGCTGGAACTTTTAGATCATAGTCATAGAGATTTACAGCATGGAAACAGGCCCTTCGGCCCAACTTATCCATGCCACCCAGTTTTTATCAATAAGCTTATCCCAATTACTTGTGTTTGGTCCATATCCCTCTCAACCCATCTTATCATGTGACTGTCTAAATGCTTTTTAAAAGATAAAGTTGTGCCTGCCTCTATTACTATCTCTGTCAACTTGTTCCAGGCACTCACCACCATCTGAGTGAAAAAAAATTGCCCCTCTGGACACTTTTGTATCTCTCCCCTCTCACCTTAAATCTATGCCCTCTAATTTTAGACTCCCCTGCCTTTGGGAAAAGATTTGACTATTTACCTTATTTCTGCCCCTCATTATTTTATAGACCTCTATAAGATCACCGCTGATGCTCATATGCTCCAGGGAAAATATGCCAGTCTATCCAGCTTCTCCTTATAATGCAAACCATCAAGTCTCGGTAGCAACCTGGTAAATCTTTTCTGCACTCTTTCTAGTTTAATAGTGTCTTTTCCATAATAGGATGACTAGAATTGTACACAGCATTCCAAGTTGGCCCTACCAATGTCCTGTACAACTTCAAAAAAACATCCCAACTACTGTGTTCGAAATAATGAGTGACATGGACAGAGTGGATAGTCTGAAGCTTTTTCCAAAGATGGAAGAGCCAATTACTAGGAGGCATAGGTTTAAGGTGTGAGGGGCAAGATGTATGAGGCAACTTTGTTTTACACAGAGGTTGGTGGGTGCCTGGAACTCGGGGGAGATAGTTGAAGCAAATATGGTAGTGACTTTTAAAGGAGTGTCTTGATAAATATATGAATAGGATAGGATTAGATGAGTATGGTCCCCAGAAGGGTAGGGGTTTTAGTTCAGACGGGCGGCATGGTCGGTCAGGCTTGGAAGGCCGAAGGGCCTGTTCCTGTGCTGTAATTTTCTTTGTGCAAATGCACTTTGGTAGAAATAATAGTAGGAAGGAATATTATTTAAAGGGTGAAAAGCTGCAGCATGCTACTGTTCAGGGGGACCTGGAAGTCCTTGTGCATGAATCGCAAAACCTCAGTATGCAGGTGCAGCAGGTGATCAAGAAGGCGAATGGAAAGTTGGCCTTTATCGCAAGGGGGATAGAATATAAAAGCAAGGTGGTCTTGCTACAACTGTACAAGGCACTGATGAGGCCGCAACTGGAGCACCATCTGCAGTTTTGGTCCCCTTATTTGCATCAGGATATATTGGCCTTGGAGGGAGAATAGAGAAGGTTCACCAGGCTGATACCGGAGATGAGGGGGTTAGCTTATGAAAAGAGATTAAATAGACTGGGCCATTGGAGTTTAGAAGGCTGAGGGGTGATCTTATAGAGACTTACAAGATAATGAAGGGGCTAGATAGGGGAGAGGTAGAGAGATTCTTTCTGCTTAGAAAGGAAAACAGAACTAGAAGGCACAGCCTCAAAATAAGGGGAGAGGGCACATTTAGAATGGAGTTGAGGAGGAACTTCTTCACTCAAAGGGTGATGAATCTCTGCCATTGAAGTGGTAGAGGCTACCTCTTTGAATATATTTAAGTCACAGGTAGATAGATTTCTGATAGACAAGGGAATTAAAGGTTATGGGGAGAAAGCGGGAAAATGGAACTGATCCACTTCAAATCAGGCATGGTCTTATTGAATGACAGGGCAGGCTCAAAGGGCTAGATGGTCTACTCCTATTTCTTATGTTCTTATGTTCTGATGTTGTTCTTAATTTTAAATATTAATACTGGAGGGGGCACGTCCTTAATTTTGAGTTCCTGGTGACTTCAGCCCACAATCCTTTTGATCACCACTGAATCTGTCAGATTGTGGGCCTCCACCACTAAGCCTAATCCACTGTAGGTTCCCACTTTGGACATTATCAATAACTCAGAATTTCTTGCCGTCACATTCAAGTCAAGACCTGCCCTCTCATCTGGGGAGGCGTTGGCACAGTGGCAAATCACTGGAGCAGGTATCCCCAGAGGCTCAGACACTCAGGTTCAAATCCCACCATGGCACCTGGTAGAAATTAAATTCAATTAACAAAAATCTGAAGGGTATAAAGTTAATGGTGACGTTGGCAACTACCAATGTTAAAAACTCACCTTGTCCACTACTTTTAGGGAAGGAAATATGTCATCCTTATCTGGTCTGGCCTACATGTGACTTTTAGAGTCATAGAGGTTTACAGCATGAAACAGGCCCTTCTGCCCAACTTGTACACTGCCCTCTGAAATGGCCAAGCAAGATACTCAGTTCAAGGAACAACTAGGGATGGGTGATAACTGCTGGCCTTGCCACTGATGCCCATATCCCGTGAAACAATAATTTTTAAAGGTGGGAGAGTTTTCTAGACCACTTCATATTGTCCCCTTTCGAATACATATGTAAATGTTTTACTGTGCTTTCACCATCTTTTTCAGCAACGCGTTTCATCTGCTCTCTCTTTTGACGATTATCTTAATACTGTATCCTCTGGGTTACTGATCCTACTGCTAGTGGAAACAGGTTCTTCTCATTCACTCTGCCAAAATCACACTTAAAAGGACTGAGAATGATTTGCAAAAAAAGAAAACGTGATGTGAGAAGTAGTTTTTCATACAGCCAACAGTTGGGGCCAGGGACACACTGCCTGGACATGTGAAGCGGGCAGGTTCAATCGAGGCACTCAGAAGGACACTAGATAATTATCTGAATAGAAATAATGTGCAGGGGTAGCTGCTGGATCAAAATAAGAAGGTCAACTCTGGAGGTGCAAAAGGCACACTTACTTGTGGGAGAATATGTTGTGTGTGATGGACCCAATTGGCCATGCTATCCAGCAGCTCTGATGTGGCAATTCCTTCAAATTCGGTATTCTCCTCATAGTTCTCCCTCACTGACCCTTCCTCCTCCTCCTCCTCCTCCTCTCCAAACTGATAGAACCCCAGCGGGCTGATCTGCGTGCCAGCAGATATCCGGGCAATCTGTGCCCTCAGGTAATTCATCTCGGTGCCAGGAAATGGCGGGTAGCTGATGATGGGAGCCTCCAGGTTGCCAGTGAAGAACTTCTTGATCTTTCTGGCTACGATGATCTGCGCTGGTGTAACGGGGGGCAGTTTCACCCATGGCTTGGCCGGTTCACTGCAGACAAAGTAGGTATACCGGTTAGTCCCAGAGCGGTTTTCCTCTTTCGGGATGACTGGTGGGGGTTTGTACGTGGAAACTGGAGGCTTATCTTCGACCTCTTCAGTCTCTTCCTCCTCGGTTTGCCCCAACTCATCTCTTTCGTCCTCCTTTGCCTCCACATCCTCCTCTTCTCCCAATTCCTCTGTGTCCTCCTCCCCTTCACGAAAATCCACCTCAGCCACGATATAACTTCCATGGATTCCCAAGATCTTCCCCCAAAACCGGCACTTCTGTAGGGGATATGTTTCTACTAGTTGCTTCAGTGCCAAGAAGATACGGTACGTCTCATCACTGCTGAGGCCAATTCCCGTGTTTTGAAAATAATAAGCCATCTCCATGACATTTGGGAGAGGTGAATCCATCTGCCAGAAAAAAGAGAAGGACATTAAAGAGAATGATACTGATTTTGCCCATTGTGTCTGCACTGGCTCTCCAAATGAGCATCATGACTTAGTGCCATTCTCCTGCCTAGGGCAGGATGGTGGCACAGTGGTTAACACCGCTGCCTCACACGCCAGGCACCTGGATTCAATTCCAACCTCGGGTCACCATCTGCATGGAGTCTGTACATTCTGCCCTGTGTCTGCGTGAGGGTGCTCTGGTTTCCTCCCACAGTCCAAAGTTTGCGGGTTAGGTGAATTGGCCATGCTAAATTGCCCCTTAGTGTCTCAAAGATGTGCAGGTTAGATTTGACCATACCAAATTGTTGCTTAGTGTCCAAAGATGTGCTAAATGCCCATTGGTGTCAGAAGGAATAGTCGGTTAAATGAGAGCTCCAGCAATAGGGCCCGGGTGGAATTGTGGTCAATAAAGACACAACAAGAGGCCAAATGGCCTCGTTCTGCACATGATTCTATAATTTCTCCCATACCTCTGCACATTGTTTCTATTCTGATAATCATCTAGCGCCCTCTTGAGTATCTTGATTGAACCTGCCCTCTTCACACGTCCAGGCAGTGCGTCCCAGATCCCAACTGCTGGCTGTGTGAAAAAGCTACTTCTCACATCACATTTGCTTCTTTTGCAAATCATTCTCAGTCCTGTTAAACTTTTGGCAGACTGAATGAGAAGGACCTGTTTCCACTGGCAGTAGGATCAGTAACCCAGAGGATACAGTATTAAGATAATCGTCAAAAGACAGAGCAGATAGAACACACTGCTGAAAAAGATGGTGAAAGCACAGTAAAAGATTTAAGTATGTATTTGAAAGGGGACAATATGAAGTGGTCTAGAGAACGGGATTAATTGAATGATTCTTTCAAGGAGCCAGGACAGTCATAATGAACCAAATCATAGAATCTCTACAGTGCAAACGGTGGCCATTCAGCCCATCAAGTCTGCATCGACCACAAGCTCACTCAGGCACTATCGTTGTAACTCCATGTATTTACCTTGTTAATCCCCCTGACATTGAGGGGCAATTTAGCATGCCTAACCTGCACATCTTTAGAGAGTCGGAGGAAACCAGAGCACATAGACACGGTGAGAACATGTAAACTCCACCTAGAAGCCGGAATTGAACTCGGGTTGTGAAGCAGCAGTGCTAACCGCTGTACCAGTATACAACTCTGAATGGCCTCTTTCAATGCTCTATAACCGTATTTATGTACTACATTTATTTACTATAAATTATATTTACTATAAGAATGAGAATCAAAATGCCACAATTTGGATGCAGGAAAGAACTTTTTGTTAGCCCTGTTTAATTTTCCTCTATTTCCACAATTTTGTGCCAAGAATGGGCAAAATGCCTCCAATCCCACTGTGGATATGCTTAGTCAGAACGTTAACAGCCTACATGAGTACAATATGACCGGCTACAAATTTTCCCTGCATGCATTAATTAGCTCGGCTCACTTGGGTAGTGATCAGCATGTAGCCAAGAACACTGAGGACAATTACAGTCCTCACCCCTATGGAGATCAGCCGATTCAAAGCAAAGAAGGAATCATTCTATCCAATGCCTTGAACAGATGGGCCATCAGGTCACTGACTTTGAGATTCTGATACACTGTTCCAGCCAACCAGTTCAGTGTGCATTTCTACTCTGTACACTGAACTTGATGGTTTATTTATCTGTTTACTTATTTATTTTTATTTATTAGTCACAAGTAAGGCTTACATTAACATTGCAATGAAGTTACTGTAAAAATCCCCTACTTGCCAACTCCTGTTTGGGTACACCGAGGGAGAATTTAGCACCTAACCAGCATGACTTTCAGACTGTGGGAGGTAACTGGAGTATCCGGAGGAACCCATGCAGACACGGGGAGAACATGCAGACTCCACACAGACAACGACCCAAGCCGGGAATTAAACCCGGTTTCCTGGTGCCATGAGGCAGCAGTGCTAAGCACTGTGCCATCATGCTGGTTCACGATGACGTAGAGGACCTTACACTGGTGAAGTGCTAAGCTTCTGAAAACAGTACTTACCATTTCCTCCTCGTGTTCTCCTGTCCCCTCATCTGTTTCAATTGCCTTTGCAAAGAGAGATTTCTGAACCTCAGCCAAACTGTATGCCATGGAGGTCTCATACTCATCGCGAAGTGTGTCCATCTTCTTCTTGAATTGTGTCTGCTTCACCCTTTTGCTGATGTCTTCAAAGATGTCCACAGCATTTTCAGGCCGTTCATCCAACAGCTTGGTCAGCACTTGTGACAGGTGATCATAGCTAGAAGGGCAGATAACAGAAAGGTTGAAAGGACAGTCACAGAATCCCTGCAGTGCAAAAGAAGGCCATTCAGCGTATCAAGCCTGCACCGATAACAATCCCACCTTATCCCAGTAACCCCACATATTTACCCTGTTAATTCCCCTAACACCATGGGACAATTTAACAAGGCCAATCAACCTAACCCACACATCTTTAGAGTGGGGGGAAAACCGGAGCACCCGGAGGAAACACTTGTAGACACGGGGTGAATGTGCCTCTGGGCAGCACAGTGGCACAGTGGTTAGCACTGCTGTCTCACAGCACCAGGGTTCTGGGTTCGATTTCCAGCTTGGGTTACTGTTTGTGTGAAGTTTGCATATCCTCCCTGTGTCTGCATGGGTTTCCTCCAGGTGCTCCAGTTTCCTCCCATCGTCTAAAGATGTGCAGATTAGATGGGTTTGCCATTCTAAATTGCACTTAGTGTGTGGGGGGGGGGGTGCTAGCTAGGGGCAGTTCTGGTCGCCTCATTATAGGAAGGATGTAGAGGCTATTGAGAGGGTTCAGAGGAGATTTACAAGGATGCTGCCTGGATTGGGAGGTAGGCCTTATGAAGATAGGTTGAGGGAGCTGGGACTCTTCTCACTGGAGAGACATAGGTTGAGAGGCGACCTGATAGAGGTTTATAAAATGTTGAGAGGGATAGATAGGGTGGACTCTCAGAGACTATTTCCCCGAGCTGAAATGGTCACTACGAGAGGACACAGATTTAAGGTGCAGGGAAGCAAATACAAAGGAGATGTCAGGGGTAGGTTTTTCACTCAGAGGGTGGTGAGTGAATGGAACCGACTGCCGTCGGAGGTTGTTGAGGCAAACTCACTGGGGTCTTTTAAGAGACTTCTGGATGAATATATGGAAAAGAATAGGATAGGGGGTTATAGATAGGTCTGTGGATTGGTAGATGTGATCAGCGCAACTCGGGGGCCAAAGGGCCTGTTTGTGCTGTATTGTTCTATGTTCTATGTTCTAGAATAAATGCATGGGATAATGGGAAAGGGACTGGGTGGGATTGTCGTTGGTGCAGACTCGATGGGCCCAATGATTATGATTCTACACAGATAGTAACCTGAGGCTGGAATCGAATCAGGCTCCCTTGCACCGTGAGGCAGCAAAGCTAACCAGTGTAACACTATGCCATTGTGCTGAATTGTTCTGTGTCTCTATCTTACAGAATGCCCTTCTCCTCAACCTCAAATCATTTACAGATATATCCTCTTCCCATTTGCTTATTTCCTTGCACCTTTTTCTCATAGTAGATTCTCAGGGTGGTGTTGACTTTCACTGAAGTCACCTCAGTGGTCTTTCCTTGCACGAGTCTTCCTACTGAGTTATGGGACCAAAAGGGTTATCAAAGTGTAAGGTGATCGTGAATGGAGAAACCACAGATACAGGATTGCGTGAAAGACATGATGACAGGAAGTTATGGAGCTGTGGGATTTGCTTCTGGGCTGAAGCAGAAACCGTGTCAATGTTAAAGATTAGATTGGTTGGGTGGGCAAAGAGAAACAGCCTGAAGGGAGATGGGAACAAGGTGATGAGGGCCACTTGTTCGCATGGCCAATAAGTTGACCAGATGGGCTGAATGGCTATTTTAATATTGGAGCCTCTTTTAGAGATGCACCATAGAAAGCATTCTTTCTGGTTGTAACACAACTTGATTTGGCTCCTGTTCCGCCCAAGACCACAAGGAAATACAAAAAGCCATGAATGTAGCTCAATCCATCACGCAAACCAGCTTCCCATTGATTCATGCTGTCTACACTTCACGCTGCCTCGGCAAAGTAGCCAGCATAATTAAGGACGCCATGCACCCCGAACATTCTCTCTTCCACCTTCTTCTTTTGGGAAAAAGATATAACAGCCTAAGGTCACGTACCAACTGACTCAAGAATAGCTTCCTCCCTCCTGCTGTCGGAGTTTTGAAAGGATCTACCTTGCATTAAGTTGCTCTTTCTCTACACCCTAGCTATGATTGTAAGACTGTATTCTGCACTGTCTCCTTTCCTTCCCTATGAACAGTATGTTTTCTCTGTATAGTGCGCAAGAAACAATACTTTTCACTGTATGTAAATACATGCAACAATAATAAATTAAATCAAATCAGATTGAAATCTTTGTATTTTAGTGATGCTTATGCATTTAAGAGATCTACACAAAACAACTGATATTTTTTATTCATTCATGGGATATGGGATCAGCGGCTGGGCCAGCATTTATTGCCCATCCCTGTTGCCTGAGGGCAGTTAAGAGTCAACCACGTTGCTGTGGCTCTGGAGTCACATGTAGGCCAGACCAGGTAAAGATGGCAGATTTATTTCCCTAAAAGGGCTTTAGTGAACGAGATGGGTTTTTCTGACAATCAACATAAGTCATCAGTAGATTCTTCATTCGAGACTTTTTTTTTTATTGAACTCAAATTCCACCATCTGCCATGGCGGAATTTGAATCTGGGTCCCCAGAACGTTAGCTGAGTTTCTGGATTAATAGACTGGCGATAATACCATTAGGCCATCACCTCCTCATAAACTGATATTTATATAATGCTTTTAAAAGAATAAAATGTTCTAAGGGTGTCCACACAAACATCACAAGTAAAATTTCACACCAGGCCACTTAAAACAATATTAGGACAGCTGTCCCAAAGCTCGGTCAACAGGTTAGGTTTGCAATCGAGTCTGAAAGGAAGAAGGAGCTTTAGGGAAGGAATTCCAGAGCTTAGAGGCCAGGCAGCTGAAAACATGGGTAGCAGTGGTGGATCCAATAAAATCAGGGATGCACAAGGCCATAAAGGTACGGTGGGGAACTTACAGGGCTCCAGTAGGAAAGGGTGAGGCTATGAAGCGATTTGAAAGCAAGGATAGCAATTTTAAATTCAAGGCATTGCTTAAACAGGTGCTTACGCAGGTCAGTGAGAACAGGGACGGATCAGGAATAGATGAGATGTAAGGTACAGGGAGGGGAGTTTTGGTTAACTTCAAGTTCTGGGGATTTATCAGATTTTAGACCTTTAAATTTTCTTAAAGTAATTACTAGCAGGAAAGAAAAACTATTGAGTTCCTCACTTGTTAGTCCTTTAAATACATTCTATTTATAGTATGTAATATGTGTCTTCTACTGTGACAGAAACCAAGTATTTGTTTAATGTCTCTGTCTCACAACGACTAGCACTTACTTTAGCTACTCTCTTCCTTTCTATATACTTGGAAAAAACCTTATAATGTGTTTTAATGTTCCCAGCTAGATACTCTAATAATTTATTTATTCCTTATCGACATTTTGGTGGTCTTTTGTTGGTTTCTAAAACACCCTCAAGCTTCAGGCTTATTATTGATCTTTGTAACATGGTATGCATTATGGTTCAGATCATAAACTCCAAAATATTTGACAGAGTATGCCTCGATCATAAGTTTTACATCTTGAATTGGGCTTGGGTAGGCATGAGACGTTTCACTTCAGGTGTGATTCAAGTGACCCACTAGAGAGCTTTTATCAAATAAAATTTATTTAAGCATACAGTTAATATATATAATAACAAAACTAGTTAGAACTTCATCAATTAGAAACATGAAACAAAACAATGACTACAATGTATAACTCCTAATAAATATATCTAATGTGTTCCAATCAAACCAATCCCATAGACAGAAGACCTTTTTCACAGGCTTAACAATGCTCACATGAAACTAGACTTGATACCTTTGAATAAAGTATGTAAGTATCTAAGTCTGTGGATAGACTTAGAATGGATTGAAGTTAGAATAGCTCCCCCAAAAATCTAGTGTTACGAAGCAAGCCACCAACAGCTGATTCCCTTCTTCAGAAAAGCAAAACATTGCTTTTATCTAATCAGCAGAATTTCAGGAAGAGACTTCTTTTCAGCTTGATGCCCCTTCTAAAATTCAAACCTGCAGCTCCAAAATGAAAACTGCCAACCAGTTTTTCGTCGAACAATGCAGAGTCCTAAACACGCTGCAAACTACAGCACTAATAGCTGGAATACATACATTTATCACATCTTGATTTAAAATGAAGTGTGCTAGGAAAGCTTGAGCTGTCTAGGTGGGTGTCCATCATAGGGAATCCACGGGATCATTCCTCCTAGTCTGCATGGAAGAGTTTTTGAACAATTACAAGAAAAACACCCTAATATGTTCCGGGTGGAGGCATGAGCATGTAATTATTTTTGGTGTCCAGGTCTGGATGCTTGGATTGAAGAAAGAGTGGAACATTCCAGTGCATAAAGAAGAAATACACCTTTACATCCTTGGGAATGGCTTAAAATGCCATGGTAACAATTACACGTAGATTCTGCTGATCTATTTGAGGGTTACATATTCTTAGTTATAATTGATGCATACTCTAAGCGGCGAGAAGTCATAAGAATGTCTACATCTGAACAAACCATTGAACAACTTGATAATTTTCACACAATTTGATAAACCTCGGTTACAAGAGGTTACCTCGGTTTCGGTGACAAGTGGTGTACCTCAGGGGTCTGTTTTGGGGCCCCTGCTGTTTGTAATTTTTATAAATGATCTGGATGAGGGTATTGAAGGATGGATTAATAAATTTGCAGACGACACCAAAGTCAGAGGAGTGGTAGATAGTGAAGAGGGGTGTTATAGTTTGCAGAGGGACTTGGACAAGTTGCAGAGCTGGGCCGAGAGGTGGCAAATGGAGTTTAATGTGGAAAAGTGTGAGGTAATGCACTATGGCAGGAATAATAAATGTGTAGAGTATAGGGCTAATGGTAGGATTCTTAGTAGTCTTGATGAACAGAGGGATCTTGGTGTGTATGTGCATAGATCCCTGAAAGTAGGCAGTCAAGTCGAGAAGGTTGTTAAGAAGGCATATGGAGTCTTAGCTTTTATTGGTAGGGGGATTGAATTTCGGAGCCGCAACGTCATGTTGCAACTGTACAAAACTCTAGTGCGGCCGCACTTGGAGTATTGTGTGCAGTTCTGGTCCCCACATTATAAGAAAGATGTGGAGGCATTGGAGAGGGTACAGAGGAGGTTTACCAGGATGTTGCCTGGTATGGAGGGCAGGTCTTATGAAGAGAGGCTGAGGGATTTGAGGTTGTTTTCGTTAGAAAGGAGGCGGCTAAGAGGGGACCTAATCGAAACATATAAGATGATTAGAGGTTTAGATAGGGTGGACAGTGATAGCCTTTTTCCTAGGATGGAGAAAGCTAGCACGAGGGGACACAGCTTTAAATTAAGGGGTGATAGTTATAGGACGGATATCAGAGGTAGGTTCTTTACCCAAAGGGTGGTTCGGGAGTGGAATGCCCTGCCTGCAGCAGTTGTAGATGCGCCAAGTTTGGTGGCGTTTAAGAGGTTAGTTGATAAGTATATGGAAGAGAAGGGAATGGTTTAGTTTGGAGGGGCATTGCTTTTTATATTGGTCGGCGCAACATCGAAGGCCGAAGGGCCTGTTCTGTGCTGTAATGTTCTATGTTCTATAAACCAGTACAGATGATTAGTGACAATGCTTCACAGTTTACTTCACAAGAGTTTGAGAATTATCTCAAAGTAAACAGTATTCAGCATTTTTTTATTTGATTTGTCATGTATTAGTATACAGTGAAAAGTACTGTTTCTTACAAGTATACAGACAAAGCATAATGTTCATAGAGAAGGAAACAAGAATGCAAAATGTAGTATTACAGTCACAGCTAAGCTGTAGAGAAATATCAGCTTGAGGTAGGTTCTTTCAAAAGTCTGACACAGCAGGGAAGAAGTCTGTTCTTGAGTTAGTTGGTACATGACCTCAGACATCTTCTTCCCACATATAAAATCCTATTATCCATCAACCAATGGATTAGCTGAAAGATTTCTACAATCCTTCTTTAAAAGCTTCAGGAGAGCAAGACTCATTATCACATCGTGTGAATAGATTTTTTTGCATCTTACAGAAACTGTAATAACTCCACAGAGGTGAAAGAACACAACCATCTCTCCAGTTGCTCCCTGCTAAATGCAGGCTAGGGGTCTGACACACCTGCTTTAACCATCATTTAGGATTCATCAAGTACCTCTTCTGCATACCCAACAAGTAAATGAACTCAAATTAACTTAGGGACAAATTAAAAGGGGCAGCCCCCCCCCCCCCCCCCCCCCCCCCAAAAAAAAGAAGAGGGGTCAGCCTGAACAGAAACCAAAGTCCAAAGGAAACTTAGGACATTAAATCAAAATGTGACTGTAAGGGTCTATAATACACAGCCCCTGCGGTGCCCAACGGGCACGGAAGGCGTCAACTGCACCCGTGGACACCGCACGCTCCCTCTCTAGGGACACCTCAAATAATTCTAGCAAGCCAACCTCATTAGCCTGGCTGAAGTCATCACAGAAACACTACTCATGAGACTATCTGCATTACTGCTCTTCAAGGGAGAGCTGAGAATGATGTTCGATACTGCTTCCAGAAACTTCAGAGGTAACTGAGCGTCAACAACAATCTCAAATTACTAGATAAGAAGCAAAAGCTGTAGTTTTAACAAAAACAGGTCCAATTTCTTACATGATTCAAACCAAAGATGCACTAGTTTATGGAAGTATATGGAAGAGAAGGGAATGGTTTAGTTTGGAGGGGCATTGCTTTTTATATTGGTCGGCGCAACATCGAAGGCCGAAGGGCCTGTTCTGTGCTGTAATGTTCTATGTTCTAGTTTGGCAAGCTGACCAATTGTTATCGTATCAAACTGATTTCTTAATCATCTCCAGAAGTACCAACTTTTTTAGTCCCTAACGCTGCAAATTCTACTACAGAAAACTTTGCATCTGAATTGCTTGATGATTGTCTCTATATTAATATACCAAGTGAAAATGATGCAAAATTACTTCAAAGAGAAGAAACGTTTACTGAAATTCCAAATTATACTTCTAGGGTTAAGGACAATCAAACTCCAGGATGTCAATTACCACCAGAAGAACAGACACCTTCCCAAACTATTTTCTTGTTCTGATTTAATTTATTATTGTCACATGAATTAACATACAGTGAAAAGTATTACTTCTTGCATGCTATACAGATAAAACATACAGTTCATAGAGAAGATGAGAAAGAGCAGAATGTAGTGTTACAATCATAGCTAGGGTATAGAGAAAAGTCAACTTAATGCAAGGTAGATCTATTCAAAAGTCTGATAGCAACAGGCAAGAAGCTGTTCTTGAATCGGTTGGTATGTGACCTCAGATTTTTGTATCTTATTCCCAACAGGTGGTGGTGGAAGAGAGAATCTCCAGGGTGCGTGGAGTCTCTGATTATGCTGGCTGCTTTGCCAAGGCAGCAGGCAGTGTAGACAGAGTGAATGGATGGGAGGCTGGTTTGCGTGATAGATTGGGCTACATTCACCTTTCATAGATTGTGTGTAATGACGAATGGTGCGTAGTACTGAATCTAGGGTATTATTGATCCCATGTATAACATTGTAGTAATTTATCATTATAATGACCACAGAAGTAAAAGGTGAAGGGATGCTAAATATTTAAAAGGGTTGTAGCGTACTTAAAGTGCCGAATACATGTCTTGAGGGTGTTACCACAGACGACTGTTTTCTTTACAGTTTATACAGGTAAGAGGTCTTAGAATTGTTCGCTTGAATGGAAGCTTTTGTGCATGATCTTTCATGGGGTTAATGGAACATAAAAGAGTAGAAAGAGACCAATTCAGCCCTTCCAGCCTGCTCCGCCATTCAATCAGATCATGGCTGATCTCTCCCTGGTCTTGAATCCACCTCCCCACCTGTGCCCCTTATCCCATTTTTTATTAGAAATATCTTTATCTTCTTGAAACTATTCAATGATTCAGACTCCACTGCGCTATGGGGTAGCAAGTTCCAAAATTCACCACCCTCTGTGAGAAGTAATTTCTCCTCATCTCAGTTTTAAATCTACCCGCTCACAACCATTCACTAATGTCTGTTAGGGAAGGAAATCTGCCATCCTTACCTGGTCTGGCCTACATGTGAATTCAGAACCACAGCAATGTGGTTGACTCTCAACTGCCCTCTGAACAAGGACAATTTAGGACAGGCAATAAATGTTGGCTGGCCATGTCCCACACTTGAATGAAAAAATGTGCATACCTGCGTCCTCTTGTTCTAGATTGACCCATAAGAGGAAACATTTGGTCTACATTTACTTTATTAACCACTTTTAAAATGTTATGTAATTTAATCAGACCCCCTCTCATCCTTCTAAACTCCAGCTAGCACAAGCCCAAACTGTCTCCTCATATGTCAACCCCCTCATCCATGGAGTCAATATGATGAACCTCCTCTGAACTGCCACCCACATCCTTCCTCAAATAAGGAGACAAAAACTGGACACAATACTCCAGTTGCGGTCACACCAACACACTATTTATTTCCACCCAGATCAACTCAACTGGTACACTGAGGAAGGATTAGTGTGGCCAGCACGCCTAAACAGCATGTGTTTTGGACTAGAGGGGAAAACCCGAGGAAACCCATGCAGACTCCACACAGACAGTGGACCAAGTTAGGAATCAAATCTGGGTCCCTAGCATCATGAGGCAGCAGTGTAAACCACTGTGCTACCGTGCTGCAAATTTGCTGCAGTAGTTATGAATAAAATAATTTTCATAGAGGTTTACAGCATGGAAACAGACCCTTTGGCCCAACTTGTCTATGTCACCTCTTTTTTTAAACCACTGAGCAAGTTCCAATTACCCATTTTGGCCCATAATGCTATACTCATCATAGATCACAGAATCCCTAAATTCGAATCTGCACCGACCACAATGCTACCCAAGCCCTACCCCCATAATCCCACTCTGCTAACACCCCTAACACTCGGGTCAATTTAGAATAGCCAAGCCACCTAATCAGCATATCTTTTGGACTGTGGGAAGAAACCGCAGCACGCAGAGGAAGCCCATATAGACACAAGGAGAATGTACAAACTTCCTCAGGCAGTGACCTGTGCAACAATGACAACGCTCGGGAATCCAACCAGGTCCCTTGTGCTGTGAGGCAGCATTGCCATTGGGCCTCCCCATATAGCATTTTGACAATAGTGAGTAAAGTATAGGGAGAGAATCAGACCATAAAACATAGGAGCAGAATTAGGTCACTCAGCCCATCAAGTCTGCTCTGCTATTCAATCATGGCTGATATTTTTCTCATCCCCATTCTCCTGCCTTTTCCCCATAACCCCTGATCTCCTGATTAATCAAGAACCTATCTATCTCTGTCTTGAAGACACTCAGTGACCTGGCC
Source organism: Sphyrna mokarran (assembly GCA_024679065.1). Taxonomy (NCBI): domain Eukaryota; kingdom Metazoa; phylum Chordata; class Chondrichthyes; order Carcharhiniformes; family Carcharhinidae; genus Sphyrna; species Sphyrna mokarran. The sequence continues at coordinate 6,844,947 of JAGIQG010000036.1, read as the reverse complement.
TCCACAGCCTTCTGTGGCAATGAGTTCCACAAATTCACCACTATTTGGCTGAAGAAATCCCTCCTCATCTCTCTTTTAAAAGGATCAGCCCTTTAGCCTGATATTGTGCCCTCAGATGCCAAGTGCTGGTGAGGCAAGACAAGGGTTTCTTCTGGGTGCTATGCTTTCCTCCTACAGTCTGAAAGCACCTGGTTAGGGTGCATTGACCCGAACAGATGCCGGACTGTGGCGACAAGGGGAATTTCACAGTAACTTCTTTGCAGTGTTAATATCAGCCTTACTTCTGACTAATAAATAAACCCAGAACTTTACTTCTAGAAAGATGACAAACTTGTTTAGTCCGAAAACATTAACGAGTTGTGTTTAGGTTTACATACTCACACGTTGAGGTTGGATGTGGTGCTTTTCTGCAGTAAATAAGCCTTTGCGTTCTGGATCATGATTTCATTTATAGAAGTAAGATTATTCCGGTTTTCCATCTGCACTAACATCTCCTGGCTGCTGATGCTGCTGGCAACATCACTCTGATGGGCTACCGGAGACTCGCTATCTGGAAGCTCTGACATGGTCTTTCACCCTCTGCTCTGGGGCAGATACTCTCTCCTGCTCTTGGATTCTCCCTCTCTTCCCCCTTTTCACTCTCTTTTTCCTCCTTTCCCCTTTACACACTCACTCACCTTCTCTCTCCCCTCCTTTTCAACTCACCCACACACTCTCCCTTTTCACACTCTCTTTCTCTCTCTCTATTCCATGCCCAGCCTGTGGCCTCTCCCGTCTCCAAGGAGACGGTTGCCAGCAGCAGCAGCAGGTCACTAGACAAAAAGCGCGCGACGCGCCTGCGTCACCGGCCCGCGCCAGCCCGTCAGAACGTACGGGGAGGGGGAATGGCCACGGGGAAGTGGGGGGGGGGGAAGCAGGGGGGGGGGGGGGGAAGCAGGGGGGGGGGGGGGGGGAAGGGGGGGGGGGGAAAGAGTGGCCATGGGGGAAAGCAGGGTAGGGGGGCAGTGGGGAAAGCAGGGGAGGGGGGCAGTGGGGGAAAGCAGGGTAGGGGGGCAGTGGGGGGGGGGGGAGATGGCCACGAGGGGAAAGCAGGGGAGGGGGCAGTGGGGGGGGGGTGGGGAGATGGCAGGGGAAAGCAGGGGAGGGGGGCAGCGGGGGAAAGCAGGGGAGGGGGCAGCGGGGGAAAGCAGGGGAGGGGGGCAGCGGGGGAAAGGGGCAGTGGGGAAAGCGGGGGAGGGGGGCAGTGGGGAAAGCAGGGGAGGGGGCCGTGGGGGAAAGCAGGGGAGGGGGCCGTGGGGGAAGCAGGGGAGGGGGGCAGTGGGGGGGGGTGGGGAGATGGCCACGGGGGAAAGCAGGGGAGGGGGGCAGTGGGAGATGGCCACGGGGGAAAGCAGGGGGGGGGCAAGTGGGGAAAGAGGGAGGGGGCAGTGGGGGAAAGCAGGGGAGGGGGGTGGGGAGATGGCCACGGGGGAAAGCAGGGGAGGGGGCAGTGGGGGTGGCCAGGGGGAAAGCAGGGGGAGGGGGCAGTGGGGGGGCCAGGGGAAAGCAGGGAGGGGGGCCATTGGGGAAAAGCGGGGGGGCAGTGGGGAAGGCGGGGGGGCAGTGGGGGGAAATCAGGGGAGGAGGGCAGCGGGGGGAAGAGCAGGTAGGGGGTGGGGTATGAGGAAACGAGGGCCGGGTGGGGGCACGAGCGGGAGGACGAGGGCTGGTGGGGTGGGGAGGGGCTGGTGGAAAGGGACGGAGGTAGCCGTAGAATGGGGGGGGGGCAGTGAGAAATGGACAGTGAGGGGGTACAGGGGCAGTGAGGAAAGCATTGAGAGATTAGAAAATGCATTTGAACCCATCATATTTCTTTTGAGAGTGAGCAGTTAACGTATAACTTATTACTGAGCACTGACCCAAAAATGACCAGCAGGTCTCAGACAAATCTCAAACTGATTTTTCAATGCATAAAAACAAGAGCTGGAAGCATCAAACTGTTCAGTTGCTGGGCACAATCACACTGCATTTCACAGCAGCAGAAACTATGACTGATTTACGCCTGGTAAGAATCTGGCAACACCAATTTTAAATCCAACCGATTTATTTGATCATAAATCTGCGAGCTTTCGACTTTTCGTCTTCATAGAACATTACAGCGCAGAACAGGCCCTTCGGCCCTCGATGTTGCACCGACCAATTAAGAAAAAGCAATGACCCTCTAACCTAAATCATTCTCTTTTCATCCATAAACCTATCCATGGACCTCTTAAACGCCACCAAACTTGGCGCATCTACAACTGCAACAGGCAGGGCATTCCATACCCTTACCACCCTCTGGGTAAAGAACCTACCTCTGACATCCGTCCTATAACTACCACCCCTTAATTTAAAGCTATGTCCCCTCGTGCTAGCTTTCTCCATCCTAGGAAAAAGGCTATCACTTGTCCATCCTGTCTAAACCTCTAATCATCTTGTATGTTTCAATATGGTCTCCTCATAGCCACCTTCTTTCTAATGAAAAATCCCTCAGCCTCTCCTCATAAGACCTGCCCTTCATACCAGGCAACATCCTGGTAAACCTCCTCTGCACCCTTTCCAATGCCTCCACATCTTTCTTATAATGTGGGGACCAGAACTGGACACAATACTCCAAGTGCGGCCGCACTAGAGTTTTGTACAGTTGTAACATGACGTTGCAGCTCCGAAATTCAATCCCCTACCAATAAAAGTCAAGACCCCGTATGCCTTCTTAACAACCTTATCGACTTGATTGCCAACAGGCAAATGCCTGACGAAGATGAAAAGTCAAAAGCTCGCAGATTTACTATCAAATAAATTGGTTGGATTTAAAATTGGTGTTGCCAGATTCTTACTGAGTTTACCCCAGTCCAATGCTGGCATCTCTACATCATGATTTACGCCTCGACAGGTCACTGATTGCAGGACTCAATGCAACATAGGGCAGGAATACAAACTGAGGATGGCAGAGGGGGTTTGGGAGAGAATGGGAGGAGAGGAGGTGGAGTGAATCAGATGCCAGTCTGGGGGACAGAGGGAAGGCACAGAAGGACAGCAGTGAGGAGTCAGAGGGAAAGCAGGGTAACAAAAGGGGAAAGCAGAGGGTGAGGGTGATTAACTATCTGATCAGGAATGCAGCATCGCCATTGTGACTTACAGGCTCACACCGCAATGTTTAAATTCAGACTCCAAGTACAATTTAAAAGTTCTAACACACCACAATCTTTTATTCATTCGACATTCTTACTGCTTCAGATATAACAGTTGACAGCACACTGTGTGCACACATTTGAGACTCAAACAGCCATGGCACCCCAATAGGCTATATTTTTAAATAAAAAAAGACTCGGTTTTCACTCGAGTTTAAAAAGAACTTAGACCCTCCTCAAACCTTTTAGGGTCAGACCATTAACAGGTTTGGACTTAACCGGTTACAAATGCACAAAGTAAAACTGGGTGCAGATTGGACATGGCACCAGATGACTAGGCAAAGCACAACACGAAAAAATTGGAAATGGTTGCTGAGTGTGCTTAATCCAGAATCAATCCTGATTCCCGAGATACGACCCTACATCCTGCGCCGGTGTACACCTGTGGAGAGCTGGTTCAGTGGGATCACCAGCACTGAGTCTACTGCAGTCCCCTGGGAATGGCTGACATTTCCAACAGGGCCTGTGCTCAGTCACAAAGTCAGCAGGGTGGCAGCAGTCAAAAAATTGTCGGTTCAAGTCCGGACATCCCGAAACCTTAAATCAGAACTGAGGCAAGCAGGTGTCGTACTGTTGAGGAAGCCTGCCCAGCAGATATGAACAATTGCATACCACCCATAGGGGAACAGGACCGCAAGATGATCTTCGTCAACCAACAACCAAAACTGACAGTTGAACCTTGCTTGATTTTTAAAAATCAAGAACCAAATTGAATCTATAGATTAAAGACAGGGGATAGAATCAGAATCCTACAGTGCACAAGGAGGCCATTGGGTTTGTGGTCAGTGCAGACTCAAATCAGGCCCTATCCCCATAACCCCATGCATTTTATTCTAGCTAGTCCTCCGACACTAAGGACCAATTTAACATAGCCAATCCATCTAACCTGCACATCTTTGGAGCGTGGGAGGAAACTGGAGCACCCGGAGGAAACCCAGGCAGACATGGTGAAAGAAGGATCCACTGAGTCCACAGGTTCCACTCTGCCCAAAGTATGTGCCTTTTCAGCCAGTATTTTTGTTTGCTGTGAGGTGAAATGAGACAATTACATTAAAACAAATGGTGGAAATTGCTGCTCAAGTCCTTTTAGCTGCTTTTCCTCAGAGCAGATTTGCGTTTGGTGATGAGCTGCTCATCTCCAGTTGTCTGCTCCTCTGCGTCCTCGCCAACCTTCTCCTCCGACCCCTCGCCCTCCGTGCCTTGCTCCATCGGTTCCTCCGACAGGTTGGCCGCCTGATCGCTGACGGGCACCAGCTTGTCAGCCAGCACGGGCTCGTCACGGACCAGGATCACCTGCTCGGTGATGTCCCCATGGTCTCGAGCCACCAGGTGTCCCACTTCGTGGAGGACCGGCTGCTGACTGTTGTGATCCCCTGTGGCCGAATCCTGTTTCGGAAACAAACAGCAGCGTCACCAAGTTGTGAAGGTCACCTCCAAGCTCCTGACTGAAATCCAGTGCCATGTCATCCCCCTACCGAGCAGATCCCAGGCAATGCCTGTTCCCCCACTCATCCCAGCCCATCCCCACCCCATCTCCAGTGAGCACAGCCCATCCCAGGAGCACAGCCCATCATCCAGCGAGCACAGCCCATCCCCACCCCATCTCCAGTGAGCACAGCCCATCCCACCCCATCTCCAGTGAGCACAGCCCATCCCCACCCCATCTCCAGCGAGCACAGCCCATCCCCACCCCATCTCCAGTGAGCAGATCCTACACCAGTGCCTGGAAACATCCCGTTCCTGTATGAGCAGCCAAAAGTTAGAACATAAAATCCCAGAAAACTTAACAGTGCCATAAAGCAGGCCATTCAGCCGATCGAATCTGCACTGACTCTCCAACAGAAGTCTCACCCATCCCTTATCGCTGTAACCCCACATACTTATCCCACTCATTCCCTAACTTACACATCTTGGAACATGAAAGGGCAATCTAGCATGGTCAATTCATCTAACCCGCACATCTTTGGAATGCAGAAGAAACTGGAACACCCGGAGGAAACCCATTCAGACACGGGAGAATGTGCAAACTCCAAACAGTCACCCAAGGCTGGAATCGAACGTGGGTTCCTGGCACTGCACGGCAGCAATGCTAACCACTGTGCCAGCAAGATTCAGCTGAGACAACACAAGGAAGCAAGCAGTATTTCCTGCAGGTGAGCTAATAGACTGTGCTGTTCCTTTATTACCCTGAAATCAAGCCCCACGCTGCCTGCCTATCACACTGCATAGGAACTACAGTCTACCCTTCACATACAGTATCCATGACGACCATCCCTTGAGCCTCATCCAAAGCCATCGGTCCCTCCTCCTCATCCTTCACATTGATGATTATGGTCGGGTTCTCGGTCTCTCTGCCAACAGCTGAATCTGGAACGCTACTGCTGACTTCCATTGGCTCATCCTTCGGGGTTGCTGCAGAGGTCGTGGTTAGTTGACTTGGGACTGCCTGGCTGAGCGGGGCAGAAACAGCCTGAGTGGGAGACTTGGAGGCACCCTCGCTTGATGGGGGCGTAACTGCCTGGGTAGGAGACTTGGAGGCAGCCTGACTTGGGAGTCCTGGAATAGTCAGGCTGGGAGGAGCTGGCACAGTCTGGAGAGAGGGAGTTGGGACCGTCTGAAGTGAGGGGGTTGGGACCGTCTGGAGTGGGGGTGCTGGGACAGTCTGGAGAGGTGGGGGCAGGACAGTCTGGAGTGCAGGAGCCGGGACAGTCTGAAGAGGTGGAGCTGGGACAGTTTGCAGAGGAGGGGCCGGGACAGTTTGGAGCGATGGAGCCGGGACAGTCTGGAGTGCAGGAGTTGGGACAGTTTGCAAAGGTGGAGTTGGGACAGTCTGGAGAGAGGGGGCTGGGACAGTCTGGAGAGATGGGGTTGGGACAGTCTGGAGAAGTGGAGCTGGGACAGTCTGGAGAGATGGGGTCGGGACCGTCTGGAGAAGTGGAGTTGGGACTGTCTGGAGCGGGGGAGCCGAGACAGGCTGGAGAGATGGAGTCGGGACAGTCTGGAGGGGGTGCAACTGGGCCAGTTGTTGTTGCTGTTTGAGTTTTTGTTCCTCCTCCAGTTTTCTCTTCAAGGCTTTCTCTTGTGCCAGCCGCATGGTAATCAGATCCTTCTGTGTATGAGCAATGGTCAGATGCTGCACTTCATCCTGTAACACACAAGATAAAATTCCGAGATCAGGACAGTAATAAATCAATTGCGTGTTAACCACAATGTGGAAAATTCCATTATTTCATTTCCCTGAATGAAACATTTCAGGTCTTTTTGAATTCAATTCATAACTTGTGGTGAGATCTGAAGGGAAGCGATGGCCTAGTGGTATTATTGCTAGATTATTAATCCAGAAACTCAGCTAATGTTCTGGGGACCTGGGTTTGAATCCCACCACAGTAGATGGTGGAATTTAAATTCAATAAAAAAAACCTAGAATTAAGAATCTACTGCTGACTATGAAACTATTGTCAGAAAAACCTATCTAGTTCACTGATGTCCTTTAGGGAAGGAAATCAGCCATCCTTATCTGGTCTGGCCTACGTATGATTCCGGAGCCACAGCAACGTGATTGACTCTCAACTGCTCTTAGGCAACTAAGGGTGGGCAATAAATGCTGGCCCATATCCTATGAATGAATAAAAAAAACTATACATCTTCAATGTGTAGCACGCTGCATCAGATGGTGTTGGGCTCAAGATTCATTCAAGACTACAGCAGTGTGGTACTGAGGGAGTGCTACATAGCCAGAGGCACTGTCCGTCAAAGAAGACATGTACAGATAGACACATTTGTCTACGACAACTGCATTTCATAATTCACTCACTAAGAATCACATTTGGCCTTCCTGAGAAAATAATATGGTCACAATCAAAAGTTCTTTTCCAATACCCAGAGTGGAATGTTCTGGCTTTTCTCACACTGTGAAATCTAACTGCCCCAGAGCATGAAATATCTGGAAATAACTGTCTATGAAATATGTTGGTTAGGCCACACTTAGAGTACTCATTCCAGTTCTGGTTGCCACACTACCAGAAGGATGTGGAGGCTTTGGAGAGAGTGCAGAGTAGGTTTATCAGGATGTTGCCTGGTATGGAGAGGGTTAGCTATGAGGAGAGATTGGGTAAACGGGGGTTGTTCTCCCTGGAAAGACATAGAATGAGGGAAAACCTAATAGAGGTATTCAAAATTATGAAGGGTATAGATAGGGTGAACAGTGGGAAGCTTTTTTCCTGGTCAAAGGTGACGATCACGAGGAGTCACAGGCTCAAGGTGAGAGGGACGAGGTATAACTCAGATATCACAGGTATGTTTTTATACACAGAGGGTACTGGGGGCCTGGAATGCACTGCTAAGTAGGGTGGTGGAGGCAGACACGCTGGGATTGTTTAAGACTTATCTGGAATAGTAACATGACTAGACTGGGAGTGGAGGAATACAAACTAATGGTCTAGTTGGACCAATGAGTGGCACAGGCTTGGAGGACAGTACTGTTCTTTGTTCTAAGCCCTCATACATTATGGATAAAACACTCAATTTCACACAGTAAAAAATGTTACTGCCCCTTTGTATGCTATTGCTGAGCGTGAAATGTGTTGCCAGAATCATAAAATACTATTTAGAATTAGATCAAATTAAAAAGAACAGCAGAAACAGCTGACCTGTAAACTTCAGTAGCGACTGAACACAGGACAAACAGAATCTCAAACTTCAGTTCTTTCCATGCAAAAGAGTAAGAGATAGGAGCAGAACTCAGCCCATATGCTCCACCATTCAACCATGGATGTTTCTCAACCCCATTCCCCATAATCCCTGATCGCCTTATTGATCAAGAACCTATATCTGTCTCAAAGACCCCTTGACCTGGCCTCCATGTGCATGGATCTTTAAGTAGGTGGGCTTGTAGCACAGTGGTAGTATCTCTGTCAGAAGCACTGGATTTGAATCACACGCCAGACTTGATGGCCAAGGAAGGTGCATCCATAAGGTGCATCTGGTGTGGTTCCAGAGGACTGGAGGATAGCGAATGTGGTCCCATTGTTCAAGAAGGGGAAGAGAAACCTTCCAGGGAATTATAGGCCAGTGAGTCTTACTTCTGTTGTGGGCAAAGTATTGGAGAGAATTATTAGGGATAGGATTTATAGTTATTTAGAGAGAAATGAATTGATTGGGGATAGTCAGCATGGTTTTGTGAAGGGTAGGTCGTGCCTTACTAACCTCATTGAGTTTTTTGAAAAAGTGACCAAAGAGGTGGATGGGGGTAAGGCAGTTGATGTGGTATATATGGACTTTAGTAAGGCGTTTGATAAGGTGGCCCATGGAAGACTTCTGCAGAAAATGCAGATGTACGGGATAGAGGGTGATTTAGCTAATTGGGTTAGGAATTGGCTAGCAGATAGAAGACAGAGGGTGGTGGTTGATGGGAGATATTCATCGTGGAGTTCGGTGACAAGTGGTGTACCTCAGGGGTCTGTTTTGGGGCCCCTGCTGTTTGTAATTTTTATAAATGATCTGGATGAGGGTACTGAAGGATGGATTAGTAAATTTGCAGATGACACTAAAGTCGGTGGAGTGGTAGATAGTGAAGAGGGGTGTTAAAATTTGCAGAGAGACTTGGACAAGTTGCAGAACTGGGCCGAGAAGTGGCAAATGGAGTTTAATGTGGAAAAGTGTGAGGTAATGCACTATGGCAGGAATAATAAATGTGTAGAGTATAGGGCTAATGGTAGGATTCTTAGTAGTCTTGATGAACAGAGGGATCTTGGTGTGTATGTGCATAGATCCCTGAAAGTAGGCAGTCAAGTCGAGAAGGTTGTTAAGAAGGCATACGGAGTCTTAGCTTTTATTGGTAGGGGGATTGAACTTCGGAGCCGCAACGTCATGTTGCAACTGTACAAAACTCTAGTGCAGCCGCACTTGGAGTATTGTGTGCAGTTCTGGTCCCCACCTTATAAGAAAGATGTGGAGGCATTGGAGAGGGTACAGAGGAGGTTTACCAGGATGTTGCCTGGTATGGAGGGCAGGTCTTATGAAGAGAGGCTGAGGGATTTGAGGTTGTTTTCGTTAGAAAGGAGGCGGCTAAGAGGGGACCTAATCGAAACATATAAGATGATTAGAGGTTTAGATAGGGTGGACAGTGATAGCCTTTTTCCTAGGATGGAGAAAGCTAGCACGAGGGGACACAGCTTTAAATTAAGGGTGATAGTTATAGGACAGATATCAGAGGTAGGTTCTTTACCCAAAGGGTGGTTCGGGAGTGGAATGCCCTGCCTGCAGCAGTTGTAGATGCGCCAAGTTTGGTGGCGTTTAAGAGGTTAGTTGATAAGTATATGGAAGAGAAGGGAATGGTTTAGTTTGGAGGGGCATTGCTTTTTATATTGGTCGGTGCAACATCGAAGGCCGAAGGGCCTGTTCTGTGCTGTAATGTTCTATGTTCTATGACGCAACCAAAAAGACAGAGCATCAACCTATAAATCCTTCAAATACATGGTGTGGAGTTGCAGGTGTTGTACTGTGTTAAGCACAGTAAGAAGTTTTACAACACAACATTAAAGTCCAAAAACAGGTTTATTTGGAATCACGAACTTTCAGAGCGCTGCTCCTTCATCAGGTGAGTTTAATACACGACAATGGCAAACAAGACAGATTCCTGGTCAACCGTGTCACGGAAAGAAAATCTGCCACCATTATCCATAGTTCTAAAGACAAGTAACATGTGTAACTGCCTACACATTAGTGGCAATTCTTCAGTCTCTTTAGTTCTGACCTACAACATTTATGACTGCCAAAACAAATTGTGGACTCATCACAGGTGTGGGGACGGAAACAGATTTCAAAGTTTTACAGTTTATTTAAAAGTGTCACAAGTAGGCTTACACTGCAATAAAGTTACTGTGAAAATCCCCTAGTCACCACACTCTGGCGTCTGTCAGGTACATTTAGGAAAAATTTAGCACAGCCAATGCACTTAACCTGCACATCGTTGGGACTGTAGGAGGAAAGCAGGGCAGCCAGAGGAAACCCACATAGACATGGGGGGAACATGCAGACTCCACAGACAGTGACCCAAGCTGGGAATCAAACCCAGGTCCCTGGCACTGTGAGGCAGCAGCGCTAACCACTGTGCCAGTTGTGGACCAGGCTGTCCACAGCCTGGACAGCTGTGTGAATTTGATTGCTTCCAACAGCATGGGATTCGATCCGCATTCTGGTGAGGATCAATTTGGGACCTTGTCCTACTCATGGAGGAGATCTCAAGATGCTGATAACAGTGGACTTTGAACACACAACCTTCTACTCAGCCCATCTCCACAATCACCCTTTCAAGCAACATGCACTGTTATTCAATTTCTAACTATTGACTTAATGGTTAGCACTACTGCTTCACAGCGCCAGGAACTAAGGTTTGATTCCCGGCTTGTGTGACTATCTGTGTGGAATTCGCACATTCTCCTCGTGTCTCTATAGCTTTCCTCCCCACATCGGACAGACATGCTGGTTATGGTGCATTGGCAGTGCTGAATTCTCCTTCAGTGTACCTGAATAGGCGCTGGATGTGACAATTAGGGGGATTTTCACAGTAACTTCATTGCAGTGTTAATGTAAGCCTGCTTGCGACTAATAAATAAATATTCTTTTATTTCAACTGTATTAACTCTCAGCCATCTTGGTTGAAACTTTGGAAATGTGGAAACTTTGGAAATTTGGGAACTGTGGAAAACCTAGCTATGACTGTAACATTACATTCTGCATTCTCCTCTATGAAGAATATGCTTTATCTGTATAGCATTCAAGGAACAATACTTTTCACTGTTTACCAATGTATGTGACAATAATAAAATCAAATCAAAAAAGTGATAAATCCTGATCAAACAGTATATTAATATCAATGCGTCTTGACAAAGTCAGGATTACTCATCCAGTTTCATTTAATTATTTTAGGGAATTCAGGCCTGGATAACGTAACAGCTATTCCTCAGGAAGAATTGTCCAGCACCTACCTCATTCATTGGCTTAGACTCCATAATTTCTGCATCTGGTTTCGAGTTGGCTTCCAGCACCATCATTATCGATTTTGGAATGTGGTTTTGCTGGAATACAGAAAGTATAAGAGGAGTGAAAGGCGGCTTCTTTGACAGCAGCTGCCTGGGTAATCAATAACCATGGCCAGCAAAACCTGGGGCTCGTCCCCACAAGATGATCATTTCAAACTAGCAGCAGTGATATAATTGGGCCATGCTTCTGCCTACATCCATGTAATTGAATAATTATTCGCACTTCCCTCTTTCCCTATCATATTTACTGAATTTGATCTATAACCAAGCTTGTTAATGCAAACAGCACAGAAACAGGCCCTTCGGTCCCCAAGCCCGTGCTAATAACCCTAACAATCAAATTAATTCACAAATGCATCCACATGTGATGTAGAGGTGTCAACTTGGGCTCAGTAAGAAATCCCATAACACCAGGTTAAAGTCCGACAGGGTTATTGAGTCAGTGTCTATATTTGTCCTGTTTGTGAACTCAACCCTCCACTCATCTGAGAAAGCAGCAGCGCTCTGAAAGCTCATGCTACCAAATAAACCTGTTGGGCTTTAACTTGGTGTTGTAAGAAGCCAAACATAACATGATGTAAATCAGGCTGCTTTGGGAACCCAAGTCCAAAATCGCCCTCTCACTTCCAAGCACACTAAACCTCATGTAAATCACATCAAATTATTCATGTGCAGAACACTGAAATGGTAATAGCACATTTTAGGAATACAGGAAGACAAATCGCTGCATGGTAAAGAGTAGAGAGAGAGATGCAAGAAAGCAAATACAACGATTTTTAAAGGAGGAAAACCAGCCTCCCGTCCATTGACACATCCCACTGCCTCGGAAAAGCAGCCAGCATAACTAAGATCTCTATGCACCCCAGATATTCTCTCTTCCACTTTCTTCCCTTGGGAAAAAGACAAAAGTCTGAGGTCACATGCCAACCGCCCCAAGAGCATCTTCTTCATAGTAAATGTGACTTTGGAAGAGCACTGAATATGAAAACAAGGAAGCAATACTGAATGTGTACAAGGGTATCATGGTTCAGTTATTGCTGATCTTGATTTCACATTACAGAAAGAATCTTTGGATGAAAAAGTGTCTTCTCTCACACTTGGAAGAGACAAGAATTAGTTGCGGAGGGTATAAGAGTTTTAGGATATTCATACATTGAGGGGAGAGCATGTTTGGCAGACCACTCACATAACATCACATTCTGAAGATTACAGATCTAAAAACAACCCATTTTTCCAGAGGATTCTCTGAATTTGAAATGCTTCAGCACAAGTGCTGAATTCCGACATTTAAAAAAGGAATTATATTTCCTTACTATTCAAATTCTAAGGAAAAGGAAAGGGCATGGAAGCCAGATTTTTAGGCTATTTGTCCAGGTGATAAGCAAACACAATATGAATGTGATCGGCTAAATGTTGCAACTTCTATGCCTAATTCACGCTGCAATGGAGAGTAGGCACTGGTCCCCCAGTTAGCATTGCCAAAGGTCCAGTGCACGAGGGTGCAAACATCTTTGAGAGGGTGCAGTGGCCATTAACCAGAATGGTTCCTGAAATGAGGGAACTTTTAGCTATAATGTTCCGTTGGGAAAACTGGAGTTGTTCTTCTTGGAGCAAAGGAAGTTGAGAGAAGATCTGATTCAGATGTTATGAGATTATGACAGTTGTAGATAAGATGGGTAAGAAAAGTACTCCGTTATTTGATGGGATAAGGACTGGGCAGCACGGTGGTTAGCACTGCTGCCTCGCAGCGACAGAACCCGGGTTCGATTCCCAGCTTGGGTCATTGTCTCTGTGGAGTCTGCACGTTCTCCGTGTCAGTGCTCCAGTTTCCTCCCACAATCTGAAAGACGTGCTGTTTAGGTGCATCGATCCAAATAGGTGCCAGAATAGGGGAATGTGATAGGGGAATTTCACAGTAATTTCATTACAGTGTTAACGTAAGCCTTACTTGTGACTAATAAATATAACTACTTTAATTTTACCTCAAAGGACTAGGAGTTGACAGATTTAAGATCTTTTGCAAAAAGTACGGGCATGAGAAACTTTTTTTTAAAACGCAGCAAGTTGTAATGACGTGGAACTTGATGTATACAAGGGTGATGGAACAGAAAGGATCAATGGTATCAAAAATAAATTGGATGGTCACTTGAGGGGGAAGAAGTCCGTAGGGCACTGGGAATGGAGTGGAGAAAATGGGATTGGCTGGATTCTATTAAGAGAGCTGGCGCAGACTTTGGCAGGCTAAATGGCTTCCTTTTGTATTGCAATGACGCTATAGCCTTCCAATGGACATAGAGGGTGACATTCCAAGATGTCACTGTTGCATGGATAAGAGAAACTGAATGGTTAAAGGACAGGTGGGGAATAAAGGGGGGGGAAGAATGCACATTCCATCTGCAGCAACTACGTACCTGATGGGGCGTGAAAGATCGCACGTGCGTTAAGAGTGGTTCACGGAGCTCCGGACACTTCTCAAAAACACTGGCAAGTTGAGTGGGTGGGAGTTGCAACAGAACCTGGAACGACTGCGGTTTTGTTCGTTGGCAGCACTTAATAAAACCTTCCCAAACCTTGGGATATTTCCAAACCTGCAGCAGCACAATCAAGAGGAACCACATTTCAGAGGAAATTCGGCATGTCAGCTACGACTCTCTTACAGAGGTACCATAGAAAGCATTCTTTCTGGTTATAGCACAGCTTGCAATGGCTCCTGCTCTGCCCAGGAAACTACAAAAGTTTGTGAATGTAGCTAACCGTCACACAAATCAGCCTCCCATCCACTGACTCTGTCTACACTTCCTGCTGCCTTGGCCAAGCAGCCAGCTTAATTAAGAACCCCATGCACCCTGGATATTCTTTCTTCCACGTTCTTCCGTCGGGAAAAAGATACAAAGAAAAAGTCTAAGGTCATGTACTAACTGACGCAAGGACAGCTTCTTCCCTGCTGCTGTCAGACTTTTGAATGGAGTTGCCTCGCATTGAGTTGATCTTTCTCCACATCTCAGCTATGACTGTAACACTATATTCTATACCCTCTCCTTTCCTTCTCTATGAACGGTAATGCTTGTCTGTATAGTGTACAAGAAACAATACCTGTCACTGTATACTGATACATGTGACAATAAATCAAATCAAAACAAAACAGAACAGTCCATGAAGAGATTGCATCAGCAACTGTAACTGGAGTTTGGAAAGTTGTACTGTTATAACAGCCAGCTCATCAACAAGGCAGAAAAGTCATCAGGTCCCACAAACCCACCCCATTAAATACTCCTTAAATTGGATACAAAACACAGCTCCCACGTACTTCCCCGTTGCCAGATGTACAACATAGGTAGATGCAAGTAAGGCCATCTCTACTTGAGCTATCAAGCATTCCCAGGGCATATTAACTAAAACCAGGACTCAGAAATGATAGAGAGAGTACTACCCACTGCCTTATGCACTGGAGCTGAGTCCCCAAAGAGATCAACCGTGATCTTACTGAATGGCGGAGCAGGCTCGAGAGACTAGGTGGCCGACTCCTGCTCCCAGTTTTTATGTTTATACAGTCCCCAAGCCAGGACTTGCTGACAATCCCTAACTAGATGTCATTCCACCATCCTAACTGGAAAACATACTGACATTTCTTCACTGCTGCTGGATCAGACTCCTGCAACTCTCTAGCTAACACTGTGGGTAGGTTAGGGGGATAAGCCAATGGATAGGGTGGAGAGTTGGGTGTGGGTGAGAGAGTCGGGTGTGGGCGAGAGAGTCAGTGCAGGCTCAATGGGCCGAATGACCTCTTCTGCAATATAGGGATACAATACTATATCAAGAATACCCACTAGCATCTTTGAAAGGACAATGGAATATTGGACTTGCCAGTGATTCTCATGCGCTGAGGCTTAGTGAAATAAGGTTTCGTGACATCTAACTTTGTAAGGGATGGTTAATTCTTACATTAATCTCAGTGCAGACCGCACTGCTGGGACTGGGACTGATTTTGCACACACAACATACTCTAATATAACTATCCTTCACACATTGCAATTATCAGGAAGTGATGTTTTTTACTTTGCTATAAATTGGTATTGGGGCAGCATGGTAGCACAGTGGTTAGCACTGCTCCCTCACAGCGCCAGAGACCCTGCTTCAACTCCCGGCTTGGGTCAGTGTCTGTGTGGAGTTTCCACGTTCTCCCCATGTCTGCGTGGACTTCCTCCAGGTGCTCCTCCCACAGTCCAAAGATGTGCAGGTTAGGTGAACTGATCATGATAAATTCTTCCCCAGTGTACCTGAATAGGCACCAGATTATGGCAACTAGGGGATTTCCACAGTAACTTCATTACAGTGCGAATGTAAGTCTTACTTGTGACTGATAGATAAACTTTATAATTTAAGCCACAAGTTCTTTGCTGTAGTTCAAAAAGGCTCTCTCTAATTTGACTCTGCTTTGTTGCGATCCAGAGCAACTCTATTTAAAATGACTGCTCATTGTGTGACCTGTCCAAGTCCAGCCCCCAGCTCACTGCTTGCCATACCCGCTGCATTTAGAAACAAAAATATTCAACATCCCTGCTACATGCCTTCCTCTCCTCCTCATTACCTGTTTCATTATGAGCCGAGACAGGATGTTCATGACAAAACCACCCAGCCGTGGATACATAGTAAGTGACTGAATCACTGTCCGCATCAGCAACATAGGGAGTGGACTCTGTTCCATCAGCTGTTGCATCACAACAGCCAGGACCTCCGACGTATACACATTCCTCTCTGCGAAGCACAGGTTTGTTGCTAAAAAAGTCAGAACCAGTCAGATCAACTTCAAGTAACTAATATTTTGACAAGACGCATTCATTTCGCACGCAGTTTAGTTTTCAGTTTCATTTTATTCATCAGCTTACATTAACACTACAATGAAGCTACGATGAAAATCCCTGAGTTCAGTGTTAGAATTTAACCAATGACAACTTGTGACAATTGGTAACAAGTTGTAAGGGTCAGCTGACACAGTAAACCATGGAACCAATTACGGAATGACATAAGACCAGCTGCCTCACTGTAGTCAGCACTGCTGCCTCACAATGCCAGGGGCCTAGATTCGATTCCTGGCTTGGGTCACTATCAGCGCGGAGTCTGCACTTTCTCCCTGTGTTTGTGTAGTTTTCCTCCGGGTGCTCTGGTTTCTCCCGCACTCCAAGGATGTGCGGCTTAGGTTGATTGGCCATGCTGAATTGCCCTTAGTGTCAGGAGGATTAATAGGGTAAATATGTCGGATTACAGAAATATAGCCTGGGTGGGATTATGGTCCATGGACTCAATGGGCTGAATGGCCTCCCTCTGCTTGTAGGGATTGTATGATTCTGTTCTAAGAACCACCTCTTGGAAATTGTGGGGGGCTTGGAGTGGCCTAGGGAGAAGCCCCAGGTTTGGAGTAATGAAGCTTTTTTATTAAACCCTTCCTTTGATTTATAAGTTGGAGTGAGCTTTGATATATTTTTACTGTCGAGCTCCTTCCAAAGACACATTCAGGTACACAGAGGGAGAATTTAGCATGGTCAATGCACCTAACCAGTACATCTTGGGACACTAAGTGGCCAATCTAATGTATTTACACATCCTTCAGACTGTGAGAAGAAACCAGGCACATGGAGGAAACCCATGCAGACATGGGGAGAATGTGCAGAGTCTGCACAGTCACCCAAGCCAAGGATCGAACCCATGTTCGTGCTGCTGTGAGGCAGCAGAGAGTTCAAGAGTTTCAACATGCTGCTGAGGGCATACATTTTATCAATGTAATTCTAACTCATTGAAAAGCTTTGTAATATTCAGGGAAGACATGACTAACCATTACAGAAATTTAAGCTCCACGAAAGTAGTAGTAGATCTTATTAGCTCATGATGGGTCAAATGCATTCCTTCCAATTCCAAGATCCTCAGTGCACTCTGTCCCCCACCCCCATCCCTCCCAATCCATCTCACAAGCCAGACCCTCCCCACCCACAAAGTGGTCATTTGCTTAAGCTACACAGACATAATTTTTCGACTGTTTAATCACCTGGTCAGCAACCCAGTACTCTCAAGAACAATCCTTCTAATTTTCAACTAATGCTGAAGATATCAGGTTGAACGTCTTTGTGCAGTATTCAAAACCTGCCCATCTCCTTCCCAAGCTCTTTTTTTCACCCTTCTTTGTTATGATAAATGCAGCTTTTATGAAATGTATATTAGTCATATGTCTGAAAATGGAAGAGCCTGCTAACTGCAAAATCAGAGCCATTCTGCCTACAACCAGTATTCTGTATTGTTACTGCAGCAGCATAATTGATAATCTGAACTAATGCCATTCTTGGTTTTTCCCTAGAATTTTGCAAACTGGGACTTGATTGTGATGATTAACAAAACGGTTATGTGGCTGGGTACAATTAAGGTTTCAAAATATCCAAGGTTAGACACTGCTATGGAATTGGGAGAGCAGTGTCTCTCTTTGCCCGTCTCTGAAGTTGGTGACTGAAATCTGCCAGGAGATAAGTTTTTTTTTTGGAGATTCTGCTGTTTGAAAAGAACATCTTTCTCTGAGTTGCTACTTGGAACTGCAGGGAGAGAGACACAGGTATTCCTTTCTGCTTCTGCAGCCTGGAGACAGAAGCTGCCAGAAAGTTCTGAGGTTTTGCTGTTTTGAACCTTCTGTCTGGATTTTTGCCCCGAAATGCTAAAAGGCTGAATATCCAATATCACATGGGCATACTTACTTTTGCACTAACTAATTCAGAAAAAGGGTATATGTCTATGAGACATTGTTTTAAATTGGAACAACAAAAATAGTAGCTATCAAAGATTATATTTTGCCATGCTGTAATAAATCCACGGAGGTAAAGGGCCCATCACAAAAAGTTCCTTTATTTACAACACGTACTATACAATAAAGTGTCCCCTGCTCAGCAGGCAGGGAGACTGACACATCTGCTTTAAACAGGGAACATAAAGCTCCCTGATGGGCTATCAATTAGCCCCAAAACAAAATCAAATTAACTTGCAAGAGGGGAACCACCCGAAACAAAAGACAAAGTGGAAAAGAAACTTAAAACATCAAGTTAAAATGCGATTAAAGGGGTCAATAATATACCCTAGTCTCTGTGATGCCCAGCGGGCAATGACTCAATCAGTGAGTTCATAATCTAGGAGGCCAATCTCATTTGCCTGACTGAAGTCATCACATGTTTAAGCATTTTAATTGATAAAAAGTTAGCTAATTCTTTTTGTTATATTCTGTGTTCTTAAATAAAATTTATTTTGATAAAAGCTTCCTAGTGGGTCACTTGAAACATACCTGGAGTGGAACACCTTCTGCTCACCCTAACACCAAAATCAAAGTAAAAGTTGAGATCTGTGCTAACTGCATGATATTGTTTGGAGTTTCTGCTCTGGGCTTTAACGGTGAGCTCCTTCCTCCACCTCGGGATCTCCCTTCTTACAGCTCTTAGACTTTGAAAAGCCAACTTGACTGCTACCCCAACCCTATTTTGTCCCCACATTGGCCATATCTAACCCAACAGACTTTGGATCACCAGTACAGATTCCTTCCTGTAGGCTTGTGGTATGTCAGCGATGGGGATTGCGGAGTGTGGAAGCTGACTGATTTTTTAGACATCAGTTACCTTTAATTATTGACTTCATATCGCATTTGGTCGAATCAATGTTGTGCAGGGCTATCAACAGGTCACCTGGGGTCAGAGGTGAAATTGCCGCCGACACCCCCTCACCTGCTGAGAGAAAGGAAATGTCCCAATGCAAGTATGCCCAGATTTTGAAATACTTAAATAACAAGAGTCACCCTCCCTCCCCCAACTCAATCAGTAACATCCCATCATCTCCACCAGCTAAATCCATCCCGCAAAACCTTCAATTTTTTTTATTCATTCATGGGACATGGGTGTCACTGGTTGAGCCCATCCCTTGTTTTCCGAGGACATTCGCAAGTCAACCACGTTGCCATGGCTCTGGAGTCAAATGTAGGCCAAACCAGGTAAGGATGGCAGACTTCCTTCCCTAAAGGACAAGTGGGTTTTTCCAACAATGGTTTCATAGTCATCAGTAGACTTTTAATTACAGATTTTTTTATTGACTTTAAATTCCATCAACTGCCGTGGTGGTATTCAAAGCATCCCCAGAACATTAGCTGAGTTTCTGGATTAATGGTCTAGCGATAATAGCACTAGACCACCGTCTTACATTGCAGTGATTCACTGACCAAATACCCACCCCACTCTCATGTAATATCCCACACAAATCAATGTATTCCCACCCCCATTATTTTTCAAGTGTGTAGGTGGCCAATTTAAAATTGTTCTTTGCTAAAAATAAGGTAACTTTTAAGGACAGACTTGTTAACAATCTGTACTTCTGGGGACAGTAAAGTTTAATATTCCAGACTGTTCCCCAGTAAATCTCACAACAATACAGATTCTTGTCTGTATGATTTCCACTGTTACACAGAATCCACATGTCCCCAACTCATCATCATTTCCATTGTAAATGGCACAATGACCCACCGTGCGTGGTCCCCAACAGCCGGTTAAAGACCTCCTTCACCACGATGGGATTGAGTTTTATCAGTTTGGGCAGTGCCTGGATTACCTCTTTCTGCGGAACAGAATCAAGATGCTAATTATCCTGAAGTTTAAACATTAAAACAGAATCACACACTGGCAGAAAGCTTACACTCCCAGCCCAGTTCTTTATCAGTTTTATAAAAAGAGGGACCTCCCACTATTCTGTTGAAAGGCCGATGGAGTTAACTTCTGTTTCATGGCTATATACATCATCCAGTGTATATAGCCAAGAGGGTTCCCATTTTATCAAATCACTAAATTCCAGAGTAGTAATAGAAGCCCTGCTACAGTTTCACCATGCCTTCAGGTTAAGGAGTTGGGCCTTATCAACTAGGGTTCCTTCACCTGATATCAGCATGCGAGGACAGAATCAGATTTATAATTTGAGCTTCTCCACCTCTGTCTCCCTCAATCAGCTCCACTCTCAATCAGTTATTCTGCACAGTATAGCAGCCAAAGGGGCTAAGCAGGCCCCCTCACAGCAATCAGAGGCTGGAATTTCAGCCAGCCCTACATATACCTACTGAACAACTAGAATCGTCCCCAATTCCCTCACGCTTTTTCAAGTCTGGAAATTATCCCTCCTCACAACCCCTCAGAGAAGGAAACTGCCCCCTAGCCCCCAACCGAAGCACTGCACTCCAGCTCCCCTCAACCACTCATCCCAGGCAAGTATGTTGCCCCGTAGCCAACATTTAATTTCCCTCCTCCTCCCCCCCAACTGCACCCTCTCAAGTGCACCACCCCTCCTTCACTCAACGCGACAACATTGGGAAGCAAGTATTATCACTTCAATGCCGTGATACAGTACCTTCTCAAGGCCATTCAGCACGGGGATCAAGAAGCGGACATCTGGGACCCTCTTGTGGTAGAGATCGCGGACTCGTTTGACCAACTCAGGTGATGGAGGAACTGGAAATACACAGGGCCATCAGTTTATAAAAGGCATGGTTCTTAAAGCAGAATTTTAACTGATGGGCACAAGAGGACAAGGTAAAGAGTTCTTTTGTCAGAATCCTGTGTCAACGTACCTATCTCAGGTACATTGACAAATGGAGTTTTGGGACTGGTGTTGGTGTTTACTCAGAATGAGGCTTTGCATTCCTATTATGGATAGAATTCAAAAATTTACTCGTATGATCAATGTAGAAAAATGATCATAGAGTTTGCCAGCTTATCATGAAAATCCAAAAGGTCCACTAATGACCTTCAGTTAAAAGCTCATTTATTAGTCACAAGTTAGGCTTACATTAACACAGCACTGAAGTAACTTGAAATCCTCCTAGTCACCACACTCCGGCACTTGTTCAGGTCAATTTACTTAACCAGCAAGCCTTTCAGGCCGTAGGAGGAAATCAGAGCACCTGGAGGAAACCCACACAGACATGGGGAGAACATGCAAATTCAGGTATCGAACCTGGATCCCTGGTGCTGTGAGGCAGCAGTTTTAAATACTGTCACCATGCCATCCCAGAGAGGAAAACCTACTCCACTACATTGCTCTGACCTCAGTGTGGCTCCAGCCCCGCATTATATAACTGACTTTAGTATCCTCAGACGATTGGCACTAGGCAATGGTTCAACCCCATCATCAGCATAAATAAAAATACCCGGGTGCCGAAACGTCCTTTTCTTCCCAAGATTGGAGGAACGACTGATGGTGACAAGAATTGAGGTTTGCATTACAGCAGCATTCCTCCCAACGCCATTCTTCTTAATAACAGCACAAACTAGGCTTGAATTCCCTGGAAGGTTAAATCTATATACAAGTCTGGGGCTACAGGTCATATCCAACTCTCTCCAACTTTTAGAGATGCACCATAGAAAGCATTCTTTCTGGTTGTATCACAACTTGGTGTGGCTCCTGCTCTGCCCAAGACCACAAAAAGCTACAAAAGGTCATGAATGTAGCCCAATCCATCATGCAAACCAGGCTCCCATCCATTGACTCTACCAAGCAGGTTTTCAGTGCTCTAAAGCTCAAAATGTTCCTTGCACAGACAGGAGTTGAGAGAGTTTTTTGTCAGCACACTGTCAAAACCCTGGAGAGAAAGTGCCAAGTCTTGCAGTCGAATTAATTAAATCAAAAGCGGTGGAGAATAACACAAAACTCTATAGTTACCTTTGTCTGTTAAGATGTGTAGACAACGAGTCACAAGGGTTTCGGCTCCTTTCGGACAATTCTCCACGAGCAGGAGAAGCTCAGGCGAGTTCATCCCCATCCCTCGGATCTGAAGCAATGCAAAGCATGTTACAAAAAGCACACCATGCACACACAGTCTTCACAACCTCTCTCTGTCTCTGCGTCACACCATCAGCTGCACCAAATGACTGCCAATCCTGTCACAAAACTCAATCCCAGGCAACAAGAGGCAAGGACTGACACACTCAAGGAAGGACCTGGGGAAATCTTCAGAACAGCCATGTAATAAGCCATTGAGCCTCCCTGGCAGCACTGTGGGTATACCTACACCACACAGACTGCCGCAGTTCAAAGTGAAGGATCACTAATACGATACTAATTTTGGAACCAATGATCTTGGACTATGGAAACATCAGCCAGCCAGGGCCGTTGCCATAGAAGACAGGTCTGAATAATTAACAAATATTTCTCATTTAAAACACGCGTTTTGAATTTACAAGATGGATGTGCTTTGCTTTTGGTTACATTTTGTGAAACTTCAGTCAGTGACAAAATACAGCAGATCTTGGCGGGAGATATAGAAGATTCATAGAATCCCTACAGTGCAGAAAGAAGCCATTCAGCCCATCGACCATAATCCCACCCAGGTCCTATTCCCTACAATCCCATATATTTATCTCACTAATCCCCCTGACACTACAATGAATTTAGGATGCCAATCAACCTAACCTTCACATCTCTGAACTGTGGGAGGAAACGGGAGCACTTGGGGTAAACCCATGCAGACACAGAGAACGTGCAAACTTCACACAGTGACCCAAGGCTGGAATTGAACATCGGACCCTGGCATGTGAGATTGCGGTGCTAACCACTGTACCACCATGCTATAAGAAACAATAAATCTACTGAAGGCAAAACACTGTCAAGCAATGGTCAGGAACAAGATGGCTGCCAATGCTAAACTAATGAGTAGTGCTGTCCAACTCCGAATGATAATGCCGGCGGAGAGCAGACATGAAGAATGTCTCAGGGTCAGATGAGAGTCATGTGGGTTCAATTCGGTGGGAATCATTTCATTGTCCAGCATCCCATATTGCTGGCCAAAAGAGGGGAGGTAATGACCATAATTTATGACAAATGAAATCCCATGAGGTAAGGATATATTGGCTGGAGCTAATAAGAGGACACTTATTGACTGATTTGTATGAATGTTTGCTGGATAATGCCAACAAGAAACTGGGTAATGTAACTTGGTTAACGCATAATTGCCTTCACAGGGATTTTGTTTTCTAGACTGATATTCAACTGCGCGCATTCTTTACCTTGAGTGCTGCATTTCCTTATATCATTCTCCCATTCGATCTAAAAGCAAATTACTGCAGATGCTGGAATCTGAAACCAAAAGAGAAAAACTGCTGGAAAATCTGAGCAAGTCTGGCAGCATCTGTAAGGACAGAAATGAGCTGATGTTTTGAGTCCAGATGACTCAGCTTTGACAAAGAATCATCTCGACTCAAAATGTCAATTCTTTCCTTTCCTTAGACCTGCTGAGATTTTCCAGCATTTTCTCTTTTGGCTGCCATTCAATCATTTAGCTAAACAAAGTCACATCTTCAAGATCAGTACACTGCGTTTTGAGCCTTTGTAATTAGCTTAAGTCTAAGCAAATATATAGCCTCGAAAGGAAACGCCCCTCATCCCTGTTTACAATGCCGTAAAGGCTTTACAGCCATCTGAGTGACAGAAAGTTTACTGTACTGTGACTGAAAGTCAGTGCAGCGTCCCCTCAGAACAGCACTGGGAATGTCGACCACAGTTACATGTTGAAGCCCCCGGAATGAGGAATCGAACCAGCAATCCTCTAACTCAGACAACAGTGTTTCCCACTAAACGGCAGACACCTTGGGCTGTACTTACTGGCTGCTCGATGACACGCAACACGGTGCGCTTAATATCAGCAATGGCCTCTGTGTAGACGGCAGCAAGCTCATGAATGAGTTTGTGGTTCTGGGGAAGTAGAGCAAGGTACAGGTACAGACACTGCTTCACCGTCTCCTCCGTCCAAGGCGCTGCCACCTCTGTCAATCAAAGGATTCACAAAGAACTCAGCAATGAAGAGTTCCTGATCCTGTTTAGATGTATTGCTAACCCATGCAATTGATCCAGACCTTGCCGAGGCATGCCTTCAACCAGAGAGTTAATCCAACACAATGTCCAGACAACACCACTCAGCCAGTTGACTTACACTACAACCCAGTTAGTACACCAGCTTCTCCTATTTCCGACACCCCACGATGTAGTTAAATCAAACCCAGTCCAGTTTGCCAAAACCCCACCCATAAGTTGGGGAAACTCACATATTCAAAGGTACCATCAAAAGAATGATACACAAGACTATAAGATGTAGGGGCAGAATTAGGCCACTCTGTTCATCAAGTCTGCTCCGCCATTTAATCATGGCTGATTTTTTTTCTCAAGCCCATACTTCTGCCTTTTCTCCATAACTCCTGATCCCTTATTAATCAAGAACCTGTCTCTCTCTTAAAGACAGTCAATGACCTGGCTTCCACAGCCTTTAGCAGAAAAGAGTTCCACAGATTCACCATTCTCTGGCTGAAGAAATTCCTCCTCATCTCTGTTTTAAAGGATCGTCCCTTTAGCCTGAGGTTGTGTCGTCTGGTTCGAGTTTTTCCTATTAGTGGAAATGTCCACTCTATCCAGTCCTCGCAGTATAAGTTTCAATAAGATTCCCCCTCATCCTTCTAAACTCCAACCAGCACAGACCCAAAGTCCTCAACTATTTCACATACAAGTTCTTCATTTCAGGGATCATGCTTGTGAACCTCCTCTAGACCCTTTCCAAGGCTGGCACATCCTTCCTTAGTTATGGAGCCCAAAACTGCTCACAACACTCAATAAATGGAGTCTGACCAGGGTCTTATACAGCCTCCGAGGTACTTCTCTGCTCTTGTATTCTAACTCTCTCGAAATAACGCTAACATTGCATTTGCCTTCCTAACTGCCGACTGAACCTGCATGTTAACCTCAAGAGAATCTTGAGCAAAGACTCCCAAGTCCCTTTGTGCTTCTGATTTCTTAAACCTTTCCCCATTTAGCTGGATGCAGAGAGCCAATCAACATCCTGTCCATATACACAACATACTCAGATGCTTGCATCACACCAGACCAGACCACTTGGCAAATCGCCTACCACACAATGGGCACAACCCTAGATAGCCTCACCCAGCTACGCAACATTCTGAAGGGTGCACATTGGTATAATTTGCACATACCCGTGTCTTTGTCAGCACCAAAGAGGATGGAGGGTGGGTTGGGATGAACTAGTAGCTGCAAGTAATTCAGAGCAAACTTCTCAATGTAGTCACGAAGCTGCTCCTTGTCGTACATTCTTTTAACGAACATCAGCGCCTGCGAGCGGACCTGCGGATGAAAAACCAGAAGCTGAGAATCTTTGTAGGAAAGTTTAAAGGTTTTTAAATTCATGTCACAAGTAGGCTTACATCAACACTGCATTGGCTGAAGAAATTCCCCCTCATCTCTTTCCTAAAGGATCGTCCCTTTAGCCTGACATTGTGCCCTCTGGTTCTAGTTTTTCCTACTAGTGGAAACATCCTCTCCACGTCCATTCTATCCAGGTCTCGCAGTAACCTCTAAGTTTCAATAAGATTCGCCTCATCCTTTTAAACTCTGAGTACAAATCCAGAGTCTTCAACCATTCCTCATCCAACAAACTGTTTATTCTTGTGAGTGTCCTCTGGAACCTCCCCAGCGCAAGCACATCCTCCCTTAGATACGGGGCCCAAAACCACTCACAATATTCCAAAGTAAGTCTGACCAGAGCCTTATGCAGCCTCAGAAGGACTGTGAAAAATCCCCTAGACACTACACTTCGGCACCTGTTTAGTTACAATAAAGAAGAATTTAGCATGGCTAATCCCCCTAACTAGTATGTCTTTCGGACTGTGGGAGGAAACTGGAGCAGCCGGAGGAAACCGGAGCAGACATGGGGAAAATGTGCAGACTCTGCAGACAGTGACCCAAGCTGGGTATCGAACCTGGGGCCCTAGCACTGTGAGGCAGCAGTACTAACCACTGTCTGCCCACATAATGACCAAGTGACCATTTCAGATACCCGCAGCTTGCATGCAGTACTTCCCAATGAGAAAATGAATTTCCCGTTGTAATACAGAGTCCTACAGATCAGGAGGATCCCAACTCAGATCAGGGTAGATGCTCCTGATGGTGGGGGAATCCAGAACCAGAGGTCACAGTCTGAGGATTTGGAGATGAGGGACATTTCTCAAAGAATGGTGAGCCTGTGGAATTCATCACCATAGGAAGTAATTGATACTAAAACATTGAATGTATTCAAGAAGTGGCTGGAAAGAGCACTTGGGGCAAATGGGATCAAAGGTTGGGACGGCAGGATGGCACGGTGGTTAGCACCTCTGCCTCTTGGCACCTGGGACCTGGATTCAATTCCCAGCTTGGGTCACTATCTGTGTGGAGTTTGCATGTTCTCTCTATGTATGCGTGGGTTTCCTCCAGGTGCTCTGGTTTCCTTCCACACTGCAAACATGTGCAGTTTATGTGGATTGGCCATGCTAAATTGCCCTTTAGCGTCAGGACTAGATAGGGTAAATGTGAGGTTATGGAGATAGGACCTGGGTGAGATTGTGGTCAGTGCAGTCTCAATGGGCCAAGTGCTCTCCTTTTGCACTGTAGGATTTGATAACTGATAAGGTTATGGGGAGAAAACAGGATTAAACTATTGAGCTGGACAATCAGCCCTGATTGTGATGAATGGCAAAGCAGGCTTGAAGGCAGAATGGCCTCCTCCTATCTTTTATATTTCTATGTAACTGCCACCAATAACAGACAGAGGAGCAAAGGGGTAACCTTGGAAAAAAGCTGGAGAACTGGGAGAGCAGGATGATGATTGTGGGTGCAAAGGAATGAGGGATAACAGACATGGAGATATGGTTTGGAAGGGAAAGGAATGTGATGCAGGGAGATTGCTGCATTTTGTATCTTCACCTTATCCTTCTCGTGAGAGCTCAAATCAAGCAGCACGTGAAGATACTGGAGCTGTTTGGAGGGCCGTTTGAAGATCAGATCCCTGAGGGTGGACATTCCCAGGTAGATGCGAGTCTGCAGGAAAGAAAAGACACCAATGTCAAAGCTTTCAATTTAATATAGCAATAGAACATCATTGAACCATAGTTTACATATCATGCAGAAGGCCATTTGGCCCATCGAGTCTACACCAACAGCAATCTCACTCAAGCCCTATCCCCGTAATCCCACCCTTTATCCTGCTAATCCCCAACACTAATAGCAATTTAATTTGGGCAATCCGCCTAACTAGCACATCTTTTGGACTATGGGAGGAAACCGGAGCATGTGGAGGAAACCCTGCAGACGGGGAGAATGTGCAGACTCCATTCATACAGTGACCCAAGCCAGGAATCAAACCCGGGTCCCCGGCGCTGAGAGGCAGAACTGCTAACCACCGTGCTACCCAATGCAGAAGATCTGGAAATACCTCTGGAGAGAGAAACAGAGTTAACATTTTCACTCTCTATGACTTTCCCTCAGAGTTTAAAGTTTATTCACAAGTAGGCTTACATTAATACTGCAATAAAGTTACTGTGAAAATCCCCTAGTCGCCACACTCCCTGTTCAGGTACACTGAGGGAGAATTTAGCCTGGCCAACGCACCTAACTTGCATGTCTTTTGGACTGTGGGAGGAAACCGGAGCACCCAGAGGAAACCTACACAGACATGAGGAGAATGTGCAAGCTCCACACAGACAATGACTCAATCTGGAAATCGAACCCGGGTCCTTGATATTGTGAAGCAGCAGTGCTCACCATTGTGCTACCGTGCTGCCCCAGTCACAGTGCAGAAGACAGCCACTTGGACCATCGAGCCTGCCCTGATAACAATCTCACCCAGGTCTATACCCATAACCCCATGTATTAACAGTGTGAATCCCCCTAACACGAAGGAGCAATTTAGCATAGCCAATCAACCTAACCTGGAAATCATACCCGAGTCCCTGGTTCTGTGAGGCAGCAGTGCTAATCACTGTGCTGAGTTGAAGAGAACAAGAAATATGGTGGAGTTTATACTCTTTAATGTTAGAGTTTTTAAAATGATTGAAGGATAAATGAGGCAATTGAATGGAATGGAATGGATCCATGGCAGTATTACGACGCATACCTCATCCTCGCAGTATCTGCGGATCACCTCCAATGCACTGTCAGTTATAGAGGGAGCTTCCAGGACCAGCTTGGTGAACAGTCTAATAAAGGAAGATGCACAGTCAGCAAAAATATCAATAAATTACAGTAAACAAATACCCCATTGTAGGAGCTGTGAAGCACGCACTGATCCTTGCTGCTTTCAATGTTTGCTGATGCACTCACAGCACAAGAACAAACTGATGCAAATAGCTAGATAAAAATAGCTTGTATTTGGAAAGCACCATTACAGAACCCTGCCACAATAAGAGTCAGGACTCGAGGGGAGCAGAGAAATCTGCAATAAGAGAGTTGACAGCCACAGGCAAGGAGAGTGGATTCCACCAAGGTAAGTTACTGACCCATCCTTTTGATCTGGTTTCTCCTGCAACCCCGACAGCAGGCTGGTCAGACACTCGTCATAATTCTTCAGGCTGCCACTGGGCCACTGGCCGAGATACAAGTTGTACTCCTGGTACAGCCAGGCAAAGGCAAGATCGACACGGCTCCGGATATCCTCCAGGATAAAGTCCATCATCTTGCTTTTCAGCTTTCCGTCAAACTGCGTCACAAGGCGTGCCAGAATCTTCACGCGAATCTGGACAGGGAAAAGTGAACAGTTAACATAATGCAACATGAACAGCAGTGCATCTGCTTGGGGAGAGTGCAATTCATTGGCAAACTGAGTATTTCTAACAAAACCTCTGCTAATCTTCTCTGTATCATTCCAATTTTAGTATAGGTAATGATTGCTATAACCCATCACTCCCAATGTTGCAAATTATCAACCACAACGTTTCCTTTCGTGATGCTCAACACAAATTAGAGGAACAGCATCTCATCTTCCAGTGAGACATTTTAACAGCCTTCAGGCCTCAACATCAAGGGACGAAATAGAAAGGGTTGAAAGCTTCAAGATTTTAGGTGTTCAGATCAATAACAACCTGTCCTGACCCCTCCATGCTGACACTATAGTTAAGAAAGCCCACCAATATTTCTACTTTCTGAAAAGACTAACTTGGTATGTCCGCTACGACTCACACCAACTTATACAGATGCACCTTAGAAGCAATCTTTCTGGTTGTATCGGAGCTTGGCATGGTCCTGCTCTGCCCAAGTCCGCAAGGAACTACAAAAGGTAGTGAAAATAACCAATCACGCGAACCATCTCCCACCTATTGATTCTGTCTACGCTTCCCGCTGCCTTGGCAAAGGGCCAGCATAATTAAGGACCCCATGAACTCTGGATATTCTCTCTTCCACCTTCTTCTGTCAGGGAAAAGGTACAAAGTCTGAGGTCACGTACCAACTCAAGAACAACTTCTTCCATGCTGCTGTCAGACTTTTGAATGGACTTACTTTATATTAAGTTGATCTTTCTCTACTCAGCTATGACTGTAACACTATATTCTGCACTCTCTCCTTTCCTTCTCTTAGAATGTTATGTTTTGTTAATATAGCATGCAAGAAACAATACTTTTCACTTTATGTTAACATGTGACAATAATAAATCAAATCCAACAACTTCAGATGATTAGCTCTACCCTACCTCGACCCCTTCATTTTCACTTCATTTACTTACTGATCTCCACCTTTTATTACTTATTGTCTTCCTTCATTTTTCTTCTCCTTCCCTTACTCGTTCCCCTACTTTATTCTCCCTTTCTCCAAACTTTATCTCTCATTCACCCAGGTGCTCTGGTTTCCTTCCGCAATCCAAAGATGTGCTGGTTAGGTGCACTGACCATGCTAAATTGACCCTTAGTGTCAGGGGATCAGCAGGGGAATTATGTGGGGTTACAGGAAAAGGGCCTGGGAAAGATTGTGGTCAGTGCAGACTCGATGGGCCGAATAGCCCCCTTCTATAAAATTCTTGGGCGATGAGAAGAATGAGAAATGATTTCACGAGAGGCATAAACCTCTTTGCAGGTTTGGCAGATGAATACGTAGGGGCTGTTTTCATTGGCTGGCAAAATCAAAACCCAGGGCACAGTTTCACGATAACTGATCAACCATTTTTGACTGAGGTGGGGAGAAACGTCTTCATTCAAAGGGTTGTGAATCTTTGCAATTTTCTAAAGGTAGAGATGTTGAAAGTTTATTTATTAGTGACAAGTAGGCTTACATTAACACTGCAATGAAGTTATTTGAAAATCCCCTAGTCACCACACTCTGGTGCCTCTTTGGGTCAATGCACTCTAACCAGCACATCTTTCAGACTATGGGAGGCAACCAGAGCACTCAGAGAAAACCATGCAGACATGGGGAGAATATGCAAACTCCAGACAGTGACGCAAGTCAGGAATAGAACCCAGGTCCCTGGTGCTGTGAGACAGCATTGCTAACCACTGTGCCATCTTGCCATCCACTTTTTTTTTTAAAGAAGTTAATTCACTGTTCAGTTGTCGCGTATTGGAAGCGAGAGATTTTTGGATACTATGAGGAAAGTGGAGTTGATGTGGAAATGCAGCCAATTTATTGACTTACACAGTAGGCTCAAACAGGGCTGTATGGTCTACTCCTGCTCTTATTCCTGACCTTGCTCCCCTCTCTCCCTCGCCATCATGCTAGCCACACAAAGAAGCAGAGAGAAATACACAATACCGGCCCTGCTCCACCTCTCGCCACCGCTTTCTCTGCTTTGAGGATGCGCTGCACGGCTCCCAGCTTCAGCTTGTCAATCTTATCCACTGGCAGCTGTTGAACAACATCGCCCAGTCGGAAAACCTTCTTCCGTCCACTCTGTCCTGGCCTAAAAAACAAAACATACCCAATCAGCTGTGAAAACAAGACAGCATACCCAGGTGTTATTAATCGGTACAGCTTCTCTTCCACTTTCTTCCATAAGGAAGAAGATACAAACATCTGAGTTCACGTACCAACTGATTCAAGAACAGCTTCTTCCCGGCTGCTGTCAGATTTTTGAATGGACTTACTTTGCATTAAGCTGATCTTTCTCTACACCCTGGCTATGACTGTAACGCTACATTCTGTACGCTCTTGTTTCCTTTTCTATAAGCGGTATGTTTTTGTCTGTATAGCACACAAGAAACAGTACTTTTCACTGTATGTTAATATATGGGACAATAATAAATCAAATCAAACCTTCAGAGAGATCTCTGAAGAGATCTCTTCACCTTGTACATGGATCTTTTTAACGTTCTCCATGTGTCAATTTTCACCTTGGACGGCTGTGCCTTCAGCCACCTAGGCTCTAAGCTCTGGTACTTCAACCATTAACCTCTCCAATTTGCTCTCACCTCTTCGGCCAAGCCATCAGTCACTCTTCTATCTTGCCTGTGTTTCAAATGGTGAGCGATGACATTCTGCTAAGCACCAACGGAATGCTCTCTTACATTAAAAGGTGCTGTATAGATATGTACAAGATTTTGGGCTTATCTGTAGAACACATCCCAATTCATACTCCAGTTCCTGTACAAGGCATTCAGTCGAGTGTCCACTTCTTAGACTGGTGTACCAACTACCTACCTTGACTGACTTGATTGCAAAATGGGTTCCGCTCGACGCTTTACTTGTATCTCCCCTTCCTTTGTGGGTTGTGTAAAAGGTGCTCCAACCACTGAGATAGCTTGGCCTTGTCTCAGTGCAGAGTACCGCCGCTTGATAACCAGCCCCTCACTTTTAACTTCTTTCCCGTGTTTCACATCCTCATCTGACTGGAGCTTTATCTGGTCAACCCCTGAGGGAAAGACAGGCAGACAATAAAGACAAATGCAAATCCACCCAAAATGAATCCAGTCAGCACTGTCACAAACGTCTAGCAAGTTTACACCACTCGGCTTGATTTGAACACAGAACCCAGAGGCCAACACAGTGGTTAGCACTGCTGCCTCATAGCACTAGGGACCTGAATCCCATTCCTGGCGTGGGTCACTGTCTGTGTTGAGTCTGCATGTTCTTCCCATGTCTACATGGGTTTCCTCTGGATGCTCCAGTTTCATCCCACAGTCTAATAAAAAATGTGCAAGTTATACGAATTGGCCTTGCTAAATTCTCCTTAAGTGTAAATGAACGGGAGCCAGGATGTGGCAACTCAGGGATTTTCACAGTAACTTCATTGCAGTGTTAACGTAAGCCGACTTGTAACTAATAAGTGAACAAAAAAAATGAAAAATAAAGGTTGCACTCAATGATAGAGTATGCCATGCTGTCAGAGTGGAAACATTGCTCTTGGGTGGACTTTACATATCCCACAACCTCAAGAGCAGGATGATTGTCCCTGGTGTCCTGTACAATATTGATCTCTCAAAGCCAACATCACTGAAAGCATGTTACCTGGTCCCAGACCTGCCGATGTCATCTGCGTGGCCATGAGTCGGGCTAAGTGTTTAATCTGTGCGTCTGTCCCTGCTGACTCCACAGGTGTGTAGGTGGCCTGGAAGGAGGCTGGCATCACATCTGGCAGATACACCATGCTGATCAAAACCTGAGACACACAGAGAAGGGAAGCTTACCGGCACATGATCCTCGCTACATGCAATTGTCAATGTGGTCGTTTGGTCAAGCATCTGAAACACCTGCAACCCCACAAAGAGATTCCAACAGAAATAGGCCAATCGGATCAACCAATCAGTGCTGGTGTTAGCACCCACACTAGTAGTACACCCAGTCAAATGTTCTTGCTCTATCCCCAATCCCTTCCAGCTGGATTTACACAGCCCCTTTAAAATCCCCACTGACGTGCTTGAATCACCAACTTAGGAAGCACACTGACAGCAATGCAATGGTGTATGGAAACATTTCTCACCACTTTTCCCCCCAGACCTCTTCCATTCCATCTTATTACAGAATCCCTATGGTGCAGGAAGACGCCATTAGCCCCATCGAGTTTGCACTGACTCTACGAAAGAGCATCTTACTCACTAGGCAGCACTAAGAGGGCAATCCTAAGTGTTCTAATAGCTACCCTAGCAACCAATTTAACATGACCAGTCCAGCTCGTAACATGGCTCATTTACGCCTGTTAGAAGTGGCACACCATCTCCCACTCGCTCACTCCATCTTTCCCTCTCAAGTGGGGAAAGAATGAGGATGTGGAACTTCTTTCACTGTGGATTGAGCACATCTATGTTCCAAGATGGCACCGGCACGTGGGAACTCTTTGCGTGCTATGACTTGTATGGCTAGCTTGCAAAACAATTTTCAATGTATCTCACAAAGTGACAATAAATCAAATACATTTGTATACAGAGACCCTGTCCTTTGCAAACAAAAGGAATGTCTTGAAGCCTTGCACCTTTTGAATTACTTAGTAACCTATAGTTCCTCGTCACGTTATCACAAATTCTCACCCACAACCAAACAATTAGCACACTTTGTCCTATGGTAGAAGTTGCCGTGAACATCAAGAATTTGATGTTGTGTTTGTCCTGATGACTAAAAGACAAAAAGCTTCTGTGACTTAAATATATAACAAATTAATTCTTCAAGATTCCAAAATGAACTCCCAAAGATTTTAAAACTTGCTTGGTCTCCCTTTGTGAAAATACTGCATTGGTCACTCGCTACTCTCAAACACTAGACAGACCCCCAAAATATATTTCCTGGGGCTTCCATTTTTTTTTGTAATTCATTCTTGGGATGTGGCTGTCTGGGCCAGCATTTATTGTCCATCTCTAATTGCTTTGAACTGAGTGGCATTTCAGAGGGCAATTAGGAGTCAACTATTCCTTCCCTAAAAGGAAGAGACACAGTGCGGCACAGTGGTTAGCACTGCTACCCCTCAGCAGGAGGGATCGATTCCCAGTTTGGGTCACACTGTTTGGAGTTTGCACATTCTCCTTGTGTGTGAGTTCCTTTCCATAGTCCAAAAGACATGCTGGTTAGATGGATTAGCCAAGCTAAATTCTCCCTCAAATAGGCAACGAAGTGTGGCAACTAGGGGATTTTCACAACAACTTCATTGCAGTGTTAATGTAAGCCTACTTGTGACCAATAAATGAATTAATGATTAATGCATCAGATGGGTTTTTACACCAAGCAATGCAACATACCACGATCACCATGACCTGTTTTCAATTGCAGGTTTTATAAATAGAATTTGAATTTCACTAGCTGCTGCGTTGGGATCTGAACCTACATCCCCAAAGAATTATCAGGGCCTCTAGATTATTAGTCCACTGACAGCATCCCCTTGCTGGGTGATATAATAAAGAGACTGAGATAAACCAGGAAATTGTAGGCACCTGGATGTGCAGTTCAGTTCAATCGTCTGAAGCAAGGCTCCAGGCAAATTGTTACTACAACCTGCAATTGTGAACATTAATACTTTTAATTCCAGATTCATTATCCTGAATCTCTGCATTACTGCCATTGCCTCCCTCCAAATCTCTCAGGATCCTCATGTGTAACCTATCAAGTCCCAGCATGGTCCTTCAGCTGAACTAATTTCTCTTGCTATTTTAATTTAAAAATCTCCCTTCTCACTTTTAACTAATTCAGGATCTACTTCCTCTCTACCTCCTTCTCTTTGGCACACATGGTTGGGAGACTGTAATGGTGAGAGGATCTCAGGGACAAGAACAGGATGAAGCCTTGAGCCCCCCAGTCAATGGGGTTATAACTTATTTGAGATCTACACCCACTTGTGCTCCACTTCTCAATGCCTTTGCTTAACTAGAATCCAACAATCTCAGCTTTCAAACTAAACTGCCACTTAGAGGAGTTCAAACACCCCTCCCCATCTTAGTACGTAGACATGTTTTTTAAATTCAATCTTGAAGGGTGGCACAATGGTGAGCACTGCTGCCTCTCAGTGCCAGGAACCTGGGTTTGATTCCTGGCTTGGATCATTGCCTGTGTGGAATCTATACATTCTCCCCGTGTCTGCGTTGGTTTCCCCCAGGTGCTCCAATTTCCTCCCACAGTCCAAAGTTGTGTGTGGGATAGGTGAATTGGCCTGCTAAATTGCTAAATTAGTATCAGGGGGACCAGAATATATTCACAGGATAAGGCTGGAAAAGATTATGGTTCGTGCAGACCCGATGAACTGAATGGTCAACATCTGTACTGTAGGATTCTATGAAGTTTCAGACTATGCTCCCGAGTTCTCGACTTGCCAGCTAGCAGAAATAGTTTCTATCTATTCACAACACCTCAAAACCTTTGATAAAATCACACCTAAATTATAACGTACGCAACTCACATTTAGGTAACCTCTTTTTTTAGCATCATCCCTGATAGCAAAATCGACAATAAAAGCCAGGATAGGAACCTAGAATATGGGACAGCCTCCGGCTGAGGGTTTGAACGTTTTGGACCAAGTTGGGAGAGATTCCTTCACTTAAAGTCTTTTGGAATTTTCTATCTCAGAGGGTTGTGCATGTGTCATCAGTGAATATATTTAAAGCTGGAATATGTTTTTGACGTCCAAGATTAGATATAAGCATGGGCCAGTCTTCTTATTTCTCACATTCGGATGGATCAAATATCTTTTTACCTCTGTGGCCAAATATTTGAACAGTGTCTAAGTTCTGAGCCTCAAAATATGAATCATATACCACACCATGCTGGCAATTGGAATTAGCTTAGAGGTTTTAAAAAAAAGGACAGCATGGCCAAGTTGGGCCGAACAGCCTGTTTCCATACTGTAAGCTTCTATGACTCTACAGGATACCCTTTCTGACAACGGAGCCCCTCAAGACAAGGTTTGCAAGTAGTTTAACTCATTCAATGCTCCACGGTTCCCAGCATACCCAGGCGAGCAGAGTTTCAGTTGCCATGGTCTGGTTAATCCAGAACTCAGTAAGAAGTCTCACAGGCAATTGGGAACTCCCACTCACCTGATGAAGGAGCATTACTCCGAAAGCTAGTGGCATTTGCTACCAAATAAACCTGCTGGACTTTAAACTGGTGTCGTGAGACTTCTTACTGTGTTTATCCCAGTCCGACACCAGCATCTCCACATCATAAACCAGAACTTACCAGATTTGCCACATTCTCCGGTAAGAGGAGGGGCATCAGAAACTGGGCTGTGACATCGATGGCAGACTGTGTGTTCTGGGATGAAGATGGTTTAGATGTGGAAGGTGCCGCTTGCTCAATATCCTTGTCTTCATCATCCTCGCCCATTTGCTCTGTCAGGGAAAACAGACAATTGGTCAACAGAATGAGATAGAGAATTCGGTGAACCGGCAGCAACAATAATCTCTCCTTCAATGTCAACAAAATGAAGACGACTTTCATCAACTTCAGAAACGTAGAAGACAACATGCACCTGTCTACATCAATGGGGATGAAGTAGGAAGGGCTGAGCGCTTCAAGTTTTTAGGTGTTCGGATCACCAAAAGCCTGTCCTGGTCCCCTAATGCCAACACTATAGTTACAAAAACACACCAATGCCTCTACTTTCTCAAAAAACTAAAGAATTTGACATGTCATCTACAACTCTCACCAACTTTTATAAATGCAGCATAGAAAGCATTCTTTCTGGTTGTATCACAGCTGATACGACTCCTGCTCCGCTCAAGACCACAAGGAACTATAATAGGTCAATCCATCATGCAAACCAGCTTCCCGTCCTTTGACTGTCTACACATCCTGCTGCCTTGGCAAAGCAGCCAGCATAATCAAAGATCCCCCATACATCCCGGATGTTCTCTCTCCTGCCTTTCTCCGTCAGGAAAAAGATACAAAAGTCTGAGGTCACGTGCCAATCGACTCAAGAATAGCTTCTCCTCTACTGCGTCAGATTTTGAACAGACCTACCTCACGCTAAGCTGACCTTTTTCTGCACCCTAGTTATGACTGTAACACTACATTCTGCACTCTTTCCTTTACTTCTCTATGAATGGTATGCTCTTCTGCAAATACGTGCAAGAAACAATAGTTTTCACTGTATACTAATACATGTGACAATAATAAATCAAATCAAAGACAGAGTTTAACTGTCCGGGCAAAAACCAATAGTCAACCGAGGCTCAGTGGGTAGCATTCTCCACCTGCGAGACTGCAGGTTGAGTGTTCATATCCCACTCCAGAGGCTCAAGCACATAATCCGAACAGTTTTCCAACAAAGCTCAGAATAACATTGAGGCACTGCACCGTACCTTACAATTAGCATTTAAAATCAAATTTGACAATTTCAGACTGTAATCTTTGTTTCCATTGGACTTTACAGAATAGAATTCCTATAGTGCAGATGTAGGCCATTCAGCCCATTGCATCTGCATCGACAACAATCATGCACAGACCCTAACCACGTAATCTCATGTATTTATCCTGTTAATCCCCCGACACTAAAGGTCAATTTAGCACAGGCAATTGGGCAGCATGGCAGCACAGTGGTTAGCATCAGAGACCCAGGTTCAATTTAGACCTTGGTTGACTGTAAGTGTGGATTTCCTCCCACAGCCCAAAGATAAAGTAGAATTTTATTTATTAGCCACAAGTAGGATTACATTAACACCACAATGAAGTTTCTGTGAAATTTCCCAGTCGACACACCCCAGCAATTGTTTGGGTACACTGAGGGAGAGTTTAGCACAGCCAATGCACCTAACTCCAGTGCCAGTCTTCCCAATGTGGGAGGAAATCGGATCACCCAGAGGAAATCCATACAGATATAGAGAGAATGTGCAAACTCCGCAGACAGCGACCCAAGTCGGGAACTGAACCCAGGACCCTGGCGCTGTGAGACACCAGTGCTAACTGCTGTGCCACTCATTTAGTTTTACTCCAATGTTAGTTTCCGCAGAGCAGCTGTCCATTACTCTGCCATTCACACCTTGTCCGAACTCATTACTCATTTCTTTACTTGTCCCACTTCCACTCTTTGGCCCCGGACTAGCAACTCTTTTGCCACTTAAATCTCTCCTATCTGCCACAGATCTTGTCTTTCCCACCCATTCACTTGCTTAAAACCTTTTCAATCTCTAACATTCCCCAGATCTGGCAAGAGGTCTGAAACATTAACATATGTTTTCCTGTCTTCACACATACTGCTGAGCATTCTCATTTTTATTTCAGCTTGCATCATCTGCAACTTTTTGCTTTTGGGTTGGACACAACAGAAAGCCTGGGGTTAATCTAGAAGTGAAAAATTCAAAGTAGTGAAGTGCTGGAAAGCTGCAGGTCTGGCAGCATCTGTGGAGAGAGAAACATAACAGATAAGAGCAACAGGAGGCCTTTCAGCCTTTGAATCTGCTCCATCATTCATTACAATCATGGCTGATCATCCAACTCAATAGCCTAATCCTGCTTTCTCCCCATAACCTTTGATCCCATTTGACCAAGTGCCATATCCAGCCGCTTCTTGAACATATTCAACGTTTTGGCATCAACAGTTAACGTTTTGTGTCTGACGTAGAACATATTCAAATCCTGCTCCACTCAAAACTTTAACTCTGCTCCTCGCTCCACAGATGGTGCCTGACCCGCTGAGCATTTCCAGCCCTTTGGTTTTATTTCAGATTCCCATGCTGGACGAGTCGCAGAACTTCTGTTTTTAAACTGTAAAATTAAGCTCAGATCTTGAACTTGGTGAGTTAAAAGAGACATTACGCCCTCAAAATCCTCAACGCAATGAGGAACGTGTTGATCTGATTTTGGGTTATTTTGGTTGGCACTGCTGCTTCACAGCGGCAGTGACCTGGGTTCAATTCTGGTTTGAGTGGAATTTGCACATTCTCCGTCTCTGCGTGGGTTTCCACCAGGTGCTCTGGTTTCCTCCCACAGTCCAAATATGCGCAGATTGGCTATACTAAATTGCCTCTTACGATCCAAGGATGTACAGGTTAGGTGGATTGGTTATGCTAAATTGCCCCTTCGTGTCAGGGGGACTTAGCAAGGTAAATATGTGAGGTTACCGGATAGGGTCTGGGTGGGATTGTTGTCAGTATAGGCTCCAAGGGCTGAATAGCCTCCTTCTGCACTGTGGAGATTCTATAGCTGAAAATGCCACACCAGGAATGAGCCTGCAATTACAGGATGCAATGATGGGAAGTGATCCCCATTCACTCCAATGACTGGGTCATTAAGTAGAGATGCCGGCGTTGGATTGGGGTAAACACAATAAGAAGTCTGATAACACCAGGTTTAAGTCTTTAAGTTTTGATAGTAAACTCATACATGTACGCTGTCTGAGACCACAACACCTCATTCACCTGACGAAGAGGTCGAAACACCTCGAAAGCTTGTGAGTTTACTATCAAATAAATCGGTAGGAGTTAAACCTGGTGTTGTCAGGCTTCTTATTGGGTCATTAAGTGCAGAGGCGCAAAATATTCTGCTATCAAAACAATCGCTCTTACCGATTTTGATTTTCTTCATGCCCTGGTCAACCTCCTCTCGGTGCCGCTTCCTCACATCCTTCAGGTTCGGCATGTTGCGAGCAATCTCCTGTTGTTGTGTGCCGAGGTCCAAGAGCAAAGTGGTGATCTGGGCATGGAACTCAAAGGAGGACGGGTGCTTCAGCACGCTCAGAAGATGCAGCTTCAAATTCTTCCGCACGCTACTGACCTGCGACTTGGCCAACGTCGGGGGCAGATTCGCTGAAATCAGAAGCACCATGTGAAAAGGATGGCAGCTACTCGGGCTGACAAACTGTTCCTCACAACCCGAACTGTGCTTGCCAGATAATCTTTCTGCCATGGCACTTGCTCATCTTCCAGGCCAGGGGTTCTCAAAACTATTTTGGATGAAGGATCTCTTTGCAAATGTGTAAGTGCGCCCAAATACCCAGTGACAATGCTGAATGTAAAGTCTTTCCTTTCAAACAAAAGAATTATTTACCAACAAGCACAGTGGGTGAAACTGCTGCCTCACAGCTTCAGGGACCTGGGTTCGATTCCCAGCTTAGTTCACTGTCTGTGCAGATCTGCACGGGTTACATCTGGATGCTCCAGTTTCCTCCCACCAAGTGTGGTAACTAGGGGAATTTCACAGTAACTTCATTGCAGTTTAAGGTAAGTCTTACTGTGACTAGTAAATAAACTTTAAGATTGGTGCGCCTGCTTCTCATTGCCGTCGCTCTATGCTTTGTAGGGGGTATCGAGACAGGAGGAGTTCAAGGAGGACATAACACGGAAGGGAACAGGAAAGCAAAAGCTCAGGGGAGCAGCAGCACCCCCAGATTGGGGCAGGGGGTAAATCTGGAACTCAGTAAAGTTTTACAACACCAATTTTAAATCCAACCAATTTATTTGATAGTAAATCCGCGAGCTTTCGACACTATGCGCCTTCGTCAGGCAAATGCAGTGTTCTGATCTGCAGAGGCACTCATATCCACACAGACAGTTACAGATTGCTGATTAGAATGCGAATCCTTACATCTAACCTACTATTCAAGTGTTAAAGTGGCTAACAATGTGTGTGAAGGAAATCCTGAGCATTGGTTAGAGAATTGTGTATTTTCTCCAGACAGCACAGTAAGTGAGGTTTTTTGCTAACCCAGGCAAGTTACGGGGGTTACAGATGGTGTGACATGAAGCCAAGATCCCTATTAAGACCGTCCTCATGTGTGCGGAACTTGGCTATCAGTGTCTGTTCAGCGACTCTGCGCTGTCGTGTGTCCCGAAGGCCCCCTTGAAGAACATTTACCCGCAGGTCGGAGGCCGAATGCCCATGACTGCTGAAGTGTTTGCCCACAGGAAGGGAACTGTTTTGCCTGGTGATTGTTGAGCGATGCTCATTCATCCGCTGTCGTATGACAGCGGATACCATGGGGAGACCATGCAGACACTACGACAACGGATGAATGAGCATCGCTCAGCAATCACCAGGCAAAACAGTTCCCTCCCTGCGGGCGAACACTTCAGCAGTCGTGGGCATTCGGCCTCCGACCTGCAGGTAAATGTTCTTCAAGGGGGCCTTCGTGACACACAGCGCAGAGTTGCTGAGCAGAGACTGATAGCCAAGTTCCGCACACATGAGGACGGTCTTAACAGGGATCTTGGCTTCATGACACACTATCTGTAACCCCCGTAACTTGCCTGGGTTAGCAAAAACCTCACTTACTGTGCTGTCTGGAGAAAATACACAATTCTCTAACCAATGCTCAGGATTCCCTTCACACACATTGTTAGCCACTTTAACACTTGAATAGCGGGTTAGATGTAAGGATTCGCATTCTAATCAGCAAACTGTAACTGTCTGTGTGGATATGAGTGCCTCTGCAGATCAGAACACTGCATTTGCCTGACGAAGGCGCATAGTGTCGAAAGCTCGCGGATTTACTATCAAATAAATTGGTTGGATTTAAAATTGGTGTTGTAAAACTTTACTGAGTTTACCCCAGTCAAACGCCGGCATCTCTACATCATAAATCTGGAACTCCAGGGGAAGTGGACAGCAGAAGACCTGGGGAAACAGGAGCCCCTGAATAAATCTGGAATTCCAGGCATAGGGGCAAACTCTTATGAACAGTTCTGGTGGGGGGGGTAGGGGGTTGGTTCCCCAAGGAAGGGTAGAATCAGACACAGTAGATTCACATAGAATGTTCCCGATGGTGAAGGAGTCCAGAACTAGGGGGATAATAGTTTGAGGATAAGGGGTAAACGTTTTAGGACTGTGAGTAATTTCTTCACCCAGAGGGTGGTGAATGCGTGGAATTCACTATCACAAAGCAGTTGAGACCAAAACATCGGCGAGATTTCAAGTAGAAATTAGATATAGCTCTTGAAGTTAAAGGGATCTAAAGATATGGGAGAAAAGCAGGATCATGGTATTGAATTTGATCAGCCATGATCAAAATGAATGGCAGAACAGGCTTGAAAGGCTACTCCTGCTCTTGTTTTCCATGCATGTTTGCATGTGACATTAGGTGAGGCCTGATGGCATTGCATAATAGAACATATGACACAATCTGAATAAGGGCAGGAGAGGTTCTCCCACTTGTCCTGGCCAATGTAAATCCCTCAGTGAACCTTGCTTAAAAGTAAACAATCTAGTCGTTACTAAATGCTGTTTGAGAAAGACTATCAAATACAAATTGGCTTCCATCTTGCCAACAGTTCAAGCCACTATAAAATTGTCAGGTTAGATGGATTGGTCATGTTAAATTGATCCTTAATGTTCCGAGATGTGTAGGTTAGAATATTTAGCCATTGTCAATGTATGGGGTTACAGGAATAGGGAGTGGGAGGAGGCCTGGGTAAGATACTCTGTCAGAGAGTCAGAGCAGGTTTAATGGACCGAATGGCCTCCTTCTGCACTGTAGGGATTCGATGATTTCAAAATAGTCCATTGGCTGTAAGATGCCTTGGAACGTCCTAAGATTGTGTGTTGTGGAAAAGTAAATGATAAAGGTTGAGATTTTAATATAATTAATTTCATAGAATCCCTATAGTGCAGAAAGAGGTCATTCAGCTCACTGAGCTTGTACTGACTACAATCCCACCTAAGCCCAAATGTATTTATCTTGGCAAGCCCCCTGATACTAGGGTCAATTTAGTATGCCCAATCAATCTAAATCGCACATCTTTGAAATATGGGAGGGAATTCACACAGACATAGGGAGAATGTGCAAACTTCACAGATAGTAACCCAAGGCCAGAATTGAACCCAGGTCCCTGGCACTGAGACAGCAGTGCTAACCACTGAGCCACAGTGATTAATAAGAAAATAATATAAAATAGTTACAGATCACTTTGCTACAGAAAACCAGCTTGCCACTTTGTTAGAAAGGATAGTATAGAACAGAATTCAAGCAGCAACTGACCTCTGTGTAACTTAGGCAGCAGTATTTCCAGATGCACTTAGCAACGCGCAAAGATGACTTTAGCAATAATGAAGTTTTGGTGTCAAACAGCAAGAAGCATTAGAGATAAGGGGGTAGTGATACCAAGATGAGTTGGAAGTATCTGCACTGAATGCAAGGATAAATAGGTGACTCAAACAAATGTACTTGTTTTTGTAAAACCTGTAAGTATTATTAGATTGAAATTTAAACAATGTCTGCATACATGCGAAGTATGGAATGAATGTGCAAAGTTTATTTGGCTTACATTAACAAGGCAAGAAGTTACTGCGAAAATCCTGTAGTTGCACGCTCCCGCGGCTGTTGGGCTACATCGAGGGAGAATTTAGCATGGTCAATGCATTGATTTTGGGAGGAAACCAGAACACCCAGAGAATATGCAGACTCTGCACAGCGACCCAAGCAGAGAATCGAACTCAGGTCCATGGCGCTGTGAGGAAGCAGTGCTAACCACTGTGCAGTTTAGCTGTAAACAATAGAATCTGCCTCAGAGGCCATTCTCTGAAGTAGTGCTCCCTCTACCTATGCTGGAATAAACAATCGTAACCTGCTGAGTCTCTTGTGAGTAAAATGAAAGAAAACAGCAATAACACACAAAAGTAACAGAACAGCAAGTCTTTCTTTCTGTCCATGTCCTCACCATGAAGGGTCTCGTATGCCTGGATGACCTCTGACATGTACATTGGCCGTTGTCTAGCAATGGTTGCCAAGGAGCCCAGTGCGGCAGTCAGGTTGATACTGGAAATGGCGGGATGTACCATGAACTTCAGGAGCTGATCCAGTGCTATTTTACCCTCTTCCTGAAGACTACCTGGAAAAGATGATGACAAATCATCAGCAATACTATCATCCTTAGCAAAAAAGATCCAGGGTTGAGAGGCTCAAGGCAGAATTGTTAAGTGCAGGAGGCGGCAATGTTAAATCGCTCTTATTCACAGATCAAAACAGCAATCTACGGCCTGTCATTCCTTAACATATTATCCACATATTAAGGTTTATTCCACAAAACACTGGTATAGACTTCCTTTTCCTACCACCACATTAACGAAAACTGGTCCTTATATAAGCTTAATTTCCTGATCTTGTAGAATCCTTACAGTGCAGAAAGAGGCCATTCGGCCCATTGAATCTGCACCAACAACAAACCCACTCAGGCCCTTTCCTGTGAACCCATGTAATTACCAAGCTAATGCCCTCGAAATTAGGGTCAATTTAACATGGCTAACAATCTAACTCACACATATGTACCCTGCTTATCCCAAGAATCTATGCATCCTGTCCCAACACAAGTCCCAATTTGGCATGGCCAATGCACACTAACCCCACATGTTCTTCCCATGTCTGCATGGCTTTCTTCTGGATGCTTCAGTTACCTCCCACATCTGAACATGTGTAGGTTAGGTGGATTAGCTG
Organism: Sphyrna mokarran; assembly: GCA_024679065.1. Classification (NCBI taxonomy): domain Eukaryota; kingdom Metazoa; phylum Chordata; class Chondrichthyes; order Carcharhiniformes; family Carcharhinidae; genus Sphyrna; species Sphyrna mokarran. The sequence continues at coordinate 6,800,563 of JAGIQG010000036.1, read as the reverse complement.
TGCTAAATTGCCCCTTAGTGTCCAAAGATGTGCACGTTAAGAGATTGGCCATGCTAAATTGCCCTTTAGCATCTCAAGATTAGGTTAGTTGGGGGCAAGACCATGCTAAATTGCTCTTAGTGTCAGGGAGCAGAGTAAATGCATGGAGCTGTGGGGATAGGGCTTGGTAGGTTTGTGGTCGAATGGCTTTCTCCTGCACTGTAGGGATTCTATGATTCTAAGCAAGAGAATTGATGAAAAGAACTGGGTTAGTATGATGGTGGGGGGAAAAGGGGGGACTATGGTAGGATTTTTAAATAATGCAACAATTTCTGGCTTTCAATGCAATGTTCGCAAACTGGGTGAGGCAGATTGAACAGTTCCTGCTGGAGAAAGGACAGGAGGGTGGAGGGGAATAGTGGGGGAGTGGTAGTAGTGGGACGGGCTTGCACTGACAACAATCCCACCCAGGCCCTATCCACATAACCGCTATATATTTGTCCTGTTAATCCCTTGACACTATGGGGCAATTTAGCACAGCTAATGCCCCTAACCTGCACATCTTTGGAGCACGGGGGGAAACCAGAACACCTGGAGGAAACCCACGCAGACACAGAGAAAATTCTACACAGTCACCGAAGCCTGGAATCAAATTTGGGTATCTGACGCTATGAGGCAACGGTGCCAACCACTATGCCCTTAATGACGTTCAAAAAGACGTTCATTTTTATAGTGCTAGATGCCTTTGTTTTTCCAAACTCTTCTTAAAGTTGGAGTTTCTATGCCCCTAATAGTGGCAGAAAATATAAATGTCGTCTACAACTGGTTGAGTGGGTTATTTTGGTAAAAATACGATTATAGGAATCAATCCCATATGTACTACATTGTTCTGGAAAAAGAAGTTCCAAGTTATGATACAGTTCTCAGGAACTAAATCGTAGAATCCCTATAGTGCAGAAAGCAATTCAGCCCCTTGAATCTGGAACGACAATCCTATCCAGGCCCTATTCCTGTAACCCAACATGTGTACCCTGCTAATCTCTCTAATTTATGCATCCTGGGACACTAAGTAACAATTTAGCATGGCCAATGTACCCCAACTCACATCTTAAGACTGCAATGAAGTTAGTGTGAAATTCCCCTAGTCGCCACAGTCTGGCATCTGTTCGGGTCAATGTACCTTAACCAGCACACCATTTAGACTGTGGGAGGAAATCTATGCACCCAGAGGAAACCCACATAAACATGGGGAGAATGTGCAGACACTAACCCAAGGCCGGAATTGAACCCCAGGTCCCTGGTGCTGTGAGGCAGCAATGTTAACTACTGTGCCATCCATAAGGCATTACTCTGGGGACTGCCTGCAGCCATCAAGAAATCAAACAGGGATTTCAGCTGAAATTGCCATACACAGATGGCAACCCACTACCTCTTAAAACAGCTGAGGCCGGCAGTTCAGAGGCATTTGCAAAGCTAGATAAGCCAATTAGGGGAAGGGACTAAAGGGTTACATGGACAGAGTTAGTCAAAGGAGGATAGGAGACTCAAAGGAGCGTAAGTGCAGCACAGAATTAATCAGCAACTTCTGTGCTCAAAGTCTCACATTATCCACCCAAAGCCCATTGGTACTCACTCCAATTCTAAACTATAAGTTACTCACCAGGCTGCCAACACTCCACTATACTCAACCAGACAGTAGACTGAGTAGAATAGACCATCAAATATTCATCCTTTGGAATTAATCTCACATCCAAGCCAACAACTGGAAGAGTAGATAATTTGGACCTACGGCAAGATTATTAGCTTAACACTTGGTTGATTGCTTTTGAAGCAGTAACAAGTGGTTCTACAGGATACCTACTGGCATTGATGTACGAGTGATCCTTCACAATGCGATCCAGGCTAATGTCGTTCTCCTGCCGCTTGGGAATATCCGAATCCGGAGTACGTGGCGACAACGTGATGATCAGACTCTCGATGAACTTGATGGCGTGAGTGCGAATCCCATCGTTATCAGAGTCCAGCATCAGCACTATTTCATCCTGCATGCTACTCACCATGTCCCAGCATGCCTCCTGCATTTCACTGATGACTCTTGACTTCACCACCCACTGAGGAGAGAAAAGAACCACAGGTTAAAACAGCTGCAGAAACAAAAATACACAAGAGGGCAGCATGGTGGCACAGTGGTTAGTATTGCTGCCTCACAGGGGCAGGGACCCAGGGTGATTCCCAGCTTGGGTCACCGTCTGTGAGGAGTCTGCACGGATTTCCTCCAGATGCTCCAGTTTCAACAAAGAACATTCCAGCACAGAAGGCCCTTTGACCCTCCAAACCTGCACAAACCATTCTGCCCAACTGAAATAAAACCCTGTTCCGGGACCATATCCCTCCATTCCCATCCTATTCATGTATTTGTCTTAAAAGCCATATCTGCTTCCACTACCTCCAGGGTGGTGGGTTCCAGGCAACGACCATCCTTTGGGTAAAAAATCCGCCTCATACATCTCCTTTAAACCTTGCCCCTCTCACCTTAATCTTGTGCCCCCTTAATAATTGACTTTTTCACCCTGGGAAGAAGCTTCTGACTATCTACTCTGTCCATGCCCCTCATAATCTTCCCACAGTCTGAAAAACATGCTGATTGCGTGTACTGGCCATGCTAAATTCTCCCACAGTGTATCTGCACAGGTACTAGAATGCAGCAACTACAGGATTTTCACAGTAACTTCAGTGTGAATACAAGCCTACACACAACACTAATAAATAAACTGAACTATAAACCTGCACATGTAGCATGTTACATTCAGAGAATCTGGATTGCTCTGGTAAGCTTACTTTTACGTGCATGTGGTAGCCTGGAACTATCAATTGTGATGACAGACGGTTTGATAGTCTTTCCATCACATGGCTGACCAGGATTCTCACCTCCAGCCACTGGTATTGCTGGAAAGATTTGCAGGTTGATGTTCAACCCCATTATGGACTTCCTTCCTGGGTTATCAGGTCCCCACCTCAAAGTCAGAGCTTCTGGCTCAGAGGCAGGAGCGCTGACCCATTGGGCCACAAGACTTCCTATTCAGATTTCTGGAACTTTAGCAATTTTTATGACAGCTTTTAACATACTAGAATGCCCAAGAGGTTGTCAAACAAACTTTCGCACCAAGCCACAAGAGGCTGAAAGGACAGGAGTGCAGAGATGTCGAACGTTGGGGAAGGAATCCCAGAACTTCAGGCCTTGGCAGCCAACGGCATAAATGCTGTTGGTGGAACAGAGAAAAACAACTGGGAAAATAATCAATAAAAACAGCCACAGAGATATTTACCTTATGTAACAACTCTTCCTAACATGGCTTTTGTTGAAACAGGAGCAGTACATGGCTAAAGGGAGACACCTTTGTCCTACACAGTGGTGAGATATTTTCTCGCAAATGTCTGAGGTTATTGTTCAGTTAAACTAGATAGGTAAAAGGGCAAGTACACAAATAAGGGAAGAACACAGCTACAGAGGATGGACAAGCACCAGGTTCAGGGTGAGGGGGGCCTCAGCGAGATGGCACAGCAGCTGGGAAATGCCAGGGCAAGTCAGTGTTCAAAAACGAAGTGGGTGGACAAGTGAGAGAGAATGTGGATTGAGAGCGAGAAGAATTATGTGGAGGTATGTTTGACACTGGGTTGAGTGAGAAACAATGCATGGAGGAGACAAAGAGTTTGCCTTATGTCCAATCTCAGTTTTCTTTACTCACTCTTACTCTCATACACGCACGCAGCTATTCACACTCATCCACCCATATATACTGCACCAGTGACCCGGATTCCCGACTTGGGTCACTTTCTCTGTGGAGTTTGCACATTAAACGTGGGCTTCCTCCAGGTGCTCCCACAGTCCAAAGATGTACAGGTTAGTTGCCCCTTAATATCTGCGATGCATAGGTTAGAAGGATTAGCGGAGTAAATGTATGGGGTTAGAGTAAAAGGGCCAGGTTGGACTGTGATTGATGCAGACTTGATAGACCGAATGGTCTCCTTCTGTACTGGAGGGATTGTATGATTATTTCTTGCCTTAAAACCTCAACTATTCTTTTGAAATTCACTCCATTATTGCTTTAATCGTTAAATTATATTGCTCATCAGCCCACTGAGTGAAGATATATCCAAATACAGACCCCCTTCAGTGAAAAGATTGGTCACGCCTGGTGTAGACGCTTTCCAAATTCAAACTGGCGCTGAACTGTGGGATATTAAACAGAAACTTGTTTGTTCTCACAATCATCGGAGGTTAGGGAGGCCTGACAGAAGAGTACAACATTATGAGGGGCGTGGACAGAGTGGATAATCAGAAGCTTTTTCAGGGTGGAAGAGTTAATTACTCGGGGGCACAGATTTGATTTGATTTATTATTAGCATACAGTGAAAAGTGTTGTGTCTCGCACACTATACAAAGCGCACCATTCACAGAGAAGGAATCGAGAGAGTTCAGATTGTCACATTCTCCTCGTAGGATGCAGAGAGAGATCAACTTAGAGCAAGGCAGGCCCATTCAAAAATCTGACAGCAGCAGGAAAGAAGTTGTTCTCGCGACAGTTGGTATGTGACCTCAGACTTTTGTATCCTTTTCCTGGCAGAAAAAGATCTTAAGGTGTGAGGGGCAAAGTTTAAAGGAGATGCATGAGGCAATTTTTTTTTTTTTTTACACAGAGGGTGGCAGGTGCCTGGGAACTCGCTGCTGGGGGAGGTACTGGAAGCAGATACAAAAATGACTTTTAAAGGGATATTTTGACAAATACACGGATAGGATGGGAATAGAGGGATATGGTCCCTGGAAGGGTAAATGGTTTTAGTTCAGATGGGCAGCATGATTGGCACAGACTTGGAAGGCCAATGGCTTGTTCCTGTGTTGTAATCTTCTTAACACTACGCACTTGCACATTAAGGATTTCACGCCACCTACCTGGAGAGCCACCTTGTATAGCTGGGTCATGGTCAGGATAACCTTCTTCACCACGTTAACATTCTCGTCCTTCAGCAGCATGTTGAGGTTTGCAATTAGTTTTGGCAGCAGCTCGTTATCCCGCTTACTGGGGGAAGGAGAGAAATTAAGAAACAGAAACGTGTTGGGATTGACGGAGAACAGAGTTTCAGAAAGGAAAGAAGTCAACCAAAAAAGAAATACGAACCTTGCCTCCTCCATGAATCCAATCACAAACTTACGGACGTCAACGGATTTATCTGATTGAAATGCAATGATTTCCTGCAAAGAAAAGGACTGGTCAGTTTCTGGCATTTACCACATTTCAAAACAATTCGATTGGTTGCAAAGTGTTTCGGGACAACTGAGTGTCAAGAAAGATACTCAGGAAATATGAGTCTTTGTTTCTGTCCAAACAGCAGTCTGTAGGAGGACAAGCAAGATACAGGATTTCGCCGTCCACCATGACTGAGTGGGTAGAACTCTGTGAGCTGATGGGCTACTTCCTGACACGTGCACAAAGTTTAGGCTGAAATACAGTGCGGCACTAAGGCAATTCCAAAGAACAAAGAAACATGGGAAACAGGCCCTTCGGCCCAACAAGCCCGCGCCGTCACCCCAATGTTCCCATCTCTATCCGTGATCCCTGTCTATGTTTATAGATCTATGGATTAAAAACCAAATTTGAGACAATTCAGGGAGAATTTGTTTTGCCAATTAGCCTAAGAGCACATCTTTGGGATGTGGGAGGAAACCGGAGCACCCGGAGAAAACCCACGCAAGCACAGGGAGAATGCGCAAAATCCCACAGACACAGGCCCAAATCCACGTATCTGCAGAGCACAGCAATAGTCACTGAACTGTCATGTTGCCCATCAAATGGTCTGGGTCAAGCTTACACTAACAATGTGAAGCACTCTCGAAAAAAAATCCAAGAGCAGCCCTCTCACAACCCATCGCGTGTATGCCCCTTGTTAGACAACAAGGTGGACCAAAGCACCTGTAGGAAAAGAAAGTACATCAAACCCTCATCACCAGCTCTCCTCCCCCACTTCTCTCTGTTCATTCACAGGCTGTAAAGAACCCTGGGGTTTCTTGAGGTAACAAGAGGAGCTATTTAAATTCAAAACCAGCTCTTCCTTTCCGGTGGCTCACAGTTTAAGCCATCTACACACCCAATCTCCGCAAGTCAGAATATCACAGAGCATCTTGAATCCCTACAGCAAAGGAGGCCACCATTTGGCACTGACCACAATGACACCCAGCTTCATTCCCTGTAACTCCATGTATTTACCCTAGCTAGTCCTCCTGACCCTAAAGGTCAATTTAGGGTGGCGAATCCACCTAATCTGGACGTCTTTAGACCATGGCAGCAAACTGGAGTTTCTGCAGGAAGAATGGAGAGAACGTGCAGACTACACTCAGACAGCGATCCAAGACTGAAATCGACCCTGGGTCTCTGGTGCTGAGGGGCAGCGGTGCTAACTACTGTGCTGCCCCAAAGGATGGTTCCTTTGATAATCAGGGTGAATTCAAAACAGGTACCAGTTATGGACATGCACAATGAACTCGACTCCCACTGCACTCATCAGCTAGGGTTGTCTTGTTTATTCATATCTATGTTGAAAGATCATGGCTGTTCATGCAGCATCAAGCCTGCTCTACGTTAGAATGACAACTTTATATTGGATGGTAACAAGCTATAGGGATTATGGAACCAATTTCAGAACGGTGTGATGGTCAACTGACTCAATATAAATAAGAACCCGTTGGGAATTGTGGGAAGCTCGGAGTGGCCCACAACAAGGCCACAATTTTGGACTAATAAAGTTTCTTTTTTAAACTCTTTGATTTATACGTTGGAGTAAGTTTTGTTAGGTTTTTATTGTCCGCATTTGGAAAGTTCCTTCTGAAGGAACATTCTACAGTTTACTCACATCCAGAAAGTTATCGAGGAGTGTGGGATCCTTGTTCAAAATCAGCTCCTGAACCTGTGGAAGAAACAAATATACATGGGAATAAAATAGAGAATCTGTAATGGTGTCTGCATGCAGTGAAGGACAGAGAGGTCAACTGGGATAATCCTTAACCGAGATATTGAACCCATTTCACTTTGAGCACTGTGAACTATTTTGGCTCCAGCACACTCGAGGAAGATGGTGACATAGTGGGAATATCACTATGATCCAGAGATCATACTAAAGCTCTAAATGCAAGGGTTCAAATTGCATTAGGGTAGCTAGTGGAATTTAAACTCCAGCAGGCTACGGCTTGGTAGTATCATCCAGAAACTCAGCTAATGTTCTGGGGACCGAGGTTCAAATCCCACCATGGCATACAGTGGAATTTGAATTCAATTTAAAAAAATCTGGAATTAAAAATCTACTGATGACCACGAAACCATTGTCAGAAAAACCCATCTTTTTTGCTAACGCCCTTTTAAATCTGCTGTCCTTGCCTAGTCTGGCCTACACGTGGTTGACTTTCAACTGCCCTCAAGCAGCGAGGAATGGGCAATAAATGCTGGCCAGACGCCCAAGTCCCACAAATGAATAAAATTTAAATAAATAAAATCTGAAGTTGAGAGATAGTCTCAGGAACAGTGAGCATGAAAACCCATCTTGTTCACTTATGCCCATGAGGAATGGAAAACTGCCACGCTCAGCTGTTCTGGTTCATGTGTGACTCAAGACCCACAACAATGTTGCTGGCTCTTAACTTCCTCTCCAAACTAGCCTAATAAAATGTACAGACCCAAAGTCCTCAACTGTTCCTCATATGACAAGCTCTTCATTCCAGGGATCATTCTTGTGAACCTCCCGTGGGCCCTTTACAAGGCTGGTACATCACTCCTTAAATACAAGGTCCAAAACTGCTCACAATATTCCAAATGGGGTCTAACCAGAGCCTCATAAAGCACTAAGACCAAAAGACATAAAAGCAAAATTAGGCCACTCGGCCCATCAAGTCTGCTCCGCCATTCAATCACGGCTGATATTTTTCTCATCCTCATTCTCCTGCCTTTTCTCCATTACCCCTGATCCCCTCATTTATCAAGAGCCTATCTCTGCCTTAAAGACACTCAATGATCTGGTCTCTACAGCCTTGTGTGGCAAAAAGTTCCACAGATTCACCACTCTCTGGCTGAAGATATTACTCCTCATCTCTGTTTTAAAGGATCACCCCTTTAGCTTGAGGTTATGCCCTCTGATTCTAGTTTTGCCTGTCAGTGGAAATATCCTCTCCATGTCCACTCTATCCAAGCCTTGGAGTATCCTGTAAGTTTCAATGAGATCCCCCGTCATCCTTCTAAACTCCAACATGTACAGACCAAAGTCCTCAACTGTTCCTCATATAACAAGCTTTTCATTCCAGGGATCATTCTTGTGAACCTCCCCTGGACCCTTTACAAGGCTGGTACATCACTCCTTAGATACAAGGTCCAAAACTGCTGACAATATTCCAAATGGGGTCTAACCAGAGCCTTATACAGCCTCAGAAGTACATCCCTGCTCTTGCATTCTAGCTAACATTGCATTTGTCTTTCTAACTGTTGACTGAACCTGCACTTTAACCTTAAGAGAATTTTGAACAAAGACTTCCAAATCCCTTTGTATTTCTGATTTCCTAAACATTTTCCCATTTCGAAAATAGTCTATGCCTCCATTCCTCCTTCCAAAGTGCATAACTTCACACATTTCATAGAACATAGAACAATATAGCACGAACAGGCCCTTCGGCCCACGAGTTGCACCAATCACATCTACCAATCCACAGACCTATCTATAACCCCCTATCCCATTCGTTTCCATATACTCATCCAGAAGTCTTTTAAAAGACCCCAGCGAGTTTGCCTCAACAACCTCCGATGGCAGCCGATTCCATTCACTCACCACCCTCTGAGTGAAAAACTTACCCCTAACATCCCCTCTGTATTTGCTTCCCTGCACCTTAAATCTGTGTCCTCTCGTAGTGACCATTTCAGCTCGGGGAAATAGTCTGAGAGTCCACCCTATCTATTCCTCTCAACATTTTATAAACCTCTATCAGGTCGCCTCTCAACCTACGTCTCTCCAGTGAGAAGAGTCCCAGCTCCCTCAACCTATCTTCATAAGGCCTGCCTCCCAATCCAGGCAGCATCCTTGTAAATCTCCTCTGCACTCTCTCAATAGCCTCTACATCCTTCCTATAGTGAGGCAACCAGAACTGCGCACAATACTCCAAGTGGCATCTGAGAAGGGCCTTATAGAGCTGCATCATTACCTCCTGACTCCTAAAGTCTATTCCTTGATTAATGAAGGCCAGTACACTGTACGCCTTCTTGACCACTTCCTCCACCTGCGAGGCCGATTTAAGACTCCCATGGACCCGGACCCCGAGATCCTTCTGCTCTACAACACAGCTAAGACTCCTACCCTTTATATTATACTCCTTCATCCCATTATTCCTGCCAAAATGGACTACTACACATTTATCCACGTTGAAGTCCATCTGGCACTTCTCTGCCCAGTCTTGCATCCTGTCTATGATCCGCTGCAACTTTTGACATCCCTCCAGATTTCCACATTGTATTCCACCTGCCATTTCTTTGCCCACTCTCTTAACCTGTCCAAGTCCTTCTGAAGTTCCCCCCCCACTACATTCCTTTGTATCATCTGTAAACTTAGCAACAGTGCTTTCAGTTCCTTCCTCCAAATCGTTAATGGGTAGCGGTCCCAGCACTGGCTTCTAAGGCATACCACTAGTAGCCAGCTGCTATCCTGAAAAAGTCCCCTTTAATCCCCACGCTCAGCCTTCTGCCAGTCAGCCGCTAAGTTTAAGGACATGTAGCAAAGAGCAACAAATGCTGGTCTTGCTCTGTAATACACATATCGTTGCAAAGAATTTTATGAAAGGATGGTAAAAAAACATTCATCAGAATTATTCCAGAACATACAAGGCAAACTCAAGTAAACATAGGTTATCTCTACAGAAAAGACAACAAGAAAGTAGCCCAGTGGATATTTAAAGTGTTGTTGAAACAGGGTCATATTGTCAAAACTTTTCATCTTGCAAACAGAACAGATTCACAAGTAAAGAAGACAACAATTTATGATTGATTGACAAGTGGTCAGGGGGAACGCACCAGGGAACAATTAACTGTTAAGCTTTTATTCAAAATCAAGTCAGGTCGACTCTTGATTGTTCAAGGCATTGCATGGGGTATGAATCTTCTTTTATTCATTCATGGCACGTGGGCTTCGCTGGATTGCCAACATTTATCACCCATCCCTCGTTGCCCTTGGAGGGTAGCTGAGGATCTGTTGTGACTCTGGAGTCATGTATTGGCAATGATGATTGATTTTTTTTTCCCTAAAGGACATTAGTGACCCAGAAGGTTTTTCCGATAATGGTTGAACGGTCATCCTAGGTCTCCAGAACATTAGCTGAGTTTCTGGATAAGTAGTCAAATAACAATCCAAATCAACCGTATTCTCAGGGACTGAAAGTCCTTCACGTTTTTGATTATTGAAAAAAAGGCGCAATATGTAGACCTGCCCCTTCTACTTTCAAAAGAGAGGGTCTTGCAAGCATGAATAGAAGCTACAAGGGTAAAAATCCTCAGTCCCACCATTTGCATGACACATGAGACCAGCTCCCACGCAAGTTGACATAAGTGTAGCAACAGCAATGTAGTTTTACTAGTCAGTTTTATATTACTGCTCCAACATACAAAAGCATTCTTGAATTTTCGACACATGGAGCTGATAACAGAGGAACCAACTAAACATGGAGTTTGACATGAGACTGGTGAACTCCCGCTGTGAAGCGGACACACCAAGGTGCTGCCTCATCAAAAGCAGCCATTCTTCCCATTCGTTTGAATTAGCTTTTGTTTGCAATGGCAGGCAGTGGAGTAGATCCCATCCAAATGGGGGAAAAAAGACTTAAGAACCATCGTCACAAAGCACATCAGCCAACTAACTGGAAACTACAGTCACTCCATAGGGTTCAAGTAAAAGATGTGGGGCATGCCAGCTGCGCCGTCTCCCTGCATTACTGACCTGTTTGAGAACGCTGATCTTGTTATCAGTGGCAATGAGTGCTGCCTGATTCAACAGGTCAACCACCTGAAACACAAAGTGAACCAGTTATTTTGCAGTCAGTCTCTGGGTATCTGGTGTTGTGAGACTTCTTAGTCAGTCTCCGTAACAGCCTTCTATTCTATTTGGGTAGGTAGCAGATGTACTTAGAAGTTAAAGTTTATTTACTAGTCACAAGTAAGGCTTATGTTCACACTGCAATGAAGTTAACGTGAAATTCCCTTAGTCACCACACTTCGGTGCCTGGTCGGGTTAATACACTCTAAGCAGCACGTCTTTCAGCAGGTGGAAACCCACACAAACACAGGGAGAACGTGCAAACTCCACACAGATGGTGACCCAAGCCGGGAATCAAACCCAGATCCCTGACACTGAGAGGCAGCAGTGCTAACCACTGTGCCACCCAACTTGGACACTGGGACTAATATAATTTAACTTTTAAAATAATTGATTAAAATTAACTATTTCCTCTGGCGTTCTCCAATCTTTCCTGCCTCATCAAGCAAGGTCTGGATTTTAAAATTCGCACCCTTGTTTTCAAATCCCCCCATAGCCTCATCCCATCTCTGTCATCTCCTCAACTCTCCAACATCTGTGCTCCTCTAATTCTGGCCCTGTATGCACCTCAAATCTGAATTACCCTGCTGCTGGTGGCTTGCCATCAGCTCTCTGGCCCTAAGCCCTGGAAATTCCTCCTTATACTTTTCCACCTCCCTGCCTTGCTTTCCTCCTTAAAGGCGTTCCTTGAAACCTACATTTTAAACAAGCCTTTCATCATCCGACCTCATTTGGCCCATCAAGTCTGCACTGACCACACTACAGGTGCTCTGGTTTCCTCTCACAGTCTGACAGATGTGCTGGTTAGATGCATTGGCCATCCTAAATTCTCCCTCAATGTACGCAAATAAGCAACTAGGGGGGTTTTACAGTAACTTCATTGCAGTGTTAATGTAAACCTACTTATGAGTAATGAATAAACTTTAACATCTGATTCCTATCTATCCTTCCTCATGCACACCCTCCCCTCTCCATCTGCCCACAGGTTGATCCTGGTCTCTCCCCTAACACTTCCCTTGCACTCCTCTCCCTCTATCTAACCATTTCACTATCCCTCCTCATTCTCATCCACCTCTCCTATCTGAATCTATGCTTATTTCCCCCCCCGATCCCATTCACTCCAACCCCAGCCTTTTTTCTACCCCTTTCCTCCCGATCATTCCTCTTATCCCACACTACAACCTCGTTATTTCAGACTCCTTTCTCCCTATTCGCTCACATGTTTGCCCCATCCCCCTTTTTTCTCTCAAGCACTTTTTCTGTACAACAGACTCTTCTCTGACCATATTCCTTCCACCTCTTCTACCCAACAGCTCTAACCCCATTCCTCTCTGTCTGCCAACCTTCAGCATCAACCCATCTCTCTCAACTATTACATACACACACTCTCTCTCTCTACTGCCTCACTCCTCTCTCAACAACCAGCACCCATAGACTATCACTACTCTCCCCAACCACTCCATTGCCCACACACTCTATCCCATCCTTCACTCATCCCCATCCCATCTCCTCTACCCACAACCCCTCCTCTCTTATCTCTTCTTCTCTACATCCATTCCTCACCATCATTCCACAGCCACAGCACACAATCCCTCACCCATCCCTACCCTGACCCTCAACCTACCCACTCCAATGCTGCACCTCAACACCCAAGCACTGTCTCCCCCACCCCCCGCATCCTTCGCGCCCCCCATTCCTCATCCCGTCACAATCTCCCCCTTACACCCTACTCTGCTCCACCCCCATCTCTCACCCGCTCGCTAGTTGTCAGGCTCTCTATCGCGTTGTTCTCCTCCTCATTGAAGTACTGGGTAGCGAGGCAGCGACGAGAGGAGCCGCTCTCCGCGGCCGGTGGATTCGCCGCCATCTCGGAGCCTGAATTCCGAGGCCGCTGGTCCCCGCAGAATAGCACCGCGCATGTGCAATAGACCGATGTCGCTGTCAACCACTGCGCATGTGCGGGTTCGAGGGCCCTCAGACATCCACGGCACTGCGCATGTGCAGCGGACGAGCCACTCTGTCCCACTGCGCATGTGCAACGGTCTGGCTACTTTGTCCTACTGCGCATGTGTAGTGGGCACGTTACTGTGTTCCATTGCGCACGTGCGGTAGGCATGGCACTCTGTTCCACTGAGCATGTGCAGTTAATGGGCACACTGCGCATGTGCAGTGGGCTGGCCACTCTGTCCCACTGCGCATGTGCGACGGTCTGGGAATTCTGTCCTACTGCGCATGTGTAGTGGGCACGTTATTGAATTTCATTGCGCATGTGTGGCGGACTGAGCGCTCTGTCCCACTGCGCATGTGGGTGGAAGCGAGGGCTAATCGTGCTCTTTCACAGTGCGCATGTGTAGAGACAGTCGCGCCGTTTGTACTGCGCGTGCCGAGAGTGTTTGCATTAGCGTCTTTTCGACAAACTTTCCACTTCGATTCACCCTGACTCACCCAATCCACAGATACTGGCAAACATGCTGAGATTTCCCACTATTTTCTGTTTAAAAAATATTTCTTCATGGGATGCTGGCCCCTAATCCATACTTTAAAATTTATTTATTACTGTCACAAGTTAGCTTTACATTAATACTTCAATGAAGTTACTGTGAAAATCCCCTGGTCAGAAGTCTCACAATACCAGGTCAAAGTCCAACAGGTTTATTTGGAATCACGAGCTTTCAGAGCGCTGCTTCTTTACCAGGTGAGTGGAGAGGTAGGTTCACAACTTCTGACATCCCTCCACACTACCCACAACACCTCCAACTTTTGTGTCATTGGCAAACTTACCATCCCTCCACTTGCTCATTCCAGGTCGTTTATAAAAATCACAAAGAGCAAGGGTCCCAGAACAGATCCCTAGGCACTCCACTGGTGCCCAACTTCCATGCAGAAAAAGACCATCTACAACCACTCTTTGCCTTCTGTGGGCAAGTCAGTTCTGAATGCACAAAGCAATGTTCCCTTGGATCCCATGCCCCCTCACTTTCTCAATAAGCCTTGCATGGGGGACCTTATTGAACACTTTGCTGAAGTCCATATAAACCACATCTACTGCTCTTCCTTTGTCAATGTGTTTAGTCACATTTTCAAAAAACTCAATCAGGCTCATAAGGCACGATCTGCCTTTGACAAAGCCGTGCTGGCTACTTTGGATCCTACGATACTTCTCCAAATGTTCATAAATTCTGCCTCTCAGGATCTTCTGCATCAACTTACAGCCAACCCCATTGTACCTGCCAGCAAGATGGTATTCCATTTGTACATAAAACCTGGGCGTTAATTCTCTTCTTGACTAAAGCTACTTCCATGTTGCCTGGTTATGGTAGGCGCTATCGTAGGGGTCAAAGTGGAAGTTCCCACTGGTTTGCTGACAAACAGAATAGGTATGTTCCTGCATCCAGAGTCATCTATTCTGTGTCTGGGCATGACTGAACCTATTCATTATTGTTGCAAAATGTGTTCCCATAGAAGACTCTTCCAGATATGAGTTCTGCTGGCTAATGGGTTCCCACGCTTTTGGATCTCGACTATTTACCTTTCCCATCGTGCCTTTTGGTAACTTGCTGTGGCCAAAGTGAGCAATCATTGTAAAATTCTTCAAATACCTTTAAAATATTAGCTGGTGTGTCTTCAAATCATAGTTACTTGTCTAATTCTCCTATTGCATTTACATGTGTGTAAGTTATCATTTTACTGTCTAAAAACTAAGAAAATGTAAAATAATCACTTTCATAGTACTTTGATTTGATTTCTTTTAAGATTTGATTTTTATGATTTTAAAAGTTTATTTATTAGTAACAACTAAGGATTATATTAACACTGCAATGAGGTTACTCTGAAATTCCCCTACTTACCACACTCTGGCATCTATTCAGGACTTAACCAGCACATTGTTCAACTGTGGGAGCAAACCAGAAGAAACCCACATAGACATGGGGAGAGTGTGCGGACTCCACACAGTGACTTGAGGCTGGAATTGAACCCATGTCCCTGGCGCTGTGAGGCAGCAGTGCTAACCACTGTGGCACCGTGCCACTCATATTGTCATCTATTGAGATACAGTCAAAAGTATTGTTTCTCATACATTATACGGACAAAACATACTGTTCATAGAGTACATAGGGCTTTTTAATATGATTTGTTATTTTCACATGTATTAACATACAGTATTATTTCTTGAACACTATGTAGACTAAGCATACCATTCATAGAGAAGGAGCCCATACAGAGAATAAAAGGTATGAATGGCAAACGGCAGAAGAGCTAAAATGAAGATGTTGGGGGAGGGGAGAAGGAAAATAGATAGGAAAGAGGTAAGATTTAGAAAAGGGGGAGATAAGGTAAGGGAAGGGACATGAAGTAGGGGGGGGAGAGTGGAAAGAAAAATAAAGAAAGACAATAAAGAAATAAAAGGTTGAGAACAGTAAAATAATTAAATAGAATGAAAACAGAGGTGTAGAGGTAGGGTAGAGCAAATCATCTGAAGTTGTTGAATTTGCTGTTGACGCTGGAAGTCTGTAAAATGCTGAGCTGGAAGATGAGATGCTGTTCTTCCAGTTTGCGTTGAGGTTCACTGGAATATTGCAGCAGGCCAAGGACAGACGTGGGAGTGGGATCGTGTGTTAAAATGGCAAGCAACCAGAAGGTAAAGGCAAAGTGATCACCCAGTCTAGGCTTCTTTTCTCCGATATAGAGGAGACCACATTGGGAGCAGCGAATGCAATACATCAGATTGAAAGCAGTGCAAGCGAAACGCTGTGTAACCTGGAATGAATGTTTTGGACCTTGGATGGCAAGCGTAGAAGAGGTAAAGGGACAGGTGTTGCACCTTCTACGATTGTGTGGGAAGATGCCACGAGTGACAGGAGAGGTGTTGGCTGTAATGGAGTAATGGATTAGGTTATTCCAGAGAGAAATGTGTCTGTGGAATGCTGACAGATGGAACAAAAGAAAGACGTGTTTGGTGGCATCACGCTGGAGCTGGCGAAATAGTGGATGATTATGCTTTGAATGCGACGACTAGTGGGGTAGAATGTGAGAACAAGGAGGACTCTATTCTTGTTTTGGGAGGGAGAGGGTGAGGGTCGTGGTGTGGGATGTGGATCATACGTTGTTGAGGGCCCTATCGACAAATGTACAGTTGAGGGAAAAGGAGCATATATTAGAAGCACTCTTTTGGAAAGTGGCATTGTGGAACAAATGCGACAGAGGCGAAGGAGCCAAGAGAAAGGAATGATCAAAATGAGTGGTGGAGCAGGCTTGGAGGGCCGAATGGCTTACTCCTGCTTCTACTTTCTACATTCCTACAGATACTGTATAATTAACAAAAACTTCACTCAAGATTCCCTGCTTCAATCATTTATTTCACAAATTGCCAAGTACATTTCAGACAAATTAAAAAGTAAAACAGCAACTAAACGTAGATATGAGATACAGTCGGTGAGGAATTAGAAATCAGTGAGACAGTGAGAGAGAAATCCCCTGAATCACACATGGAATATTCAATTGGAGAGAGACTTGTCAGTGAGACTCTCAGTCACATCACCATTGCTTCGTTACAAGCTAGAGTTACGGACGATCTTGCACAGCTTTTGGTTATAATCCTCATTCTTTTTGTTGTATTGCTACATCACAGCTTCACACCTTCTTACTGCATTTTAAATCTGTCAGTAAATTAGCTGAAAAGAGTCGATGACAAACAATGTGTAATGTATGCACTGCTGAATACATACACATGTAAACTCAAATATATACACACTAATGTTGACAGTAGGTTTAAAAGCTGTGAGAATTCACAAGATTGTAAGAATCATTATTCTTGTGGGTTCCTTAATGTGATGTGTGATCCATAATGTTGAGGGATTAATAAGGTCATTGAGGCTTCCAAATATAATGGGGCAACTAATGTCGTGAGGGGTTCCCTAACATGGTGATTTCTACGGGTGAAATTAACAGATCAGAGTCACATCACAGTGAGAAGCAGCAAACATCTGAAAACTTAATATCACCATGAAAGTTCGCCTCCTGAAATCTGGGAACTTGTGATTTGTACAGACTGGATGGTTCAGATACCCACTGACCTGTCCCAGTGTACAACAGAATACTGAACCTGGGATTAGGTGAGAAAATTCCAAATCGCTTAAAGGAAGAAATTTTGTCAATTGCATTTAGGATTTCAGTTAATTATGATGGGTGGATGGAGGCACATTGGATTAGCACTGCGGCCCTCACAGCATCAGGGAACCGGGTTCAATTCCCAACTTTGGACACTGTCTCTGTGGAGTTTGTACATTCTGGGTGGTTAGGGAGTGGAATGCCCTGCCTGCGGCAGATGTAGATGCGCCAAGTTTGGTGGCGTTTAAGAGGTTAGTTGATAAGTTTATGGAAGAGAAGGGAATGATTTAGTTTGGAGGGTCATTGCTTTTTTCATAATTGGTCGGCGCAACATCGAAGGCCGAAGGGCCTGTTCTGCGCTGTAATGTTCTATGTTCTCCCCATATCTGTGTGGGTTTTCTCCGAGTGCTTATGTTTCCTCCCACAGTCCAAAGATATGCAGGTTATGTTGATTGGCCATGCTAAATTGCCCCTTAACGTCAGTGGGATTCAGGCTGTTAAAAGATGGTATCACAGGGATAGGCCTGGGTAGGATTGTTGTCGGGACAGGCTCAATGGGCAAATGACCACCTTCTGCACTGTAAGTTGGGGCAGCATGGTAGCACAATGGTTAACAATATTGCATCAAGGACCTGAGTTCTATTCCTGTCTTGGGTCACGGTCTGTGCGGACTCTGTGCATTCTGCCTGTATCTGCGTGGGCTTCCTCTAGGTGCTCCGGTTTCCTCCCATGGTCTGAAAGACATTCTGATTCGGTGCATTGACATAAACATGTGGCGCCTAGGGGAATTTTGCAGTCTCCTCATTGCAGTGTTTCAATCTCCATTTCTCCTCCTGCTGCTATTCCCCTGCCTTCTCCTCACAATTCTGCTACTGGTGCACATTCCTCCTTTCAAATAACCAGCTCTTCAATACCTCCTTCAACCTGCCTCCACCACTCTGTCACTCCATGCATTCCACATCCTAACCGTTCATTACGCCAAAATCCTTTTTTCATATTGCTTTTGCTTCTTTTGCAAATTCATTTTAATTTTCACCCTCTCATTTTCCATCCATTCACCACTGCACATCCGCAAAGCATTGATTTTTCTGCAAAGTGTAGGTTAGAGGAATTAGTGGGGCATGTAGTTGCGGGAATGATGTCCGGGTTAGATGGCCTGTCAGAAGTCAGTGCAGCCTCAATGGGCTGAATAGCCTTCTTCTGCACTGTAGGGATTCTATGTTTTGGTCTATGGAAATTTGGCAAGTTAGCTACGACTCTCACCAACATTTACAGATGCGCCATAGTAAGCGTTTTTTCTGGTTTGTATCACAGCTTGGTTTGGCTCCTGCTCTGACCAAGACCGCAAGAAACTACACATTCCATCGCACAAACCAACCTCCAATTCATTGACTCTGTCTTAAGCAGCCAGCAGAATTAAAAGCCCCACACACCCCGGACATTCTCTCTTCCACGTTCTTCTGTCAGGAAAAAGATACAAAAGTCTGACGTCACATACCAGACAACTCACGAACAGTTTGATGGGCAACACAACAGCTCAGTGACTATCACTGTTTGCTGTGCAGATACATGGATTTGAGCCAGTATCTCTGGGAGTTAGCGCATTCTCCCCGTGGTTGCATGGGTTTTCCACAGGTACTCAGGTTTCCTCACACAACCACAAAGATATGCTCTTAAGCTGATTAGTGAAACAAATTGTCCCTAAATTATCTCCTCAGTGTGGCTTCTTATGTGGATTTCCATAAACATAGACAAGGATCACGGGTGGAAGAGGGAACTCGCGCTGTTAAAATGGTGGTGTGGGCTCGTTGGGCTGAAGGGCCTGTTTCCCGAGCTGTGTGTTGTTCTTTGTTCTTTATAGTTTCTTCCCTGCTGCTGTCAGATTTTTGAATTGACATATCTAAGTTGATCTTTCTCTACACCCTAGCTATGAGTGGAACTTGACATTCTGCACTCTTCCCTTTCCTTCACTATGAACAGTACGCCTTGTCTGTAGGAGCAAAATCTTTCACTGTATTCCAATACATGTGACAGTAATAAATCAAATTAATAATTTAATAAATTAATTAATAAATCAAATGTTCTAAGCATATTTTTTCCCCTCCTGTTGGCTCACTCAGCACCTGCCATAGTGTGAGTCTGGCAGCTATGTTCTTCAGACCTAGCCAGGAGTAGAACATAGAACACTTTAGCACAAGCAGTGGTGATACCATCAAGCCAGTCTTGGTGATGGACATTGAAATCGTCCTACCAAAGTACATTCTGTACCTTTGCCTCCTGATTGCTTCCTGCAAGTACAGTGTCAATTGCTGAGGACGCGCAGTGTGTGGTAATCGCAGGAAGTTTCCTTGTCCATGTTTAACCTGATGCCATGAGTCTTTGTAGGGTCTGGAATCGATAGAGGACTCCAGGACAACTCCCATACAACTGTTCATTCTGCTCATTCTGTCCTGCCCGTGTACCCCAGTGAGAGTCAATGGAAATGTCTGCACCTACAAGAACTGTTCATCTTCCCGGGAACCATTCTATAAGGATCGAAGGATAAGGGGGAAAGGGCGGCATCAGGATCTTAGATGATCAGCCATGATCAAAATGAGTGGTGAAGCAAAGTTGAAGGGCCGAATGGCCTACTCCTACTTCTATTTTCGATGTTCCTACAATTCCTGTATTAGTAATTAACAAAAACTCTACTCACAGGATTCCATCCTTCCATCAGTGTATTTTATTTTGCCAGATTTTGGAAGTAAATGTCAAATGAATTAAGAGGTAAAACAGCAACGAAACATAGATATGAGAGACATTCATTGAGGAATTAGAAATCAGTGAGAGAGTGAAAGAGAAATCCAATCAAACATATCCGGACTGTTCGATTGGAGAGACGCTTATCAGTGTGACTCTCACTCACATCACCATCGCTTCATTGCAAGCTGGAATTAGGGACGGACTTGCACAACCTTTGGTTATAATCCTCAAACTTTTTGTTGTATGTGTCGCGATATTTTTTCAGACACAGTGCAATTGCTACATCACAGCTGCACACCTTACTGCATTTTAAATCTGTCAGTTAATTATTGGCTGAGAAAGAGAAGATAACAAACATATTCAGTGTAATCTATACACTACTGTATACATAGATAAGACCACTCAAATATACACACATTAATGTACACACTAATGTTGACGGTGGATTTAAAAGCTGTGGGAATTCACAATGTTGTAAGAACCACTATTCCTGCGGGTTCCGTAATGTGATGGATGACCCATAATGGTTATGGCGTCAATAAGGTTATTAAAGCTTCCAAATATATGGGGCAACTAATATTGTGAGGGGTTCCTTAACATGGTGATTTCTACGGGTGAAATTAACAGATCAGAGTCACATCACAGTGAGAAGCAGCAAACTATCTGACACCTTGATATCACCATAAAAGTTCCCGTCCTGAAATTTGGGAACTTGTGCTTTGTACGGACTGGATAGTTCAGATACCCACTGATCTGTCCCAGTGTACAACAGAGTATTGAACCTGGGATTAGGTGAGAAAATTCCAAGTCGTTTAAAGAAAGAAATGTTGTCAATTGCATTTAGGATTTCAGCTAACTACGATGGGGTGGATGGTGGCACAATGGGTTAGCACTGCGGCCCTCAGGGAACCGGGTTCAATTCCCAGCTTGGGTCAGTGTCTGTGTGGAGTCTGCACGTCCTCTCAGTGTCTGCATGGGTTTCCTCCAGATGTTCCAGTTTCTGAAAGATGTACTGGTTAGGGTGCATTGACCTGAACAGGCACTGGGGTGTGGTGACTAGGGGAATTTCACAGTAACTTCATTGCAATGTTAATGTAAGCCTTACTTGTAACTAATAAATAAATTTCAAAATTAATTTGTAGCTTCTTTTAGTAAGTAATAGCATGCTAGTTGGAATATCAGTAAATTAATTGGGTGACTGCTTCCTTCGGTCTTTGAAATTTCAGCTAGACTTTTTTGCTAATGCACAAAGTAGCACCAAGATCAGTTTGCTGGAGTACAGATCCAACAGAGTACTGAAATGGGGAATATGGGGAGTGAGGGAATTTGGCACAGTGTTGTGAGTAGTGTTGCTCTTGACTTTTACAGAACAATGAGTGATCCAGAGGAGTTGGTGAGACACAGCAAAAATAGAGAGTGGAAGTCCTTAATGAGATGAGACATTAATTAGATAAGCAAGTAGGTGATTATTTTGTGAGTTGTTTTCTAAAGTAATATGTAAACTACTATTGATGTTAATGGAATGTTAATCATATTAAGATACACAAATAAAGAACATTATTTAATTAAGTATTGTGAACAAATATAAATAGGGGACTGGGTGCATCATCTCTCCCAGGAACAATATTTTAGTTTAGTTAGTTACTTTTGACATTTTGTTTTTGGCATGTTGCCCCACCAAAGGCTGTCACTGCCCCTAATTGGTGTTTAATTTATTGATTTTCATTTTATTTGATAGAGTATAAATAAGGGCCAGGATGCATCTTCATGAGTTCGTTAAGTTTTCTTTTGAAGTTTTTGTTTAGTTACAGTATCTACCAGGGGCAGTCCCTCACTCTCATTTCGTTGTTCATTTTGATTAATTGTTTTATTAAAAGAATATAAATAAGGGAAAGGTGGTAGGGGCAGCATAGTTGTACAGTGGTTAGCACTGCTGCCTGTCACTGCAGGGACCTGGGCTCGAGACCCGTTTGATTCTCTAGCTGTGTGGAGTCTGCACATTCTCATCATGTCTGCATGGGTTTCCTCCCACAGTCCAAAGATGTGTGGGTTAGATGGATTGGCCATGCTAAATTGACCCTTAGTGTCAGGGGGACTGGCTAGGTTAAGTATATGGGGCTATGGGGATAGTGCATAAGTGGGATTGTGGTTGGTCCAGGTTTGATGGGCTGAATCCTCCTGCATTGTAGCGATTCTATGATTCTATTCTATGAGTTTATTATTAAATGATACTTCTTCTAAACTAGGAATTTTAATTAGTAAAATAAAATATATTGTAGGGCAATGTATTCACAGTAATCATATCTCAGTAAGTGTCTGCAGCTTGAGGAACTGTGTGTGGCTCTGAGTGAATGAACTGGACTCTGAGCTTTGCAGAAGGTTATGAGGACGACACGATGACACAGTGGTTAGCACTGCTGCCTCACAGTGCCAGGGAACCGGGTTCAATTCTCGGCTTTGGTCACTATCGGTTGGAGTTTGTGCATTCTCCCTGAATCTGCGTGGATCTCCTGTGCTCCTGTTTCCTCCCTCAGTCTGAAGATATGCAGGTTATGTTGATTGGCCATGCTAAATTAATATCAATGAGATTCAGACTGTTAATAGATGGTGTCACAGGGATAGGCCTGGGTGGGATTGTTGTCGGGACAGACTCGATGGGCCAAATGACCACCGACTGCACTGTAGGTTGGGATGGTATGGTAACACAATAGTTACCACTGTTGCCTCTCAGCACCAAGGAGCGCAGTTCTATTCCTGGCTTGGGTCACGGTCTCTGCGTACTCTGCGCATTCTCCCTGTGTCTGCATGGGTTTCCTCTGGCTGTTCCAGTTTCCTCCCACAGTCTGAAAGACATTTGATTCGGTGCATTGGCATAAACATGTGGCGATTATGGGAATTTCACAGTCCCTTCATTGCAGAGTTAATGTAAGCCTCCCTCAATCACCATTTCTCCTCCTGCTGCTATTCCCCTGCCTTTTCCTCACAACTCTGCTACTAGTGCACATTCCTCCTTCCAAATATCCAGCTCTTCAATACCTCCTTCAACCTGCCTCCACCACTCTCTCACTCCATGCATTCCGCATCCTAACCATTCATTACGCCAAAATCCTTTTCTCACATTGCTTTTGTCTCTTTTGCGAATTCATTTCAATCTTCATCCTCTCATTTTCCAACCATTCACCACTGCACATCCGCAAAGTGTTGATTTTTCTGCAAAGTGTAGGTTAGAGGAATTAGTGGGACATGTAGTTGCGGGAATGAGGTCCGGGTTAGATGCCCTGTCAGAGACGGTGCAGCCTCGATGGGCTGAATAGCCTTCATCTGCACTGTAGTGATTCTATGTTTTGTTCTATGGAAATTTGGCATGTCAGCTACTATTCTCACCAACCTTTACCATAGTAAGCATTCTTTCTGGTTGTATCACAGCTTGGTATGGCTCCTGCTCTGCCCAAGACTGCAAGAAACTACAAAAGGCCGTGAATGTAGCACATTCCATCACATAAACCAGCCTCCCATCCATTGATTCTATCTAAAGCAACCAAAATAATTAAAGACACCATGCAGCCTGGACATTCTCTGTCCCACCTTCTTCCGTGCTCTCAAGACCAACCGCAACATTGTCATCAAACCAGCAGACAAAGGAGGCGCCACCGTCATACTGAACAGAACGGACTACTGTGAAGAAGTGTACCGGCAACTAAACAATGTGAAACACTACAGACAGTTACCAGCAGATCCGACCAAAGAACACACTCGTCAACTCAACACTCTGATCAAAACCTTTGATCCGAACCTTCAGAACACCCTCTGGGTTCTCATTCCAGTACTCCCGGCATTGGAGATCTCTACTGCCTCCCAAAGGTACAGAAGGCAAACATACCCGGCCGTCCCATCGTATCGGGCAATGGGACCCTGTGTAAGAACCTCTCCAGCTATATCGAGGGCATCCTGAAACCCATTGTACAAAGAACCCCCAGCTTTTGTCTTGACACTACGGACTTCCTACAGAAACTCAGCACACATGGAGCAGTTGAACCAGGAACACTCCTTGTCACAATGGATGTCTCGGCGCTCTACACCAACATCCCCCACGACGATGGTATTGCTGCAACTGCCTCAGTACTCAATGCCAACAACTGCCAGTTTCGGGATGCAATTTTACAACTCATCCACTTCATCTTGGACCACAATGTCTTCACCTTCAACAATCAGCTTTTCATCCAGACACACGGAACAGCCATGGGGACCAAATTCGCACCTCAATATGCCAACATCTTCATGCACAGGTTCGAACAAGACTTCTTCACCACACGGGATCTTCAACCAAGGCTATATACTAAATACATTGATGACATCTTTTTCCTTTGGACTCATGGTGAACAATCATTGAAACAACTGTATGATGATATCAACAAGTTCCATCCCACCATCAGACTCACCATGGACTATTCTCCAGAATCAGTTGCATTCTTGGACACACGCATATCCACAAGGACAGTCACCTCAGCACCTCACTATACTGCAAACCGACAGACAACCTCACAATGCTCCACTTCTCCAGCTTCCACCCTAGACACGTTAGAGAAGCCATTCCCTGTGGACAAGCCCTCCGTATACACAGAATTTGTTCAGATGAGGAGGATCGTGACAGACACCTCTAGACGCTGAAAGATGCCCTCGTGAGAACAGGATATGGCGCTGGACTCATCGATCGACAGTTCCGACGTGCCACAGCGATAAACCACACTGACCTCCTCAGAAGACGAACACGGGACACGGTGGACAGAGTACCCTTTGTTGTCCAGTACTTCCCCGGAGCAGAGAAGCTACGATATCTTCTCTGGAATCTTCAACATATCATTGATGACGATGAACATCTCGCTAGGGCCATCCCCACCCCCCCACTTCTTGCTTTCAGACAACCGCACAACCTCAAACAGATCATTGTTCGCAGCAAACTACCCAACCTTCAGGAGAATAGTGACCACAATACCACACAACCCTGCCACAGCAACCTCTGCAAGACATGCCAGATCATAGACATGGACGACATCATCAAACGTGAGGATACCATTCACCAGGTACACGGTACATAACTCTTGCAACTCG
Organism: Sphyrna mokarran; assembly: GCA_024679065.1. Lineage (NCBI taxonomy): Eukaryota > Metazoa > Chordata > Chondrichthyes > Carcharhiniformes > Carcharhinidae > Sphyrna > Sphyrna mokarran. The sequence goes on along the minus strand of JAGIQG010000036.1, from coordinate 6,775,516 downwards.
GCCAACGTTGTCTACCTAATACGTTGCAAGAAAGGATGTCCCGAAGCATGGTACATTGGGGAGACCATACAGACACTACAACAGCGGATGAATGAGCATCACTCAACAATCACCAGGCAAAACAGTTCCCTTCCTGTGGGCGAACACTTCAGCAGTCATGGGCATTCGGCCTCCGACCTGCGGGTAAATGTTCTTCAAGGGGGCCTTCGTGACACACGACAGCGCAGAGTTGCTGAGCAGAGACTCATAGCCAAGTTCCGCACACATGAGGACGGTCTTAATAGGGATCTTGGCTTCATGTCACACTATCTGTAACCCCCGTAACTTGCCTGGATTAGCAAAAAACCTCACTTACTGTGCTGTCTGGAGAAAATACACAATTCTCTAACCAATGCTCAGGATTTCCTTCACACACATTGTTAGCCACTTTAACACTTGAATAGCAGGTTAGATGTAAGGATTCGCATTCTAATGAGCAATCTGTGACTGTGCTGATGTGTGCTTTTGCAGACCAGAACACTGCATTTGCCTGACGAAGACAAAGGTCGAAAGCTCGCAAGTTTACTATCAAATAAATCGGTTGGATTTAAAATTGGTGTTGCTAAATTCTTACTGAGTTCTTACCACCTTCTTCCGTCAGGAAAAAGATACAAAAGCCTGAGGTCACGTTACAACCGACTCAATAGCAGTTTCTTCCCTGCTGCTATCAGTCTTTTGAATTGACATATCTAAGTTGATCTTTCTTTACATCCTAGCTATGACTGGAACTCGACATTCTGCACTGTTCCCTTTCCTTCTGTGTGAACGGTATGCCTTGTCTATAGGAGCAAAATCTTTCATTGTATCCCAATACATGTGACAGTAATAAATTCAATCAAATGTTCTAAGTATGTTTCTTTCTCTCCTGTTGGCTCACTCAGCACCTGCCACAGTGCCAGTCTGGCAGCTATGTTCCTCAGGCCTAGCCAGCAGTGATAATACTATGAAGCCACTCTTGGTGATGGGAATTGAGGTCCCCCCCACCCCCCTCACATTCGTACCCTTGACGTCTTGAGTGGTTCCTGCAAGTACGGTTTCAATTGCTGAGAGGGCACAGTGTGAAGTAATTGCAGGAAGTTTCCTTGCCCATGTTTACTATGATGCCATGAGTCTTCGTAGGGTCCGGAATCAATAGACGACTCCCAGGACAACTCTCACACACTATGCTGCCACCTCTGCTCATTCTATGCTGCCTGTGTATCCCAGTATGACTCAATGCAAATGTCTGCACCTACAAGAACTGTTCATCTTCCCAGGAACCATTCTATAATGATCGAAGGATATGGGAGAAAGGATGGCATCAGGATCTTAGATGATCGGCCATGATCAAAATGAGTGGTGCAGCAAGCTCAAAGGGCCGAATGACCTACTCCTACTTCTTTTGATGTTCCTACGATTTCTGTATCAGTAATTAATAAAAACTCTACTCACAGGATTCCATCCTTCAATCAGTGTATTTTATTTTGCCAGAATTTGGAAGTAAATGTCAAATGAATTAAGAGGTAAAACAGCAACAAAATGTAGAGGAATTAGAAATCAGTGAGAGCGTTTTCATGGGAGAGAAATCCCATCAAACACATCCAGACTATTCGATTGGAGAGACAGTTGTCAGTATGACTCTCACTCACATCATGATCACTTCATTGCAAGCTGGAATTAGGGACGGACTTGCACAACTTTTGGTTATAATCCTCAACCCTTTTGTTGTAAGCGTTGTGATAATTTTTGAGGCACAGGACAATTGCTACATCACAGCTGGACACCTTCCTAGCGCATTTTAAATGTCAGTAAATTATTAGTTGAAAAGATTCAATGACAAACACTCAGTGTAATGTATGCACTACTGAATACATATGTAAACTCAAATATACACACATTAATGTACACAGTAATGTTGACGGTGGGTTTAAAAGCTGTGGGAATTCACAGTGTTGTAAAAACCACTATTCTTTCGGGTTCCTTAATGTGATGGATGACCCATAATGATTGAGGGGTCAAGAAGGTCATTGAAGCTTCCAAATATATGGGGCAATTAATATTATGAGGGGTTCCTCAATATTAAGTTCCCACACACCCCGGACATTCTCTCTTCCGCCTCTTTCCGTCAGGAAAAAGATACAAAAGCCTGACATCATATACCAACCAACTCAAGAACAGTTTCTTCCCTGCTGCTGTCAGATTTTTGAATTGACATACCTAAGTTGATCTTTCTCTATACCCTAGCTATGACTGGAACTCGACATTCTGCACTCTTACTTTTCTCTGTGAATGGAATGCCTTGTCTGTAGGTGTAAAATCTTTCACTGTATCCCAATACATGTGACAGTAATAAATCATATTAATAATAATTTAATAAATTAATTAATAAATCAAATGTTCTAAGTATGTTTTTTCCCCTCCTGTTGGCTCACTCAGCAACTGCCATAGTGCCAGTCTGGCAGCTATGTTCTTCAGCCCTAGCTAGCAGTAGAACATAGAACACAGAACAGTATAGCACAAGCAGTGGTAATACTATCAAGCCATTCTTGGTGATGGACATTGAAGTCCCCCCACCAAAGTACATTCTGTACCTTTGCCATCCTGAGTGCTTCCTGCAAGTACGGTGTCAATCACTGAGGAGGCACAGTGTGTGGTAATCGCAGGAAGTTTTCTTGCCCATGTTTAACCTGATGCCATGAGTCTTTGTAGGGTCTGGAAACGATAGAGGACTCCAGGACAACTCCCATACAACTGTGTACCACTGTGCTGCCACCTCTGCTCATTCTGTCCTGCCCGTGTACCCCAGTGAGAGTCATTGGAAATGTCTGCACATACAAGAATTGTTCATCTTCCAGGGAACCATTACATAAAGATCAAAAGATATGGGGGAAAGGGCGGCATCAGGATCTTAAATGATCAGCCATGATCAAAATGAGTGGTGGAGCAAGCTCAAAGGACCGAATGGCCTACTCCTACTTCTACTTTCAATGTTCCTACGATTTCTGTATCAGTAATTAACAAAAACTCTACTCACAGGATACCATCCTTCCATCAGTGTATTTTATTTTGCCAGAATTTGGAAGTAAATGTCAAATGAATTAAGAGGTAAAACAGCAACAAAACATAGATATGAGAGACATTCGATGAGGAATTAGAAATCAATGAGAGGGTGAGAGAGAAATGAGTGCAGTGAGAGCAGCTAAAAATTGTGGGTGATTAGAAGATTGGGAAAGATTTAAAAAACAACAAAGAATGACTAAGAAGATGATAAAGAAAGGAAAGATAGAGTATGAAGCTAAATTAGCTCTAAATATAAAACATGACAGTAAAAGTTTTTACAAATATATAAGGAAGAAGAGACTGGCTAGATACCTTGATATTGCCATGAATGTTCCCCTCCTGAAATGTGGGAACTTGTGCTTTGTGCAGATTGGACAGTTCAGATACCCACTGTCCTGTCCCAATGTACAACAGAGTACTGAACCCTCGAATTAGATGAGAACATTGGATAGTACAGGCCCTTCGGCCATCAATGTTGTGCCGAGCTGACCTTAACCCAAACCCAAGATCAAGCTATCACACTCCGTCATTCTGGTGTGCCCTATGTGCCTATCCAATAACTGCTTGAATGTTCCTAAAGTGCCCAATTCTACTGTCACAGCAGGCAGTGCATTCGACATCCCAACCACTCTCTGAGTAAAGAATCTACATCAGACTTCCCTCCTATATCTCCCACCATGAACTTTATAGTTATGCCCCCTAGTAACAGCTACATCCACCCAAGGAAATAGTCTATGAACATCCACTGTTTCTATGCCCTTCATCGTCTTTTAAATTTCTATTAAGTCCCTTTCATCCTCCTCCACTGTGAAGAGAAAAGCTCCAGCTCCCTCAACCTTTCCTCATAAGACCTACTCTCCAAACCAGGCAGCATCCAGGTAAGTCTCCTCTGCACTCTCTCCAATGTTTCCACATCCTTCTTATAGTGAGGTGACCAGAACTGCACACAGTATTCCAAATGTGGTCTCACTAAGGTCCTGTATAGTTGCAGCATAACCCCATGGCTCTTAAACTCAAACCCCCTGTTAATAAATGCTAACACACTATAAGCCTTCTTCACAGCGCTATCCCCTTAAGTGACAACCTTCAGAGAACTATGGATATGAACCCCAAGCTCTCTCTCTTCCTCCACATTCCTCAGAACTCTGCTGTTGACCCTATATTAGTCATGAGGTAGAGATGCCAGCGTTGGACTGGGGTAAACTCAGTAAAGTTTTACAACACCAATTTTAAATCCAACCAATTTATTTGATAGTAAATCCGCGAGCTTTTGACGCTATGCGCCTTCGTCAGGCAAATGCAGTGTTCTGTTCTGCAGAGGCACTCATATCCACACAGACAGTTACAGATTGCTGATTAGAATGCGAATCCTTACATCTAACCTGCTATTCAAGTGTTAGCCACTTTAACACTTGAATAGCAGGTTAGATATAAGGATTCGCATTCTAATCAGCAATCTGTAACTGTCTGTGTGGATATGAGTGCCTCTGCAGATCAGAACACTGCATTTGCCTGACGAAGGCGCATAACGTCGAAAGCTCATGGATTTACTATCAAATAAATTGGTTGGATTTAAAATTGGTGTTGTAAAACTTTACTGAGTTGACCCTATAATCAGCATTCAAGTTTGTCCTCCAAAATGAATCACCTCGCATTTATCAGGGTTAAACTCCATCTGCCACTTTTCGGTGCAGCTCTTTGCATCCTACAAGAGCGCTCCCATCTCATCCACTACTCTACCAATCCTGGTGTCATCAGCAAATTTACTAACCCACCCTTCAGTCCCTCCTCCAAGTCAGTGATCCCTGTGGTACACTGCTGGCAACTGGCCTCCAGTCTGAAAATTTTCCCTCCACTTCCACCTTCTGTCTTCTATGAGACAGCCAGTTACTTATCCAATCAGCCAAATTTCCTTCAATCCCACACCCCCTTACTTTCTTCATGAGCGTACCATGGAGAACCTTATCAAATGCCTGATTAAAATCCAACTGCTCTACCTTCGTCTACACACTTAGTTACCTCCTCAAAGAATTCAATCAAATTTGTGAGGCAAGATTTACTCCTCATGAAAGCATGCTGACTATCCCAGATTAAGCTACACATTTCCAAATTGTCATAAACCCAATCCCTCAGAACCCTTTCCATTAACTTAACGACCACCAAAGTAAGACTAACTGGCCTATAATTACCAAGATCATTCCCATTTCCTGAAGAGAGAAAATTCCAAGTCTTTTAAAGGAAGAAATCCTGTCAAGTGTAGCATTCAGGATTTCAGTTAACTATGATGGGGACGGGTGGCGGCACAGTGGGTTAGCACTGCTGCCTCACAGCGCCAGGGAACAGGTTCAGTTCCCAGCTTTGGGTCAGTGTCTGTGTGGAGTCTGCAAATTCTCCCTGTGTCTGTGTGGATTTTCTCTGGATGCTCTGGTTTCCTCCCACAGACTGAAAGATGTACTGGTTAGGGCGCATTGACCTGAACAGGTGCTGTATTGTGGCAACAAGAGGCATTTCACAGTAACTTCATTGCAGTGTTAATTAAGCCACACTTGTGACTAATAAATAAACTTTAAACAGTGGTTAGCACTGCTGTCTGATAGCGCCAGGGAACCAGATTCGATTCCCAGCTTGGGTCAGTGTCTGTGTGGAGCCTGCACATTCACCCTGTGACTGCGCGGGTTTCCTCCGGATGCTCTGAAACCAGAGCATTCCTCCCACAGTCTGAAAGACATGCTGGTTAGGGTGCGTTGAACCGAACTGGTGCCGGGGTGTGGAGACTAAGGGAATTTCACAGTAACTTCATTGCTGTGTTAATATAAGCCTTGTTGTAACTAATAAATGAACTTTACTTTTCACTTTTTAAGGTTCTATAATTTTCTGGTGAAGTCCATTCCTGCCATTCTCCTGTCTGCACCAGCTCTTCCAATCCCATTTCTCCTCCTGCTGCTATCCCCCGCCTTCTCCTCACAACTCTGCTGCACATTCCTTCTTTCAAATAACCAGTTCTTCAATACCCCGTTCAACGTGCCTCCACCACCCTCTCACTCCATGCATTCCACATCCTAATCATTCATTTCGCCAAAATCCTGTTTTCATATCGCTTTTGCTTCTTTTGCGAATTCATTTCAATCTCCACCCTCTCATTTTTCTGCAAAGTAGGTTTGAGGGATTAATGGGGCATGTAGTTACGAGAATGAGGCCTGGGTTGGAGCCCTGTCAGAGAGATGGTGCAGCCTCGATGGGCTGAATAGCCTTCTTCTGCTTTGCCCAAAAATGCAAAGAACTACAAAAGATTGTGAATGTAGGGCATTCCATCATGCAAATCAGCATCCCAGCCACTGAGTCTGCCTAAAGCCAGCATAATTAAGGACTTCATGGACCCAGGGCATTCTCTCTTCCTGCTTCTTCCATCGGGAAAAAGATGCAAAAGTCTGAGGTCACATACCAACAAAGTCAAGAATATCCTCTTCCCTGATGCTGCCATAAGACTTCTGAATGGGCCTATCTCGCATTAAGTTGATTTTTCTTTACACCCTAACTGTGACAGTGATTCTACATTCTGCACTCTCTCTTTTCCTTCTTTATGAGCGGTATGCATTGTGTGTAAGAAACAAAACTTTTCACTGTATCCCAATACATGTGATAAGAAATCAAATCAGATCAAATCAAATGTTCGAAGTATGTTTTTTCCCTCTTTTGGCTCACTCAGCACCTGCCACAGTGCCAGTTTTAGAGCTATGTTCTTCAGGACCCAGCCAGCTCACAGTGTGGTGGTATGACCAAGCCACTCTTGGTGATGGGCATCGAAGTCTCTCTCTCTCTCTCTCTCTCTCTCTCTCCCCCCCCCCACCCCACACACCACAGTACATTCTATATTCTTGCATTGGCTGTGCTTCCTCCAGCTGGTGTTCACTATGAAGGAGTACGGTGTCATCAGCTAAGGGGGGTGGACAGTGTGTGGTAATCAACAGGAGGTTTCCTTGCCCATGTTTATCCTGATGCCATGACTCTTCATAGGCTCTAGAATCAATAGGACTCCCAGGACAACTGCCACACAACTATGTACCACTGTGCCCCAACGAGAGTCAATGGGAATGCCTGCACCTACTAGAATTGTTCATCTCCCTGGGAACCATTCTATTGGGATTGAAGGATATGGTAGAAAGGGCAACAACAAAGAACAAAACAGCACGGGAAACAGGCCCTTCGGCCCAACGAGCCCATGCCGCCACCTCGATGTTCCCACTTCTACCCGCTATCCCTGTCCATGTTTTTAGATCTATGGATTAAAAACCAAATTTGAGACAATTTAGGGAGAATTTGTTTTGTCAATTAGCCTAAGAGCACATCTTTGGGATGTGGGAGGAAACCAGAGCTCCCGGAGAAAACCCACGCAAGCACAGGGAGAATGCGCAAACTCCCACAGACACAGGCCCAAATCCATGTATCTGCACAGCACAGCGATAGTCACTGAGCTGTCGTGTTTGGGGTGTGATCAGGATATTGAATTAGATAATCAGCCATGATGAAAATGAGTGGTGGAGCAGGCTCAGAGGGCCAAATGGCCTATTCCTGCTTCTACTTTCTATGTTGCTATGATTTCTGTGTCAGTAATTAAGAAACACACCACTCATAGGATTGCATTCTTGAATCAGTGTATTTTATTTTGCCAGAATTGCAGAGTACATTTCAAATGAATTAACAAGTAAAACAGCAATGAAACATAGATATGAGAGACACTCGGTGAGAAATTAGAAATCAGTGAGACAGTGAGAGAGAAATCCCATCAATCATGTTTGGTATTTTCGATTGGAGAGACTCTTGTAGTTACATCATCTTCCTTGTGTTTGCAAGCTGGAGTTGATGGTCTTGCACAGCTTTTGGTTATAATGCTCAAACTTTTTGTTGTATGTGCTTTTATATTTTTTGAAGCACAGTGCAATTGCTACATCACAGCTGCACACCTTCTTACCGCATTTTAAATCTGTCAGCCAATTATTAGCTGAAAAAGAGGATATGACAAACATACTCTGTAACATTTGCACTACTGTATACATAGCTAAGTCCACTCAAATATACAGACATTAATGTACACACTAATGTTGACAGTGGGTTTAAAAGCTGTGAGCATTCACAATGTTGTAAGAAGCATTATTCTTGTAGGTTCCTTAATGTTGTGGGTGATCCATAATTGTTGAGGGATCAACAATTGTTGAGGAATGTTATTGAGGCTTCCATATGTATGGGGCAACTAATCTCAAGAGAGGGTTCCCTAAAGTTGTCATTTCTACGGGTGAAATTAATCGATCAGAGGGTTAGCACGGGTTCAGTTCCCAGCTTGGGTAACTGTCTGTGTGGAGTCTGCACGTTCTGCCCTTGCCTATGTGGGTTTCTTCTGGGTGCTCCATTTCCTTCCACAGTCTGAAAAACGTGCAAATTAAGTGCATTGGCCATGCTAAATCCTGCCTCAGTGTATGCAAACAGGCGCCGGAGTGTGGCGACTATAGGATTTTCACAGTAACTTTATTGAGGAGAGAATGTAAATCAACTTGCACTAATAAATAAACTTTAAATTTTAATGTTAATCAACCAGTTTGGATTCTGTTAATACAAGCTAGTCATAAGTACAATGGTAAATTTATAACATAACTCATTAAATAACTTAATGTAATTTCAAATTATCATGGGGGAGGGCAGCACGGTGGCATAGTGGTTAGCACTATTACCTCACAGTGCCAAGGACTCGAGTTCAATTCCAGCCTCAAATTACTGTCTGTGTGGATTCTGCAAGTTCTACCTGCATCTGCATGTGTTTCCACCGGGTGCTCTGGTTTCCTCCCACAGTCCAGAGATCTGCAGGTTAGATGAATCGGCCATGCTAGATTGGCCCTTGCTGTCAGGGAAATTATCGAGGTAGATACATGGAGTTATGGGGATAGGGCCCAGGTAGGATTGTTGTTGATGCAGGCTTAATGAGCCAAATGGCCTCCTCCTGCACTGTAGGGATTTTGTTCTATGATTGAATGATACTTCTAAACTGGACACTCTAATTAGTTAAATAAAATATATTGCAAGGCAATATGTCCACAGCAACCACATCTCAATAAGTATCTACAGCTCAAGGTATGGATGTAGTTCAGAATGAATGAACTGGACTCTGAGCTTTGGACAAGGCAGTGAGGGCTAGCACTGCTGCCTCACAGCGCCAACGACCTGGGTTCGATTCTTGGCTTGGGTCACTGTCTGTGTGGACTTTGCACATTCTTCCCCTGCCTGCGTGGATTTCCTCCAAGTTCTCCAGTTTCCTCCCACTGTCTGAAGGGTGTGCTGGTTAGATACATTGGCCATAGTCAGTGTACTCAAACAAGTGCCGGAATATGGCAACGGGGGATTTTCACAGTAACTTCATTGCACTGTTAACATAAACCTATTTATGACATGAATAAATAAACTGTGTGGAAATGGAGATGAGGAGGAATTTCTGCTCTGAGGGTTGGTAAGATTGGGGGAGGTGAGAAATCAGGTGTGAGTCTTATTTTTCATCTTCCACCCAATCTTAGCACCTCATTGAATGATGGGCAGGACAGGTTATAAGTTTGCATCCTTCAGAACAAATATACACTTGAAAAGGCAAATCACTTATAAGATAAGCAAAAGTATGTCTGTCCTTGCCATGTATCACTCAGGAAATCTATATGCCACTTTGTGGAAGGCAGACTTCCTCACTTTAGTTTGTATAATGGGCAAATTTGAAACTCCATAAGACATAGGAGCAAAATTCAGGCCACTCAGCCATTGAGTCTCCACCATTCAATCATGGCTGAGATCTTTCTCATCCCCACTCTCCTACTTTTTCCCCATAACCCTGATCCCCTTATTAATCAAGAACATTTCTGTCCCTGTCTTAAAGACACTCAATGACCTGGCCTCCACAGCCTTCTGCAGCAAAGAGTTCTGCAGATTCACTACTCTCTGACTGAAGAAATCTGTCCTCATCTCTGTTTCTAGGATTGTCCCTTTAGCCTGAGGTTGTGCCCTCTCGTTCTAGTTTTTCCGACTGGTGGAAACACCATGTCCACTCTATCCAGGCCTCGCGGTATCCTATGCTTTTCAATAAGATCCTTTCTAAACTGCAATGAGTACACACCCAGAATCCTCAACTATTCCTCAAAGCTTTGCCTGGTTGATCGAGCGTGCAAAGCATATGTTGACTGGATAATGGTAGAATTCCACATTACAGTGGAACTCCCTAAGCTCAAAATAGATTTTGTTTGTGGTGTTTTACTTACAGCACTTGGGAACCCCATTTTCACAGCTTGTAGTGTACATTGTTAGCTTTGGATCGCATCCCATTTTATCGGCTTCGTTATAACATTCATCGTGTTTTTGACAGCATCTGAGAGGGAGGACAAACAGGAGATATCATTTCAGATGTAAGTTTATCCTGAGGAGACTAGATGTAAGTAAGGGGCTCAGTATTTCCAACCCAAACACAGACAGTGTTACCAACTGAAAATGATTTTTTTGGCCCCTCCCAAAAAAAACTTTATTCACCTAAAATCTGAAAATATACATTAGAAGAAATTTCTGGTACTGTCTTTTTGAGACATTAAATCTCAATCCTCAGGGACATTACTGCAAGTTACTGAGATTGGTGCTCTTTCAGGACATGGTCTTTTTCATTTACCTTACATTGCATTTGTTCACTGAGGGAGATGATGGCCTGGTGGATTTTCACAGTAACTTCTTTGCAGTGTTAATGTAAGCCACTTGTGACAATAATAAATATTCCTTAACTTTACTTTTCAATATAATTGTTCCATCACTGCCATTCTGGGATCTTGCTGTGTATAAATTTGCATTTACCTGGAGGCAGTGATAAGAACTGTGGAGAAACAAGTTTTGCCTTTATAAGGAGAATCTCCTGTCTGCTTTGCTGCTTCTCAAGAAGCTCAAACATCCAAACTTTGGTTTCACGCGGAGTGTTTTTTTTCACACAAGTATGCTTTCATTTTACCTGTCAAGTTCATCCACTGGCTGGTTGCCATTTCCTCCCCATCCACAGAAACAGCCATAGTCAAGGTAGCGCCAAAAACTGATCCGCGGATTGGTGCAGTCAATATCATATCCGAGATTCAGCAAGTTTCTCTGCTCAATGGAAGCTCCCCTTGCAGGGATCCACATTGCTGCAAGAGGACAACAGAATAAATAATTGTGTCAACGCCAGCAGGAAGACAACTTAACAATTGCAAAAACCAGAACAACCAGCAGAAGAATATTTGTGATTTCAGGGGAAATTGCATCTCAGATGTAGGTCATTCCATGGCTCTATCTGTCCAACAACATAATCCTCCCATTCCATTTAATCTCACACTATCACCCAAAGCTTTCCATTCCTTTCTCCCTCATGTACTTACTGACCTTCCCCTTAAAGGCATCAATAATATTCATCCTAACCATTCCCTGTGCTACTTTCACAATCTCACCATCAAACACTCCCTGCAACAGCTTTATAATAGGATTGAGTATGGAGTAAAGCCCTCTCTATGCTGTCCCAATCAAATACTCGCAGAATAGTACAGCACTGTTGCCATCAAACAGTCCCAGGACAGGTACGGCATGGAATTAGATACAGAGGAAAGTTCCCTCTATACTGTCCCCCATCAAACACTGCCAGGACAGGTATTCACATTTCTTCTTAACTTCTTTGTCATTGACAGTTTATTGTTCTGAATCATGCCCAGTTTTTGGCGTTGCTTCATTTGCTATTATCCGCACTCCTCCAGCGCATCCCTGAGGTCTGCAGTTGATCACTTACCTCCAAGCACGATGAGAAGGATCACAATGAGTTTCGGGGACTCCATGATTTCTCGATTCCTTCCAGAGATGGATGTTTGTCTCCTCAGGGCTCTGCGCCTTTTATCCTGCCCCAGGGGCGTTTACAATCCATATTTGTTCAGCAAATGCAAACACGGTTCCAACCCCACTGGGCACTCATTTCAATTCATTCCATAGATCCAAGAAGGGAGATGTTTGAAGAAGCTGTTGTCATTGGGTGGTGCCGACAGGCTTGGTTTCATCAAACCAAGTGATAACATCTGAAAAGTTCACCAAAAGGTTGATAAGAGGTCAGAGTCATTTAGCTGCCAGTCCACCACAATTCCCACTTGAAATCACAATAGTCAGATTAATGATATCCTGACACTAATTACCCAGTAAATTTACTGACCGGGATGGAAAATCCTACACTCCCCAATTGTTAAGGGCAGCATCTCCCTAATTCACAGAGTTAACATAACTGTGCACACAAATGTATAGATGTTGCATGTTCTTCCCTTTGGGACAAGCTGTGATGCACCACATGGTTAAATATTCTGCCAAAACTTGCACTGCAGACTCACATGTAACCAATGATTCCAATGACTCACAGGCCAATAACAGCCATTTGGGATAATTTGCCAGGAAGAGGAAGCACTTTATTAAATAGTACCCCTGAGAGTCAGCGCCTTCAGGAATTGTAATCCCAATGAGAGTCAGCACCTTCAAAAATTGTATCCCAGTGAAAGACTGTTGTGATGATCCTGTTCTTTTGATACATTTCACGTTTCATGAAATGTTTTCAAGTTAAATGCATTTTACAGGAAATCTCCCCGTGTCTGCGTGGGTTTCCTTCGGGTGCTCCGGTTTCCACCCAAAGTCCAAGTGTCCCGCTGCCCGCGAGTATGAACCACCATGCACCACCGTGATACGTGCCGCTAAGAGAGGAAAAAGCACACCCATTTTTCCTGGCCTTTCAGTTGTTGCCTGTATTCCTGAAGGGGTCCGTGCATATAGAGAATGGCTTTCTGTCTCCAAGATATTCTTGTTAGCTCTCACTTTTGCCAGAAAAGGTTTGAGGGAGTGATTGATGGGCTGTGAGTTGCAGTATGAGGTGTGGCACCCGGGCCATACAGGATACTGAGGTAAGACTTTGTGATACATTTACACAGAAATTCATACTGTGATTACCAATAGCCACGAGATCATCTGCGTCTTGTGATCATTTGGCCCTCTCTCAGACAGAAGTAAGACAGAGAGCAAGGGAAGTCCAGATTAAACTGAGATTAGAAACAGGAAAGGAGAGGTTACCCTGTTGGGAGTCTTTTATAGACCTCCTAAAAGTTCTAGAGAGGTTGAGGAAAGAATTGCAAAGTCAATTCTGGTCAGGAGTGAAAGTAATAGGGTAATTGTTATGGGGGACTTTAACTTTACTAATATTGATTGGAATAGCTATAGCTCTAGCTCGTTAGAGGGGTCAGTTTTCGTACAAAGTGTGCAGGAAGGTTTTTTGACTCAGTATGTAGATAGGCCAACTAGAGGTGAGGCTACATTGGATTTGGTGCTGGGCAATGAGCCAGACCAGGTGTTAGGCTTGGAAGTTAGTGAACATTTTGGTGATAGTGACCACAATTCGGTTACGTTCACCTTAGTGATGGATAGGGATAGGCATGAAGCTGGGGGCAGTAGTTATAGCTGGGGGAAGGGTAATTATGAGGCCATCAGGAGAGAATTAGGGTGCATAGATTGGACTAGGAAACTACAGGGACAGGGAACATCTGGAATGTGGAGCTTATTCAAGGAGCAGCTGCTGCGAGTCCTTGATAAGTATGTCCCTGTCAGGCAAGGAGGAAATGGTCGAGTAAGGGAACCTTGGTGTACGAAAAAAGTTGATTTGCTGGTTAAAAGGAAAAAGGAGGCTTATGTCAGGATGAGGCTTGAAGGCTCGGTTAGTGCAATGGATAGCTATAGATTAGCCAGGAGGGAGCTAAAGAGTGAATTGAGGAGAGCTAAGAGAGGACACGAGAAGACTTTGGCTGATAGGATTAAGGAGAATCCTAAAGCTTTCTTTAGATATGTTAAGAATAGAAGATTGGTTAGGGCAAGATTAGGGCCAGTCATAGACAGCAGTGGGAAGTTGTGCGTGGAGCCTGAGGAGATTGGAGAGGTACTGAATAAATATTTCTCTTCGGTATTCACGCAGGGTGATGTAAATGTAGTTATGGAGAACACTGAGGTACAGGGTAGCAAACTGGAAGGTATCGAAGTAGATAGGGAGGATGTGCTAGATATTCTCGAGGGTTTGAAGTTGGATAAGTCCCCTGGGCCGGACGGGATTTACCCTAGGATTCTCTGGGAGGCAAGAGAGGAGATTGCAGAGCCTCTGGCTCTGATCTTCAGGTCGTCATTGGTTACGGGTGTGGTTCCGGAGGACTGGAGGATAGCGAATGTGGTCCCATTGTTCAAGAAGGGGAAGAGAGACCTTCCAGGGAATTATAGGCCAGTGAGTCTTACTTCTGTTGTGGGCAAAGTATTGGAGAGAATAATTAGGGATAGGATTTATAGTTATTTAGAGAGAAATGAATTGATTGGGGATAGTCAGCATGGTTTTGTGAAGGGTAGGTCGTGCCTTACTAACCTCATTGAGATTTTTGAAAAAGTGACTAAGGAGGTGGATGGGGGTAAGGCGGTTGATGTGGTATATATGGACTTTAGTAAGGCGTTTGATAAGGTGGCCCATGGAAGACTTCTGCAGAAAATGCAGATGTATGGGATAGAGGGTGATTTAGCTAATTGGGTTAGGAATTGGCTAGCAGATAGAAGACAGAGGGTGGTGGTTGATGGGAGATATTCATCGTGGAGTTCGGTGACAAGTGGTGTACCTCAGGGGTCTGTTTTGGGGCCCCTGCTGTTTGTAATTTTTATAAATGATCTGGATGAGGGTATTGAAGGATGGATTAGTAAATTTGCAGATGACACCAAAGTCGGAGGAGTGGTAGATAGTGAAGAGGGGTGTTATAGTTTGCAGAGAGACTTGGACAAGTTGCAGAGCTGGGCCGAGAGGTGGCAAATGGAGTTTAATGTGGAAAAGTGTGAGGTAATGCACTATGGCAGAAATAATAAATGTGTAGAGTATAGGGCTAATGGTAGGATTCTTAGTAGTCTTGATGAACAGAGGGATCTTGGTGTGTATGTGCATAGATCCCTGAAAGTAGGCAGTCAAGTCGAGAAGGTTGTTAAGAAGGCATATGGAGTCTTAGCTTTTATTGGTAGGGGGATTGAATTTCGGAGCCGCAACGTCATGTTGCAACTGTACAAAACTCTAGTGCAGCTGCACTTGGAGTATTGTGTGCAGTTCTGGTCCCCGCATTATAAGAAAGATGTGGAGGCATTGGAGAGGGTACAGAGGAGGTTTACCAGGATGTTGCCTGGTATGGAGGGCAGGTCTTATGAAGAGAGGCTGAGGGATTTGAGGTTGTTTTCGTTAGAAAGGAGGCGGCTAAGAGGGGACCTAATCGAAACATATAAGATGATTAGAGGTTTAGATAGGGTGGACAGTGATAGCCTTTTTCCTAGGATGGAGAAAGCTAGCACGAGGGGACACAGCTTTAAATTAAGGGGTGATAGTTATAGGACGGATATCAGAGATAGGTTCTTTACCCAAAGGGTGGTTCGGGAGTGGAATGCCCTGCCTGCAGCAGTTGTAGATGCGCCAAGTTTAGTGGCGTTTAAGAGGTTAGTTGATAAGTATATGGAAGAGAAGGGAATGGTTTAGTTTGGAGGGGCATTGCTTTTTATATTGGTCGGCGCAACATCGAAGGCCTAATGGCCTGTTCTGTGCTGTAATGTTCTATGTTCTAAACTGCATTTATTTTAATGCAAGAGGCCTGATGGGAAAGGCAGATGAACTCAGAGCATTGATGGGGACATGGGACTGGAATATTATAGCAATTACTGAAACATGGCTAACGGAGGGACAGAACTGGCAACGTAATGTTCAGGGTACAGATGCTATAGGAAAGATAGAACAGGAGGTAAGAGAGGAGGGGGAGTTGTACTTTTGATTTGGGAAAACATCACGGATGTATTGAGAGGGGATATATCTGAGGGTTTGGCCTTTGAGTCTATATGCGTAGAACTGAGAAATAAGAAGGAGGAAATTATTTAATAGGGTTGTACAATAGGCCCCCAGTCAACGGGAAATTTAGGAGCAAATATGTAAGGAGATTATAGATATCGCCAAAAAAAAGAGTGGTGATAGTCACAGATTTCAATTTTCCCAACATTGACTGGAACAGTATTAGAGGGTTGCATGGAGAGAAATTTGTTGAGTGTATCCAGGAGGAATTTCTCATTCAGTATGTGGATCGCCCGACTAGAGAGGGGGCAAAACTTGACTTCCTCTTGGAAAATAAAGAAGGACAGATAACAAAATGTTACTGAGGGATCACCTTGGGACCAGTGACTATAATTCTATTAGTCTTAAGATAGTTATGGAGAATGATAGTCTGGCCAAAAAGTTAATATTCTAAATTGCAGCAAAGCCAATTTTGATGCTTTCAGTCAGGAATTTTCAAAAGTTAATTGCGGGAGTCTGTGGGAAGGAAAAGTGATGTGTGGTAAGTGTCATGCTTTCAAAAGTGTGTTAACCAGGATTCAGGGTAAACACATTCTTCTCAGAGTGAAGGGCAAGGCTGGCAGAAGTCAGGAACCCTGGATGACTCGGGATATTGAGGCCCTGGTCAAGAAGAAGAAGAAGGAGGCACTTGACATGCATAGGCAGCTGGGATTAGTGAATCTCTTGAAGAATATAGGGGTGTAGGAGTAGAGTTGAGAAAGAAATCAGGAGTACAAAAAGAGGACACAAAATTGTTTTGGCAGATTAGGCAACGGAGAATACAAAGAGCTTTTACAAATACATAAAGGGCAAAGGAGTAATCAAGGGAGAGAGTAGAGCCCTTTAAGGATCAACACGGTAATCTGTGTGCAGATCCATAAGAGATGTGTGAGATCCTAAATGAATATCGCTCATCAGTATTTACTGTTGAGAAAAACATGGATGTTAGGGAACTTGGGGAACTAAAGAATTAAATAGTAATGTCTTGAGGAGTTTACATATTACAGAGAAGGAGGTGCTGGAAGTCTTAAAGCGCATCAAGGTAGATGAATCCCCGGGACCTGATGAAGTATATCCCAGGGAGGTGAGGGAGGAAATTGCGGGTCCCGTAGCTAAGATATTTGAATCATCGAAAGTCACAGGTGAGGTGCCTGAAGAATGGAGAGTGGCAATGTTCTGCCTTTGTTTAAAAAGGGCTGCAGAGAAAAGCCTGAGAACTACAGGCCAGCCAGTTAGCCTCACATCTGTGGTGGATAAATTGTTAAAAGATATTTTGGGAGACAGGATCTACAGGCATTAGGGATGTAAGGACTGATTAGAGACAGTCAGCATGGCTTTGTGAGTGGAAAATCATGTCTCAAAAATTTAATTGAGTTTTTTGAAGGGGTAACCAAGAAGGTAGATTAGGGCAGTGCAGTTTATGTTGTCTACATGGACTTTAGCAAGGCCTTTGACAAGGTACTGCATAGAACATAGAACATTACAGCACAGAACAGGCCCTTCGGCCTTCGATGTTGCGCCGACCAATATAAAAAGCAATGACCCTCCAAACTAAACCATTCCCTTCTCTTCCATATACTTATCAACTAACCTCTTAAACGCCACCAAACTTGGCGCATCTACAACTGCTGCAGGCAGGGCATTCCACTCCCGAACCACCCTTTGGGTAAAGAACCTACCTCTGATATCCGTCCTATAACTATCACCCCTTAATTTAAAGCTGTGTCCCCTCGTGCTAGCTTTCTCCATCCTAGGAAAAAGGCTATCACTGTCCACCCTATCTAAACCTCTAATCATCTTATATGTTTCGATTAGGTCCCCTCTTAGCCGCCTCCTTTCTAACGAAAACAACCTCAAATCCCTCAGCCTCTCTTCATAAGACCTGCCCTCCATACCAGGCAACATCCTGGTAAACCTCCTCTGTACCCTCTCCATGCCTCCACATCTTTCTTATAATGTGGGGACCAGAACTGCACACAATACTCCAAGTGCGGCCGCACTAGAGTTTTGTACAGTTGCAACATGACGTTGCGGCTCCGAAATTCAATCCTCCTACCAATAAAAGCTAAGACTCCATATGCCTTCTTAACAACCTTATCGACTTGACTACCTACTTTCAGGGATCTATGCACAAATACACCAAGATCCCTCTGTTCATCAACACTATTAAGAATCCTACCATTAGCCCTATACTCTACACATTTATTATTTCTGCCAAAGTGCATTACCTCACACTTTTCCACATTAAACTCCATTTGCCACCTCTCGGCCCAGCTCTGCAACTTGTCCAAGTCCCTCTGCAAACTATCACACCCCTCTTCCCTATCTACCACTCCACCGACTTTAGTGTCATCTGCAAATTTACTAATCCATCCTTCAATACCCTCATCCAGATCATTTATAAAACTTACAAACAGCAGGGGCCCCAAAACAGACCCCTGAGGTACACCACTTGTCACCGAACTCCACGATGAATATCTCCCATCAACCACCACCCTCTGTCTTATATCTGCTAGCCAATTCCTAATCCAATTAGCTAAATCACCCTCTATCCCATACATCTGCATTTTCTGCAGAAGTCTTCCATGGGCCACCTTATCAAACGCCTTACTAAAGTCCATATATACCACATCAACCACCTTACCCCCATCCACCTCTTTGGTCACTTTTTCAAAAAACTCAATAAGGTTAGTAAGGCACGACCTACCCTTCACAAAACCATGCTGACTATCCCCAATCAATTCATTTCTCTCTAAATAACTATAAATCCTATCCCTAATAATTCTCTCCAATACTTTGCCCACAACAGAAGTAAGACTCACTGGCCTATAATTCCCTGGAAGGTCTCTCTTCCCCTTCTTGAACAATGGGACCACAATCGCTATCCTCCAGTCCTCCGGAACCACACCCGTAACCAACGACGACCTGAAGATCAGAGCCAGAGGCTCTGCAATCGCCTCTCTTGCCTCCCAGAGAATCATAGGGTAAATCCCGTCCGGCCCAGGGGACTTATCCAACTTCAAACCCTCGAGAATATCTAGCACATCCTCCCTATCTACTTCAATACTTTCCAGTTTGCAACCCTGTACCTCAGTGTTCTCCATAACTACATTTACATCACCCTGCGTGAATACCAAAGAGAAATATTTATTCAGTGCCTCTCCAATCTCTTCAGGCTCCACGCACAACTTCCCACTGCTGTCTATGACTGGCCCTAATCTTGTCCTAACCAATTTTCTATTCTTAACATATCTAAAGAAAGCTTTAGGATTCTCCTTAATCCTATCAGCTAAAGTTTTCTCATGTCCCCTCTTAGCTCTCCTCAACTCACTCTTTAGCTCCCTCCTGGCTAATCTATAGCTATCCATTGCACTAACTGAGCCTTCAAGCCTCATCCTGACATAAGCCTCCTTTTTCCTTTTAACCAGCGAATCAACTTTTTTCGTACACCAAGGTTCCCTTACTCGACCATTTCCTCCTTGCCTGACAGGGACATACTTATCAAGGACTCGCAGCAGCTGCTCCTTGAATAAGCTCCACATTCCAGATGTTCCCAGTCCCTGTAGTTTCCTAGTCCAATCTATGCACCCTAATTCTCTCCTTATGGCCTCATAATTACCTCATAATGGTAGGTTGTTGCATAAAGTTGAACATCACGGAACCTTGGGTGAGGTATCTAATTGCACACAAAATTGGTTTTTTGACAGAAGCCAGAGGGTGGTTCTAGAGAGTTGTTTTTCAAACTGGAGGTCTGTGAACAGCAGTGTGCCTCTGGGATCAGTGCTGGCCCACTGTTATTTGTCACTTATATTAATGACCTGGTGTTGTCAGACATCTTACTATCTATAACTGTACCCTGGTGAAAGTCAGCACCTTCAGGAACTGTACCCCAATTAGAGTCAGCACCTTCAGGACCTCTATACCAGTGAGAATAAGCGTCTTCAGGAACTGTATCTCAGTGAGAGTCAGCACCTTCAGGAACTGTATCCCATTGAGAGTCAGCACCTTCAGGAACTGTATCCTAGTGAGAGTCAGCACCTTCAGGAACTGTATCCCAGTGAGAGTCAGCACCTTCAGGAACTGTATCCCAGTGAGAGCATGGTCAGGAAGTTTACCCCAGTGAGAGTCAGCACCTTCAGGAACTGTATTCCAGTGAGAGTCAGGACGTTCAGGAACTGTATTCCAGTGAGAGTCAGCACCTTCAGGAACTGTATCCCAGTGAGAGTCAGCACCTTCAGGAACTGTATCCTAGTGAGAGTCAGCACCTTCAGCAACTGTATCCCAGTGGGAGTCAGCACCTTCAGGAACTGTATCCCAGTGAGAGCATGGTCAGGAAGTTTACCCCAGTGAGAGTCAGCACCTTCAGGAACTGTATCCCAGTGAGAGTCAGGACGTTCAGGAGTCATAACGGGATGAATGAGTACACTATCAAAGGTAGGAGTCTTAGCTGTGTGGAAGAGCAGAGGGATCTTGGGGTCCGGGTCCAAAAGACTCACAAATCCGCCTCCCAGGTGGAGGATGTGGTTAAGAAAGCTCACGGTGTACTGGCCTTCATTCATCGAGGGATTGAGTTCAGGAGTCAGGAGGTAATGCTGCAGCTTTATAGGACCCTTGTCAGACCACACTTGGAGTACTGTGCGCAGTTCTGGTCGCCTCACTATAGGAAGGACGTGGAAGCTATTGAAAGGGTGCAGAGGAGATTTACAAGGATGTTGCCTGGATTGGGAGGCATGCCTTATGAAGACAGGTTGAGGGAGCTGGGACTGTTCTCCCTGGAGAGACGAAGGTTGAGAGGCGACCTGATAGAGGTTTACAAGATGTTGAGAGGAATAGATAGGGTGGACTCTCAGAGACTATTTCCCAGGGCTGAAATGGTCACGACGAGAGGGCACAGATTTAAGGTGCAGGGAAGCAAGTACAGAGGGGATGCTAGGGGAAAGTTTTTCACTCAGAGGGTGGTGAGTGAATGGAATCGGCTGCCGTCGGTGGTGGTCGAGGCGAACTCGCTGGGGTCTTTTAAAAGACTTCTGGATGAGTATATGGGATCCAATGGGATTGGGGGTTATAGATAGGTCTATGGCTGGGTAGGTTTTGATGTGTTCGGCACAACTTGTGGGCCGAAGGGCCTGTTTGTGCTGTAGTGTTCTATGTTCTATGTTCAGGAACTGTATTCCAGTGAGAGTCAGCACCTTCAGGAACTGTATCCCAGTGAGAGTCAACACCTTCAGCAACTGTATCCCAGTGAGAGTCAGGACGTTCAGGAACTGTATCCCGGTGAGAGTCAGCATCTTCAGGAACTGTATCCCAGTGAGAGTCAGCACCTTCAGGAACTGTATTCCAGTGAGAGTCAGCACCTTCAGCAACTGTATCCCAATGAGAATCAGCACCTTCAGGAACTGTATTCCACTTGAGAGTCAGCACCTTCAGGAACTGTATCCCAGTGAGAGTCAGCACCTTCAGGAACTGTATCCCAGTGAGAGTCAGCACTTTCAGGAACTGTATCCCAGTGAGAGTCAGCAGCTTCAGGAATTGTATCCCAGTGAGAGTCAGCACCTTCAGGAACTGTATTCCAGTGAAAGTCAGCAGCTTCAGGAATTGTATCCCAGTGAGAGTCAGCATGGTCAGGAAGTTTACCTCAGTGAAAGTCAGCACCTTTAGGAACTGTGCCCAATGTGTATGCACTTGAGTGCATGTGTGCATGCATATGAGTGGGGTCAAATGTGTATTGTTGTGACTTCACTAACTGACTTAGATTCTATTATTTCTATTTTATTCGTAACGACTGCAGCAAATTTATGTCACAATGGCACATTGGTTAGCACTGCTGGTTTACAGCACAGGGACCAGGGTTCAATTCCCAAATTCGGTCACTGTCAGTGCGGAGTCTACATGTTCTCTCCATGTCTGCGTGGGTTTCCTCCAGGTGCTCCACTTTCCTCCCACAGTCTGAAAGACATATTGTTTAGGTGCATTGGCCATGTTAAATTCTCTCTGTGTACCCACCGAGAACGTGTGTGGCAGCTAGGGAATTTTCACATTAACTTCATTATTAGTGTCAGAAGGCTACTTGTAACACTAATTACTTAACTTTAAACTTCATAGATTAATTGATTAAATAGCTTAATACTGCAAATCATTACTGAGTGATATTTCTTAATGGACACCTGAATTTGTGAAACAAAATACATTGCAAGGCAGGTACCTGATTCACAGCAACCATATCTGCATGAAGTATCTACAGCTTGAGGAACTGCGTATCCGAGTGAATGAACTGGGCTCCGGGTTTTGGACAGTGCAACAGCATCAGGGACAGATAATGTTCCTCCAAATAGAAATAAGTGGGTCTGATCTGATCAACATTGCAGAGATGCAGTTGTAAAGTGACTCAGGCTGGCAACTGATTGTTCAAAGACAATTGACATTTTGGAAGCAGAGGAAGAAATAAAAGGAAATAGGGTGGATCTGTTCATAAAAGATGAGATCAACATGGCAGTGAGTGAGAAATGATCTTGGCATGGAAGAATACAAACATTTCCAGTTAAGCAAGGCTAGAGAGCAGAAGTAGGAAGCTACCGTCCAGTTCACCTGGCATCTGTCACTGAAAAGAAGCTGGAGCAGGTTGTGTCCATACTTATTTGACTTGAGAAGAGTGAGAGGTGATCTTCCTGAAACATATGAAATTCTGTACTGGTTTGTCAGGGGTAGATGCTGAGAGGCTGTTCCTCTCTTGGGGTGATCTGGAACTAGGTGATACAATTTCAAATTAAAGGGACTCTCCATGAAGGAGAGGAGGAGAAAGTTATTTCTTCAGTGGATGGTTAGTATTTAGAATAGGCAGCAGGAAACAGGCAACAACATGGAATAAAAGTCCAGGACAGATGAAGCACAGTGTTAGATAGAGAATAAAGCACCCTTTACACTGTCCCCATCAAACACACCGAGGACAGATACAGCCCAGGGTTAGATACAGAGTAAAGTTCCCTCTACACTATCCCCATTAAACACTCCCAGGACAGGTACAGCACGGGGTTAGGTACAGAGTAAAGCTCCCTCTACACTGTCCCCATCAAACACTCCCAGGATAGGTATTCACATTTCATAGAACATAGAACATTACAGCGCAGAACAGGCCCTTCGGCCCTCGATGTTGCGCCGACCAATTATTATCTTCTTTGTCATTGACAGTTTATCTGTTCTGAATCATGCCCAGTTTTTGTGCCTTGCTTCATTTGCTATTACCTGCAGTCCTCCAGCACGTCCCTGAGATCTCCAGTTGATCATTTACCTCGGAGCACAACGAGAAGGATCACAATGAGTTTGTGGGATTCCATGACTTCTTTATTCCTTCCAGAGATGGATGATTGTCCTCTTGGGCTCTGTCTTTTTTATTCTGCAAAGATAGCGATTGATATGGTTTCTTAAGGGGCTGACTCTCACTGGAATACAGTTCTTGCTGGTGCTGACTCTCATGGGGATATAGTTATTGAAGGTGCTGACTCTCATGCGGATGTAGTTATTGAAGGTGCTGACTCATTGGGATAAAGTTCCCGAAGGTGCTGACTCTCAATAGGATACAGTTCCTGAAGATGCTGACTCTCACTGGGATACAGTTCCTGAAGGTCCTGACTCTCACTGGGATACAGTTCCTGAAGGTCCTGACTCTCACTAGGATACAGTTCCTGAAGGTGCTGACTCTCACTGGGATATAGTTCCTGAAGGTGCTGAGACTCACTGGGATACAGTTCCTGAAGGTGGTGCCTCACAATGGGATACAGTTCTTGAAGGTGATGATTCTCACTGAGATATAGTTCCTGGAGGTGCTGACTCTCACTGGGATACAGTTCCTGAAGATGCTGACTCTCACTGGGGGACAATTGCTTAAAGTGCTAACAATACTGTTTCACCAGAGACATTGGAGGCCCCTTGTTTACCTGTGAGTCTGCAATGAAGATTTTGGAAGAATATTTAACCATGTGATGCATCACAGCTTATTCCATAGTTGAGGAAAAATAGGAACCCTGCATATATGTCCGCAGTAATATCAACTCAGTGAATTTGAGAGTAGTCGTTAACACTTGGGACTTGAAGAGATTTTTGATTTGATTTTGTTATTGTCATGTGTATTGGTATACAGTGAAAAGCATTGTTTCTTATGCGCAATAAAGAAAGGCATACCGTTCATAGGGAAGAAAAAGGAAGAGTGCAGAATGTAGTGTTACAGTCATAGCTAGGGTGTAGAAGAAGATCAACTTCTTCTAGTACAGGGTAGCTTCATTCAAAAGTTTGACAGCAGCAGAGAAGAAGATGTCCTTGAGTCAGTTGGTACTTGACCTCTGAGTTTTGTATCTTTTTCCTGATGGAAGAAGATGAAAGAGAGAATGTCCACTGTATGTGAGGTCACTAGTTATGCTGGCTGCTTTTCTGAGGCAGTGGGAAGTGTAGCCAGAGTCAATGGATGCGAGGCTGGTTCGCATGATAGATTGGGCAACATTCACGACCCTTTGTTGTTTCTTGCAGTTTTAGGCAGGAGCCATACTAAGCTATGATACAATCAGAAAGAATGCCTTCTATGGTGCATCTGTAAAAGTTGGTGAGAATTGTTGTGGACATGCCAAATTTCCTAAATCTTCTGAGAAAGAGGCATTGGTCAGCTTTCTTAAGTATTATGTCAATATGGAAGAATAAGGACAGATTGTTGTTGATCTGAACACCTAAAAACTTGAAGCTCTCATCCATTTTTACTTCATCCTCATTGATGTAGACAGGGACATGTTCGCCTTTGCGCTTCGATTACAGTCTGCTTTGTTTTGTTGAAATTGAGGGAGAAGTTATTGTCATTGCACCGGTTCACCAGATTCCCAATCTCATTTATGTACTCGACAACCCAGTCAGTAAATTTGCTCGCTGATAAGTATCAGGATATCATTGATCTGACTGTTGTGATGAACTAAATAAGACTGGGATTTGTGGTGAACAATAAGTACACTTTTACTTTCCAGATGTCTTAATGCCAAGTAAGTTAGTCAATGAAACCAAGCGCATCGGTACCACCCAATGACAACAGCTTCTTCAGACATCTCCCTTCTTGGATCACGGCGAGGATCAGAATGAGCGGCCAGCGGGATTGGAAGTCTATCTGCATTTCCTAAATAAATAAGTAACCGCCCCAGGAGCAGAATAAGAGACAGAGCCCGAAGGAGACAAACATCCATCTCTGGAAGGAATCGAGAAGTCATGGAGTCCCCAAAATTCATTGTGATCCTCCTCATCGTGCTCGGAGGTCAGTGATCAACTGGAGACCTCAGGGATGTGCTGGAGGAGTGCGGGTCATAGCAAACAAAGCAACGCCCAAAAATTAGGCATAATTCAGAGCAGACAAACTGTCAATGACAAAGAAGAAAGAAAAAATGTGAATACCTGTCTTGGGAGTGTTTGATAGGGACGGCGTAAAGGGATATTCTGTATCTAACCCCGTGCTGCACCTGTCCTGGGAGTATTTAATGGGGACAGTGTAGACAAAGATTTACTCCGAATCTAACCCCATGCTGTAGCTATGGTGCGAGTGTATAATGGCGACCGTGTAGAGGGAACTTTATTCTGTATCTAACTCTGTGCTGTATCTGTCCTGGGAGTGTTTGATGGGGACTGTGTTAAGGGAGCTTTACTCTAACTCACCCTGTGCTGTAACCTGACCTGGAAATGTGTAATGGGGACTCTGTTGAGGGAGCTTTACTCTGTATCTAATTCCATGCTGTTACCTGTCCTGGGATTGTTTGATGGGTACAGTGTAGAGGGAGCTTTACTCTGAATCTACCCCCATGTTCTACCTGCACTGCGAGTGATTGATGGAACTGTGAATAGGGTTCTTTACTCTCCATCTAAACACTGCTGTATCTGTCCCGCGAGTGTGTGATGGGGACTGTGTAGAGGGATCTTTATTCTGTATCTAACACCATGCTGTTTGATGGGGAACAGTGTCGAGAGAGCTTTACTCCATATCTAACCCCGTGTTCTCCTGTCCAATGACTATTTGATGAGGATCAGTATAGAGGGACATTTACTCTGTATCTAATCCCGTCTGTACCTGACCTGGGAGTGTTTGATAATGGACAGTGTAGAGAGAGCTTTACTCCATATTTAACCCAGTGTTGTACCTATCTGATGACTATTTGATAAGGATCAATGTAGAGGAAGCTGTCCCGGGAGTGTCTGATGAGGGGCAATGTAGAAGGAACTTTACGCTATGCAGTGCCCTGTGCTGTGCCTATTGTTTGATGTTGGGAATGTGAAATTCTCTGTCATATGGAACGCTTGTTGTGAATATTATTGATGGCTTTAAGAGGAAGCTCGGTAAGTACATGAGGGAGAAAAGAATGGAAAGCTTTACTAGCTGGGTTGGATGAAGTTTGATGGGAGAAGCCTGGTGTGGGACAGACGCAGCCATGGATTGTTGGGCCGAACGGCCTGTTTCTGAGACACAATTTCCGTTAAATTCACAAATATTCTTCTGCAGGTTGTTCTAGTTTTTGCCATCCGCGTGTTGTTAAATTGTCTTCCTGCTGGCTCTGATTCCGGGCTTTCTGACACAGTGATTTATTCTGCAGCAATGTGCATCATTGCACAAGGCACCATCATGATGCGGAGAAATTCATACAACTTTGGACGTGTTATTGAGTGCACAAAATTAAACTTCAAAAGTACGGATCTCCTTCAGTATGGCTGCGTCTGTAGACTCAGAAGGAATAGCAACCAGCCAGTGGATGCAATTGACAGGTAAAATGAGAACATTCCGGTGTAAAAAGTACTCTCTGTGAAGCCAAGATGTGAATGTTTGCGCTGATTGAGAAACGGCGATGTCTTGCTCTGGGACAAAGCAGAATAAAGACATTCCTTAGAAAGGCAAAACGTGCTTCTGTATAATCCTTCCCATTGTATCCAGGCAGAGTAACAGCTTCAATGATGAAAGATTTTTAAAGTGTGATACGGTCAAAGACAATTTAGACACAGCTTGTGCTCCACACTCCCTCCCCTTTATCCCATCCCTTATGTGTCATCAAACCCTATTCAAGCCTCTCTGGCTATGATGCATCCTCCCAATCAGAATCTCCTGCAGTGGATACACTGGGACCCCCCCCCCCCCCCCCTCAACAAGAAACATTTCCCCCCGGCAAGGGCAAACTTTTCACTCCCCCAGTTGGTTCACCGTTCAGTGCCCTGATTGGACATTCCATCATAGTGGCACCAATGGCTCATCAGGCATCCCACAAAGGTGGTTAACAGGTGAGGCACTGTTTGGAGTGCCTCAGTACCGTTTGGAGGAGTTATGAAGAAATTGTATAATAAGTCCTTGGGAGTAATTTATAGGGAGCTACTGGAGATAATTTACAAGGAGTTACTGGAGGTAATTTATAAGGAGCTACTGAGGGTAATTTGTGGAGAGTTACTGGGATAAACATAGGGAGTTATTCAAGAAATTTTACAGGCAGTTAATGTGGGTAATTTTCAGGGAGTTTTGGGGGGGTAATTTATAGAGGGTTAAAGGGGTAGTTTTTAGGGGCTTATTGGGGTAATTTATTAAAAGCATCTGACTATTCACACTGTCTCTGCCGCTCATAATTCTGTACACCCCAACCAGGTCTCCCCTCAGTCTCCATCTTTCCAGTTAAATGAATCATTGTTTATTCAACCTCTGTTCACAATCAACACCACCCAGACCAGGCAACATCCTGGTGAACCTTCCTTGCCCTCTCTCCCAAAGCTTCCATGTCCTTCCTTGTCATGTTTGGCTTGAGCTGGATGTGATGTTCTTTCACAAAATATTGGTTAGATGATGTAGATGCAAAGAATAATTGTCCATATTCATCAACTATTCATGATACCACCTGCCAGCTCCAAACATCCCTCCTCTATGCTGCCATTGGTCCATTCTGGGATGCCCCGCCTTTCCAGACCAATTCGAAAGTGAGCAGACTCTTTGTCATCTGATTGATGCTTTTTTGAGATATGGTCTCTCCCTCCCATCCCCTCACTTTATCCCCAATAAAGAAATGTGTTGAAACAAAAAAGAAAACCCCCCTTTGCAGCAATGACCTTATTCCCTCAGTTCGAGGAAATGAGTTCCCTCAAGATTAATCTTTATTCCTGCAAACTGCAAGGACAACCCGATCTGAGGCTGGGTTGGAATTATTCAGCCTCTGACTGAGTTTCAGTCTCGCCAAGAGAAAACTTCAATCTGAAATGTTATCTCCTGTTTGTCAACCTGTTTAGATGCTGCCAAGTACATGATGACTGTTACAATGAAGCCCTGAAAATGGGGTGCTTTATGGGGGATGCAGCGTACCATTTTACCTGCGATAACAGAGTCCCCAAGTGTGGTGAGTAAAAACCTAAATAAAATCTATTCCTTCCTGTGGAATTTCCTCTGACTCCTTGACCCCCTCCCTTCCCTAACATCAGCAATGTACAACAGCAGCTTTTATCTGATCCCATTAGAGTTGGGAAACATCGAAAGTCGATTTCAGATGATCAAAAGCTTTGGACAAAGAGAGTTTAAGGAATGTCTTAATTTAGGAGAAAGATGGAAGGAGGGAATTCTAGAGCTTGGGAGTGATTGAATGTACAAGAGAGCAGAATTAGTGGAGCACTGAGATCAGGAAGGGTGATGGAGCTGGGAAAGATTGCAAAGATAGTGATGGGCATGACCACAGAAGCCTTGGAAACAAGATTTTAAAATCAAGTATTCCCTTGGTCGGGCACCATTGCAGGTAGACGGGTTCAAACGTGCTCTGGATTAAGTTCATGGCTGATTTCATTGTGAACTTAACTTCACTTTGCTGCTTGTCCCCATAACCAGGGGTCCCAGTCTCCACTGCTCCCTGGGGTGAAGGTTAAACACTAACTACCCACTGAAGAAATAACTTTCTCCTCCTCATCTTCTTCATGGAGAGAGATATGTTTCAGTAAGATCACTTCTCATCCTTCTCAACTCCAATGATTATGGACACAACCTGCTCCAGCTTTTTTTCAGAGACAGATGACAGGTGAACTGGCCAATAGCTTCCTGTTTTTACTCTCTTTCCTTGCTTACCAAGAAAAGGAGAATTTAGCATGGTCAATCCACCTGACCAACACATCTTTTGGACTGTGGGAGGAAACCGGAGCACCCAGAAGAAACCCACACAGACTTAGGGAGAATGTACAGATTCTACACAGACAGTGACCTAAGCCGGGATTTGAACATGGTCCGTAACGCTGTGAAATAGCAGTGCTAACCCCTGTGCCATAAATTTGCTGCAATTGTTATGAATAAAATAGAATTGATAGAATCCAAACTAGTTGGTGAAATCAGAACAAAACACATATGAGCATGTCCTCACATGCTCACACAACTGGGATAAAGAACAAAGAGAGAACAAAAACAGCAAGGGAAACAGGCCCTTTGGCCCAACGAGCCTGCGCCGCCACCCTGATGTTCCCACCTCTACCCGCAATCCCTGTCCATGTTTATAGTTCTATGGATTAAAAACCAAATTTGAGACAATTTAGGGAGAATTTGTTTTGCCAATTAGCCTAAGAGCACATCTTTGGGATGTGGGAGGAAACCGGAGGTCCCGGAGAAAACCCACGCAAGCACGGGGAGAATGCGCAAACTCCCACAGACACAGGCCCAAATCCACGTATCTGCACAGCACGGCGATAGTCACTGAGCTGTCGTGTTGCCCATCAAATGGTCCAGGTCAAGCGTACACTAACAACGTGAAGCACTAGGATACTCTCGAAAAAAATCCAAGAGCAGCCCTC
The DNA here is from genome assembly GCA_024679065.1 of Sphyrna mokarran. Classification (NCBI taxonomy): domain Eukaryota; kingdom Metazoa; phylum Chordata; class Chondrichthyes; order Carcharhiniformes; family Carcharhinidae; genus Sphyrna; species Sphyrna mokarran. Next base: position 6,745,707 of record JAGIQG010000036.1, on the reverse strand, counting down.
TCACGACCCATTGTGTGTATGCCCCTTGTTAGACAACAAGGTGGACCAAAGCACCTGTAGGATAAAAACAAGTACATCAATATCATCATCTATTTACACACTTCCCAGGGGACTCCCAAGGCTCATGACCCCTATTTTAAATCAGTTTTCTATACCCCTCCATTCCCATTCTGTTCATGTGCCCATCTAAGTATTTCTTAAATAACTCCATAGTGCCTGCCTCCACCACTTTACTTGGCAGCGCATTCCATACCCCCACCACCCTCTGTGTGAAAAAACGCCCTCTAGCATCCAAATTATATCTTACCCCCCTCACCCTAAGCCCATGACCCCTCGTGCTATTTGAGTCCATCCTAGGAAAAAGCTTAACCCTGTTTATCTATTCCCTTCAAAATCTTGTACATCTCTATCAGATCTCCTCTAAGTCTATGTCTTTCTAAGGAAAACAGTCCCAATTTGCCTAATATCTCCTGGTAACTCAGACCTTCCATACCAGGCAGCATCCTGGTAAACCTCCTCTGCGCTCTCTCCAGAGTCTCCACGTCCTTCCGGTAGTAAGGCGACCAGAACTGGACGCAGTATTCCAAATGAGGTCTAACCAGTGTTTTATACAACTGCAACATTAAAGGCCAGCTCTTGTACTCTATACCCCTTCCTATAAAGGCTAACATACTATATGCTTTCTTCACAACAGTTCCTGAAGGTGCTGACTCTCAGTGGGATACAGTTCCTGAAGGTGCTGACTCCCACTGGGATACAGTTCCTGAAGGTGCTAACTCTCACTGGGACATGAAGGTGCTGACTCTCATTGGGATACAGTTTCTCTGGGAGGCAAGAGAGGAGATTGCAGAGCCTCTGGCTCTGATCTTCAGGTCCTCGTTGGTTACGGGTGTGGTTCCGGAGGACTGGAGGATAGCGAATGTGGTCCCATTGTTTAAGACGGGGAAGAGAGACCTTCCTGGGAATTATAGGCCAGTGAGTCTTACTTCTGTTGTGGGCAAGGTATTGGAGAGAATTATTAGGGATAGGATTTATAGTTATTTAGAGAGAAATGAATTGATTGGGGATAGTCAGCATGGTTTCGTGAGGGTAGGTCATGCCTTACTAACCTCATTGAGTTTTTTGAGAAAGTGACCAGAGAGGTGGATGGGGGTAAGGCGGTTGATGTAGTATATATGACTTTAGTAAGGCTTTTGATAAGGTGGCCCATGGAAGACTTCTACAGAAAATGCAGATGTGTGGAATAGAGGGTGATTTAGCTAATTGTATTAGGAATTGGCTGGCAGATAGAAGACAGAGGGTGGTGGTTGATGGGAGATATTCATCGTGGAGTTCGGTGACAAGTGGTGTACCTCAGAGGTCTGTTTTGGGGCCCCTGCTGTTTGTAATTTTTATTAATGATCTGGATGAGGGTATTGAAGGATGGATTAGTAAATTTGCCGATGACACTAAAGTCGGTGGACAGGTAGATAGCGAAGAGGGGTGTTCTAGTTTGCAGAGGGACTTGGACAAGTTGCAGAGCTGGGCCGAGAGGTGGCAAATGGAGTTTAATGTGGAAAGTGTGAGGTAATGCACTTTGGCAGGAACAATAAATGTGTAGAGTATAGGGCTAATGGTAGGGCTCTTAATAGTGTTGAGGAACAGAAGGATCTTGGTGTATGTGTCAATAGATCCCTTAAAGTAGGCAGTCAAGTGGATAAAGTTGTTAAGAAGGCTTATGGAGTCTTAGCTTTTATTGGTATGGGGATTGAATTTAGGAGCCGCAGCATCATGTTGCAGCTGTACAAAACTCTAGTGCGGCCGCACTTGGAGTATTGTGTGCAGTTCTGGTCGCCCCATTATAAGAAAGATGTGGAGGCATTGGAGAGGGTACAGAGGAGGTTTTACCAGGATGTTGCCTGGTATGGAGGGCAGGTCTTATGAGGAGAGGCTGAGGGATTTGAGGTTGTTTTCGTTAGAAAGGAGGAGGCTAAGAGGGGACCTGATCGAAACATATAAGATGATTAGAGGTTTCGATAGGGTGGACAGTGATAGCCTTTTTCCTAGGATGGAGAAAGCTAGCACGAGGGGACACAGCTTTAAATTAAGGGGTGATAGTTATAGGACGGATATCATAGGTAGGTTCTTTACCCAAAGGGTGGTTCGGGAGTGGAATGCCCTGCCTGCAGCAGTTGTAGATGCGCCAAGTTTGGTGGCGTTTAAGAGGTTAGTTGATAAGTATATGGAAGAGAAGGGGATGGTTTAGTTTGGAGGGGCATTGCTTTTTATTTTGGTCGGCACAACATCGAAGGCCGAAGGGCCTGTTCTGTGCTGTAATGTTCTATGTTCTATAAAGATGCTGACTCTCATTGGGATACAGTTCCTGAAGGTGCTGACACTCACTGGGATGCAGTTCCTGAAGGTGTGGTTTCTTACTGGAATAGAATTCCTGAAGGTGCTGACACTCACTGGGATATACAGATGGCTTGCTGCTTCTCACTGTGATGTGATTCTGATCTGTTAATTTCACCTGTGAAAATCAAATGTTAGGGAACCTCCAGCGACATTTCTGGCCTCAATAATATTATCGATCCTCAACCGTTATGGTTCACTCACAACATTAAAGAAATTGCAAGAATAATGATTCCTGCAGCATTGCAAATTCTCACATCTTTAAACACACCCACAACATGAGTGTGTACATTAATGCATGTATATTTGTACATGACATTGCATATTTCACACTGTATACATTTAGTAACTCTCCTTTCTTTTGCAGGGAATGATTTTTTCACAAAGCAAAAATGCTTAAGTAAGGCATGTGCCTGTGATATTGCAACTGTAAATTGCTTCAAAAAGCATGAGAACATCTTCAACCAAAAGCTTGTGGGCTATGACCAAAATCAATGCAAGGCCATCTAATAACTCCAGTTTGCAATGAAGCAATAGTGATGTGACTGAGAGTCACACTGACGAGCCTCTCTCCAAACGAATATTCAGTGTTTGTTTGATGGGATTTCTGCCTTACCGTCTCACTGATTTCTAATTCCTCACCGAGTGTCTCTCATTGTTGACGTTTTGTTGCTACTTTACCTTTTAATTTGTTTGAAATCTACTCCGTAATTCTGACAAAATAAAACACACTGATTAGTCCTCACCGGGGTCCACTTGACAAAATGATGACTCTGACTGGGATACAGTTCCTGAAGGTGCTGATTCTCACTTGGATACAGCTCCTGAAGTGCAGTCTCTCACTGGGATACAGTTCCTGAAGGTGCTGATTCTCACTTGGATACAGCTCCTGAAGTGCAGTCTCTCACTGGGATACAGTTCCTGAAGGTGCTGATTCTCACTTGGATACAGCTCCTGAAGTGCAGTCTCTCACTGGGATACAGTTCCTGAAGGTGCTGACTCTGACTGGGATACAGTTCCTCAAAGTGCTGATTCTCACTGGGATACAGTTAACATAGAACATAGAACACTACAGTACAAACAGGCCCTTCGGCCCACAAGTTGTGCCGAACACATCAAAACCTACCCAGCCATAGACCTATCTATAACCCCCAATCCCATTGGATCCCATATACTCATCCAGAAGTCTTTTAAAAGACCCCAGCGAGTTCGCCTCGACCACTACCGACGGCAGCCGATTCCATTCACTCACCACCCTCTGAGTGAAAAACTTTCCCCTAGCATCCCCTCTGTACTTGCTTTCCTGCACCTTAAATCTGTGCCCTCTCGTCACGACCATTTCAGCCCTGGGAAATAGTCTCTGAGAGTCCACCCTATCTATTCCTCTCAACATCCTGTAAACCTCTATCAGGTCGCCTCTCAACCTTCGTCTCTCCAGGGAGAACAGTCCCAGCTCCCTCAACCTGTCTTCATAAGGCATGCCTCCCAATCCAGGCAACATCCTTGTAAATCTCCTCTCCACCCTTTCAATAGCTTCCACGTCCTTCCTATAGTGAGGCGACCAGAACTGCGCACAGTACTCCAAGTGTGGTCTGACAAGATCCTATAAAGCTGCAGCATTACCTACTGACTCCTGAACTCAATCCCTCGATGAATGAAGGCCAGTACACCGTAAGCTTTCTTAACCACATCCTCCACCTGGGGGGCCGATTTGAGAGTCTTATGGACCCGGACCCCAAGATCCCTCTGCTCTTCCACACAGCTAAGACTCCTATCTTTGATAGTGTACTCATTCATCCCGTTGGATCTGCCAAAATGGACCACAACACATTTATCCGCGTTGAAGTCCATCTGCCACTTCTCCGCCCAGTCTTGCATCCTGTCGATGTCATGCTGCAACTTTTGACATCCCTCCAGACCATCCACCACACCACTGACCTTCGTGTCATCGGCGAACTTACTCACCCATCCCTCCACTTCCTCATCCAGGTCATTTATGAAAATGACAAACAGCAAGGGTCCTAGAACAGATCCCTGGGGCACTCCACTGGTGACCTACCTCCATGCAGAAAAAGAGCCATCCACAACCACCCTCTGCCTTCTGCAGGCAAGCCAGTTCTGGATCCACAAGGCCAAAGCCCCTTGGATCCCATGGCCTCTCACCTTCTCAAGAATTCTTGCATGTGGGACCTTGTCAAATGCCTTGCTGAAGTCCATGTACACCACGTCCACTGCTTTTCCTTCGTCAATGTGTTCAGTCACATTTTCGAAGAACTCAATTAAGCTCGTAAGGCACGACCTTCCTTTTACAAAACCATGCTGACTATTTCTAATCAACCTAAACTTCTCCAAATGCTCGTAAATCTTGTCCCTCAGAAGCCTCTCCATCAGCTTACCAACCACTGAGGTCAGACTCACCGGTCGGTAATTTCCAGGACTATGCCTGTTCCCTTTCTTGAAAATAGGGACCACATCCGCAATCCTCCAATCCTCCAGAACCTCTCCCGTCTCCATCAACGACACAAAGATCATCGCCAGGGGCTCTGCAATGACATCCCTCACCTCCAGTTCCTGAAGGTGCTGACTCTCATTGGGATACAGTTCCTGAAGGTGCTGACTCTCACTGGGATACAGTTCCTGAAGGTGCTGACTCTCACTGGGATACAGTTCCTGAAAGTGCTGACTCTCGCTGGGATATAGTTCCTGAAAGTGCTGATTCTCACTGGGATACAGTTCACACTTCTTTAACCCGTGATTATCCCTCTCTCCACTCATATTGTGTATACCTGTAATGACATGTTTACCAGTAAAGACTCTCATTCCAATCATAATCTTGACATTGTGTCTCTCTCTGTATATACCATGTTTCTGAAATCTATGTGCACTCACCTGATGAAGGAGCAGCGCTCCAAAAGCTCGTGATTCCAAATAAGCCTGTTGGACTTGAACCAGGTGTTGTGAGACTTCTTGCTGAGCTCACCTCAGTCCAATGCTGGCATCTCATTATCAGAGTGGACAGAGTCTTGTCTTACATTGCTAAAGGATTCACAATAACTTGGGATAAGAGTCTGGATGAATGAGGGTGTTTAGTAATATTTACTGGAGGTAATTTTTGACCTGGGTGTGATAACCCACTTTACATCTCTCCCAACTTTTATTTACACTGATCACAGCAATGTGGAAATTAGCTTCACAGTTGTAGCATTTGCCTCAGTAAAGTCGGCAGTTCCAAACTGTGACAGCAGTAGGTGGTCTATCATTGTTTGGGAGCAGAGATGTGATGGCTGCTACTGCTGTTACACCAGCAGGTGACAGAGTCGCACCACAAAGTACAAAGAGGGCAGTGGGATTTCATACTGTGTGTGAGAGATCACATTGTGTGCAGAGGAATTAACTGGACATGCCCTCTGTATCAATAATGAATTAACACTCCCACTCTCAGCATTGCATGCTTCAATCAGTTTATTTTATTTCACCAGAATTATAAAGAATATTTTTACACAAAAACTAAAGCAGGAGGAGGCCATTTGGCCATTCCAGCTGCTCTGCTATTTATTTTGATCATGGCTGATCATCAAATTCAATATAAGAACATAACATAAGAACATAAGAAATAGGAGCAGGAGTCGGCCATCTAGCCCTTCGAGCCTGTCCTGCTATTCAATAAGATCATGGCTGATCTGAAATGGATCAGCTCAATTTTCCTGCATTCTCCCCATAGCCCTTAATTCTCTTGTCTGTCAGAAACCTATCTACCCCTGACTTAAATATATTCAGCGAGGTAGTCTCCAGCACTTCAATGGGCAGAGAATTTCACAGATTCACCACGTTTTGAGTGAAGAAGTTCATCCTCAACTCCGATCTATACGGCGCCCCCCCCCCCCGGCTTAATTTGAAGCTGTGCCTTCTAGTCCTGCTATCCTTTCTAAACGGGAAGAATCTCTCTACCTCTACCATATCTATCCCCTTCATTATCTTATACGTCTCTATAAGATCCCCCCTCAGCCTTCTAAACTCCAATGCATACAGACCCAGACTATTCAATCTCTCTTCTTGGCTAACCCCCTCATCTCCGGTATCAGCCTAGTGAACCTTCTCTGCACTCTCTCCAAGGCCAATATATCCTTCTGCAAATGCGGTGACCAGTACCCTGTAAGTTGCAGCAAGACTTCCCTGCATTTATATTCTATCCCCTCGCTATAAAGGCCAACATCCTATTCACCTCCTTGATCACCTGCTGCATCTGCAGGCTGGGTTTTTGCAATTCGTGCACAAAGACCTCCAGGTCCCTTTGCACTGTAGCAAGCTGCAGCTTTTCGCCTTTTAAATAATAATCCCTCCTACAATTATTTCTCCCAAAGTGGATAACCTCACACTTGCTAACATTATACTCCATCTGCCAGGTCCTCGCCAACTCACTCAGCCTATCCAGATCTCTCTGCAGACTTGGCACACCTTCCACGCAATTTGCTTTTCCATTCATCTTCGTGTCATCAGCAAATTTCGTAACCCTGCACTCATACCCCTCATCCAGATTGCCTATGTAAATGGTAAACAGTTGAGGTCTCAGCACCGATTCATGCGGCACTCCACTAGTCACCAACTGCCAGCAGAATAGCACCCATTGATTCCAACTCTCTGCTTCCTATTAGACAACAATCCTCAATTCACGCTAACACCTTACCTCCAGCTCCGTGCCCTCTAACCTTCTGCAGCAATCTTTTGTGAGGCACCTTATCAAACGCCTTTTGGAAATCTAAAAACACCACATCCACCAGTTCCCCTCTGTCTACTGCACTCAGCACATCCTCATAGAAATCCAATAAATTCATCAAATATGACTTCCCCTTGACAAATCCATGCTACGTCTGCTTGATCAAACCATTCTTTTCTATGTGCCTTGCTATTTCTTCTTTAATGACGAATTCTAGAATTTTTCCAACAACAGACGTTAAATTAACTGGCTTATAATTCCCTGCCTTTTGTCTGCTACCTTTTTTAAACAGCGGCATAACATGAACTATTGTCCAATCTTCCGGCACTTCTCCAGAGTCCAGCGAATTTTGATAAATAATTACTAAGGCATCTGCTATCACCTCTGCCATTTCTTTCAGAACCCTGGGATGCATTCCATCCGGTCCCGGGGACTTGTCTACTTTCAGTCCCGTTAGTCTATCAAGCAGGACCTCTCTAGTGACAGTAATCACATTAATCCTTCTATCATTAATATCCGGCAAACAATTTGTATCTTTCCCTGTGAAGACCGACACAAAAAACTTGTATCCTGATCCCTTCCTCCCACCCCTTTAATTCCAAGAGCGAAATCTAATTTCTTCTTGAAATCACGCAATGTTTTTGCCTCAACTACTTTTTGTGGGACTGAATTCCACACATTCACCATCCTCTGGATGAAGAAATTTCTCCTCACGTCAGTCGTAAAAGGTTTAACCCTTATCCTTAAACTGTGATCCCTAGTTCTGGACTCCCGTATCATCAGGAACATTCTTTCTGAATCTACCCTGTCTAACCCTGTTAGAATTTTATACGTTTCTATAAGATCCCCTCTCACTTTTCTAAACTCCAGTGAATATAATCCTAACCAACTTAGTCTCCTCTTATGACAGACCAGCCATCCCAGGAATCAGCCTGGTAAATCTTCTCTGCATCAATAATTAACAAACGCTGCAACTCCCAGCATTGCAAGCTTCAATCAGTTCTTTTTATTTCACTAGAATTGCTAAGAACATTTCAATCAAATTAAAAGGTAAAATAGCAACAAAATATAGATATGAGAGACACTCGGTGAGGAAATAGAGATCAGTGAGATGATGAGAGAGAAATCCCATCAAGCAATCCCAGAGTATTCGATTGAGAGACGCTTATCAGTGTGACTCTTGTTCCCATCACCATTGCTTCATTGCAAGCTGGAGTTATCAGGTGGTCTTGCATTGCTTTAGGTCATAGCCCACAAGCTTGTGGCTGAAGATGTTTTCATTCTTTTTGAAGCAAATTGCAGCTGTAACATCACAGTCACACACATTCTTGGACCATTTTTGCTTTGCTATCAAATCATTGTCTGCAAAAGAAAGGAGAGTAACCAAATGTACACACTGTTATATACGGATATACACCCAAATGTACACGCATTAATATATGTACTCATGTTGTGGATGAGTTTAAACATATGAGAATTTGCAATGTTGCGGAAATCATTATTCTTGCAGGTTTCTTAATGTTGTGGGTGATCCATAAAGATTGAGGGATCGGTAATGTTATTGAGGCTTCCAAGTATATGGGGTAAGAAATGTCGTGGTTTTTCTATAACATGTTCATTTCGACAGATGAAATTAACAGATCAGAATCACATCACAGTGAGAAGCAGCAAACCATCTGTGTATCCCAGTGAGAGTCAGCAAACTCAGGAACTGTATCCCAGTGAGAGTCAGCAAACTCACAAACTGTTCCCCAGTGAGAGTCAGCACCTTCAGGATCTGTATCCCATGAGCGTCAGCACTTTCAGGAACAGTATCCCAGTGAAACTCAGCACCTTCAGGAAGTGTATCCCAGTGAGAATCAGCACCTTCAGGAACTATACCCAATGAGAGTCAGCACCTTCAGAACCTGTATCCCAGTGAGAATCAGCACCTTCAGGAACTGTATCTCAGTAAGAGTCAGCACCTTCAGGAACTGTCTCCCAGTGAAATTCAGCAACTTCAGGAATTGTATCCCAGTTAGAGTCAGCACCTTCAGGACATATATCCCAGTGAGAGTCAGCATCTTCAGGAATTGTGTCTCAGTAAGAGTCAGCACCTTCAGGAACTGTCTCCCAGTGAAATTCAGCAACTTCAGGAATTGTATCCCATGAGAGTCAGCACCTTCAGGAACTGTATCCCAGTGAGAGTCAGCTCACTTCAGGAACTGTATCCCATGAGAGTCAGCTCACTTCAGGAACTAGATAATACAGTTTCAAAGTAAACAGTCTCTCCATGGAGAAGGAGAGGAGGAGAAAGTTATTTCTTCAATGGGAGGTTAGTATTTAGAATGCTTCACCCAGGGGACAGTGGAGCCTGCGATCCCTGGTTATGAGGACAGGCAGCAACGTGAAGGTCGCAATGAGATCAGCCATGAACTTAGAGCAAACCAGAGTGGGTTTGAACCCATTGACCTGCAATGGCGCCTGGCCAAGTGAACTCTTGATTTTAAAATCTTGTTTCCAATGCTTCAGTGGTCGTGCCATCACTATATTTGCAATCTTCCCCAGCCCCATCAAACTTCCCAAACTCAGAACTCCACTAGTTCTGCTCCCTTGTGTATTCCTGATTTCAGTCGCTCCTAAGCTCTGGAATTTCCTGCCTTCACTTTTCTGCCTGGATTGAAACATTGCTTAAACCCTCTTTAGAACATAGAACAATACAGCACAAACAGGCCCTTCGGCCCACGAGTTGCGCCGATCACATCTACCAATCTACAGACCTATCTAAAACCCCCTATCCTATTTGTTTCCATATACTCATCCAGAAGTCTCTTAAAAGACCCCAGTGAGTTTGCCTCAACAACCTCCGACGGCAGTCGGTTCCATTCACTCACCACCCTCTGAGTGAAAAACCTACCCCTGACATCTCCTTTGTATTTGCTTCCCTGCACCTTAAATCTGTGTCCTCTCATAGTGACTATTTCAGCTCGGGGAAATAGTCTCTGAGAGTCCACCCTATCTATTCCTCTCAACATTTTATAAACCTCTATCAGGTCGCCTCTCAACCTACGTCTCTCCAGTGAGAAGAGTCCCAGCTCCCTCAACCTATCTTCATAAGGCCTGCCTCCCAATCCAGGCAGCATCCTTGTAAATCTCCTCTGAACTCTCTCAATAGCCTCTACATCCTTCCTATAATGAGGCGACCAGAACTGCGCACAATACTCCAACTGGGGTCTGACAAGAGTCTTATAGAGCTGCATCATTACCTCCTGACTCCTGAACTCTATTCCTCGATTAATGAAGGCCAGTATACTGTACGCCTTCTTGACCACTTCCTCCACCTGCGAGGCCGATTTAAGAGTCCTATGGACCCGGACCCCGAGATCCTTCTTCTCTACAACACAGCTAAGAGTCCTACCCCTTATATTGTACTCCTTCATCCTATTATTCCTGCCAAAATGAACCACTGCACATTTATCTGCGTTGAAGTCCATCTGCCACTTCTCCGCCCAGTCTTCATCCTGTCTATGTCCTGCTACAACTTTTGGCATCCCTCCAGACCATCCACAACACCAGCGATCTTTGTATCGTCAGCGAACTTGCTAACCCATCCCTCCACTTCCTCATCCAGGTCATTTATGAAAATGACAAACAGCAGGCGTCCCAGAACAGATCCCTGGGGCACTCCACTGGTTACCGACCTCCATGCAGAACAAGACCCATCCACAACTACTCTCTGCCTTCTGCCGGCAAGCCAGTTCTGGATCCACGAGGCCAAAGTCCGTTGGATCCCATGCCCTCTCACCTTCTCTAGAAGCCTTGCATGTGGGACCTTATCAAACGCCTTACTAAAGTCCATGTACACTACGTCCACCGCCCTTCCTTCGTCAATGAAACATCCAAGGTCAGCTTCAGATGACCAGAAGCTTTGTCAAAGATAGACAAGATAGACAAGTCGCCGGGACCGGATGGGATGTACCCCAGGTTATTGTGGGAGGTGAGGGAAGTGGTTGCAGAGTCCCTGGCGATGATCTTTGCGTCGTCCATGGAAACGGGAGAGGTTCCGGAGGATTGGAGGATTGCGGATGTGGTTCCTATCTTTAAGAAAGGGAACAGGGATAGTCAGGAAATTACCGAACTGGTGAGTTTGACTTCAGTGGTTGGTAAGCTGATGGAGAGGCTTCTGAGGGATAAGATATATGAACATTTGGAGAAGTTTGGACTGATTAGAAATAGTCAGCATGGTTTTGTCAAGGGCAGGTCATGCCTTACGAGCCTAGTTGAGTTCTTATAAGATGTGTTCAGTCACATTTTCGAAGAACTCAACTAGGCTCGTCTTTTAAAGTGTGATCACTGTGGTAAGATCAAAGCCAATTTAGACACAGCTTGTGCTCCAACCCCCTCCCCTTTAACCCACCCCTTATGTGTCAGCAATTCTCATTCAAGCCCTTCTCTGGCTATACTGCACTCTCCCAATCAGAATCTCCTGCAGTGGATACACTGAGACCCCCCCCCCCAACTCCCCCCCTCACAACTTCCCCCCCCAATCCCCCCCCCCCAAAAACCCCCCCCCAACACCCTCCCCCCCACCCACCACCCCCACCACTACCCACACCACCCTCCCCTTCCACCACCACCTCCCCACCCACCACCACCACCCCCCCCACACCATCCACCACCCTCCCTCCCCTATCACCACCACACCACCCCACAGTAGAGAGTTACTGGGGGTAATTTATAGGGAGTTACTGGAGAAATTTATTGGAAGTTACTGAGGGTAATTTATAGTGAGTTACTGGGGGTAATTTATAGGGGGTACTGGGGGTAATTTATATGGAGTTACTGGGGGTAATTTTTAGTGAGTTACTGGTGACATTTTATTAGGACTTATTGGAGAAATTTTATCAGTTGTTACTAAAGTTAATTTATATGGAGTTCCCAGAAAACTTTCATAGGGACTTATGGAAGAAATTTTATAGGGAATTGATGTGGGAAATTTCAGGGAGTTACTGGGGTATTTTATAGATAGTTACTAAGGTAATTTATGGGGGATTATGGGGATAATTTATTAAAAGCAACTGGCTATCCACTCTGTCTCTGCCCATTGTAATTTTGTAGACCTCTATCAGGTCTCTCCTCAGTCTCTATCTTTCTAGTGATATGGATCCTAGTTTATTCAACTTCTCCTCATCGTCAACATCCTCAAGACCAGGCAACATCCTGATGAACCTTCTTTGCCCTTTCTCCCAAAGCTTCCATGTCCTTCCTTGTCATGTTTGTCTTGAGTGAGACGCATGTTATTTCACAAGATATTAATTTGATGATCCAGATGCCACCTTCAGGAACTGTATCCCAGTGAGAATCAGTACTTTGTCAAGTTGACCCCATTGAGGATCTGTATCTTCAGTGATTAATACATTCCCTTATAGATGAGGAATGTGTGAGGAATATTGTCTGAAAGGAGCTTTTTTTGGGCAAGTGTTAATCTTGCTGCATTGTAGCTTTAGGTATGTGAGTTTGGGAGAGAGCTGAAGGTGTGTGCTGTGGAATTCACAATGACATCTGAGAATGTGTCAATTCGATGGACAAACCATGACTGGGTATTTTTGAGCGGGTTTCTGAGAATTGAAATGGTGATGATGATCCACATTGCCCCTCATTCTCCTATCTTTGCATGTTCTGTTTTGACTCTCTGCCTTCATTGGAATTGCCTACACCTGCTGGAATTGTTCATTTCCCCTCGGCACCCTGATCATCCAGAATGGTTCCTGTATCAGTAATTAACAAACACTGCGACTCCCAGCATTGCATGCTTCAATCAGTGTGTTTTATTTCACCAAAATTGCAAAGCACATTTCAAACAAATTAAAAACAGCAACAAAATGTAGATATGAAAGATACTCGATGAGGAATTAGAAATCAGTGGGACAGTGAGAGAGAAATCTCATCAATCAGACCCGGAATATACGATTGGAGAGATGCTTGTCAGTGTGACTCTCAGTCCCATCACCATCGCTTCATTGCAAGTTGGAGTTATCAGATGGTCTTGCAGTGATTTTGGTTATATTTCACAAACGTTTGGTTGAATGTGTTCTCATTGTCTTTGAAGCAGATTGCAGCTGTAATATCACAGTCACACAACTTCCCAGGACATATTTCCTTTGCTGTCAAATTATTGTCTGCAAAAGAAAGGAGAGTTACCAAATATACATAGTGTGAAATATGCGCTATCATGTAAAGAAGTACACCCGAATGTACACACATTAATGTATACACTCGTTGTGGGGGAGTTTAAAGATGTGAGAATTTGCAATGTTGCAGGAATCATTATTCTTGCAGGTTCCTTAATATTGTGGGTGATCCATAATGGTTGAGAGATAACGTTATTGAGGCTTCCAAATATATGGGGCAATAAATGTCATGGGAGGTTCCCTAACATGGTGATTCGTACGAGTGAAATAAACAGCTCAGAATCACATCACAGTGAGAAGCAGCAAACCATATGTGTATCCAGTGAGAGTCAGCACCTTCAGAAACTGTATCCCAGTGAGAGTCAGCAACTTCATGAACTGTATCCTAGTGAGTGTGAGCACGTGAGTGTATGCGTAAGAGTGGGGTCATATGTGTCTTGGTTCTGACTTCAACTGGTTTGGATTATATCAATTCTATTTTATTCATAACTACTGCAGTAAATTTGTGGCATAGTGGTTCATGCCGCTGCTTCACAGCACAGGAACATGGTTCAATTCCCAGCTTGGGTCACTGTCCGTGTGGACTCTGCACGTTCTTGCCTTATTTGTGTGTGTTTCTTCCGAGTGCTCCTGTTTCCTGTGACATCTGTCACTTAAAACAAGCTGGAACAGGTTGTGTCCATACTCATTGGAGTTGAGAAGAGTGAGAGGTGATTTTCCTGAAACATATGAAATTCTGTGATGGCTTGTCAGGGATAGATGCTGAGAGGCTGTTTCCCCTCCTGGGGGGAGATCTGGACTTAGATTATACAGTTTCAGAGTAAAAGGTCTGTGAAGAAGGAGAGGAGGAGAAAATTATTTCTTTGGTGGGTGGTTAGTATTTAGAATGCTTCACCCCAGGGAGCAATGGAGTCTGGGACCCCTGGTTATGGAGATAGGCAGCAACGTGCAATTAAAGTCACAATGAGATCAGCCATGAACTTAGAGCAAACCAGAGCAGGTTTGAACCTGTCGACCTGGAATGCCGCCTGGCCAAGGGAACTCTTGATTTTAAAATCTTGTTTCCAAGGCTTCTGTGGCCATGCCCATTGCTATATTTGCAATCTTCCCTAGCCCCATCACCCTTCCTGATTTCAGCACTCCATTAATTCTGCTCCCTTGTATATTCCTGATTTCAGTCATTCCCAAGCTCTGGAATTCCCTCCCTCCACCTTTCTGCCTAGATTGAGACATTCCTTAAACCCTCTTTGACTGAAGCTTTTGGTCATCTGAAGCTGACCTTGGATGTTTCATGACTCTAATGGGATCAGATAAAAGCTGCTGTTTACATTGCTGATGTTGACCTGTTGAAGGAAGGGAGGGGACAGCGAGTCAGGAAAATCCCCAGGAAGGAATAGATTTTATTTGGGTTTTTACTCACCACACTTGGGGACTCCATTATCGCAGGTAAAATGGTATGCTACATCTGCCATAAAGCACCCAACTTTCAGGGCTTCATCGTAACAGTCATCGTGCACTTGGCAGCATCTAAACAGGTTGACAAACAGGAGATAACATTTCAGATTGAAGTTTTCTCTTGGCGAGACTGAAACTCAGTCAGAGGTGAATAATTCCAGCCTCAGTTCCTTGGAGTTTTCAGGAATGAAAGGTTAATCCTCAGGGAATACATTCCTTTGAACTGAGGGAATAAGGGGAGGGGGGTTCCTCTTTTGTTTCAACACATTTGTTTATTGGGGATAAAGTGGGTGGTGGGAGGGAGAAACTTTCTCAAAAAAGCATCCAATCAGATGACAAAAGGTCTGTTCACTTTCCAATTGGCCTGGAATAGTGGGGCATCCACAGAATGGACTAATGGTAGCATGGAGGAGGAATGTTTGGAGCTGGGAGGTGGTATCATGAATAGTCGATGAATATTGACGATTATTCTTCACACTCACATCATCAAACCGATATTTTGTGAAAGAATATCACATCCAGTTCAAGACAAGCATGACAAGGGAAGGACGTGGAAGCTTAAGGAGAGAGGGCAAAGAAGGTTCACCAGGATGTTGCCTGGTCCCCAAGGTTTTGACGATGAGGAGAAGTTGAATAAACTAGGATCTATTTAACTGGAAAGATGGAGACGGAGAGGAGACCTGATCAATGTCTATAAAATTATGAGCAGCAGAGACAGAGTGGATAGTCAGAGAGTTTTTATAAATTACCCCCAGTAATTCCCTATAAATTACCCCAGTAACATCTTGTAAATTACCCACTAACCTTGTCTTAATTATCCCCAGTAACTATGTATATTACTTCAGTAACCCCCTAAAAATTGCCCCCACTGATACCCTATAAATTACCCCCAGTATCTCTCTATAAATTACCCCTAGTAACTCCCTATAAATTACCTCCAGTGACTCGCTATAAATTACCCCCAGTAACTCACTATAAATTACCCCCAGTAACTCACTATAAATTACCCCCAGTAACTCCCTATAAATTATAAATCTGTTTCTCAATCAGCACAAACATTCACATCTTGGTTTCACGGAGAGTATTTTTTTACACAGGAATGCTCTCATTTACCTGTCAACTGCATCCACTGGCTGATTCCCATTCCCTCCAAGTCTACAGGTGCAGCCATAGTTGACGAAGTGCCCTATTTTAAACTTCGTTTTGGTGCAATCAAAAACACGTTTGAAGTTCATTAAATGTCTCCATAAAGTGGAGGTGCCCTGTGCAGGGATCCACATTGCTACAAGAGGACAACAGAATAAATCACTGTATTAGAAAGCCCAGAATCAGAGCCAGCAGAAAAACAATTTAACAACACGTGGATTGCAAAAACCAGAACAACCTGCAGAAGAATATTTGTGAATTTAACAGAAATTGTGTCTCAGAAACAGACCATTTGGCCCAACAATCCATGGCTGTGTCTGTCCCACACCAGGCTCCTCCCATTCATCTTCATTCAACCCAACCAGCAAAGCTTTCCATTCCTTTCTACCTCATGTGCTTACAAGCTTCCCCTTAAAGACATCAATAATATTCACACCAAACATTCCCTATGTGAGAGAATTTCACAATCCCAATATCAAACAATCCCAGGACAGGCATAGCACAGGGTTAGGTACAGAGTAAAGCTCCCTCTTCACTGTGCCCCATCAAACATTCCCATAACAGATACAGCATGGCGTTAGATACAGAGTAAAGCTCTCTCTCCAATATCCGCAATCAAATATTCCCAGAACAAGCACAGCATGGGGTTAGATAAAAAGTAATGCCCTCTCTGCAACATTTACATCAATACTCTCAGGACAGGTGCAGCATAGAGTTAGATACAGAGTAAAGCTCTCTCTACACTGTCGCATCAAACACTTCCAGGACAGGGTACAACACAGGATTGGATACAGAATAAAGCTCCCTCTACACTGTCCCCATCAAACACTTCCAAGACAAGCACAGCATGGGGTTAGATACAGACTAAATCTCTCTCTACATTGTCACATCAAACATTCTCCAGGACAGGTACAGCATGAGTTAGATACAAAGTGAAGGTCCCTCTACACTGTCCTTTCAAACACTCCCAGGTACAACACCAGGTTAGATGCAGAGTAAAGCTAACTTTACACAGTCCCCATCAATCATGTTCAGGACTGGTACAGTATGGGGTTAGATTCAGAGTAAATCTCCCTCTACACTGTCCCCCATCAAACACTCACAGTACAGGTACAGCACGGGTTGGATACAGAGTAAAGCTTCCTCTACACTGTCCCCATCAAACACTCCCAGGACAGGTACAGCACGGGTTGGATACAGAGTAAAGCTTCCTCTACACTGTCCCCATCAAACACTCCCAGGACAGACACAGCACAGGATTAGATACAGAGTAAAGTTTTCTCTACACTGTCCTCATCAAATACTCCCAGGACAGATACAACATGGGGTTAGATACAGAGTAAAGCTCCCTGTACACTGTCCCCATCAAACACTCTCAGGACAGGTACACCATGAGGTTAGGTACAGAGTAAACTTCCCTCTACACTGTCCCCCATCAAACACTCCCAGGACAGATACAGCACAGGGTTAGATACAAAGTAAAGCTTCCCCTACACTGTCCCCATCAAACACTCCTAGGACAGGTACAGCATGGGATTAGATACAGAGTAAAGCTCCCTCAAAACTGTTACCATCAAACACTCCCAGAACAGATACAACATGGGGTTAGATACAGAGTAAAGCTCCCTGCACACTGTCCTCATCAAGCACTCCCAGGAGAGGTACAGTACAGGGTTAGATACAGAGTAAAGCTCCTTCCACACTGTCCCCATCAAACACTTCCAGGACAGATATTTACATTTCCTTTAATCTTCTTTGTCATTGTCAGTTTATCTGTTCTGAATCATGCCCAGATTTTGAGCATTGTTTCATTTGCTATGACTCGCACTCCTCCAGCACATCCCTGAAATCTCCAGTTGATCACTTACCTCCGAGCATGATGAGGAGGATCACAAGGAGTTTCGGGGACTCCATGACTTCTCAATTCCTTCCAGAGTTGGATGATTGTCTCCTCGGTGCTCTGTCTCTTGTATCCTGCTCCAGAGGTGGTTACAATCCATATTTGTTCAGTAAATGCAAATAGGCTTCCAACCCCATTGGGCATTCATTCCAATTCTCACTGTGATCCAAGGTAGGAGCTGTTTGAAGAAGCTGTTATCATTGGGTGGTGCTGATGCGCTTGGTTTCATTGACTAACTTACTTGGCATTGAAGATATCTGAAAAGTAAAACAGTACAGATTGTTCACCACAATTCCCAGTCTAGTTTATTTAATCACAACAGTCAGATCAATGATCTCCTGATACTTCTCAGCGAGCATATTTACTGTGTTTTTGAGCACAGTAGTGACAGAGGATCTGGTGAACCGGTGCAACAACCCCTCCCTCAACATCAACAAAACAGATTGTCATCGAATTCAGGAAGCGTAAAGACGAATATGCCCCTATGTACAATGGGACAAAGTAGAAATGGTTGAGAACTTCAACTTTTTAGGTGTTCAGATCACTAACAACCTGTTCTGGTCCCCCCCATACCGACACTATTGTTAAGAAAGCTCACTAACGCCTCTACCTTTTCAGAAGACTAAGAAAATCTGGCATGTCCATTACAACTCTAACTAACTTTTACAGATGCACCATAGAAAGCATTCTTTCTGGTTGTGTCACAGCTCGGTATGTCTCCTGCTCTGTCCAAAAGTGCATGAAACAACAAAGGGTCGTGAATGTAGCCCAGTCCATCACGCAAACCAGCCTCCCATCCATTGACTCTGTCTACACTTCCCGCTGCCTTGGAAAAGCAGCCAGCATAATCACACCCTGGACATTCTCGCTTCCATTTTCTTCCATCGGGAAAAAGATACAGAAGTCTGAGGTCACGTACCAACCAAATCAGGAACAGCTTCATGCCTGCTGCTGTCAGACTTTTGAATGAAGCTAGCCAGCTCTAAATTGATCTTTCTCTATACCTTAGCTAAGACTAATGTTAATGACAACTCCCCAATTCAATGAGTTAATATTACTGTGGACACATATGCAGGGATGTTGCTTTTTTGTCAACTTTGGAATAAGCTGTGATGCACCACCTGGTTAAATATCCTGCCAAAACTTGCATTGCAGACTCACAGGTAAACAATGCGTCAGAGGATGGCAACAGGAATCTGGTTAATCAATACCGTCAGCATTTTAAGTAATGGTCCCATGGTGAAAGTCGAGACCTTCAGGAACTGTACCCCAGTGAGAGTCAGCACCTTCAAGAACTGTATCCCAGTGAGACTCATAACTTTCAGAAACTGAGGTCAAGATGAGGCATGAAGATTCAGTTAGTGCACTGGAGAGTTATAGATTAGCCAGGAGGGAGCGAAAGAGTGAGTTAAGAAGAGCTAAAAGGGGACACGAGAAGACTTTGCCTGATAGGATCAAGGAGAATCCTAAAGCTTTCTTTACATATGTTAAGAATAGAAGATTGGTTAGGGCAAGATTAGGGCCAGTCAGAGACAGCAGTGGGAAGTTGTGCGTGGAGCCTGAAGAGATTGGAGAGGCACTGAACAAATATTTCTCTTCAGTATTCACGCAGGGAAATGTAAATGTAGTTGTGGAGAACACTGGGATACAGGGTTGTAAACTGGATAGTATTGAAATAGATAAGGAGGTGTTAGATATTCTTGAGGGTTTGAAGTTAGATAAGTCCCCTGGGCCGGACGGGATTTACCCTAGGATTCTCTGGGAGGCAAGAGAGGTGATTGCAGAGCCTTTGGCTCTGATCTTCAGGTCGTCGTTGGTTACAGGTGTAGTGCCGGAGGACTGGAGGATAGCGAATGTTGTCCCGTTGTTCAAGAAGGGGAATAGAGACTTTCCTGGGAATTATAGACCAGTGAGTCTTACTTCTGTTGTGGCCAAAGTATTGGAAAGAATTATTAGGGATAGGATTTATAGTTATTTAGAGAGAAATGAATTGATTGGGGATAGTCAGCATGGTTTTGTGAAGGGTAGGTCGTGCCTTACTAACCTTATTGAGTTTTTTGAAAAAGTGACCAAAGAGGTGGATGGGGGTAAGGCAGTTGATGTGGTATATATGGACTTTAGTAAGGCGTTCGATAAAGTTCCCCATGGAAGGCTTCTGCAGAAAATGCAGATGTATGGGATTGAGGGTGATTAGCTAATTGGATTAGGAATTGGCTAGCTGATAGAAGACAGAGGGTGGTGGTTGATGGGAATTATTCATCATGGAGTTCGGTTACAAGTGGTGTACCTCAGGGATCTGTTTTGGGGCCTCTGCTGTTTGTAATTTTTATAAATGATCTGGATGAGGGTATAGAAAGATGGATTACTAAACTTGCTGACGACACCAAAGTCGGAGGAGTTGATAGTGAAGAGGGGTGTTATAGTTTGCAGAGAGACTTTGCAGAGCTGGGCCAAGAGGTGGTAAATGGAGTTTAATGTAGAAATGTGTGAGGTAATTCACTTTGGCAGAAATAACAAATGTGTAGAGTATAGGGCTAATGTAGGACTCTTAATAGTGTTGATGAACAGAGGGATCTCATTGTATATGTGCATAGATCCCTGAATGTTGGCACTCAAGTTGATAAGGTTGTTAAGAAGGCATACGGAGTCTTGGCTTTTATTGGTAGGGGGATTGAATTTTGGAGCCGCAACGTCATGTTGCAACTGTACAAAACTCTGGTGCGGCCGCACTTGGAGTATTGTGTACAGTTCTGGTCCCCACATTATAAGAAAGATGTGGAGGCATTGGAGAGGGTACAGAGGAGGTTTACCAGGATGTTGCCTGGTATGGAGGGCAGGTCTTATGAGGAAAGGCTGAGGGATTTGAGGTTATTTTCATTAGAGAGAAGGCGGCTAAGAGGTGACCTTATTGAGGCATATAAGATGATCAGAGGATTAGACAGGGTGGACAGTGATAGCCTTTTTCCTCGGATGGAGAAGACTATAGGGGACATAGTAAAGACTATAGGGACATAGAGAAGACTATAGGGGACATAGAGGGGACATAGCTTTAAATTAAGGGATGGTAGTTATGGGATGTAGGATGTAGTCAGAGGTATGTTCTTTACCCAGAGGGTGGTAAGGGTGTGGAATGCCCTGTCTGCAGCAGTTGTAGATGCGCCAAGTTTGGGGGCATTTAAGTGGTCAGTGGATAGGTTTATGGATGAAAATGGAATGGTTTAGGTTAGAGGGTAATTGCTTTTTCTCCATTGGTCGGCACAACATCGAGGGCCGAAGGGCCTGTACTGTGCTGTAATGTTCTATGATGTGTAAACTGTATCCCAATGAGAGTCATCAGTTTATCTATGTGGGCTCCAGTGAGGATCTGTACCTTCAGTAACTATTACATTCCCTCACGGATGAAGCATCGTGAGGAATATTGTCTGAAAGAAAGGGATAGTCTGGTGGGTTTCTGGGGAGGTGTTAATCTCACTGCGTTATATCTTTAGGTGTGTGAGTGTGGGAGAGAGCTGAAGATGTGTGCTATAGAATTCGCAATGACATCTGTGAATGTATCAGTTCAATGGACAAACCATGACTGGGTATTTTGAGACCTGTTTATGGGAATTGAAATGGTGATGATGATCCGCATTGCCCCTCATTCTCCTATCTTTGCATATTCTGTTTCGTCTCTCTGCCTTCAATGGAATTGCCTGCACCTGCTGGAATTTTCATCTCCTCTCGGCACTCTGACCATCCAGAATGGTTCCTGTATCAGTAATTATCAAAAGTTGCAACTCCCAGCATTGCATGCTTCAATCAGTGTGTTTTATTTCACCAGAATTGCAAAGCAGATTTCAAACAAATTAAAAGGTAAAACAGAAACAAAATGTAGATATGAGAGACACTCGGTGAGGATTAGAAATCAGTGAGACAGTGAGAGAGATATCCCATCAATCAACCCCGGAATATTAGATTGGGGAGACGCTTGTCAGTGTGACTCTCAGTCCCATCGCTTCATTGCAAGCTGGAGTTATCAGATGGTCTTGCATATCTGTCGGTGATAGCCCAAAAAGTTTTCATTAAATGTGTTCTCATTCTTTTTGATGCAGATTGCAACTGCAACATCACAGTCACACAACATCTTACAGGATTTTTGCTTTGCTATCAAATCATTCTCTGCAAAAGAAAGAAGTTACCAAATATACACCATGTGAAATATGCACTGTCATGTACAGATATACACTCGAATGTACACGCGTTAATGTACACAGTCATGTTGTGGATGAGTTTAAAGATGTGAGAATTTGCAATGTTGCAGGAATCATTATTCCTACAGGATCCTTAATGTTGTGGGTGATCGATAATGGTTGAGGGGTCGATAATTTTATTGAGGCTTCCAAATATATGGGGCAACAAATGTCATGGGAGAATCCCTAACATATTGATTTCTTTGGCTGAAATTAACAGACCAGAATCACATCACAGTGAGAAGCAGCAAACCATGTGTGTATCCCAGTGAGAGTCAGCACCTTCAGGAACTGTATCCCAGTGAGAGTCAACACTTTCAGGAACTGTATCCCAGTGAGAGTCAGCACTTTCAGGAGCTATATCCCAGTGAGAGTCAGCACCTTCAGGAGCTGTATCCCAGTGAGAGTCAGCACCTTCAGGAACTGTATCCCAGTGAGAGTCAGCACCTTCAGAAAATGTATCCTATTGAGAGTCAGCACCTTCGGAAACTGTATCCTAGTGAGAGTCAGCACCTTCAGGAACTGTATCCCAGTGAGAGTCAGCACCTTCAGGAGCTGTATCCCAGTGAGAGTCAGCACCCTCAGGAACTGTATCCTAGTGAGAGTCAGCAACTTCAGGAGCTGTATCCCAGTGAGAGTCAGCACCTTCAGTGTGTGTAGTGCATGACTGCGTGCGTAAGGGTGGGGTTATATGTGCCTTCATTCTGACTTCACCAACTGGCTAGGATTCTATCAATTCTATTTTATTCATAAGAATTGCTGCAAATTTGTGGCATGGTGGCACAGTGGTTAGCACTGCTGCTTCACAGCACAGGTTCACTTCCCAGCTTGTGTCACTGTCTGTGTGGAGTCAGTATGTTCTCCCTGTGTCTCCGTGGGTTTGTTCTAAGCACTCCGGCTTCCTCCCACAGTCCAAAAGACATGCTGGTTAAGTGCATTGGCCATTCTAAATTCTCCCTCAGTGTACCCGAATAGAGCTGAGGTACTAGGGGAGTTTCACAGTAACTTCACTGCAGTATCACTGTAAGCCTATTTGTGACACTACTAAGTAAACTTTAAACTTTATACCTCAGTTGATTAAACAGCTGAATAACTGCAAATCATTACTGAGTGATATTTCTTAACTGGAAACCTAAATTGATGAAACAAAATACATTGTAAGGCAGGTACCTGATTCACAGCAACCATATCTGCATGAAATATCTACAGCTCGAGGAACTGTGTGTCCGAGTGAATGAGCTGGGCTCCGGGTTTTGGATAGGGCAACAGCATCAGGGACAGATAATGTTCCCCCAGAAAGAAAGAAGTGGGTCCGTTCTGATCGACATTGCAGAGCTGCAGTTGTAAAGTGACTCAGGCTGGCAACTGATTGTTCAAAGGCAATTGACATTTTGCACGCAGAGGAAGAAAGTAAAAGGAAATGGGTGGATTGTTCATAAAAGATGAGATCAACATGGCAGTGAGTGAGAAATGATCTTGGCACAGAAGAATGTAAACACTTCTAGTTAAGCAAGGAGAGAGAGTGAAAGTAGGAAGCTATTGGCCAGTTCACCTGACATCTGTCACTGAAAAGAAGCTGCAGCAGGTTGTCTCCATACTCATTTGAGTTGAGAAGAGTGAGAGGTGATCTTACTGGAACATATGAAATTCTATACTGGCTTGTCAGGGGTAGATGCTGAGAGGCTGTTTCTCCTCCTTGGAAGGAATCTGGAACTAGATGATACAGTTTCAGAGTAAAGGGACTCTCCATGAAGAAGAAGAGGAGGAGAAAATTATTTCTGCAGTGAATGGTTAATATTTATAATGCTTCAGCCCAGAGAGCAGTGGAGCCTGGAACCGCTGGTTATGGGGACAGGCAGCAACGTGGAGTTAAGGTTGCAATGAGATCAGCCGTGAGCTTACAGCAAACCAGAGTGGTTTGAACCCATCGACCTGCAATGGTGCCTGGTCAAGGGAATACTTGATTTTAAGATCTTGTTTCCAATGCTTCAGTGGCCATGGCCGTTGCTATCTTTTCAATCTTCCCAGGTCCTATCACATTTCCTGATCTCAGCACTCCAACAATTCTGCTCCCTTGTTTCAATCTCTTCCAAGTGCTGGAATTCCCTCCTTCCACTTTTCTGCCTGGATTGAGACATTCCTTAAACCGTCTTTGACCAAAGCTTTTGGTCATCTGAAGCCAGTTTTGGATGTTTCATGACTCTAATGGGATCAGCTAAAAGCTGCTGTTGTACATTGCTGATGTTGATCTGTTGAGGGAAGGGAGAGGACAGGGAGTCAGAGGAAATTCCCAAGATTGGAATGGATTTTATTTGGGTTTTTACTCACCACACTTGGGCATTCCATTATTGCAGGTAGAATGGTATATTGCAATACTCGCACGGCACCCCATTTTCTTGGCTTCATTGTAACAGTCATCATGTACTTGGCAGCATCTAAACAGGTTGACAAACAGGAGATAACATTTCAGATTGAAGTTTTCTCTTGGCAAGACTGAAACTCAGTCAGAGGCTGAATAATTCCAACCCAGCCTCAAATCGGGTTGTCCTTGGGGTTTTCAGGAATGAAAGATTAATCCTCAGGGAACCCATTCCCTCGAACTGAGGGAATAAGGTCAGTGCTGCAGGGGGGTGGGAGTTTCCACTTTTGTTTCAACACATTTGTTTATTGGATATAAAGTGGGGGGTTGGGACAGAGAAACTTTCAAAAAAGCATCCAATCAGATGACAAAGAGTCTGTTCGTTTTCCAATTGGTCTGGAAAGGTGGGGCACCCCGAGAATGGACCAATGACAGCATGGAGAAGGGATGTTTGGAGCTGGGAGGTGGTGTCATGAATAGTCGATGAATATGGACAATTATTCTTCGCACTCACATCATCAAACCGATATTTTGTGAAAGAATATCGCATCCAGTTCAAGACAAACATGACAAGGAAAGGATATGGAAGCTTTGGGAGAGAGGGCAAAGAAGGTTCACCAGGATGTTGCCTGGTCTCAAGAGTGTTGATGATAAGGAGAGGTTGAATAAACTAGGATCCATTTAAGTGGAAAGATGGAGACTGAGAGGAGACCTGATAGAGGTGTCCAAAATTATCAGGGAATGAGACAGAATGGATAACCAGAGGGTTTTAGTCAATTATCCCCAGTACCCCCCTAAAAACTACTCAGTAACCCCCTATAAATTACCCCACTAACCTCCTCTTAATTATGCCCAGTAACTATGTATAAATTACTTCAGTAATCCTCAAAAATTGCCCCCACTGATGCCCCAGAAATTTTTCCAGTAACTCCCTATAAATTACCCCCAGTAACTCCCTATAAATTACCCCTAATAACTTTCTATAAATTACCCCCAGTAACTCCCTATAAATTGCCCCCAGTAACTCCATATAAATCACCCCAGTAACTCACTATAAATTATAAATCTGTTTCTCAATCAGCGCAAACACTCACATCTTGGCTTCATGGAGAATGTTTTTTTACACGGAATGCTCTCATTTTACCTGTCAATTGCATCCACTGGCTGGTTGCCTTTCCCTCCGAATATACAAAAACAGCCATAGTTGATGAAGTGCCCTATTTTGAACTTAGTTTTGGTGCAATCAAGAATACGTTTGAAGTTCCTTAAATTCTGCTGAATGGAGGTGCCCTGTTCAGGGATCCACACTGCTACAAGAGGACAACAGAATAAATCACTGTATCAGAACGCCCAGAATCAGAGCCAGCAGGACAACGATTTAACAACATGTGAATTGCAAAAAACCAGAATAACCTGCAGAAAAATATTTGTGAAGTTAACGGAAATTGTGTCTCAGAAACAGGTCATTCGGCCCAACAATCCATGGCTGTGTCTGTCCCACACCAGGCTCCTCCCATCAATCTTCACACGACCCAACTAGCAAAGCTTTCCATTCCTTTCTCCCTCATGCACTTACCAAGCTTCCCCTTAAAGTCATCAATAATATTCACACTCCCTATGCTAGAGAATTTCACAATCTCAACATCAAACAATCCCAGGAAAGGCACAGCACAGGGTACAGTATAAGGTAAAGTTCTCTCTCAACATTGTGCCTCATCAGACTCTCCCAGGACAGATACAGAACGGGGTTAGATACAGAGTAAAGCTCCCTCTATGTTGTCTGCAATCAAACACTCCCCAGAACAGATACAGCGCGGGGTTAGATATAGACTAAAGTTCCCTCTACAATGTCCCCATCAAACATTTCCAGGAAAGATACAGCACGAAGTTAGATACAGAGTAAAGTTCCCTCTATACTATCTCCATCAAACACTCTCAGGACAGGTGCAGCATGGGGTTAGATAAAGAGTAAAGCTCCCTTTACACAGTCCCCATCACATAGTCCCAGCACGGGGTTGGATACAAAGTAAAACTCCCTCTTCACTATGCCCCACCAAACATTCCTATAATAAGTACAGCATGGGGTTAGATACAAAGTAAAGCTCCCTCTACGTTCTCCTCATCAAACGCTCCCAGGACAGGTATTCACATTTCCTTTAACCTTCTTTGTCATTGACAGTTAATCTGTTCTGAATCATGACCAATTTTTGGGTGTTGCTTCATTTGATATTACCCACACTCCCTGAGGTCTCCAGTTGATCACTTACCTCCGATGAGGAGGATCACAAGGAGTTTCGGGGACTCCATGACTTCTCGATTCCTTCCAAAGTTCGATGATTGTCTCCTCAGAACTCTGTCTTTTGTATTCTGCTCCAGGGGTGGTTACAATCCATATTTGTTCAGCAGATGCAAATAGGCTTCCAACCCCATTGGGCATTCATTCCAATTCTCGCCATGATCCACGGTAGGAGCTGTTTGAAGAAGCTGTTGTCATTGGGTGGTGCTGATGCGCTTGGTTTCTTTGACTGACTTACTTGGCATTGAAGGTATCTGGAAAGTAAAACAGTACAGATTGTTCACCACAATTCCCAGTCTAGTTTATTTAATCACAACAGTCAGATCAATGATCTCCTTATACTTCTCAGCGAGCAGATTTACTGTGTTGTCGAGCACAGAAGTGACAAAAAGAATCTGGTGAACTGGTACAAAACAATAACACACTCCCAGCGTCAACGAAACAAAGAAGGTTGTCATCGAATTCAGGAAGCATAAAGACAAACATGTCCCTTTGTACAACGGGGATGAAGTAGAAATTGTTGAGACCTTCAAGCTTTTAGGTATTCAGATCACTAACAACCTGCCCTGGTCTCCCCATGCCGACACTATTGTTCAGAAAGCCTACCAACGCCACTACTTTCTCAGAAGACTAAGAGAATCTGGTATGTCTGATACAACTCTAACCAACCTTTATAGATGCACAATAGAAAGCATTCTTTCTGGTTCTATCACAACTCAGTATGGCTCCTGCTCTGTCCAAAACTGCAAGAAACAACAAAGGATTGTGAATGTAGTCCAATCTATCACACAAACCAGTCTCCCATCCATTGACTCTGTCTACACTTCCTGCTGCCTTGGAAAAAGCAGCCAGCATAATCAGTGACTTCACACACAGTTTTCTTTCTTATTCGATCAGGAAAAAGATACAAAAGTCTGAGGTCGTGTACCAACTGAGTCAGGAACAGCTTCTTGCCTGCTGCTGTAAGACTTTTGAATGAAACTGCCCCCCTCTAAATTGATCTTTCCCTACACCCAAGCTAAGACTATAACACTATATTCTTCACTCTCTCCTTTTCTTCTCTATGAACAGTATGCCTTGTCTGTATAATGCGCAAAAAACAATGCTTTTCACTGTATGCCAATACACGTGACAATAACAAAATCAAATTAAAAACCTCTTCACATCCCAAATATTAATGACAACTCCCCAATTCATTCAGTTAATATTACTGTGGATGTTCCTTTTTTGTCAACTTTGGAATAAGCTGTGATGCCCCACATAGTTAAGAATCCTCCAAAACTTGCATTGCAGACTCACAGGGAAACAGGGAATCCAATGCATCAGAGGATGATAACAGCAATCTCGTTAACCAGTACTTTTTGCTTTAAGTACTTTAAGTAATTGTCCCCCAGTGAGAGTCAGCACCTTGAGGAACTGTATCTCAGTGAGAGTCAGCATCTTCAAGAACTGTATACCAGTGAGAGTCAGTACCTTCAGGAACGGTATCTCAGGGAGATTTAGCATCTTCAGAAACTGTATCTCAGTGAAATTCAGCATCTTCAAGAACTGTATCCCAGTGAGTCTCAGCACCTTCAAGAACTGTATCCCAGTGAGTCTCAGCACCTTCAGGAACTGTATCTCAGTGAGATTCAGCACCTTCAGGAATTGTATCCCAGTGAGAATCAGCACCTTCAGGAATTGTATCCCAGTGAGAATCAGCACCTTCAGGAATTGTATCCCAGTGAGAGTCAGCATCTTCAGGAACTGTATCTCAGTCAGAGTCAACACCTTCAGGAACTGTATCCCAGTGAGAGTCAGCACCTCCAGGAACTGTATCCCAGTGACAGTCAGCACCTTCAGGAACTGTATCCCAGTGAGAGTCAGCACCTTCAGGAACTGTATCCCAGTGAGAGTCAGCACTTTTTCAAGTTGACCCCAATGAGAATCTGTGCCTTCAGTAATTAATACATTCCCTCACGGATGAGACGTGTGAAGAATATTGTCTAGTTTCTATGTTTCTGTTATTGAGAAAACGATGAACAAGGAGGGGAAAAATTTGAGGACTGAGAGTTAGTTAGTAATATAAAGGTGGATAGTCAGAGTTTCCACTGATATTTCAATAAAAGAATTAACAAAGTAAGGATTGGCCGGATTGAAATTGTCTTGGGAATTGATGATGGAATCGCACATTGCCTTATCTATGGAGGACACAAATAGCATCTCAGCATTAGTGTTTTATTTCCCCAGAACTGGAAACTACATTTTGAATTTATTCAAGATAAAAGAGCAACAAGATGTGAATACGAAGGACACTTGGTGAAGAATTAGAAATCAGTAACACGATGAGAGAGAAATCCCATCAATCACACCCGATATATTCGATTAAAGATTCGCTGGTCAGTATGACTTTCAGTCCAATCACCATCACTTCATTGTAAGCTGGAGCTAGGGACGGTCTTACACAGGGTTTCAATATTATCCGCAACTTGGTGTTGAATTTGGCACTTTGTTTCCTGAAGCTCAGGGCAGATTCCACATCACAGTGCACACTTTCCTCCCACATTGTAAACTTGTCAGCCACGAATCAGCTTCAAAAGAGGACAGAGCACCTAAATATACGCCGTCTAAAGTACATGCTGTGATGTGTACATGGATACATATACTTGAAAATACACACAGTAATGTACACACTAATGTTGTGGGGGCAGAGGGGGTTAAAAATGTGAGATGCAATGCTTTAAACATCTTTATTACTATTGACCCCTTGATGTCGTGGGTGTTCTACAGCAGTTGAGGGCCCTATAATGTTCTTGAAGCTTCCTAATATACAGACACCTGACTTCGTACAATGATGTGCAAGAGGCCATTCTCAAATTCCAGTACTGGCGGTTACAGGTGTATAAATCATACTGTTAAATCATACAAATACTGGGCAATATTGAAATCAGTGCATTGAGCATTTATGATAAGGTAGAACCATCTCCCCATTTCTGATCATTTGTTTAATTGGCTGATTTCTTTTTCACCAAAATAGGAGACAGTGGGAACACTGGAGTTTGAGAGAGACATGAGCTTCTGTCTGAGCCCAGAATATTGGTGCATACTAGTGCGTGAATGCCTTGTCCTGGTGCTCACTGGTGCATGAACACGATGTCCTGCTGCACACTAGTGTGTGAGCCCAGTGTCCTGGTGCACACAAGTGTGTGAGCCCACTGTCTTAATATGCATTAGTGTGTGAGCCCAGCATTCTGGTGCACACAAGTGTGTGAGCACTATGTCCTGCTGCACCCGAGTGTGTGAGCCCAGTGTCCTGGTGTACACAAGTGTGTGAGCACTATGTCCTGCTGCATCCGAGTGTGTGAGCCCAGTGTCCTGGTGTACACAAGTGTGTGAGCACTATGTCCTGCTGCACACTAGTGTATGAGCCTAGTTTCTTAGTGTGCACTAGTGTGTGAGCCCAGTGTCTCGGTGCACACAAGTGTGTGAGCACTATGTCCTGGTGGATCATGTTGTGTGCCCTTCTCCTGACCTTTTATCTGCGTGTGGAGTTTTTGCCCACACTAATATTCACCATTCTGCTTCACACTGATTCCAGGATGTGCACCCAAGATCACTCATTGCAGTGTGTTGTTGAGTGACTCCCTCCTGTCTGACACATGTCAACATTCCCTCATGAGAATTCTCTATTACATCCTGAGAACTGTTGACTTGTTGCTGTTCCAAGAATACTGGATATTTGTTCACCAGTCAATGTTTCTGAAAGAACCAAGCTGTCCAGAAATGTCAAGGTTATGTTTAAATAGTTTTGACACTGCTCCAATGTGTGACTGAGAGACATTATTCTCTCCTCATCTGCTGAGTTGTTTACCTGCAGAATCTCCCAGTGCATTCACTTCTCAATTATACGAGAAATTCTACACTGCCCTTCATTGACAGGTCAGTGCAAGGGAGGGACAAGTACATGGACAGATTGCAACTTAACTGAGACAGGTAATATGAATGAAGGTTTATTGCTGGTGCATCCTGGCCTTGCTGTGAGTGACAGCTCTCTCCCTCCGGACTCTCCCAACATCTCCATCACACGCTCCTTGAATGCAATGAGGGTACACAGCTCAGAGAACCCTCCCCACCTCCGGCCTTTAACTTCCTCCTGTAGTAGTGGGCCATTTTCTCCTGCAGGAACACAAGAGGGGATCCAAAGCTGGAAGGCTGGAAGGGCAGCGGGTTTCGGGGTGTAAAGGGGGCAATCGGGTTGTGTCTGTCGGAAGGCAGGGGTTGTGAAACTGGGTGCAAGAAGGGTGGGAGATGGGTGTTCGGGCACGAGGGCTGTATGGAGACCGGGAGTGGGGGGGGGGGGGGGGATGGTGTCAGGGAATGGATTAACATGGACATTCCAGACACGACAGACAGGACTGATGTCAGGATGGAGACTCACCCTTGCTGTCCCAGGGAGGTCATTTATTTACTTAGAAATATTTTGGGAAAAACCTGACTCTCACTGGGATACAAGTCCTGAAAGTGCTGACCCTCGCTGGGTACAGTTCCTGAAGGTGCTGACTCTCACTGGGATACAATTCCTGAAGGTGCTGAATATTACTGGGATACAGTTCCTGAAGGTGCTGACTCTCACTGGGATACAGTTCCTGAAGGTGCTGACTCTCACTGGGATACAGTTCCTGAAGGTGCTGATTCTCACTGGGATACAGTTCCTGAAGGTGCTGACTCTCACTGGGATACAGTTCCTGAAGGTGCTGACTCTCACTGGGATAAAGTTCCTGAAAGCGTTGACTCTCACTGGGATACAATTCCTGAAGATGCTGACTCTCACTGGGATAAAGTTCCTGAATGCGTTGACTCTCACTGGGACACAGTTCCAAGATGCTGACTCTCACTGGGATAAAGTTCCTGAAAGCGTTGACTCTCACTGGGACACAGTTCCAAGATGCTGACTCTCACTGGGATACAATTCCTGAAGATGCTGACTCTCACAGTTGCGAAAGATGCTGACTCTCACTGGGATACAATTCCTGAAGGTGCTGATTCCCACTGTGATACAATTCCTGAAGATGCTGACTCTCACTGGGATACAATTCCTAAAGGTGCTGAATCTCAAGGAGATACAGTTCCTGAAGGTGCTGACTGTCACTGGGATACAGTTCCTGAAGGTGCTGACTCTCACTGGGATACAGTTCCTGAAGGTGCTGACTCTCACTGGAGTACAGTTCCTGAAAGTGCTGACTCTCACTGGGATACAGTTCCTGAAGATGCTGACTCTCACTGGGATAAAGTTCCTGAAAGCGTTGACTCTCATTGGGACACAGTTCCAAGATGCTGACTCTCACTGGGATACAGTTCCTGAAGATGCTGACTCTCACTGGGATAAAGTTCCTGAAAGCGTTGACTCTCATTGGGACACAGTTCCAAGATGCTGACTCTCACTGGGATACAGTTCCTGAAGGTGCTGACTCTCACTGGGATACAATTCCTGAAGGTGCTGACTCTCACTGGGTGATGGTTTGTCGAAATCTCGACTTCCGAGTTTGACTTGAACACAAACACACATTAACAATTTTAAAATAGAACGTAAACTTGTGTTCCCTTCTGGGGGGATTTTACTTGAACCAGCTCCCATTCTGATTGAGTTAGCACAGATGACGGTATCACCGTCCCCTCCCTCCTGCTGGTATTTTCTGCGCCCACTTCACCTGGCCTTTGTGTGACCCATTTGAGCTCTTAATTCCGGCTCAGTCTGTGTGTCTGAGGTATTTACTGGACACAAGCCACTCGTTTATCCATCAACCGGTTATCACCGCAACTCAGTCAGTGAAAAGTGAATTATTTTGTCACGCCCTGTTGCTTTCCAGGGCTCAACAGGAACATAAAGTACAAAACTCACAACAAATGTTACAAACAGTACACTCCCAACAGCTGGAAGCCTTGATATCCTTGGCATGGGGCATGACACGTGCCTGAAGGTATTTTTGTGCAGTTCAGACAATATAAAATATCACAAGAAAATAATCTTAAGGCCCAATTTCCTCCATCGGTGAGGCTGACGATTCCTTTTCCTCGGGACCTAGAACTCTCCTGCAATAAGATGCCTGGGTCCATGTCGGTCTTTCCCACACCTTGATCGCAGTGCTGGTGGTCAGCAAGACTTGACAGACGCCCCCCCCCCCCCCCCCCGCCCTCCCCAAATCTTGGGCGAAGACTGTTCTCTCTTTTAAACACCCTCCCAAAACAAAGTGGCTCCGTTCTGAGCTGTGGTACCTCTCTTCTGCGGTTCTGAGCCCAAGGTTCCTTTACCTGGGAATAGAAAGTAGAAACACATTTTTGTTAACGCAATACAATCTTTCAGCATTTCCTGTTTCATTCTGTGAGTATCTAGCCGCTTAACTGTAAGTGGTGCAGAAAAAAGGCAAACGTTGCTGGCTGGTCCCATGGCGATTTTGTGTGATGATAAGCACAGTTGTTCTGTTTGCTGCTGACCGTATTACCATTAATGCTTGGGGCGACAGTTCAACCCATTTTAGTCCGGTTTCAGCACACAGTTTTGCCAGCTTTTTCTTCCATTATATCTCTCCACTAGTCCAGCTCACTTGTGGGTGATAACTGCAGTGAAAATACTGATTGATTTGCAATGCTCCGCACATTTCTTTCAGAACTGCCCCAGTGAAGTGTGATCCAATATCTCTGGAAAGCTGTATGGGTATGCCAAATCATGGTTCAATTTCTTTTAGCAAATATTTAACGACAGTATTAGCGTCATTCTTCAATTCATTTAGAAAACGCACCTACAATTACAAATACATTCATAATTAAATCCGGGGGTAATTCAATAAAATCCATTTGCAGATTTACAGAATCCTGTTGGATTTGGGTGGGGGGCAGACTATACTTTTTCTCGGTTTCATGGTTTGACAGGTAACGCATCTTTCACTAATTTGTTTTGCAATTACTTGATGCATACCGTGTTTTTTTAAAATATAGTCTGCCATTCCCCCCCCCCCCCTTTCCCATCGGGGTCTCTGTTCAAAAAGCATTCTTCTAAAGGCAGGTTACTTTGTCCAAGTTACATGTACCATCAGGTGGGAAAGATTTATTCTTCTCCTTGCTCCATTCTACCCATTTTTTTGCAGCTCACAGACTGATGACTGACTGCATTTTTTTAAAAACATCAAATAAGCTGGTGTTCCCTTCTGGGGCGATTTTACTCGAACCAGCTCTCATTCTGATTGATCACGGTACCACAGTCCTCTCGCTCCAGCCGGTGTTCTCTGCGTCCACTTCACCTGGTCTTTGTGTGATCCATTTGGGATCTTAATTCCGGGCTCAATCTGTGTGTGTGAGATATTTATTAGACACAAACCACTCGTTTTTTGGTCTCACAGCAACTCAATCAGTGAAAAGTAATTTATTGTGTCACGCCCTGTTAGTTCCCAGGGCTCGACAGGAACATAAAGTGCAAAACTCACAACAAGTGTCACAAACTTATACTTTACCTAAACATATAAACAATTCTCTGTCTTTGTTGTTCGCCACCAGAGACAAAGCCCTTATCTTAAACTCTTGACAGTGCATTTATTCTCACTTCTGATCCTAACACACAAGGATCGGTCCTATCATACCGTGACTCTGTCGCTTTTACCTTTCTCCCCCCCATCAAACAAGGGCTTGTTCCTTTCCCACATGGAACAGGGACACTCTCTCTCTCTTTCTTATAGCTTCTTTCCTTTAGTCTCACTTAGACAGTCTGCCCGGACTGTTCAGGAGTGGAATTTCTGTCTTCAAGCTAAAAAAAAGGAAGTGATTTAAAAAGTTAACTCATTCCTAAAATAAGTCAAATATACATCCGCCGGGACAAACAGACTGCACTGTGAAACATCCAAGGGAGGGTCTCTTTAGTGACTAAAGTATCACTTTTTTATACTGACCATTTAGACTCAATCCCTGGAAAGCC
Source organism: Sphyrna mokarran (assembly GCA_024679065.1). Taxonomy (NCBI): domain Eukaryota; kingdom Metazoa; phylum Chordata; class Chondrichthyes; order Carcharhiniformes; family Carcharhinidae; genus Sphyrna; species Sphyrna mokarran. The sequence continues at coordinate 6,711,105 of JAGIQG010000036.1, read as the reverse complement.
ACTGTGCTTGTGTCTGTTTACTCAGCAGCTTGGAGCAAGCGATCTTGGGGGAATCTCCAAGGAATACTGTTGAAATCTCAATTTCCGAGTTTGACTTTAATACAAACACACATCACTACAAGATACTTAACCAACAGATTGTCTTTATTTTACTTGCTAGCAAAGAAGGGTGGGGGGGGGGCGCACTCCTGACACAATGGATCGAGGCACCGCTCCACCTGGCAAAGAAAATCATCCTGGTTCGTACAATTCTGCAGCTCACAGCCAACTGGACACAATCCAGTCAGAAGTGTTACAAATGATGTATTGATCTAATAGAAATAAATACTAAACCAGCCTGACCTATGAGATCACAACACCTCATGAGATGACTCCAATACTCTAGTGCGGCCGCACTTGGAGTATTGTGTGCAGTTCTGGTCCCCACATTATAAGAAAGATGTGGAGGCATTGGAGAGGGTACAGAGGAGGTTTACCAGGATGTTGCCTGGTATGGAGGGCAGGTCCTATGAAGAGAGGTTGAAGGATTTGAGGTTGTTTTCGTTAGAAAGGAGGCGGCTAAGAGGGGATCTTATTGAAGCATATAAGATGATTAGAGGTTTAGATAGGGTGGACAGTGATAGCCTTTTTCCTAGGATGGAGAAAGCTAGCACGAGGGGACACAGCTTTAAATTAAGGGGTATGAGTTATAGGACGGATATCAGAGGTAGGTTCTTTACTCAAAGAGTGATTAGGGAGTGGAATGCCCTGCCTGCAGCTGTTGTAGATGCGCCAAGTTTGGTGGCGTTTAAGAGGTTAATTGATAAGTATATGGAAGAGAAGGGAATGGTTTAGTTTGGAGGGGCATTGCTTTTTATTTTGGTCGGCACAACATCGAAGGCCGAAGGGCCTGTTCTGTGCTGTAATGTTCTATGTTCTATATGTTCTATATATCATCCCAAAGCTTATCCTCTAGTCTCTTAGTCAGACATCATGTCTTTATTTTGATAGCAACCTCACAAAGCATCTTCATTCAAACAGTCTCACAATGGACATCCTTTAATTGATAGAGAGGACTACAAAAGCCATTAGTATTGTATGGCCTTGTCAGTGAAGTTAACTGAATCTCTAAGGTCAACACAAGTTGTCTCCAGGATACTCCCCGATTATAGCCCTGTTAAGTTTTATTTATTGCCCACATAATGAAACACATTATACATTGCGTATCAATCCAGTGACTGAGCTTTTTATCACTACCTACAATTAAAAGGGATATCATCATGTTACCATTAATTATTGTCAGTTCCCACTAAGTCCCCTACCATAACTCTTTCAATCACTAAGACATTAATGTCTCTGTTTTGATCCGAAACTGTGAAGGCAACTTCATTAAAACTCACTCTTGTATCAGTTATTTCTGATAAGGTGTCTGATGAGGCAATTAACTGTCCTTTAAGGACTTGGGTTTCCAAAAGTTTAAAGGAATGTATCTAACATATGTTTGGCTGCTTTACCCTCAACGTCAAGGATCCTATAATCCTACTTTTTTTACCACGTTGTGGATTTCCACATCTTTAGCACACTCCCATGACATTGATTCAGACAATTAATGTGGGTATATTTGAGTGTAAGTATCTACTTATGTTATATTACAGTGCATATATATGTATATATATATGTATGCATATGGTAGCCATATAGCAGTCAAGGGCATTTAGCCTCCAATCTTTGGGTAAGTGTTCTCCAACACAATCTTCAAGATAATGCAGAATCGCCGAGCAGAAACTGATAGCCAAGTTCCGCATGCATGAGGATGGTCTCAATGGGGATATTGGGTTCATGCCTCTCTATCTGTAACCCCACCATACTGCCTGGGTTTGCAAAATACTAACTGTCCTGCCTCAAGACAATTCACACCTCTTTAACCTGTGAGTATCCCTCTCTCCACTCACACTGTCTGTACCTATAAAGACTTGCATTCCAACCATTATCTTGCAATTGTGTCTCTGTCTATATATGCCGTGTTTGTGAAACCTGCCTCTTCACTTGCCTGATGAAGGAGCAGCCCTCCGAAAGCTCGTGATTCCAAATTGGACTTTAACCTGGTATTGTGAGACTTCTTAATATACTCCGTATACTAGTTTGATCTGTCCTCTTTTGCAGTTCTTTCTTGGGGGCCTTTGTCCTCAACCAGATGCATTGATAAGCTGTACCGCTGTGATGTGGGAGCTGTCCTGTTCTTCAGAAATCAGTGTGATAAATACCACACCAAGTTTACCAACTATGAACAAAAGCTGCTTTATACCGTCTCTAGCGCTAGCTTGCAATGAAGTTGGTGATGTGACTGACTGACTAGCCTCTCTCCAATCAAATATTCCAATATTTGATGGGATTTCTCCCTCACCATCTCACTGATTTCTAATTCCTCAGCGAGTGTCTCTCATATTTACGTTTTGTTGCTATTTTATCTCTAATTTGTATAAAACTAACTACTATGTAACATTAAAGCACATGGGATTGCAGGTAATGTCTTGAGAGGGATAAAAAGCTGGTTAACAGATAGGAAGCAAAGAGTTGGCATAAATGGGTCTTTTTCTGATTGGCAGTCAATGACCAGTGAGGTTCTGCAGGGATGTGTGTTCAGACTCCAACTGTTCACATTATGTATTGATGATTCGGAAGAGGAAATTGAATGTATTCTCTCCAAATTTGCAGGTGATACAATTTTGGGTGGGACGGTGAGTGGGTGAGGAGGATGCAGAGATGCTTCAGCATGATTTGGACAGGCTGAACGTGTGGATATTTGCATGGCAGATGCAGTATAATGTGGATAAATGTGAGGTTATCCACTTAGGTAGCAATAATAGGGAGAGAGATTACTATTTAATAGGTGTAAATTGAGAGAGGCAGATACTCAACGAGAATTGGTGTTCTCATGCATCAGTCAGTGAGAGTAAGCACGCGGTTACAGCAAGCAGTAAAGAAGATAAATACGATGTTGGCCTTCACAGCAAGAGGATTTCAGCACAGGGATAGAGATGTTTTGCCGCAATTCAACAGGGCATTGGTGAGGCCACACCTGTAGTAGTGTGTGCAGTTTTGATGTCCTTATCTGAGGAAGGATGTCATTGGTATAGGGGGAGTGCAGTGAAGGTTTACCAGGATGATTCCTGGGGTGGCAGGTCTGTCATATGAGGAGAGATCCAGGATTATATTCACTGGAGTTTGGAAGAGTGAGAATAGAAAGTTATAAAACTCAAACAGGGTTAGCCAGGGTAGATTCAGAAAGAACATTGCTGATGGTGGGGGGAGTCCAGAACCGGGATAGTTTGAGAATAAGGGGTAAACCTTTTAAGACTGAAGTGAGGAGAAATTTCTTCACCCAGAAGGTGGTGAATGTGTGGAATTCACTCCCCCAGAAAATAGTTGAGGCCAAAATGTTGTGTGATTCCAAGAAAAAAAGAAATTAGATTTCGCTCTTGGAACTAAAGAGATGATGGGATATTGGGGGGGGGGGAGGATCAGGATATTGAAGGGGAGGATAAGGATATTGAATTTGATGATCAGCCATGATCAAAATGAATGGTGGCGCAGCTGGAAGGGCCAAATGGCCTCCTATTGCTTTGGTTTCTATTTAAAAATATTCTTTACAATTCTGGTGAAATAAAATACACTGATTGAAGCATGCAATGCTGAGAGTGGGAGTGTTAATTCATTACTGATACGGGGGATATGTCCAGTTAATTCCTGAGTACACAATGTGATCTCTCGCAGACAGTATGGGATCCTGCTGCCCTCTTTGTACTTTGTGGTGTGATTCTGCCGTCTGCTGCTGTAGCCATCACATCTCTGCTCCCAAACAGTGATAGGGCATCCCCTGCTGTCACAGTTTGGAACTGCCGACTTTACTGAGGCAAATGCTGCCACTGCGAAGCTAATTTCCACATTGCTGCGATCAGTGTAAATAAAAATTGGGAGAGATGTAAAGTGGGCTATCACATCTGGGTCAAAATTACCCTCAGTAAATATTACTAAAAACCCTCATTCAATCAGACTCCAGTCCCAAGTTATTGTAAAGCTTTGAATAATTGCGCAATGTAAGACAAGACTTTGTCCACTCAGATATTGAGATGCCGGCATTGGATTGGGGTGAGCTCAGCAAGAAGTCTCACAACACTTGGTTAAAATCCAACAGTTTTATCTGCAATCATGAGCTTTTGGAGCGCTGCTTCTTTATCAAGTGAGTGGACGTAGGTTTCAGAAACAAGGCATATAGAGACAGAGACACAATGGCAAGATTATGGTTGACATGCAAGTCTTTACAGGTACAGATACAGTGCGAATGAAGAGTGGGATAATCACAGTTTAAAAAAGTGTGAACTGTATCCCAGTGAGAGTCACACCTTCAAAAACTGTAACTCACTGAGAGTCAGCACCTTCAGGAACTGTATCCCAATGAGAGTCAGCACATGGAGTCCCCAAAACTCATTGTCATCCTCCTCATCGTGCTTGGAGGTAAGTGATCAATTAGAGACCTCAGCGATGTGCTGGAGGAGTGCGGGTAATAGCAAATGAAGGAACACCCAAAAACTGGGCATGATTCAGAACAGATAAACTGTCAATGAGAAAGAAGACAGAAGGAAATGTGAATACCTGTCCTGGGAATGTTTGATAGGGACAGTGCAGAGGGAGATTCACTCTGTATGTTACCCTGTGCTGTATCTGTCCTGGGAGTCTTTGATGGGGGAACAGTCTAGTGGGAGCTTTACTCTGTATCTAACCCTGTCTTCTGTTTGGAGAGTGTTTGATGAGGGATATTGTAGAGAGAGCTTTACTATGCTGTGCCTGTTCTGGGATTGTTTGATGTTGGGATTGTGAAATTCTCTAACATAGGAAATGCTTGGTGTGAATATTATTGATAGCTTTAAGGGGAAGCTCGGTAAGAGGGAGAAAGGAATGGAAAGCTTTGCTGGTTGGGTTGGATGAAGATTGATGGGAAGAGCCTGGTGTGGAACAGACACAGCCATGGATTGTTGGGCCGAATGGCCATTTCTGAGACACAATTTCCATTAAATTCACAAATATTCTTCTGCAGGTTGTTCTGGTTTTTGCAATCCGCATGTTGTTAAATCGTCCTCCTGCTGGCTCTGATTCTGGGCTTTCTGACGTAGTGATTTATTCTGTTGTCCTCTTGTAGCAATGTGGATTCCTGCACAGGGCGCCTCCATTGACCGGGGAAGCTTAATCAACTTCATAAGCGTTCTTGAGTGCATCAAAACAAAGTTCAATATAAAGCACCTCATTCAGTATGGCAGGGTGGCGATCTCAGGCTGCTTCCAGGGCCGGGTAATAGCAGAGCCAGGAGAAATGAGATCCTACAGCTGAATGCGTGGCTGAAGGACTGGTGTAGGGCAGAGGGTTTCATATTTGTGGATAACTGGGAAGTCTTTGTGAAAGAAGGGCACCTGTATAGAAGGGATGGGGAACACTTGAATGGGAAGGGCGTGAATATCTTAGCTGGGAGGTTAGCTGGAGTGTTTCGGCAGGATTTAAACTAATATGGAGGGAGGGAGGGGCTGAGACCGATAGCTCAGTAGAGAGTGAGATGGGAGATAGAGTAAGCTTGGATGAGAAGAAATACACCGGGGAGAAGGAGGTTCCAAGTGGGCCTGGAGGTCTGGAGCGTGTCTCTTTCAATGCGAGGAGCGTAACGGGAAAAACGGATGAACTTAGGGCCTTAATATTTGCAAGGAACTTGGATGTGGTTGCGGTGATGGAGACGTGGTTAAAGGAAGGGGAGCAGTGGCAACTGAACATTTCTGGGTATAAGTGTTTCAGGCGTGACAGAGGAGTGTCCAGAAGAGGTGGAGGAGTGGCGTTGTTAGTTAAGGAGAGCATCACGGCAGTGCAGAGGGAGGACAATACAGAGGAGTTAGGAGTGGAGTCGCTGTGGGTGGAGTTGAGGAATAGAAAGGGGGCAATTACTATGCTAGGGGTGTATTATAGGCCACCCAACAGTCCGCGGGTAGTTGAAGAAGACATATGTAAAGACATTTTGGATAGGTGCAGAAAGAACAGTCATTATAGTGGGAGATTTTAATCTCCCTAGGATGGATTGGAAATTACCTACAGCTGGTGGTTTGGACAGGCAGGAATTTGTAAAATGTGTACTGGAAGGATCATTGCAGCGGTATGTGGCTAGCCCGACTAGAGAAGGGGCTATATTGGATTTAGTTCTGAGTAATGAGCCAGGGCAGGTGGTTGATGTTGTAGTAGGGCAACATGTGGCTAACAATGACCACAATTCTGTCTACTTTAGGATACAGATGGAAAAGGATGCTTGTTGCCCTAGGGGCAGGGTGCTGAATTGGGGGAAGGTTAACTACGGTCGATTTAGGCAGGAACTTAGGGAAACTGATTGGGAACGGTTGTTCAAGGGTAAGTCCATGCTAGGCCTGTGGGACTCTTTCAAGGGAATACTGAAAATGTTGCAAGATAAATATGTGCCGGCCAAGAGGAAAGATGGGAAAGATAGGATTAGAGAGCCGTGGATTACTAGGGATATTGAGGACTTGGTTAGGAAGAAAAGAGAGGCATATGATAGGTCAAAGCAGCTGGAAACAGAGACAGCGTTGGAGGAATATAGAGAGAGTAGGAGGGAGCTCAAATGGGGAGTTAGAAGGGCAAAAAGGGGGCATGAAATGATTTTGGCAGATAGGATTAAGAAAAATCCAAAGGCATTTTACTCCTATGTTAGGAACAAAAGGGTGGTTAGAGGAAAAATCGGACCTCTTAGGGACAGAGGAGGGGAACTGTGCTTAGAGCCCGAGGGAATGGCGGAGATCCTGAATGAATACTTCGCATCAGTATTCACGAAAGAGAGGGGCTTGTTGACAGCTCCTGTCTCTGAGGGAGCTGTGCACCAGTTGAGGGAAATATCCATACCGAGGGAGGAAGAGCTTCTAGGTAGCATTAAAACTGATAAATCTCCGGGGCCTGATGGCATTTATCCCAGGCTGCTTAGGGAGGTGTGAGGTGAAATTGCTGGGCCTGTGATGCAAATCTTTGTCTCTTCTTTGGACACAGGTGAGGTCCCAGATGATTGGAGAATAGCTAATGTTGTATCGTTGTTTAAAAAGGGTAGTAGGGATAACCCTGGAAATTATAGGCCGGTGAGTTTGACGTCAGTGGTAGGGAAGCTGTTGGAGGGGATTCTTAGAGATAGGATGTATAGGCATTTAGAGCATTGCGATCTGATTAGGGATATGCAGCATGGATTTGTTAAGGGAAGGTCGTGCCTTATAAATCTGGTAGAATTTTTTGAGGAGGTGACGAAAACAGTGGACGAAGGGCGAGCCGTTGATGTTGTCTATATGGATTTTAGTAAGGCGTTTGACAAAGTCCCTCATGGGAGGTTAGTCGAGAAGGTCAAGGCAAATGGGATACAAGGACAGGTAGCTAGATGGATAAGTAATTGGCTTGGTAATAGGAGACACAGAGTAATAGTGGAAGGGTGTTTCTCTAGCTGGAGATCGGTCACTAGTGGTGTGCCGCAGGGCTCAGTACTGGGACCTCTTCTATTTATAATATATATAAATGACTTGGAAGAGGGAGTAAGTGGAGTGATCAGCAAGTTTGCAGATGATACAAAAATGGCTGGACTTGCGGATAGTGAGGAGCATTGTCAGGTGATGCAGCAGGACATAGATAGGCTGGTAGCTTGGGCAGACAGAAGGCAGATGGAATTCAATCCTGATAAATTTGAGGTGATGCATTTTGGGAGAAAGAATGTAAGGGGGAGGTATATGATAAAGGGTAGACCTATTAAGAGTATAGAAATGCAGAGGGACCTGGGGTGCAGGTGCACAAGTCTCTGAAGGTGGCAGAGCAAGTGGAGAAGGTTGTGAAGAAAGCATATGGTATGCTAGCCTTTATAGGAAGGGGTATAGAGTACAAGAGTTGGCCTTTAATGTTGCAGTTGTACAAAACGCTGATTAGACCTCATTTGGAATACTGCGTCCAGTTCTGGTCGCCCTACTACCGGAAGGACGTGGAGACTCTGGAGAGAGTGCAGAGGAGGTTTACCAGGATGCTGCCGGGTATGGAAGGTCTGAGTTACGAGGAGAGGTTAGGCAAATTGGGACTGTTTTCCTTAGAAAAACGTAGACTTAGAGGAGATCTGATAGAGGTGTACAAGATTATGAGGGGTATAGATAGAGTAAACAGGGTTAAGCTTTTTCCTAGGATGGACTCAAATAACACGAGGGGGTCACGGGCTTAGGGTGAGGGGGGTAAGGTATAATTTGGATGCTAAAGGGAGTTTTTTCGCACAGAAGGTGGTGAGGGTATGGAATGTGCTGCCAAGTAAAGTGGTGGAGGCAGGTACTCTGGAGTTATTTAAGAAATACTTAGATGGGCAAATGAACAGAATGGGAATGGAGGAGTATAGAAAACTGATTTAAAATAAGGATCGTGAGCCTTGGGAGTCCCTGAGAAGTGTGTAAATAGATGATAATATTGATGTACTTGTTTTTATCCTACAGGTGCTTTGGTCCACCTTGTTGTCTAACAAGGGGCATACATGCGATGGGTGGTGAGAGGGCTGCTCTTGGATTTTTTTTCGAGAGTATCCTAGTGCTTCACATCGTTAGTGTACGCTTGACCTGAACCATTTGATGGGCAACACAACAGCTCAGTGACTATTGCTGTGCTGTGCAGATACTGTCTGTGGGAGTTTGCGCATTCTCCCTGTGCTTGCGTGGGTTTTCTCCAGGTGCTCCGATTTCCTCCCACATCCCAAACATGTATTCTTAGGCTAATTGGCAAAACAAATTCTCCTAAATTGTCTCCAATTTGGTTTTTAATCCATAGATATAAACATGGACAGGGATCGCAGGTAGAGGTGGGAACATCGGGGTGGTGGCGTGGGCTCGTTGGGCCGAAGGGCCTGTTTCCCGTGCTGTTTTGTTCTTTGTTCTTTGTTCTGTGGACTCGGAAGGAATGGCAACCAGCCAGTGGATGCAATTGACAGGTAAAATGAGAGCATTCCTTTGTCAAAAAAAAACACTCTCCATGAAGCCAAGACGTGAATGTTTGCGCTGATTGAGAGGGGAAGGGTTGCGGAGCACAAGCTGTATCTAAATTGGCTTTGACCTTACTGATCCCACTTTAAAAATCTTTCATAATTGAAGCAGTTACTCTGCCTGGAGGCAGTGGGAAGGATTACACAGAAGCAAGTTCTGTCTTTCTGAGGAATGTCTTCACTCTCTGCTTTATCCCTGAGCAAGACATTGCTGTTTCTCAATCAGTGCAAACATTCACATCTTGGCTTCATGGAGAGAGTTTTTTTTAAACAGGAATTCTCTTATTTTACCTGTCAATTGCATCCAATCCATCAGGCCAAACAGCCTCCCAAACTGACTCTGTCTACAATTCCCGCTGCCTCGGGAAAAGCAGCCAGGTTAATTAGCAACCTCATGCACCCTGGGCATTCTCTCTTCCACCTTCTTCCATGAGAAAAAGATAGCAAAGTCTGAGGTTACGTCCCAACTGACTCAAGAACCACTTCTTGCCTGCTGCTGTCAGACTTTTAAATGAACCTACAGTAAGTTGATCTTTCTCTACACCCTAGCTATGACTGTAACACTACATTCTGCGCTCTTTCTTTCCCTTATCTATGAACGGTATTTCTTGTCTGTATACCGCACAAGAAACAATACTGCATGTTAATACATATGACAATAACAAACTCAAATCAAAAACCTCTTCACATCCCAAATGTTAATGATAATTCCTTAATTCACAGAGTTAATATTACTGCAGCCATAATATGTAGGGATGTTACTATTTGTCAAATTTGGAATAAGCTCTGATGCACCACATGGTTAAAAAGCTTTCCAAAACTTGCATTGCAAAATCACAGGCAAACAAAAGAAACTCCAATGTGTCAGAGACTGGTAACAGCTATCTGGTTAATCAGTACCGTCAGCACTTTAAGCAATTGCCCCCAATGAGGCACTTTCATAAAACTGTACCGCAGTGAGAGTCAGCACCTTCAGGAACTGTGCCCCAGAGAGAGTCAGCACCTTCAGGAACTGTGCCCCAGAGAGAGTCAGCACCATCAGGAACTGTGCCCCAGAGAGACTCAGCACCCTCAGGAACTTATCCCAGTGAGAGTCAACACCTTCAAGAACTGTGCCCCAATGAGAGTCAGCACCTTCAGGAACTGTATCCCAGAGAGAGTCAGCACCTTCAGGAACTGTATCCCAGTGAGAGTCAGCACCTTCAGGAACTTTATCCCAGTGAGAGTCAGCACCTTCAGGAACTGTATCCCAGTGAGAGTCAGCACCTTCAGGAACTGTATCCCAGTGAGAGTCAGCACATTCAGGAACTGTATCCCAGTTAGAGTCAGCACCTTCAGGAACTGTGCCCCAGTGAAAGTCAGCACCTTCAGGAACTGTGCCCCAGTGAGAGTCAGCACCTTCAGGAACCGTATGCCAGTGAGAGTCAGCATCTCCAGAAACCATATCCCAGTGAGAGTCAGCACCTTCAGGAACCGTATGCCAGTGAGAGTCAGCATCTCCAGGAACCATATCCCAGTGAGAGTCAGCACCTTCAGGAACCGTATGCCAGTGAGAGTCAGCATCTCCGGGAATTCCATCCCAGTGAGAGTCAGCAGTTTGTCTGTGTGGGCCCCAATGAGGATTTGTACCTTCAGTAACTAATACATTCTGACGGTTGAGGCATTAGTGAGGAATATTGTCTGAAAGGAGCTTTACTGTGGGATAGTCTAGTGGGTTTTGGTGGGGAGGGGCGGGGGTGGGTGGTGTTCATCTCGTTGCATTAGAGCTTCAGTTGTGTGAGTGTGGGAGAGAGCTGAAGGTGTGTGCTGTGGAATTCACAATGACATCTGAGAATGTGTCAATTTGATGGACAAACCGTGATGGGGTATTTTGGGACCCGTTTATGAGAATTGAAATGGTGATGATGATCCACATTGCCCCTCATTCTTCTATCTTTGCATATTCTGTTCTGTCGCTTTGCCTTCATTGGAATTGCCTACACCTGTTGGAACTGTTCATCTCCTCTCGGCATTCTGACCATCCAGAATGGTTCCTGTATCAGTAATTAATAAACACTGCAACTCCCTGCATTGCATGCTTCAGTGTGTTTTATTTAATCAGAATTGCAAAGTACATTTCAAACAAATTAAAAGGTAAAAGAGCAACAAAACATAGATATGAGAGGCGCTCAGTGAGGAATAAGAAATCAGTGAGACGGTGGAAAGAATTATTAGGGATAGGATTTATCCTAACCAGCATTGGAGAGGGTACAGAGGAGGTTTACCAGGATGTTGCCTGGTATGGAGGGCAGGTCTTATGAAGAGAGGCTGAGGGATTTGAGGTTGTTTTCGTTAGAAAGAAGGTGGCTAAGAGGAGACCTATTGAAACATATAAGATGATTAGAGGTTTAGATAGGGTGGACAGTGATAGCCTTTTTCCTAGGATGGAGAAAGCTAGCACGAGGGGACATAGCTTTAAATTAAGGGATGGTAGTTATAGGACGGATGTCAGAGGTAGGTTCTTTTCCCAGAGGGTGGTAAGGGTATGGAATGCCCTGCCTGCTGCAGTTGTAGATGAGTCAAGTTTGGTGGCGTTTAAGAGGTTAGTAGATAAGTTTATGGACGAAAAGGGAATGGTTTAGGTTAGAGCATCATTGCTTTTTATATTGGTCAGCGCAACATCAAAGGCCGAAGGGCCTGTTCTGCGCTGTAATGTTCTATGTTCTATATCCCATCATTCACTCCCGGAATATTCGATTGGGGAGACGCTTGTCAGTGTGACTCTCAGTCCCATCACCGTCGCTTCATTGCAAGTTGGAGTTATCAGATGGTCTTGCAGTGATTTCGGTTGTATTTCACAAACTTTTTGTTGAATGTGTTCTCATTCTGTTTGATGCAGATTGCAGCTGTAACATCACAGTCACACGCCTTCTTGGGGCATTTTTGCTTTGCTATCAAATCATTGTCTGCACAAGAAAGAAGAGTAACCAATTATACACATTGTGAAATATGCAATATGATGTACAGATATACACCCAAATGTACATGCATTGTGCACACAGTCATGTTCTGGGTGGGTTTAAAGATGTGAGAATTTGCACTGTTACAGGAATCTTGCAGATTATTTAATGTTGTGGTTGATCCATAATGGTTGAGAGATCAATAACGTTATTGAGGCTTCCAAGTATATGGGGTAACAAATGTCGTGGGAGATTCCCTAAGGCGTTGATTTCTACAGGTGAAATTAACCGATCAGAGTCACATCACAGTGAAAAGCAGCAAACCATTTTTGTATCCCAGTGAGAATCAGCGTCTTCAAGAACTGTATCCCAATGAGAGTCAGCACCTTCAGGAACTATATTCTATTTTGTGTGTGTGTGTGTACGTGACTGAAATTGCCCCTTCGTGTCCAGGTCAAAGGGATTAGTGACATAACATATAGGGATATGGGGTTAAGGCCTGGATGGGATTGTGTTTGGTGCAGACTCAACGGGCCAAAAGGCCTCTTTCTGCACTGTTGGGTTCTATGAGTGCATGTGTATGAATGGGGTCATACATGTTTTGTTCTGACTTTACCAACTGTCTTGGATTCTATCAAAATTTTTTATTCATAACCACTGCAGCAAATTTGTGGCAAGGTGGCATAGTGGTTAGCACTGCTGCTTCACAGCACAGGGACCATGATTCAATTCCTACCTTGGGTCACTGTATGAAGACTGCACATTCATCCCGTGTCTGCGTGGGTTTCCTCCAGATACTCTGGTTTCCTCCCAACGTCAGAAAGACATGCTGATTAGGTGCATTGGTCTTGCTAAACTCTGCCTCTATTTACCCGAACAGGGGTGTGGCAACTATGGGTTTTCACACTAACTATAAGAAAAGACTTGGTGTGAAAGCAGAAAGGTTTTTTCTTTCCATAGAACCATAGAAAGTTACAGCTCAGAAACAGGCTGTTTGGCCCTTCTTGTCTGTGCCGAACCATTTTTTGCCTAGTCCCACTGATCTGCACTTGGACTATTTCCTTCCAAATCCCTCTCATCCATGAACCCGTCCAAGTTTTTTTAAATGTTAAAAGTGACCCCACCTTTACCACTTTATCCAGCAGCTCATTCCACACTCCCACCACTCTCTGCGTGAAGAATCCCCCCCAATATTCCCTTTAAGCTTTTCTCCTTTCACCCTTAACCCATGCCCTCTGGTTTTTTTCAACCCTATCTTCATTCACTTGCAATCATTCTATCTATACCCATCAAAATCTTATACACCTCTATGAAATCTCCCCTCATTCTTCTATGTTCCAGGAAATAAAGTCCTAACCCATTCAATCTCTCTCTGTAACTCAGCTTCTCAAGTCCCGCAACATCCTTGTGAACCTTCTCTGTACTCTTTCAACCTTACTTACATCTTTTCTGTAACTAGGTGATCAAAATTGTACACAATACTCTAAATCGGCCTCACCAATGCCTCATATAACCTTACCATAACACTCCCAACTTTTATACTCAATAGTCTGATTTTTAAAGGCCAATGTACCAAAAGCACTCTTTACGATCCTATCCACCTGTGATGTCACTTTTAGGGAATTCTGTACCTGTATTCCCAGATCCCTCTGTTTAACTGCACTCTTCAAAGTCCTACCATTTACCCTGTACGTTCCATTTTGGTTTGTTCTTCCAAAGTGCAATACCTCACACTGGTCTGTGTTAAATTCCATTTACCATTTTTCAGCCCATTTTTCTAGTTGGTCCAAATTCCTCTGCAAGCTTTGAAAACCTTCCTCACTGCCCATTACACCTCCAGTCTTTGTATCATCAGTAAATATGCTGATCCAATTTACCACATTATCATCCAGATCATTGATATAGATGACAAACAACAATGGACCCAGCACTGATCCCTGTGGCACACCACTAGTCACAGGCCTCCACTCAGAGAAGCAATTCTCCACAACCACTCTCTGGCTTCTTTGATTGAATTATTTACTATCAAATAAATCGGTTGGATTTAAAATCGGTGTTGTCAAACTTTACTGAGTTTACTCCAGTCCAACGCTGGCATCTCTACATCATGACTACTATCGACACCACATACTGCCGGATCCAAGTGGAGAGGATCTCCAAGAGATTGCACATATCGACACAGACATCAAGTTTCTACAGAGATGCAAGAAAGCAGACAGGATACCAAAGGGACTACAGATCACAAACCCACTCAGGTCAACCTATAACACAGACTACGCTGAGAGACTTTGCCGTCGCACCTCTCTCACACTCCTCAATCACCTCATACACCAGCTCTATAGCAAACGCCACACCCTGGAAGGTAGAATGGAATACATATTCTCAACTTGTGCTCAGGACGCAGACCAGCTGCAAAACCTTGCCAAGCAGATGAGACAAAGAAACTACACCATTTACATGCACACCAAGAACAGGAAACTTGAAAAATTCGGCATCACCACCAGCAACAACCAATCCTCCCTTGGCACCACAGTAGAAAACAGCACTACCGCAGAGAGGTCCATTGTCAACTTGTCGGACTACACACTTCAATCAGACGAAATCGAAGTTCTCAGCCGAGGGCTCAATTTCTGTCCCACCACCAAAATGGACCCCATCAGTCTCGCAGCGGACACAGAGGAATTCATCAGGCGAATGAGGCTGCATGAGTTCTTCCACAAACCCCAAGAGGCCAATAGCAAACTCAATGAGACAGCTAATGAACCAGAACAGCCGACAGAGGGATCCGCAGTGCAGCAACCGAAGAGGAAGGAATCCAATTGGACTCCTCTGGAAGGCCGCTGCCTCCGACTGGACGTGTATGCCCAAGCCATCAGGAGGTGCGTGAACACCAGATTCATCAACCGCACTTACAAGACAGTCCCAAACATCACCCAAGCACAACGCAAGGCCATCCGTGCTCTCAAGACCAACCGCAACATTGTCATCAAACCAGCAGACAAAGGAGGCGCCACCGTCGTACCGAACAGAACGGGCTACTGTGAAGAAGTGTACCGACAACTAAACAATGAGAAACACTACAGACAGTTACCAGCAGATCCGACCAAAGAACACACTTGTCAACTCAACACTCTGATCAAAACCTTTGATCCGGACCTTCAGAACACCCTCCGGGCTCTCATTCCATGTACTCCCCGCATTGGAGATCTCTACTGCCTCCCAAAGATACACAAGGCAAACATACCCGGCCGTCCCATCGTATCGGGCAATGGGGCCCTGTGTGAGAACCTCTCCGGCTATATCGAGGGCATCCTGAAACCCATCGTACAAAGAACCCCCAGCTTTTGTCTTGACACTACGGACTTCCTACAGAAACTCAGCACACCTGGAGCAGTTGAACCAGGGACACTCCTTGTCACAATGGATGTCTCGGCGCTCTACACCAACATCCCCCACGACGATGGTATTGCTGCAACTGCCTCAGTACTCAATGCCAACAACTGCCAGTTTCCGGATGCAATTTTACAACTCATCCGCTTCATCTTGGACCACAATGTCTTCACCTTCAACAATCAGCTTTTCATTCAGACACACGGAACTGCCATGGGGACCAAATTCGCACCTCAATATGCCAACATCTTTATGCACAGGTTCAAACAAGACTTCTTCACCACACGGGATCTTCAACTGAGGCTATATACTAGATACATTGATGACATTTTTTTCCTTTGGACTCATGGTGAACAATCATTGAATCAACAAATTAAATCCCACCATCAGACTCACCATGGACTATTCTTCAGAATCAGTTGCATTCTTGGACACACGCATCTCCATCAAGGACGGTCACCTCAGCACCTCTCTGTACAGCAAGCCAACAGACAACCTCACAATGGTCCACTTCTCCAGCTTCCACCCTAGACACGTTAAAGAAGCCATTCCCTATGGACAAGCCCTCCGTATACACAGAATTTGCTCAGGTGAGGAGGATCGTGACAGACACCTCCAGACGCTGAAAGATGCCCTCGTGAGAACAGGATATGGTGCTCGACTGATTGATCAACAGTTCCGACGTGCCACAGTGATAAACCGCACTGACCTCCTCAGAAGACGAACACGGGACACGGTGGACAGAGTACCCTTTGTTGTCAGCGGAGAAGCTACGACATCTTCTCCGGAGTCTTCAACATATCATTGATGACGATGAACATCTCGCTAGGGCCATCCCCACCCCCCCACTTCTTGCTTTCAGACAACCGCACAACCTCAAACAGATCATTGTTTGCAGCAAACTACCCAACCTTAAGGAGA
Organism: Sphyrna mokarran; assembly: GCA_024679065.1. Lineage (NCBI taxonomy): Eukaryota > Metazoa > Chordata > Chondrichthyes > Carcharhiniformes > Carcharhinidae > Sphyrna > Sphyrna mokarran. Next base: position 6,694,794 of record JAGIQG010000036.1, on the reverse strand, counting down.
ACAGTGACCACAATACCACACAACCCTGCCACAGCAACGTCTGCAAGACATGCCGGATCACAGACATGGATGACATTGTCAAACGTGGGAATACCATTCACCAGGTACACGGTACATACTCTTGCAACTCAGCCAATATTGTCTACCTAATACGTTCCAAGAAAGGATGTCCTGAAGCATGGTACATTGGGGAGACCATACAGACACTACGACAGCGGATGAATGAACGTCGCTCAACAATCACCAGGCAAAACAGTTCCCTCCCTGTGGGCGAACACTTCAGCAGTCACGGGCATTCGGCCTCCGACCTTTGGGTAAATGTTCTTCATGACACACAACAGCGCAGAGTCGCTGAGCAGAGACTGATAGCCAAGTTCCACACACATGAGGACGGTCTTAACAAGGATCTTGGCTTCATGTCACACTATCTGTAACCCCCATGACTTGCTTGGGTTAGCAAAAAACCTCACTTACTGTGCTGTCTGGAGACAATACACATCTCTCTAACCTCTGCTATGAGCCACTTTAAGACTTGAATAGCAGGTTAGGTGTAAGGATTCGCATTCTAATCTGCAATCTGTAAACTGTCTGAGCTGATATGTGTGCTTTTGGAGAGCAGAACACCTCATTCGCCTGACGAAGGCCACAAAGGCCGAAAGCTCGTGGATTTACTATCAAATAAATCGGTTGGATTTAAAATCGGTGTTGTCAAACTTTACTGAGTTCTTTGATTGAGCCAGTGTCTAATGCAATTTACTACCTCCCCATGTATACCTGTTGACTGAACCTTCCTAACTCACCTGCCATGAGGGACCTTGTCAAAGTTCTTGCTGAAATCCAAGTAGACAACATCCACCGCCTTCCCTTCATCCACTTTCCTGATAACCGCCTCGAAAAACTCAAATAGATTGGTCAATCATGACCTACCACGCACTAAGCCATGTTGACTCTCCCTAATAAGCCCCTGTCTATCCAAATATTTGTAGATCGTATCCCTTATCACATCTTCCAATAACTTGCCCACGACCGACATCAAACTTACTGATCTATAATTTTCTGGATTTCTTTTGGAACCTTTTTTAAACAACGAAACAACATGAGCCACCCGCCAATCATCCAGCACCTACCCTGTGAATACTGACATTTTAAATATTTTGTTTCTTCTCTTCCCTTTCGCTTCTTAGTCAGGAAAGTTAGCAGGGATGATAGTGCAGGCAGTGCAATGTTCCTCTGTGGAAAGTGAGGGACATCATTATTATCCCCACTGAGTACACCTGCAGGAAGAGCACCTAGTTTGAAGTCCATGTTAGGGAACTGGAGCTAGAACTGGATGAACTCAAGATCATTCAGGAGGCAGAGGCAGTTATAAATAAAAGGTAGAGGGAGGTAGCCACTCTTAGAAATGAGGATATTTGGGTGACTGTGAGAAAGGGTAAGAGGCAGTCAGTGCAGCAGTCCCCTGTGGATGTTTCTCTGTATAACAATTACATTGTTTTGCATACTGTTGGAGGGTCGGGGGGACTTTGCAGGGGTAAGCCATGGGATACAGGTCTCTGACACAGAGTCTGTCTCTGTTGCTCAGAAGGGAATGGGGGAGAGGAGTAGGACATTAATCGTTGGGGACTCCATAGTTAGGAGGACAGATAGGAGATTCTAGGGAATGAGAGATAACTGTGATTGGTGTGTTTCCTCCCAGGTGCCGGGGTCCATGATGTCTCAGATCGTGTTTTTGGGATCCTTAAGGGGGGAGGGGGACCAGCCCCAAGTTGTGGTCCACATAGGCACTAAAGAATAGGTAGGAAAAGGGATGGAGATGTAAGGCAGAAATTCAGGGAGCTAGGGTGAAAGCTTCAAGCTAGAATGGAGTTATTATCTCTGGTTCGTATCTCTGCCAAATGCTAGCGAGGAGAGAAATAAGAAGAGAGAGCAGTTGAACTAGTGGCTACAGGGATGGTGCAGGAGGCAGGGATTCAGATACCTGGATAATTGGGGCTCATTCTGGGGTAAATGGAACTTCTACAAACAGGATGGTCTACACCTGAACCAGAGGGGTACCAATATCCTGGGGGTGAAATTTGCTAATGATGTTCAGGGGAATTTAAACTAATTCAGCAGTGAGACGGGAACTTGAATTGTAGGTCGTGCCTCACAAACATTATTGAGTTCTTTGAGAAGGTGACCAAAGAGGTGGATGAAGGTAAAGCAATTGATGTGGTGTATATGGATGTCAGTAAACTATTTGATGAGGTTCCTCACGGTAAGCTATTGCAGAAGATACAGAGGTATGGGAGTAGGGTGATTTTAGCTAGCTGTAGAAATTAGCTAGCTGTAAAAAGACAGAATGATGGTTGATAAAACATGTTCATCTTGGAGTTCAGTTACTAGTGGTGTACCACAAGGATCTGTTTTGGGGCCACTGCTGTTTGTCATTTTTATAAATGACCTGGATGAGGGCATAGAAGGATGGGTTAATAAATTTGTGAATGGCACTAAAGTCGGTGAAGTTGCGGACAGTGCAGAAAGATGTTGCAGGTTACAGAGGGATACAGATAAGCTGCAGAGCTGGGCTGAGAGGTGGCAAATGGAGCTTAATGCGGAAAAGAGTGAAGTGATTCACTTAGGAAGGAGTATCAGGAATACAGAGTACTGGGCTAATGGTAAGATACTTGGTAGTGTGGATGAGCAGGGAGATCTCGGTGTCCATGTCCAGAAATCCCTGGATAAGGTTGTTAAGAAGGCGTATGGTGTGTTAGCTTTTATTGGTAGAGGGATTGAGTTTCAGAGCCATGAGGTCATGTTGCCCCTGTACAAAACTCTGGTGCAGCTGCAATTGGAGTATTGCATCCAGTTCTAGTCTAGTTTATTATCGGAAGGATAAGGAAGCATTGGAAAGGGTGCAGAGGAGATTTACCAGGATATTGCCTGGTATGGTGGGAAAGTCTAATGAGGAAAGACTGAGGGACTTAAGGCTGTTTCCGTTAGCGAGAAAGGTTAAAGAGGTGACTTATTAGAGGCATATAAGATGATCAGAGGATTAGATAGGGTGGACAGTGAGAGGCTTTTTCCTCGGATGATGATGGGTAGCAAGAGGGGACGTAGCTTTAAATTGAGGGTGATAGATATAGGACAAATGTCAGAGGTAGGCTCTTTACTCAGAGAGTAGTAAGGGTGTGGAATGCCTTGCTTGAAACAGTAGTGGACTGGCCAACGTTAAGCTCATTTAAATGGTCATTGGATAAACATATGGATAATATTAGAATATTGTAGGTTAGATGGCCTTAAATTGGTTAGACAGGTCAGCGCAACATCAAGTGTCGAAGGGCCTGTACTGCACTATAATGTTCTATGTTTCCCAACTCCATCAACTTTCCCAATCTCAGTGCTCCACCAAATCTGCTTCCTTGTATATTCCTGATTTCAGTTGTTCCCAAGGTCTGGAATTCCCTTCCTCCAACTTTCTACCTGGAATGAGATAATCCTTAAACCCTCTTCAAATGAAGCTTTTGGTCATCTGAAGCCAACTTTAGATGTTTCATGACTCTAATGGGATCAGATAAAAGCTGCTGTTGTACATTGCTGATGTTGACCTGTTGAGGAGAGGAAGGGAACAGGAGACAGTGGAAATTCCCTACGTCAGAAAAGACTATTTGGATTTTACTTACCGCACTTGGGGACTCCATTATTGCAGGTAAAAGGGTACGGTTTTATGTCCACAACACACCCCATTTTCTTGCCTTCATCATAACAGTCATCGCGCATTTGGCAGCATCTAAACAGGTTGACAAACAGGAGATAACATTTCAGATTGAAGTTTCCTCTTGGCAAGTCCAAAACTCAGTCAGAGGCTGAATAATTCCAACCCAGCCTCAGATTGAGTTGTCCTTGGAGTTTTCAGGAATGAAAGGTTAATCCTCAGGGAACACATTCCCTTGAACTGAGGGAATAAGGTCATTGCTGCAAGGGAGGTTTTCCTCTTTTGTTTCAACACATTTGTTTATTGGGGATAAATTGAGGGGATGGGAGGGAGAAACTGTTTCTCAAAAAAGCATCCAATCAGATGACAAAGAATCTGTTCACTTTCCAATTGGTCTGGAATGGTGGGGCATCCACAGAATGGACCAATGGCAGCATGGAGGAGGGATGTTTGGAGCTGGCAGGTGGTATCATGAATAGTCGATGAATATGGACAATTATTCTTCGCATCTACTTCATCAAACTGATATTTTGTGAAAGAACATCTCATCCAGCTCAAGACAAACGTGACAAGGAAGGATGTGGAAGCTTTGGGAGAGAGGCAAAGAAGGTTCACCAGGATGTTGCCTGGTCTCGAGGATGTTGAGGATGAGAAGCGGTTTAATAAACTAGGATCCATTTAACTGGGAAGATGGAGACTGAGGGGAGACCTGATAGAGGTTTACAAGATTATGAGGGGCAGAGACAGGGTGGATAGTTGGAGGCTTTTAATAAATTACCTCAGTAATCCCCTATAAATTACCCCAATAACCCTTTATAAATTATCCCCATTAACTATCTATAAATTACACCCTGTAACTCTCTCTAAATGATCCCCTGTAACTCCCTATAAATCACCCCCAATAACCCCCTATAAGTTGTCTCAATAATTCCCTATAAATTACCCCAGTAATTCCCTATAAATAATTCCCTATAAATTGCCCGCAGTAACTTCCTATAAATTGCCCAAATAACTCCCTATAAATTACCCCCAGTAACTCCTCCAAACCAGTGCCTCACCTGTTAACCACCTCTATGGGATGCCTGATTAACCAATGGTGCCACTCAGGTGGAATGGCACTCTGGTCCATCATTCAGTATCTATCAGGAGAGAGAAAAGTTTCTTGTTGAGGGGGGTTCCAGTGTAACCACTGCAAGAATTCTGATTGGGAGGGTGCAGCGCAGCCAGAGAGGGGCTTGAATGAGGGTTTGCTGACACGTAAGGGGTGGGTGAATGGGGAGGGGTTGCAAAGCACAAGCTGTGTCTAAATTGGCTTTGACCTTACCACAGTGATCACACTTTAAAAATATTTCATCATTGAAGCAGTTACTCTGGAGGCAGTGGGAAGGATTACACAGAAGCAAGTTCTGTCTTTCTAAGGAATGTCTTCACTCTGCTTTACCCCAGAGCAAGACATTGCTGTTTCTCAATCAGCGCAAACATTTACATCTCAGCTTCAGGAAGAATATTTTTTTTTGCACAGGAATGCTCTCGTTTTACCTGTCAATTGCATCCACTGACTGGTTGCCATTCCCTCCGAGTGCACAGAAACAGCCATACTTGTCCAACTGCCTTATATTGAACTTCGTTTTGGTGCAATCAAGAACACGCCTGAAGTGTTAAATTTTCTCCGCTCAATGGCAGTGTCTAATAAAACAGACTGTTATTGACTTCAGGGAGCATAAAGCGAACATGCCCCTGTCTACATCAACGAAGATAAAGTAGAAATGGTCGAGAACTTCAAGATGTTCAGGTCAACGACAATCTATCCTGGTCCTCCCATTGCTACACATTGCTACAAGAGACAACAGAATAAATCACTGTATCAGAAAGCCCGGAATCAGAGCCAGCAGGAGGACAATTTAACAACACGCAGATTGCAAAAACCAGAATAACCTGCAGAAGAATATTTGTGAATCTAATGGAAGTTGTGTCTCAGAAACAGGCCATTCGGCTCAACAATCCATGGCTGTGTTTGTTCCACATGAGAGTCCTCCCATCAACCTTCATCCAACACAACCAACAAAGCTTTCCATTCCTTTCTCCCTCTTACCGAGCTTTCCCCTAAAGACATCAATAATATTCATGCCATGCATTCCCTATGTTAGAGAATTTCACAATCCCAACATCAAACAATCCCAGAAAAGGAACAGCACAGGGTACAATATAGGGTAAAGTTCTCTCTCGATACTGCGCCTCATCAAACTGTCACAGGACAGACACAGAAAGGGGTTAGATACAGAGTAAAGCTCCCTCTACAGTGATCCTCATCAAATCATCATCGGACAGATACAACAAGGGGTTAGATTTGGAGTAAACCTCCCTCTACACCATCTCCCATCAAAATTTCCAGAATAGGTACAACACGGTGTTAGATACACAGGAAAGAACCCTCTATACTTTCCCTCACCAAACACTCCCAGGACAGGTAGAGCATGGGGTTAGATTCAGAATAAAGCTCCCTTGACACTGTTCCCATCAAACACACCCAGAGCAGGTACAGCACGGGGTTAGATACAGAGGAAAACTCCCTCTATGCTGTCTCCATCAAACAGTCCTACGACAGGTATTCACATTTCCTTCTGTCTTCTTTGTCATTGACAGTTTATCTGTTCTGAATCATGCCCAGTTTTTGGGCATTGTTTCATTTGCTATTACCTGCACTCCTCCAGCACATCCCTGAGGTCTCCAGTTGATCACTTACCTCCGAGCACGATGAAGAGGATCACAGTGAGTTTCGGGGACTCCATGGTCGGCGCAACATCGAAGGCCGAAGGGCCTGTTCTGCGCTGTAATGTTCTAATGTTCTATGACTTCTTGATTCCTTCCAGAGATGAATGATTGTCTCTTCGGGGTTCTGTCTCTTTTATTCTGCTCCGGGGGTGTTTACAACCTATATTTGCTTCGCAAATGCAAATAGGCTTCCAATCCCATTGGGCACTCATTCCAATTCTCACCATGATCCAAGAAGGGAGATGTTTGAAGAAGCTGTTGTCACTGGGTGGTGCCGATGCGCTTGGTTTCATTGATTAATGTACTTGGCATTAAGAAAGTAAAAGTATACTTATTGTATATATACTTTTTATTGTATATTGTATAAATCTTATTTAATCAGAACAGTCAGATCGACAATATCCTGACACTTATCAGTGAGCAAATTTACTGACCGGGTTGTCAAGTACATAAATGAGATTGAGAATCTGGTGAACCGGTGCAATGACAATAACCTCTCCCTCAATGTCAACAAAATAAAACAGACTGTTACTGACTTCAGGGAGCATAAAGACGAACATGCCCCTGTCTACATCAACAAAGATAAAGTAGAAATGGTCGAGAACTTCAAGATGTTCAGATCAACGACAATCTATCCTGGTCCTCCCAGCTTGACACGGTAGTTAAGAAAGTTCACCAACACTTCTTTCTCAGAAGACTCAGAAAATTTGGCATGTCCACGACAGGCCTCACCAGATGCATCATAGACAGAATTCTTTCAAAACTGCAAGAAACAACAAAGGGTTGTGAATGTAACCCAATCCATCATGCAAACCAGCCTCCCAACGATTGACTCTGTCTACACTTGCCACTGCCTTGGAAAAGCAGCCAGCATAATCAGTGACTTCACGCAGCCGAACATTCTCTCTTCCATCATCTTCCAATGGAAAAAAAATACAAAAGTCTGAGGTCATATACCAATAAACTCAAGAACAGCTTCTTGCCTGCTGCTGTCAGATTTTTGAATGAAGCTACCCTGTACTAAGTTAATCTTTCCCTACAACCTAGTTATGACTGTAACACTCCATTCTGCACTCTCTTTTCCTTTTCTATGAATGGTATGCCTTGTCTGCATTGCACACAGAAACAATGCTTTTCACTGTATACCAATACACATGACAATAACAAAATCAAATCAAAAATCTCCTCACATCCCGACACTTAATGACAACTCCCAAATTCACTGTGTCAATATTACTGTGAATATTTTTGCAGGGATGTTACTTTTTGTCGACTTGGAATAAGCTGTGATGCACCACATGGTTAAATATCCTCCAAAGCCTTCATTGCAGACTCACAGTAAATAATGGGGACTCCAATGCATCTGGTTAAACAGCTTTGTCAGCATTTTAAGCAATTGTTACCCTGTGAAAGTCAGCACCTTCAGGAACTGTATCCTAGTGAGAGTCAGCACCTACAGGAACTGTATCCCAGTAAGAGTCAGCACCTTTAGGTACTGTATCCCATTGAGAGTCAGCACCTTCAGGAACTGTATCCCAGTGACAGTCAGCACCTTCAGGTACAGTATCCCAGTGAGAGTCAGCACCTTCAGGAACTGTATCCCAGTGAGAGTCAGCATCTTCAGGAACTGTATCCCAGTCAGAGTCAGCACCTTCAGGAACTGTATCCCAGTGAGAGTCAGCACCTTCAGGTACTGTATCCCAGTGAGAGTCAGCACCTTCAGGAACGGTATCCCAATGAGAGTCATCACCTGCAGGAAATGTGTCCAGTGAGAGTCAGCACCTTCAGGAACTGTATCTGAGTAAGTGTGAGCGCGTGGACACATTGTAAGAGTGGGGTCATATTTATTTTGTTCTGACTTCACCAACTGGCTTGGATTCCATCAATTCTATTTTATTAATAATTACTGCAGCATTTGTGGCACGTTGACACGGTAATTAGCACTGCTACTTCACAGCACAGGGACCATGGTTCAATTCCTGACTTGGATCACTGTCTGTATGGAGTCTGCACATTTTCCCCGAGTCTGCTTGGGTTTGCTCAGGTGCTCCAGTTTCCTCCCACAGTCCGAAAAACATGCTAGTTAGGTCCATTAGTCATGCTAAATTGTGCCTCAGTTTATCCAAAGCAGGGTATGGCAACCGGGGGATTTTCAAGTAACTTCATTGCAGTATCAATGTAAGCCTACTTCCGACACTACGAAATAAACTTTACAGCTGAACTGATTAAACAGCTTAATAACTGTGAATCATTACTGAGTGATATTTCTTAACTGGAAACTTAAATTGGTGAAACAAAATACATTGCAAGACAGGTATCTGATTCACAGCAACCACATCTCCATGAAGTACCTACAGCTCGAGGAACTATGTGTCGAGTGAATAAGCTGGACTCCAGGTTTCGGACAGGGCAACAACATCAGGGACAGATAATGTTCCCCCACATAGAAAGAAGTGGGTCCGATCTGGTCAACATTGCAGAGATGCAGTTGTAAAGTGACTCAGGCTGGCAACTGAATGTTCAAAGGCAATTGACATTTTGGAAGCAGAGGAAGAAAGTAAAAGGAAATGGGGTGGATCTGATCATAAAAGATAAGATCAATGCGGCAGTGAGTGAGAAATAATCTTGTCTCAAAAGAATGTAAACACTTCTGGTTAAGCACAGAGAGAGCGAAAGTAGGAAGCTATTGGCCAATTCACCTGACATCTATCACTGAAAAGAAGCTGGAGCAGGTTGTATCCATACTGGAGTTGAGAAGAGTGGAAAGTGATCTTACTGAAACATATGAAATTCTGTAATGGTTTGTCAGGGGTAGATGCTGACTGGCTGTTTCCCCTCCTGGGGAGGAATCTGGAACTAGATGAAGCTGGAACAGCTTCAAAGTAAAGGCTTTCTTCATGAATAAGGAGAGGAGGAGAAAGTCATTTCTTCAGTGGGTGGTTAGTATTTAGAATGCTTTACCCCAGGGAGCAGTGGAGCTGGGGATTCCTGGTTATGGAGACCGGCAGCACCGTGGAATTAAGGTCACAATGAGATCAGCCATGAATTTAGAGTAAACCAGAGCAGGTTTCAACCCATCAACCTGCAATGGCACCTGGCCAAGGAAACTCATGATTTTGAATCATGTTTCCAATGCTTCTGTGGCTGTGCCCATCGCTATCTTTGCAATCTTGCCCAGCTCCATCACTCTTCCTGATCTCAGCCCTCCACTAATTCTGCTCCCTTGTTTGTACCTGATTTCATTTGGTCCCAATGGATTCTCTCCCTCCACTTTTCCGCCTGGATTGAGATATTCCTTAAACCCTCTTTGACCGAAGCTTTTGGTCATCTGAAGCCAACTTCATTACTGGCACGGTGGTTAGCACTGCTGCCTCTTAGCACCATGGATCTGTGTTAGATTCCCAGCTTGGATCACTGACTGCATGGAGCCTATACATTCTCCCCACATGTAAGTTTGATTCCTCCGGGTGCTCAGGATTCTTTCCACAGCCCAAAGATATGCAGCTTAGGTTGATTGGTTGCTAAATTGTCTCTTCGTGTCAGGGGAATAGCATGGTAAACGTGTGGAGTTACGGGAACAAGGCCTGGATGGGATGTGGTCATGATGTAGAGGTGCCAGCGTTGGACTGGGGTGAACACAGTAAGAAGTCTTACTAGATTAAAGTCCAACAGGTTTATTTGATAGTAAACACCACTAGCTTTTGGGGCTCTGCCCTTTCGTCAGGTGAATGGGGAGTTCTGATCACAAACAAGGCACATAAAGTCGCACACTCAGTTTACAGAATATTGATTAAAATGTGACTCTTTACAGCTAATCAAGCTTAAAGGAGCAGACAGTGTGAGCAGAGAGAGCATTAATGCTGTCTCCACTTGATTAGCTGTAAAGACTCATATTCTAATCAGTATTCTGTAAACTGAGTGTGTGACTTTATATGCCCTGCTGTGATCAGAACTCCCCACTTATCCTGATGGGCCTCAATAGTAATGGCATTTGCTATCAAATAAACCTGTTGGATTTTAACCTGGAGTTGTGAGACTTTCTTACTGAGATGTGGTCAGTGCAGACTCAATTGGTCAAATGGCCTCCTGTACTATTGGGATTCTATGAATGGCATCAGATAAAAGCTGATGTTGTACATTGCTGATGTTGACCTGTTGAGGGGAGGGATGGGACAGGGAGTTCCCAGGGATGAAATAGATTTTATTTGGGTTTTTACTCACCTAAATTGGGGATACCATTACTGCAGGTAAAATAGTACATTGCAATCTTCGCAGAGCATGATTTTCAGGACTTCATTGTAACAGTCATCGCGCATTTGGCAGCATCTAAATAGGTTGACAAATAGGATATAATATTTTAGATTGAAATTTTCTCTTGGAGAGACTGAAACTCAGTCAGAGGCTGATTAATTCCAACCCAGCCTCAGATCGGGTTGTCCTTGGAGATTTCAGGAATAAAAGGTTAATCCTCAGGGAACACATTCCCTCAAACTGAGGGAATAAAGTCATTGCTGCAGGGGAGTTTCCTCTTTTGTTTCAACACATTTGTTTATTGAGGATAAATTGGGGGGTGGGAGGGAGAAACCGTTTCTCAAAAAAGCATCCAATCAGATGACAGAGTCTGTTCACTTTCCAATTGGTCGGAAAAGGTGGGGCACCCCAAGAATGGACCAATGGCAGCATGGAGGTGGTATCATGAATAGTCAATGAATATGGACAATTATTCTTTGCATCCATATCATCAATCTGATATTTTGTGAAAGAATATCTCATCCAGCTCAAGACAAACATGACCAGGAAGGACATGAAAGTTTTGAGAGAGAGGGCAAAGAAGCTTCACCAGGATGTTGCCTGGTCTCTTGGCGAGGTGTTGACGATGAGGAGAGATTGAATAAACTAGGATCCATTTAACTGGGAAGGTGGAGACAGAGGGTAGAACTGATCGAGGTCTACAAAATTTTGAGGGGCAGAGATAGAGTGGATAGTCAGAAGCTTTTAATAAATTATCCCAGTAACCCTCCATAAATTACCCCCAGTAACTCACTATACAATTTCTCCAGTAACTCCTCCAAACCAGTGCCTCACCTGTTAACCATCTCTATGAGATGCCTGATGAGCCAATGATGAATGGCAAATCAGGGCACTGAATGGTGAGCCAATCAGGAGAGAGAAAAGTTTGCCCTTGCTGGGGGGAAATGTTTCTTGTTGAGGGGGGTCCCAGTGTATCCACTGCAGGAGATTCTGATTGGGAGGGTGCTGCGCAGCCAGAGAGGGGCTTGAATAGGGTTTGCTGACACATAAAGGGTGGGTTAAAGAGGAGGGGATGCGGAGCACAAGCTGTGTCTAAATTGGCTTTGACCTTACCACAGTGATCACACTTTAGAAATCTTCAATCATTGAAGCAGTTACTCTGCTTGGAGGCAGTGGGAAGGTTTGCAAATGGAAATTAGAGAAACATATGTTCTTGTAAACAAACATGCTAATTTGCTCCTTTTGTCATATAAATTTACTTTGTGGGATTTGAGAGGATAGCAATGATTGTAAAATATTTGTTTCAGCAGAGAAAAACAGTGCTCCTCCCAGTCTTCCAATTTTCTATTTTAAACTGCTTTAAAAGTATTTTGTACTCTTGTAAAGTATTAGGAACATTATAACCACTATGTAGAGTCATTGCTTATAATTTGTGCTGACTACTAATGATTTGTATATGACACTAGAGTATTGAGTGAATTTGTTTTTGTCATTGAAAGAACATATGAGGTAATACATTTTGGAAGGTCTAATACAGATAGAAAACATATAGTAAATGGCAGAACCCTTAAGAGTATTGATAGGCAAAGGGATCTGGGTGGTAATGCAGGTGGAAAAGGTGGTCAACAAGGCATACGGCATGATTGCATTCATTGGCCGGGGTATTGAGTTTAAAACTTGGCAAGTCATGTTGATGCTTTATAGAACCTTAGTGAGGCCGCACTTGGCATATAGTGTTCAATTCTGGTCACCACACTACCAGAAAGATGTAGAGGCTTTGGAGAGGGTACAGAAAAGATTTACCAGGATGTGGCCTGGGTGTAGAGGGCATTAGCAATGAGGAGAAGTTGGAGAAACTTGGTTTAGAACATAGAACATAGAACATTACAGCACAGAACAGGCCCTTCGGCCTTCGATGTTGTGCCGACCAAAATAAAAAGCAATGCCCCTCCAAACTAAACCATCCAGTTTGTTCTGACTGGAACGACGGAGGTTGAGGGGCAGCCTGATAGAAGGCCACAAGTTTATGAGGCATGGACAGAGTGAATAGTCAGAAGCTTTTTCCCAGGGTGAAAAAGTCAACAACCAGGGATCTTAAGTTTAAGGTGTGAGGGGCAAGGGTTTAAAGGAGATATAGGAGGCAGACTTTTTACACAGCAAGTAGTGGCTGTTTGAAACACGTTGCCAGGAGAGGTAGTGGATGGGGTAGTGACTTTTAAGGTGCATCTTGACACGTACATAAATAGGATGGGAATAGGGGGATGTGGTACCCAGAAGGGTAGGGGGTTTTAATTCAGTTGGGCAGCACGGTCAGAACAGGCTTGGAAGGCCAAAGGGCCCGTTCCTGTGCTGTAATTTTCTTTGTTCTTTGATTACACAGAAGCAAGTTCTTTCTTTCTAAGGAATATCTTCACTCTGCTTTGTCCCAGAGCAAGACATTGCCGTTTCGCAATCAGTGCAAACGCTCACATCTTGGCTTCATGGAAAATGATTTTTTACACAGGAATGCCCTCATTTTACCTGTCAATTGCATTCACTCACTGGTTCCATTCCCTCTGAGTCCACAGAATCACAGTAAGAAGTCTGACAACACCAGGTTTACGTCCAACCCATTTATTTGATAGTAAACTCACAGGCTCACCTGGTGTTGTCAGACTTCTCACTGTGTTTACCCCAGTCCAACGCTGGCTTCTCTACATCATGTCCACAGAAACAGCCATAGTGAAGGAAGTGCCTTTTATTTAATTTCGTTTTGGTGCAATCAGTAACACATCTGAAGTTCATTAAGTTTCCCTGGCAATGGAGGTGTCCTGTGCAGGGATTCACATTGCTACAAGCAGACAAAAGAATAATTCATTGTATCAGAAAGCCCGGAATCAGAGCCAGCAGGAGGACAATTTAACAACAGCAGACTGCAAAAACCAGAACAACCTGCAGAAGAATATTTGGGAATTTAACGGAAATTGTGTCTCAGAAACAGACCATTTAGCCCAACAATCCATGACTGTGTCTGTCCCACACCATCTTCCTCCCATCCATTTCATCCAACCCAAACGGCAAAGCTTTCCATTCCTTTCTCCCTCATGTATTTACTGAGCTTTCCCTTAAAGCCATCAATAATATTCACACCAGATATTTCCTATGCTAGAGAATTTCACAATCCCTGGACAAGCACAGCACAGGGCACTGCATAGAGTAAAGCTCTCTCTACGCTGCCTCTCATCAAACACTCCCGGGATAGCTCCCTCTACACTGATCCTCATCAAATAGTCATCAGATAGGTACAACACGGGGTTAGATACAGAGTAAATCTCCCTCTATACTGTCCCTCATCAAACACTCCCAGGACAGGTACAGCACAAAGGTGGACACAGAGAAAAAGCTATCTTTACACATTCCCATCAAGTATTCCCAGGACAGGCACAATACAGTGTTAGATACAGAGTAAAACTCCCTTCACATTGTCCCAATCAAATTTCCAGGACAGGAACAGCACGGGGTTTGATACACAGTAAAGTTCCCTCTACACTGTCCCATCAAAAACTCCCGGGGGAGGTACACACAGGAAAGACACAGAGTGAATCTTCCTCTAACACTATCCCCATCAAAAACCCCAAGGACAAGGTTTCACATTTCCTTTCACCTTCTTTCTCATTGACAGTTTATCTTTCTGAATCATGCCCAGTTTTTGGGTGTTCCTTCATTTGCTATTACCCGCACTCCTCCAGCACATCCCTGAGGTCTCCAGTTGATCACTTACCTCCAAGTACAATGAGGAGGATCAGAATGAGTTTCAGGGACTCCATTTGCTGACTCTCACTGGGATACAGTTCCTGAAGGTGCTGACTCTCACTGGGATACAGTTCCTGAAGGTGCTGACTCTCACTGGGATACAGTTACTGAAGGTGCTGACTTTCACTGGGATACAGTTCCTGAAGGTGCTGACTCTCACTGGAATACAGTTCCTGAAGGTGCTGACTTTCACTGGAATACAGTTCCTGAAGGTGCTGACTTTCACTGGGATACAGTTCCTGAAGGTGCTGACTCTCACTGGAATACAGTTCCTGAAGGTGCTGACTCTCACTGGGATACAGTTCCTGAAGGTGCTGACTCTCACTGGGATACAGTTCCTGAAGGTGCTGACTCTCACTGGGATACAGTTCCTGAAGGTGCTGACTCTCACTGGGATACAGTTCCTGAAGGTGCTGACTCTCACTGGGATACAGTTCCTGAAGGTGCTGACTCTCACTGGGATACAGTTCCTGAAGGTGCTGACTCTCATTGGGATACAGTTCCTGAAGTTGCTGACTCTCACTGGGGGACAATTGTTTAAAGTGCTGACAGTACTGTTTAACCAGATGGCTGTAACCAGCCTCTGACACGTTGGAGTCCCCCTTATTTACCTGTGAGTCTGCAATGAAGGTTTTGGAAGGATGTTTAACCAGTTGGTGCATCACAGTTTATTTCAAAGTTGACAAAAAGCAACATCCCTGCATATATGTCCGCATAATATTAACTCAGTGAATTCAGGAGTTGTCATTAACTGTCGGGATGTGAAGAGATTTTTGATTTAGTTTTGTTATTGTCATGTGTATTGCTTTACAGTGAAAAGCATTGTTTCTTGTGCACAATACAGATGAGGCATACTGTTCATAAAAAAGGAAAAGAAAGAGTGTAGAACGTAGTGTTACAGTCATAACTAGGGTGTAGAGAAAGATCAGCTTATTACAGGGTAGCTTCATTCAAAAGTCTTACAGCAGCAGGCAAGAAGCTGTTCATGAGTCGGTTGGTACATGACCTCAGACTTTTATATCTTTTCCCAATGGAAGAAGGTGGAAGAGAGAATGTCCAGGATACGTGAGGTCACTGATTATGCTGGCTACTTTCCTGAAGCAGCAGGAAGTGCAGACAGAGGATGGGAGGCTGGTATGTGTGATGGATTGGGCTACATTCACAATACTTTGTTGTTTCTTGCAGTTTTGGGCAGAGCAGGAGCCATACCGAGCTGTGGTACAATCAGAAAGAATGCTTTCTATCGTGCATCTGTAAAAGTTGATGAGAGTCATCGTCGACATTCCAAATTTCCTGAGTCTGAGAAAGTAAAGGCGTTGGTGGATTCTCTTAACTATCACATCAGCATGGGAGGACCAGGACAGATTGTGGTTGATCTGAACACTTAAAATCTTGAAGCTCTCAACCCCGTTGATGTAGACAGGGGCATTGTCTTCTTTACGCGTCCTGAAGTCGATGACAGTCAGCTTTGTTTTGTTGACGTTGAGGGAGATGTTATTGTCATTGCAACGGTTGACCAGATTCTCAATCTCATTTGTGTACTTGACAACCCGGTCAGTAAATTTGCTCACTGATAAATATCAGGAGATCATTGATCTGACTATTGTGATTAAATAAATCAGATTAGGATTTGTAGTGAACAATAAGTATACTTTTACTTTCCAGATATCTACATGCCAAATAAGTTAGTCAATGAAACCAAGCGCACCAGCACCACCCAATGACAACAGCTTCTTCAAACATCTCCCTTCTCAGATCACAGTGAGAATTGGAATGAGTGCCCAATGGGATCGGAACCCTGTTTGCATTTGCTGAACAAATATGGATTGTAAACGCCTCCAAAGCAGAATAAAAGAGACAGAGCCCCAAGGAGACAATCATCCATCTCTGGAAGGAATCGAGAAATCATGGAGTCCCCAAAACTCACTGTGATCCTCCTTATCATGCTTGGAGGTAAGTAATCAACTGGAGACCTCGGGTATGTATTGAAGGAGTACGGGTAATCGCAAATGAAACAACGCCAAAAAACTGGGCATGATTCAGAACAGATAAACTGTCAATGACAAAGAAGGCATTCTATCCTAAGAATGCTTGATAGGGGACAGTGTAGAGGGAGATCTACTCTATATCTAACCCCATGCTGTACCTGTCCTAGGAGAATGTGAAGGGGATAGTGTAGAGGGAGCTTTCCTCTGTATCTAACTCTGTGCTGTACCTGCTGTGGGTGAGTTTGATGAGAACAGTGTCAAGGGAGCTTTATTCTGCATCTAACCCTGTGCTGTACCTGTTCTGGGGCAATTTAGCATGGCCAATCCACCTAACCTGCACATCTTTGGACACTAAGGGGCAATTTAGCATGGCCAATCCACTTAATCTGCACATCTTTGGACACTGATAGGGGACAGTGTAGAGGGAGCTTTATTCTAAACCTAACCCTGTACTCTACCTGTCCTGGGAGCGTTTGATGGGAGTAGCATAAAGGGTTCTTTACTCTGTATCTAACCCTGTGCTGTACCTGTCCTGGGAGTGCTTATGCAGGAAAGTGTTGAGGGAGGTTAACTGTGTTTCTAACCCCGTGCAGTACCTGTTCTGGGAGTGTTTGATGGGAAATAGTGTAGAGGGAGATTTACTCCATATCTAACCCCGTGCTGTACCTGTATGATGACGATTTCATGAGGATCAGTGTAAAGGGAGCTCAACTTTATATCTAACCCTATATCTATATCTATATCTGTACCTATCCTGAGAGAGTTTGATGAGGCACAATGTCAAGAGAGCTTGCAGTCAAGAGAACTCTATGCAGTGCCTTTTGCTGTGCCTGTTCTGGGAGTCTTTGATATTGAGATTGTGAAATGGTCTAGCATAGGGAATGTTGGGTGTGAATATTATTAATGTCTTTAAGGGGAAGCTCGGTAAGTACATAAGGGAGAAAGGAATGGAAAGCTTTGCTGGTAGGGTTGGATGAAGACGGATGGAAGGAGCCTGGTGTGGGTCAGACATAGCCATGGGTTGTTGGGCCGAATGGCCTGTTTCTGAGACACAACTTCCATTAACTTCCCAAATATTCTTCTGCCGGTTGTTCTGGTTTTTGCAATCCGCATGTTGTTAAATTGTCCTCCTGCTGGCTCTGATTCCGGGCTTTCTGATACAGTAATTTATTCTATTGTCCTCTTGTAGTAATATGGATCCCTGGACGGGACGCTACCATTCAGCGGAATTTAAGGAGCTTCAAACATGTTCTTGATTGCACCGAAACAAAGCTCGGTATAAGTCGTTTGATCAATTATGGCTGTGTCTGTGGACTCGGAAGCAATAGCAACCAGCCAGTGGATGCAATTGACAGGTAAAATGAGAGCATTCATGTATAAAAAAAAACACTCTCCATGAAGCCAAGATGTGAATGTTTGTGCTGATTGAGAAACAGCAATGTCTTGCTCTGGGGCAAAGCAGAGTGAAGACATTCCTTAGAAAGACAAAACTTGCTTCTGTGTAATCCTTCCCACTGCCTCCAGGCAGAGTAACTGCTTCAATGATGAAAGATTTTTAAAGTGTGATCACTGTGGTAAGGTCAAAGACAATTTAGACACAGCTTGTGCTCCGCACTCCCCTTTATCCCACCCCTTATGTGTCAGCAAACCCTATTCAAGCCCCTCTCTGACTATGATGCATCCTCCCAATCACAATCTCCTGCAGTGGATACACTGGGACCCCCCTCAACAAGAAACATTTCCCCCCCGGCAAGGACAAACTTTTCTCTCTCCTGATTGCTTCACCATTCAGTGCCCTGATTGGCCATTCCATCCCATTGGCTCTTCAGGCATTTCATAGACGTGGTTAACAGGTGGGGCACTGGTTTGGAGGAGTTACTGGAGAAATTGTATAGCAAGTTACTGGGAGTAAATTTATAGGGAGTTATCAGGGGGAATTTATAGAGAGGTAATTGATAGGGGGTTAATCGGGGGTTACTTGGGTAATTTATGCAAAGCTTCTGACTATCCACTCTGTCTCTGCCCCTCATAATTTTGTAGATCTCCATCAGGTCTCGCCTCAGTCTCCATCTTTCTAGTTAAATGGAACCTTCTTTATTCAACCTCTCCTCATCATCAACACCCTCGAGACCAGGCAACATCCTGGTGAACTTTCTTTGCCCACTCTCCCAAAGCTTCCACGTCCTTCCTTGTCATGTTTGTCTTGAGCTGGATGCGATGTTCTTTCACAAAATACTGGTTTGATGAAATAGAAGCCAAGAGTAATTGGCCATATTCATCGACTACTCATGATACTACCTCCCAGCTCCAAACATCCCTCCTCCATGTTGCCATTAGTCCATTTTCGGGGTGCCCCGCCTTTCCAGACCAATTGGAAAGGGAACAGACTCTGATTGGATGCTTTTTTGAAACACAGTTTCTCCCTCCCATCCCCCCACTTTATCCCCAATAAACAAATGTGTTGAAACAAAAGAGGAAAACCACCCTCTGCAGCAATGACCTTATTCCTTCTGTTCGAGGGATGTGTTCCCTGAGGATTAACCTTTCATTCCTGGAAACTCTAAGGACAACACGATATGAGGCTGGGTTGGAATTATTATGCCTCTGACTGAGTTTCAATCTTTCCAAGAGAAAACTTCAATCTGAAATGTTATCTCCTGTTTGTCAACCTGTTTAGATTATTTTTTTTTAAGATTAAGATTAAGAGCAACACAGCACGGGAAACAGGCCCTTCGGCCCAACGAGCCCGCGCCGCCGTCATAACTATATAGTAGCAAATCCATTATCCTATTATATTATTCCTATATAATAATATATATATTATTCCTAATATGGAAAATTCTCACTATAGGGACAATTTGTTTCCCAATCAGCCTAAGAGCGAATTTTTGGGTTGTGGGAGGAAACCGGAGTGCCCGGAGAAAACCCACGCAACCACGGGGAGAACGCGCAAACTCCCGCAGACACCGGCCCAATTCCAAGTGTCTGCACAGCCACATCGATAGTCTCTGAGCTGTCATGGTGCCCTTCAGATGGTCCACATAAAGCACTCATTTACGACATGAGGTACCAGGCAACCCATGAATCAACATCCAAGAGCTGTACCCGCACCACCTGCCGAATGCATGCTCAATATTGGTCAAGTATGGTCAAGATGCTGCCAAATGCGCAATGACCGTTACGGTGAAGCCAAGAAAATGGATTGCTTTGAGGAGATCACACCATACCATCTTACTTGCAATAACAGAGTCCCCAAATGCAGTGAGTAGAAACCCTAAATAAAATCTTTTCCGATCTTGGGGATTTCCTCTGACTCCCTGACCCCTCCCTTCCCTCAACAGGTCAATATTAGCAATGTACAATAACAGCTTTCATCTGATCCCATTAGAGTCATGAAACATCTAAAGTCAGTTTCAGATGATCAAAAGCTTCGGTCAAAGAGGGTTTAAGGAATGTCTCAATTCAGGTGGAAAGTTGGAGCGAGGAAATTCCAGAGCTTGGGAGCGACTGAAATCAGGAATACACAAGGGAGCAGAATTAATGGAGCAATGAGATTGGGAAGGGTGGTGGGGTTGGGAAACATAGAACATAGACTATTATAGTTCAGTACAGGCCCTTCGGCCCTCAATGTTGCACTGACCTGTGAAACCAATCTAAAGCTCATCTAACCTACAATATTCCAATATCATCCATACATTTACCCAATGACCATTTAAATGCGCTTAATGTTGGTGAGTCTACTACTGTTGCAAGCAGGCATTCCACACCCTTGGTACTCTCTGAGTAAAGAACCTACTTCTGACATCTGTCCTATATCTATCACCCCTCAATTTAAAGCTATGTCTCCTAGTGCTAGCCATCTCCGTCTGAGGAAAAAGACTCTCAGTGTCCACCCTATTTAATCCTCTGATCATCTTGTATACTTCTTATCCTTTTTCTCTAATGAAAACAGCCTTAAGTCCCTCAGTCTTTCCTCATTAGACTTTCGCACCATACCAGGCAATATCCTGGTAAATCTCATCTACACCCTTTCCAATGCTTCTACATCCTTCCTATAATGCGGCAAACAGAACTGGACACAATATTCCAAGTGTAGCCGTACCAGAATTTTGTACAGGTACAACATGACCTCATGACTCTGAAACTCAATCCCTCTACCAATAAAAGCTAACACACTATACGCCTTCTTAACAATCCTATCCAGGGATCTCTGGACACGGACACTGAGATCTCCCTGCTCATCCACACTACCAAGTATCTTACCATTAGCCCAGAATTCTGTATTTCTGTTACTCCTTCCAAAGTGAATCACTTCACACTTCTCTGCATTAAACACTATTTGCCACCTCTCAGCCCAGCTCTGCAGCTTATCTATGTCCCTCTGTAACCTGCAATATCCTTCCACACTGTCCACAACTCCACCAATTTTAGTGTCATCCACAAATTTATTAACCTATCCTTCTACGCACTCATCCAGGTTATTTATAAAAATGACAACAGCAGTGGTACCAAAATGGTTCACCGCTAGTAACTGAACTCCAAGATGAACCATCACTCTCTGTCTTTTTACAGCTAGCTAATTTCTGATCTAAACCGTTAAATCACCCCCAATCCCATGCCTCCATATCTTCTGCAAAGCTTACCTTGGGGAGCCTTGTCAAATACTTTACTGAAATCCATATACACCACATCAACTGTTTTACCTTAATCCACTTCTTTGGTCACGTTCTCAAAGAACTCAATAATGTTTGTGAGGCACGACCTACCCTTTAAAAAACCGTGTTTACTGTCCCTAATCAAATTATTTCTATCTCTTATAATCCTTTCCAAAACTTTGCCCTCAACAGAAGTAAGGCTCACTAGTCTATAATTACCAGGGTTGTTTCTATTCCCCTTCTTGAACAAGGGCACAATATTTGCTATCCTCCAGGCTTCTGGCAGTCTTCCTGTCGACAATGATGACCTAAAGATCAAAGCCAAAAACTTGGCAATCTCCTCTCTAGCTTCCCAGAGAATCCTGGGATAAATCCCATTCAGCCCAGGGGACTTATCTATTTTCATACTTTCCAGAATTGCTAACACTTCCTCCTTATGAACCTCAGTTCTGTCTAGTCTAATAGTCTATACCTCAATATTTTCCTCGACAACATTGTTTTTTTCCTGTTGAATATTGACACAAAATATTCATTTAGCGCCTCTCCTATTTCTTTAGACTCCACACACAACTTCCCACTACTGTCCCTGACTGGCCCTAATCTTACCTTAGTCATTCTTTCATTCCTGACACACCTATAGAAGGCTTCAGGGTTTTCCTTGATCCTACCTGCCAAAGACTTTTCATATCCTTCCTGGCTCTTCTTAGCTCTCTCTTTGGACCCTTCCTGGCTAACTTGTAACTCTCAAGTGTCCTAACTGAACCTTTGCGTCTTATCTTTTTCCTAAGTTTCCTCCTTCCTCTTCACAAGAGATTCAACTGCTTTAGTAAATCACAGTTCCCTCATCCGACTACTTCTTCCCTGCCTGACAGGTATGTACTTATCAAGGACACACAGTAGCTATTCCTTGAACAAGCTCTACATTTCAATTGTGCCCATCCCCTGCAGTTTCCTTCTAATCCTATGCATCCTAAATCTTGTCTAATCGCATCATAATTTCCTTCCCCCAGCTATAACTCTTGCCCTGCGGTATATACCTATCCCTTTCTATCGCAAATGTAAATGTAATCAAATTGTGGTCACTATCACCAAAATGTTCACCTCCCTTCAAATCTAACACTTGACCTGGTTCATTACCCAGTACCAAATCCAATGTGGTCTCGCCTCTTGTTGGCCTATCTACATACTGTGTCAGGAAACCCTCCCGCACACATTGGACAAAAACTGACCCATCTAAAGTACTCGAACTATAGCTTTTCCAGTCAATATTTGTAACGTTAAAATCCCCCTAAACAACGATGCAGTGACTTTCACTCCTTTCCAGAATCATCTTTGCAATCCTTTCTTCTACATCTTTTTCGGAGGCCTATAGAGAACTCTCAATAAGGTGGCCTCCTTTCCTGTTTCTAACCTCATCCCGTACTACCGCAGTAGACGAGTCTTCAACAAACATCCTTTCTGCCACTGTAATACTGTCCCTGTCTAACAATGCCACATCTCCCTCTCTTTTATCATCTTCCCTCATCTTAGTGAAACATCTAAACCTGGAATCTGCAAGAACCATTCCTGTTCCTGCTCTATCCATGTCTCCAAAATGGCCACAAAGTCGAAATCCCATGTACCAACCCATGTTGCAAGTTCACCCACCTTATTCCGGATGCTCCTTGCGTTGAAGTAGACACACTTCAAATCATCTTCCTGCTTGCCGGTACACTCTTGCCTTATTCATAATCTCACTACTCACATCTTCCTGTACACTGGAACTACAATTCAAGTTCCCATTCCCCTGCTGAATTAGTTTAATCCCTCCTGAAGAGCATTAGCAAATTTCCCCCCCCCCAGGATATTGGTATCCCTCTGGTTCAGGTGTAGACCATCTCATTTGTCGAGATCCCATCTACGCCAGAATGACCCTCCCTCCCTCCTGCACTATCCCTGTAGTCACATGTTCAACTGCTCTCTCTCCCTATCCCTCTCCTTTCTTGCACTTGACATGGGTAATAAACCAGAGATAATAAGTCTGTTCTAGCTCTAAGCTTTTATCCTAACTCCCTGAAATTCTGCCTTATATCCCCATCCCTTTTCCTACCTATGTCTTTGGTACTTATGTGGACCTAAACTTGGGGCTGGTCCCCCTCCCCCTTAAGGATCCCAAAGAATGATCCAAGACATCACGGATCCCGGCTCTGGGAAGCAACACACCAACGCAAGTCTCCCTTGTTCCCACAGAATCTTCTATCCGTCCCCCTAACTGCGGAGTCCCGAATGACTAATGCTCCTCTCCCCACTCTTCCCTTCACCCAAGTATCCTCATTTCTAGGAGTAACTATTTCCCTGTAGCTTTTATCTATAATGGGCGGTATGGTAGCACAGTGGTTAGCACTGCCGCTTCACAGCTCCAGGTTCCTGGGTTCGATTCCCGGCTCAGGTTACTGTCTGTATGAGATTACATATTCTCCTCGTGTATGTGTGGATTTCCTCCAGGTACTCTGGTTTCCTCCCACAGTCCAAATATGTGTGGGTCAGGTTGATTGGCCATGCTAAGAAATTGTCCCCTAGTGTCCAGGGTACCAAAGGTTAGAGGGATTAATGGGTATAATATGTAGGAATATGGGGGTAGGTCCTGGGTGGGATTGTGTTCAGTGCAGACTCGATGGGCTGAAGGGCCACTTCTATGATTTCTATGAATGTCTCTGCCTCCCGAATGATCTAGAATTCATCCAGTTCCAGCTCCAGTTCCCTAACACGGACTTCAAACTGGATGGTCTTCCTGCAGGTGTACTCAGCTGGGACACTAGTGATGTCCCTCACCTCCCACAGGAGGAACATTGCACTGCCTGCACTACCATCCCTGCTAACTTCCCTTACAAAGAAATGAAACAGAAGAGAAGAAAAAAAGCTTGCCTGCTCTCATACCAAGTCTTTTTGTCCTAGGTTAGAGGAGAGTAGTGTCTCAGATTTCCTCACTGTTCACATTTATTGAGCAAAAACAAAAACCTTCCTAGATCTTTCTACAGCCTACTTCCTATTCTCTACTTCCGGCTGCTCCGGAAAGACCCCAGTTAAAAAAAAGTTAAGATTCAACATTCTTACCTACCAGCTCTCCTCACAAGAATCGCCTCTCTGCCTGCTCAGCTGGTCGAAACCTCATTGGGGAAGTTTGCAAAGATAGCAATGGGCATGGCCACAGAAATTTCAGAAACAAGAGTTTAAATCAAGAGTTTGCTTGGCCAGGCACCATTGCATGTCGATGGGTTCAAACCTACTCTGGTTTGTTCTAAGTTCATGGCTGATCTCATTGCAACTTTAACTCCACATTGCTGCCTGTCGCCATAACCAGGGTCCCAGGCTCCACTGCTCCCTTGGGTGAAGCATTCTAAATACTAACCACTCGCTAAAGAAATAACTTTCTCCTCCTCTCCTTCTTCACGGAGAGACACTTTACTCTGAAACTGTATTATCTAGATCCCCCCTGGAGGGGAAACAGCCTTTCAGCATCTACCCCTGACAAGCCATTACAGAATTTCATATGTTTCAGTAAGATCACCTTCCACTCTTCTCAACTCCAATGAGTATGGATACAACCTGCTCCAGCTTCTTTTCAGTGACAGATGTCAGGTGAATTGGCCAATAGCTTCCTACTTTCGCTCTCTCTGTGCTTAACTAGAAGTGTTTATATTCTTCTGAGCCAAGATCATTTCTCACTCACTGCCATGTTGATCTTATCTTTTATGAACAGATCCACCCCGTTTCTTCCTCTGCATCCAAAATTGCTTTTGAACATTCAGTTGCCAGCCTGAGTCACTTTACAACTGCATCTCTGCAATATTGATCAGATCGGACCCAATTATTTCTATCTTGGGGAACATTATCTGTCTCTGATGCTGTTGCCCTGTCCAAAACCTGGAGTCCAACACATTCACTCGGACACACAGTTCCTCGACCTGTAGATACTTAATGCAGATGTGGTTGCTGTAACTCAGATACCTGCCTTGCAATGTATTTTGTTTCACTAATTTAGGTTTACAATTAAGAAATATCACCGAGTAATGATTCACAGTTATTAAGCTGTTTAATCAGTTGAGCTATAAAGTAGGCTTACATTGACACTGCAATGAAGTTATTTTGAAAATCCTCTAGTTGCCACACCTCTTTTTGGGTAAACTGAGGGAGAATTTAGCATGACCAATGACTGACTGTGGGAGGAAAGCGGAGCACCTGGAAGAAACCCATGCAGACACAGGGAGAATGTGCAAATTCCACGCACACATTGACCCAAGCTGGGAATTGAACAATGGTCCCTATGTTGTGAAGCAGCAGCACTAACCACTGTGCCACCGTGCCACAAATTTGCTGCAGTAGTTATGAATAAAATAGAATTCGTAGAATCGAAGACAGTTGGTGAAGTCAGGTCAAAACACATATGACCTCGCTCTTATGCATGCACTCACATGCTCACACACACTGACATACAGTTTCTGAAGGTGCTGACTCTCACTACGACACCAAAATTGTTTGCTGCTTTTCACTGTGATGTGACTCTGATTGGTTAATTTCACCTGTAAAATCAATGTCTTAGGGAATCTCCCACGACATATATTACCCCATATATTTGGAAGGCTCAATAACATTATTGATTTCTCAATCATTATGGATCACCCACACCATTAAATAATCTGCAATATTCCTGCAACATTGCAAATTCTCACATCTTTAAACCCACCCACAACATGTGAACATGAATGCGTGTAATTCGGAAGTATATCTGTACATCACAGTGCATATTTTACACTGTGTATATTTGGTAGCTCTCCTTTCTTTTGCAGAGAATGATATTAAAACAAAGCAAAAATGCTCTCGGTATGAGTGCAACTGTGATGTTGCAGCTGCAATCTGCATCAAAAGGAATGAGAACAACTTCAACCAAAAGTTTTCAGGCTATAACCAAAAGCAATGCAAGACCATCTGATAACTCCAGCTTGCAATGAAGCGACGGTGATGGGACTGAGAGTCACAATGACAAGCGTTTCTTCAATCGAATATTCCGCCTGTGATTGATAGGATTCCTCTCTCACCGTCTCACTGATCTCTAATTCCTCACTGAGTGTCTCTCATATCTACGTTTTGTTTCCCTTTTACCTTTTAATTTGTTTGAAATGTACTTTGCAATTCTGATGAAATAAAACACACTGACTGAAGCATGCATGGGAGTTGCAGTGTTTATTAATTACTGATACAGGAACCATTCTGGACGGTCAGAGTGCCGAGAGGAGATGAACAGTTCCAGCAGGTGTAGGCAATTCCATTAAATGCAGAGAGACAGAACAGAATATGCAAAGAAAGGAGAATGAGGGGCAATGTGGATCATCATCACCATTTCAATTCTCATAAACGGGTCCCAAAATACCCATTACGGTTTGTCCATCAAATTGACACATTCTCAGATGTTATTGTGAATTCCACAGCACACACCTTCAGCTCTCTCCCACACTCACACAACTAAAGCTGTAACGCAGTGAGATTAACACCTCCCAAAACCTACCAGACTATCCCGCAGTAAATCTCCTCTCAGACAATATTCCTCACACATGCCTCATCCGTGAGGGAATTTATTAGTTACTGAAGGTACAGATTCTCATTGGGGTCAACACAGACAAAGTGCTGACTCTTACTGGGATACAGTTCCTGAAGGTGCTGACTCTTAATAGTGTTGATGAACAGAGGGATCTTGGTGTATATGTGCATAGATCCCTGAAAGTTGGCAATCAAGTCGATAAGGTTGTTAAGAAGGCATACGGAGTCTTAGCTTTTATTGGTAGGGGATTGAATTTCGGAGCCGCAACGTCATGTTGCAACTGTACAAAACTCTAGTGCGGCCGCACTTGGAGTATTGTGTGCAGTTCTGGTCCCCACATTATAAGAAAGATGTGGAGGCATTGGAGAGGGTACAGAGGAGGGTTACCAGGATGTTGCCTGGTATGGAGGGCAGGTCTTATGAAGAGAGGCTGAGGGATTTGAGGTTGTTTTCGTTAGAAAGAAGGCGGCTAAGAGGAGACCTTATTGAAACATATAAGATGACTAGAGGTTTAGATAGGGTGGAAAGTGATAGCCTTTTTCCTAGGATGGAGAAAGCTAGCACGAGGGGACATAGCTTTAAATTAAGGGGTGGTGGTTTTAGGACAGATGTCAGAGGTAGGTTCTTTACCCAGAGGGTGGTAAGGGTATGGAATGCCTAGCCTGCGTCAGTTGTAGATGCACCAAGTTTGGTGGCGTTTAAGAGGTTAGTAGATAAGTTTATGGATGAAAGGGGAATGGTTTAGGTTAGAGGGTCACTGCTTGTTCCTAATTGGTTGGTGCAACATCAAAGGCCGAAGGGCCTGTTCTGCGCTGTAATGTTCTATGTTCTATATTCTATGTTCTCACTGGAATACAGTTCCTGAAGGTGTTGTCTACCGCAGTGGTACACAGCCTTACAGTGCTGACTCTCATTGGGCGATAGTTCATGAATGTGATGTCTTGAAAAACATCCACATTTGCGGATGAGGAGTTGCTGCAGGAATTAAAATGCATAAAATTAGATAAACTGCAAGACGTCATCAACCAGATCGCAAGCCATTGTGAGAAGCTAGGGAAGAAATTGCGGGGCCTCTAGCAGAGATATTTGTGTCATTGACAGCCACACATGAGGTGCTGGAAAACTGGAGGGAGGCAAACGTCATGCCATTACTCAAAAAAGGGAGCAGGGAAAAGCCAGGGGACGAGAGTGTGATGAGCCTAACGCCAGCAGTGGGTAAGTTGTTGGAGGGGGTTCTGAATTTGCAGGCATTTGAAAATGCAAGGACTGATCAGGGACAGCAAACGTGGCTTTGTGTGTGAGAAATTGTGTCTTACAAATCTGGTAAAACATTTTTGAAAGAGTGACCAAGGAAATAGATGAGGACAGACATTGTCTACATGGACTTTAGCAAGGCCTTTGACAAGGTGCCGTACGATAGAATGCTCAGTAAGGTTTGATGACATGGGATCTAGGGAGAACTAGCCAATTGGATACAAAATTGTCTTGCCAGTAGGAATGCCAGAACACTGCACTTGCCTGATGAAGACACGGGAGTGTTGAAAGCTCGCTTTTTTACTATCAAATAAATCGGTTGGATTAATAATTGGTGTTGCTAAATTCTTACTGAGTTCTTGCCAGTAGGAGACAGAGGGTGGTGGTAGAGGGCTGCTTTTCAAACTAGAGGCTTATGACCAGCCATAGCTACAGGTATCGGTGTTGTATCCACTGTTGTTTGCAATTGATATAAATGATTTGGATAAGAATACAGGAGGCATGTTTAGTAAGTTTGCAGATGACAGCAAAATTGATGGTGTCGCGGTTAGTGAAGAAAGTTATTTGAGACTACAACAGGATCTTGATCAACTGGGCCAGTGGGACGCAGAATGGCAAATGGAGTTTAATTCAGATAAATGGGAGGTGTTGCATTCTAGTAAGACAAACCAGAGCAGGACTTACACAGTGAATGGTGGGGGCCTGAGATGTGATGCCAAACAGAGAGAACTCGGGGTGCAGATACAAAGCTCTTTGAAAGTGGTGTCACAGGCATTCAGGGTGGTGAAGGAGGCGTTTGGCACACTTGCCTTCACTGGTCAGGGCATTGAGTACAGGAGTTGGGATGTTATGTTATAACTATACTCGATATTGCTAAGGCCACATTTGGAGCACTGCGTACAATTCTGATTGCCTTGTTACTGAAACAAATACAAATGGACAGAGACATGGATGCAAAACATTTAAAGGGATACAGGCCAAAAATAGGCAAATGGGGCTAGCTCAGTTCAGGAAACGTGGTCGGCTTGGACGACTTTTACTGAAGGTCCTGTTTCTGTGCTGTATTTCATCATGACGCGAGATGCTGACTCTCACTGAGATACAGTCCCTGAAGGTGCTGACTGTCACTGGGATACAGTTCCTGAAGGTGCTGACTCTCACTGGGATACAGTTCCTGAAGGTGCTGACTCTCACTGGGACACAGTTCCTGAAGGTGCTGACTCTCACCGGGATACAGTTCCTGAAGTGCTGACTCTCACTGGGACACAGTTCCTCAAGGTGCTGATTCTTACGGCAATACTGTTCCTGAAGGTGCTGACTCTCACCGGGATACAGTTCCTGAAGGTGCTGACTCTCACTGGGATACAGTTCCTGAAGGTGCTGACTCTCACTGGGATACAGTTCCTGAAGGTGCTGACTCTCACTGGGACACAGTTCCTGAAGGTGCTGACTCTCACTGGGATACAGTTCCTGAAAGTGCTGACTCTCACTGGGATACAGTTTCTGAAGGTGTTTAAAGTGCTGACAGTATGTTTAACCAGATGGCTGTTCCCAACCTCTGACACAGTGGTATCCCCCTTGTTTATCTGTCAGTCTGCAATGCCATGTGGTGCGTCACAACTAATCCCAAAATCGATAAAATGCAACATTCCTATACATGTGTCCGCAGTAATATTAACTCAGTGATTTAGGGAGTTATAGTTAACAGTTGGGACATAGAGATCTCTGCTACACAGTCAGGAAATTTACACACTGAAAAACAGGGGGAGATGATTTAGCTGACAGTTAGAACAAAGAACAAAACAGCATGGGATACAGGCCCTTAGGCCCGACGAGCCCGCGCCGTTACCTCGATGTTCCCACTTCTACCCATGATACTTCTATCCATGATCCCTGTCATCCCTGTCTATGTTTATAGATCTATGCATTAGAACTAAATTTGAGACAATTTAGGGAGAATTTGTTCTGCCAGTCAGCCTAAGAGCACATCTTTGGGATGTGGGAGGAAACCGGAGCACCCAGAGAAAACCCACGCAAGCATGGGGAGAATGTGCAAACCCCCACAGACACAGGCTCAAATCCATGTATCTGCACAGCACAGCAGTAGTCACTGAGCTGTCATGTTACTCATCAAATGGTCTAGGTCAAGCGTACACTAACGATGTGAAGCACTAGGCTATTCTCAAAAAATCCAAGAGCAGCCCTCTCACAACCCATCGTGTGTGTGCCCCTTGTTAGACAAAGCGGACCGAAGTACCTGTAGGATAAAAACAAGTACATCAATGTCATCGACAATTTACACACTTCCCAGGGAACTCCCAAGGCTCATGATGTCAATTTTAAATCAGTTTTCTATGTCCCTCCATTCCCATTCTGTTCATGTACTCATCGAAGTATCAGTTAAATAACTCCAGAGTGCCTGCCTCCACCATTTTACTTTGGCAGCACCTCTGTGTGAAAAAACTCCCTCTAGCATCCAAACTATATCTTACCCCCCCCTCACCTTAAGCCCGTGACCCCTCGTGCTATTTGAGTCCATCCTAGGAAAAAGCTTAATCCTGTTTACTCTATCTATACCCCTCATAATCTTGTACACCTCTATTAGATCTCCTCTAAGTCTACGTCTTTCTAAGGAAAACAGTCCCAATTTGCCTACCCTCTCCTCGTAACTCAGACCTTCCATACTAGGCAGCATCCTGGTAAACCTCCTCTGCACTCTCTCCAGAGTCTCCACATCCTTCCGGTAGTAAGGTGACCAGAACTGGACGCAGTATTCCAAATGAGGTCTAACCAATGTTTTATGCAACTGCAACATTAAAGGCCAGCTCTTGTACTCTATACCCCTTCCTATAAAGGCTAGCATACTATATGCTTTCTTCACAACCTTCTCCACCTGCTCTGCCACCTTCAGAGACTTGTTCATCTGCACCTCCAGGTCGCTCTGCGTTTTCATACTCTTAATAGGTCTACCCTTTATCATATACTTCCCCCCCACATTCTTTCTCCCGAAATGCATCACCTCTCGCATTTATCAGAATTGAATTCCATCTGCCATCTATTTGCCCAAGCTACCAGCCTATCTATGCCCTGCTGTATCGCCTGACAATGCTCCTCACTATCCACAAGTCCAGCCATCTTTGTATCGTCTGCAAACTTGCTGATCACTCCACTTACTCCTCGCTTGTGATTAAATCAATGGGATGCGAGTTGTGGTAAATTGACAGCTGAGAGTTCCTAGCAGCAGTTCAATCTATGTATTGATTTGATTGGATTGGATTAGATTTATTATTGGCCCATGTCATAGTGTACAGTGAAAAGTATTGTTTCTTGTGTGCAATACATGCAAAGCACAATACTTCCAAGTTAATCAATGAAACCAAGCCCATCGGCACCACCCGACGACAACAGCTTCTTCAAACATTTCCCTCCTTGGATCATGGCGAGAATTGGAATGATTGCCCAGTGGGGTTGGAACCTTGTTTGCATTTGCTGAGCAAATATGTGTCGTAACCACCCGAGGAGCAGAACAAAAGAAACATCCATTTCTAGAAAGAATTGAGAAATCATGGAGTCCCTGAAATTCCTTGTGAGCCTCCTCATTGTGCTCGGAGGTAAGTGATCAACTGGAGACCTCAAGGATATGATGGAGGAGTGCGGGTAACATCAAATGAAGCAACAGTCAAAAACTGTTCATTATTCAGAACAGATAAACTGTCAATGAGAAAGAAGGTTAAAGGAAATGTGAATAACTATCCTGGGAGT
Source organism: Sphyrna mokarran (assembly GCA_024679065.1). Classification (NCBI taxonomy): domain Eukaryota; kingdom Metazoa; phylum Chordata; class Chondrichthyes; order Carcharhiniformes; family Carcharhinidae; genus Sphyrna; species Sphyrna mokarran. The sequence goes on along the minus strand of JAGIQG010000036.1, from coordinate 6,663,051 downwards.
GTTTGATGGAACGGTGTACTGGGAGCTTTATTCTGTATTTAACCCCGTACCGTACCTGTCCTGGGTGTGTTTGATGGGGCCAGTATTGTGGGAGTTTTACTCTATCTAACCCCTTGCTGTACCTGTCGTGGGAGTGTTAATGGGGATGTTGTTGAGAGAGCTTTACTCTGTATCTAACCCCGTGCTGTACCTGTCGTGGGAGTGTTAATGGGGATGTTGTTGAGAGAGCTTTACTCTGTATCTAACCCCGTGCTGTACCTGTCCTGGGAGTGTTTAATGGGGCCAGTATCAAGGAAACTTTTCTCTGTATCTAGCCCTGTGCTGTACCTGTCCTGGGAGTGTTTGATGGGGACAGTGTAGATGGATCTTTACTCTGTATCTAACCCATGCTGTACCTGTCCTGAGAGTGTTTGATGGGGACAGTATCAAAGGGCTTTTCCCTCTATCTAACACTGTACTGGGAGAGTTTGATGGGGATAGCATAGAGGGACTTTTACTCTGTATCTAACCCCATGCTGTACCTGTCCTGGGAGTGTTTGATGGGGACAGTGTAGATGGATCTTTACTCTGTATCTAACCCATGCTGTACCTGTCCTGAGAGTGTTTGATGGGGACAGTATCAAATGAGCTTTTCCCTCTATCTAACACTGTACTGGGAGAGTTTGATGGGGATAGCATAGAGGGACTTTTACTCTGTATCTAACCCCATGCTGTACCTGTCCTGGGAGTGTTTGATGGGGACCGTGAAGAGGGAGTGAAGTAGGGAATGAGTTAATGAACTTTGTAATGCTTAGAGATTTGTAAAAAAGTATTGTAAGACTTGTTTTCATGTATCCCAGACAGATAAGAAAATAGCTACTGTTTTACACAAGTTTATAATCATCCCAACTAATTGTGTTCTGAGATGTGACTAGTAACTATTTTTATGTCTTTAATATTGTGGAATTCTGTCTAACTTAGCAGAGCTTACATGCACGCTTTCATATATATTATGTACTATTTATGTATTATGTACCAATATATTATCTGCTATAGGTTCCTAGGATTGTTATACAGGCCCTGTTATGCAGTTAACTTGTTTGTGCCGGCCTGTATATTTGCTAATAGCTAATCACACCACAGGTATTGAGATGTGGGACAATTGTGGCGTTGGGATAACCATGAAGAAATCACCAAGGCAGCTATGTTCACACAATGGAGGATGGGAACCTGCCGAGCATGGGACAATGCGTACATGCTTGGGGGTCATAAATAGGTGCTTTTAATTTATGTTCAGAGAGAAGCCTGGGGAACTGCTGTTAAGTACCAGCAAAACAGTACTTTTAGGTACTGTTAGGTACCTAAAAGTTTTTGGGAAAGTTTTAGGTACCTCCCGAAAACTATCGAATAAACTTGCTATACTTAGACTCACAACTGGTCTCAGAGGTATCTTTTATCTCCAACAATTGGTGCCGAAACCCGGGATCCGTTTACAGGTCAGGTTGAATGGTCACGACCGGAACCCCAGAATAGATCACTGGACTTAAAAGAGTGGGTCAAATTTCAGTAGGTATAGTAGGTTTTGTGATGAAAGAAAGTGAAAGGGGTCTAAACTGAACATATACGGACAAGGAGACATTTGTTTTTAAACACTCAGCCTTAAATCAGTTGTTAAGAGGGGTAGCCCCCTCCACCCACCCCCACCACGTGAAGATCAGAATATTGAAATGGATGTGGAGACTGGAGAAAGATGCCTGGAGTGTGATGTTCAGATGTGAGTAAGAAAGAGACTGCCTGAGTGATCGCTGGAGTAGAAGGAAAATAATAATATAAGCTTAAAGGAGTAAGCTTACTACTGTACGTGGTGATACGGAGGGATCTGACCACCCCTGACAGGTATCACTGGACCTATAGCGACCTAGGAATGGGAGAGCGAGAAGGGAGAATAGAAGACTCCAGACGGTGAGTATAAACTTATCAGTGATATGGCGGGATCACAAGGACGGTGGGGACCCCTGGAATCCCAAACAAATGAGTATATGATGGAGAGGGACAAATTTATTAAACAGACGAGGAAAGGGGAGTGGGATTCATCTCACCTGCTAGATCAATGGGAATGGTTGGAAAAGGAAAAGCAGGACAGAACTAAGAAAATTGGAGTTCTCTTAGTTCAACAATTGGCTGGATTAATTGAACAGGTCTCAGTCTTGGGTAAGAGCTGACGATAAAGCAAAAATTAAAATGTTGGGGGCACGCAATAGAGAGTTAGAAAAGAGATACCAACTTTTAGAAGACCCTGGCTGAGGATCCTTGCCTCCCCCACCTCCCTCGTAGGTTGGCCGTACAACCTGTGGCACCTGTAGGAGACTTCGATCCCAACGAGAAAAAGGTTTACGGTCTCACTCCTCTAACTTGGGGTGGGACATTACAGAATCCCGCTGCCCAATATAATCCCTGTACCCGAGGCAAAAGACAACAAATTTTGGCTTCTCCGGAAAGGCTTCAGCCCTGGAGTAACAACAGTAAATTTTGGACAGGACTAGACTCCATTTGGGTTGAACACCAATTACACTTGCGGGATATGCACCAGTTGGCCCACAGGACAAGTGGAGACTGATGGGTGACGGGGCAGACCAGGCAAATGCCGCTGACCGAGCTCGGTTTGACACCGAGGCGGAAGGTGGACATACGCAACAGAGACAAACGCCGAGATTGATGCAATGGTAGAACCATTTAATCGGTTTAAAGCGGAAGTACAACGAGTCTTGGGCAATGCACCAGCCAACTGGTCCAGAATTACCAATGCTAAAGGGGTGAAGGAGCCTCTGAATTTGGGGAGTGACTCTTTAAAGTATATCAAGAATTTTCAGGAGTGCCCGAGCCTGCCCAAACAGATAGAGCCTTTTTACAAGCCTTTAAAAAAAAACAGGCTGTTGCCAACTCACCAAAAATTCCTTAAAATGAGAGTTACTAATTCCTAGGATTGTAATAAATTAGTAGAATGGGCATCTGGAATTAAAGATGGACCAGATGAGAAACCATAGATCACTGAATAAAAGAAGGAAATATTAGTCTGAACAGTGGAGGGTCTAGATTGAAGAATACATGCTACGATTATGGGAAGCAAGGCCACCTTGCCAGAGATTGTAAAAGGGAGGGAGCACCTACTTGTCGGCTCTGTGGTAAGGACAGCAACACTAAGACCACGGGAGACCGTGCCAACCTACCGAGGAGGGAGGAAACTGACGTGAGGCAGCCCCCACGAGCCTCACAAGAAAGGAGGAAAGGATCTACTTGTAGGGGGCAGATAATATGAAATGCTGGTGGACATGGGAGCCTCCATATCTATCACAGACCTACCCTTACCCATAACGAATAAAATGATCTATGTAAAAGGAATTAGAGGGCAGACAACCCCTGTCTAGACCACCCTAGTAAAAATTAATAATCTATTTATACCTATGCGATTTTACGAATGTAAGAACTAATAAAGGAACCATTATGTGAAATGACCTGATGAAGGAGTACGAAGTCTTAGTAGATTGCAGAAAGGGCGAACTGATTCGGCCCCACTCCAACGGAAGGAAGGGTCGGACAGGGACCCCCAAATGGAAATAATCTGCATGATCGGCAGTTGGAAGATAACAGATTTGGCATCATTTGCCCCTCGGTTCCAAGCGGCAACCAATTTGGATACCGGACTAATTCAAATGGACCCCATAACAATAGAGGGCCCAGACTCCACCGACAATACCCAATTAAACCTGAAGCAAAAAAGGGCAGTCGGGAAAATAGTGGAAGGATTGGTGAGGAATCCTTAGAGAAATCACCAGTACCACCAATTCTCCAACAATACCTAAGCCAGATGGAAGTTATAGTTTGGCTATTGATTACCTCACTTTGAACAAAGTGACTCCCAAGTTATATACCTCCTTGATCTTAAGTTCTTTTAGATCCATAGATGCCAAAGGATGAGGTGATTTGCTGACTGAAATCCGATTGGAATTTTAAAGGGAATGATGGCACAGTGGTAACGTCAACAGACACTTCATCCAGGAACCCATGGTAATATTGTGGGAATCGAGGTTCAGATCCTACCACAGCAGTTCAATGATAGCTGTGATGGTGACCATGAAACCATTGTCGCAAAAATCCACTAACAGGGAAGAAAATCTGCCATCCTTACCCAATCTGACCTACGTGGAACTCCAGGCCCACAGGAATGTCATGTTGCATAAGACTTTGGTTAGGCTGCATTTGGAGTATTGTGTATAATTCTGCTCACCACACCACCGGAAGGATGTCGATACATTGGAAAGGGTGCAGAAGAGGATGTTTACCAGGGTGTTGCCTGGTTTGGAGGATATGAAGAAATGTTGCATTGTTAAAGTTAAACTTGGATTGTTTTCATTGGAGTGTAAAAGGATGAGTGACCTGATGGAAGTTTACAAGATTATGACAGGCTTGGATAGACGGATAGTCAGTCTCTTTTTCCAGGGTCAAAGGGTCAGTTACTCGCAGGCATAGGTTGAAAGTGAGTGGAGGGAAGTTTATAAGAGATGTTAGGGGCAAGTTTTCCACGCAGAGAGTGATGAATGCCTGGGACACACTGCTGGAGGAGGTAGTGGAAGCAGGTTCTATAACAGGAGGCATCAGGGTAGATAAATGAAGAGGCAGGGAATAGAGGATATGGATCATGTAGAGGCAAGAAAATATTAAATTAGAGAGACATCAGTGTCGGCCCAGCATTGGTGGGCTGAAAAGCCTGTTCTATGCTAAACTGTCCTTCGTTCTTCGTTCAATGTGGTTGACTATTAACTGTCCTCAAGTCACTGAGTTCAAGAGCAGTTAGGGGTGGAGAGCACATACTGGCTGCATCTCATGAGAGAACCTGAAAAGGACTGATTCCATGGTGAAATGGTGAGATTGTGGAACTCTTTGGCACAGAGAATGGTGAATATTATTGGTGTCTTTAAGGGGAAGGCCGGTAAGAGGGAGAAAGGGATGGAAAGTTTTGCTGGTTGGGTCGGACGCAGATGGATGGCAGATGAATGACAGACACAGCCATGGATTGTTGGGCCGAGTGGCCTGTTTGTGAGTCACAATTTCCATGAAATTCACAAATACTCTTCTGCAGGTTGTTCTGGTTTTTTGCAATCCGCGTGTTGTTAAATTGTCTTCCTGATTCCGGGCTTTCTGATACAGTGATTTATTCTGTTGTCCTCTTGTAGCAATGTGGATCCCTGCTCAGGGTGCCGCCATTGTGCAGAGAAACTTATTCCACTTCATACGTGTTATTGACTGCGTCAATCTGAAGATCAATAAATTGTTCTATGCCAACTATGGCTGTTTCTGTGGACTCGGTGGGAATGGCAACCAGCCAGTGGATGATACTGATAGGTAAGATAAGCCATGATGTGGAGATGCTGGCGTTAGACTGGGCGGGCACAGTATGAAGTCTCACCTCACCAGGTTAAAGTCCACTCACCTGATGAAGGAGCAGCACTCTGAAAGCTCATGATCCCAAGTAAACTTTAACCCGGCATCGTGAGACTTCTTAATTTGATTGGATTTGATTTATTGTTGTCACATGTATTAGCACACAGCGAAAAATATTATTTCTTGTCCACAATACAGGCAAAGCATACCGTTCATAGAGAAGGAAAGGAGAGAGTGCAGAATGTACTGTCATAGTCATAGCAAGAGTGTAGAGCTTATTATAAGGTAGGCTCATTCAAAAGTCTGATGGCAGCAGGGAAGAAACTATCTTGATTCTGTTGGTGCATAACCATAGACTTTTGTATCTTTTTCCCGACGGAAAAAGGTGGAAGAGAGAATGTCCAGGGTGTGTGGGGTCCTTAATTATGCTGGTTGCTTTGCCAAGGCAGCGGGAAGTGTAGGCAGAGTCAATGGATAGGAGACTGGTTTGTGATGCTTTGTAGTTTCTTGCGATTTTGGGCAGAGCAGGAGCCGTACTGAGCTGTGACACAACCAGAAATAATGCTTTCTATGGGGCATCCGTAAAAGTTGGAGAGTCATAGCTGACATGCTTCTGAGAAAGTAGAGGCGTTGGTGGGGTTTCTTATCTTAAGATAAAATGAGATCATTCCTGTGAAAAAAAGAACTCTCCCTGAAGCCAAAATATGAATGTTTGCACTGATTGAGAAACAGCAATGTTTTGCTCTGGGGCAGAGAGTAGACATTCCTTAGAAAGACAGAATTTGCTTCTGTGTAATCCTTCCCACTGCCAGGTGGATGCTAATTTATACGCAGCAAGATCCCATGTTAGTTGATCTGCATTACTGATGTTGATAGAGGGATAATAAGTCTCACTGATAGCTTGCATTCCAGTTTCAGGCAAGAAGCAACATCTCTCAGTCATTTTTATGAATGGAGTGTGTTTTATGCTGTTCTAAACGGACTGATACCATGAATGCCTGGGTGAGCACACATCCCCAGTCTTTCAGCAACATTCCTGCTTTTCACTCTTACTGACTGCTGTCCCCTACTGACCGCTGCCACCTACTGACCGCTGCCACCTACTGACCACTGTCCCCTACTGACTGCTGTCCCCTAGTGACCACTGCCACCTACTGACCGCTGTCCCCTACTGACCACCCTCACCTACTGACCGCTGCCACCTACTGATCGCTGTCCCCTACTGACCACTGCCACGTACTGACCGCTGTCCCCACTACCGCTGTCCCCTACTGACCACTGCCACGTACTGACCACTGCCACGTATTGACCGCTGCCACGTACTGACCGCTGCCACCTACTGACTGCTATCCCCTAATGACCACTGGCTCCTACTGACCGCTGCTTCCTAGTGATTGGCACCTCCTACTGACCACTGCCTCCTACTGACCACTGTCCCCTACTGACCACTGCCACCTACTGACCACTGCCACCTACTGACCCCTGCCTCCAACTGATTGCTGCCTCCTACTGACCGCTGCCTCCTACTGACCACTGCCTCCTACTGACCACTGCCTCCTACTGACCACTGCCTCCTGCTGACCGCTGCTTCCTAGTGACTGCTGCCTCCAACTGACTGCTGCCACCTACTGACTGCTGACTCCTATAGGGAGACTAGGAAATGGAAGCTGAATGTGAAGTTGCTGTCTCCAGAGGAAATCAACGTACTTCCCTCACTCCCACCAATTGCCCTGCCTGCAGTCAGTGCCAAAGGTGCCCCCTTGCCATTGGCACTTTGCCCCTTGGGTACTACCAGGAGCACAGGCTGGCACTGCCACGGTATCCATACACCCTGCTGCCCAGCTTCCTGGCGGGTGGGGGGGGGAGGGGGTGGTGCCCCAATTGCGCCTCCCTTCACTCCTGAAACTGGGGAGCTTGTCTGAACCCTGCCAGAGTGAAACCGCACTGATGGGGTGGAAGATGCTCATGGGCCCGGAGACTTCAGCCCTGGGCCCGATAATCACATTTAAATAAGATTAGAACTCGATTAAAATCACCTACCTGCTGTTCCCGCCAGTTTCCAGCGTGGTCCTGATCGTACCAGACATCCGGCGCTCAAAGACAGGTGCATGTCAGGAACGCGTGCGCGAATCCAATAAATCAGCCTACATGAGATTCTCCCGGCCCTATCAGCCAAAAAGATTAGTGCGTCGTTATGGGAGAATTTACCCCCCTCTCCCGCTGTGTCCCGACAGGAAGATCTCTGATAGCTTTATGCTGCTTAATCATATATATGATCATCGATGTGCGGGACAGGAGTATGGACACTTGACTTATCAGCCTGGACTGGGAGAAGGCTTTTGACAGAACATGGCGCGCCCACACGATGGATGTGCTCTCCAAAATGGGGTTTGAGCAGAGATTCCACATTGGGAGCCAATTGCTCTACGCAAACATTAGTAACGCAGTCTCAATCAATGGGTGGGAAGCGGAAAACTTTCCAATTAAACCGGGCAACATGATGAATAGAAAGAACTGGAATATTATTGCAGTTTGTATGTCAGCCATTTTGGAATGTTCTTTTCGATATTCTATGAATAAAATACATTTTTGCAAAGTAATGAGGCCCTTTTCAGAATTCCCAGTGAGAAACGTTGACCCCTGGCTCAAGGTCAGTAAATAAAGTCTATTTAGTAGTGTCACAAGTAGACCTACATTAATACTGTAGTGAAGTTGCTGTGAAAATCCCCTATGAGTAGAGCTGTGATCCAGTGATCACCATTCTCCAGAGGATTCGATCCATTGAAATAAAATTCTGTTGTTTATAGTTGCTGTCTACAATAATTGGGGAGGGTCTTTTAAACGATTAATCGACTCTGGTTGGACATATTCCAGAAATATCACCATATGATCTCCTACCCTTCACTGCCCTTCCCCTCCCCCCACCCCCCAGCCATTGGTCACTCAACTTGGAGTTCTACTGATCCATTGAAACACCTGGTTGGCTCAACAAATAACCCAAGGTAACTGGACATCTGCTGTTACTTAAACATTTGGGCAATCTTCCATGATCAAAATACAAAATGAACAAGTTAAAACAGACATTCAATATCGGATTTTAAGTGTAAAACATCAAAACATTGTTGTGGGAAACCTCCATTTTTGTTGTGCGTAGTCTCCATGTTTGTCATGGGCATCCTCCATGTTTGTCGTGGGCAGTCTTCATGTTTGTCATGGGTAGCTTCCATGTTTGTTGTGGGCAGTATCTGTGTCTGGCATGGGCAGCCTCCATGTTTGTTTTGGGTAGCCTCCATGTTTGTTGTGGGTAACCCCTATGTTGTTGTGGACAAGCTATTATTTTCTTGGTTTGACGATTTAAATACCAATAATAATTGTCCATATCCATCGAGTCCGGGGCAGCACAGTGGCACAGTGGTTAGCACTTGCTGCCTCACAGCGCCAGGGACCTGGGTTCAATTCTCGGCTTGGGTCTGTGCAGAACTTGCACGTTCTTCCTGTGCTTGCGTGGGTTTCCTCAGGGGGCTCCGGTGTCCCCTCACAGTCTCAAAGATGTGCGGGTTAGATGGATTGCTGTGCTAAATTGTGCCTTTGTAATAGGAGGACTAACCAGGGTAAATGCATGGGGTTATGGGGATAGGATGGGATTGTGGTTGGTGCAGACTCCTTCTGCACTGTAGGATTCTATCACTATTCATAATATCACCTCTCGGCTCCGAACATCCCTCCTCCAAGCTGCCATTCGTCCATTCCTGGGGTGCCCTGCCTTTCCAGACCAATTGGGAAATGAACAGATTCTTTGTCATCTGAATGCTTTTTTGAGGAATGGTTTTTCCCTCCCACCGTCCCCCCCCCCCACTTTATCCCCAATAAACAAATGTGTTGAAACAAAAGAGGAAACTACGCCCCCCCCCCTCCCCCCCACAGCAATGATCTTATTCCCTCAGTTCAAGGGAATGAGTTCCCTGAGGATTAACCTTTCGTTCCTGAAAACTCAAAAGACAACACGATCTGAGGCTGGGTTGGAATTATTCAGCCTCTGACTGAGTTTCAGTCTCTCCAAGAGAAAACTTAAATCTTCTAACAGATATCTGCCGTTTATCAACTCGTTTAGATGCTGCCAAGTGCACGATGACTGTTATGGTGAGGCTGAAAAAATGAAATGCATTCCTTTCTTGACATGGTACGACCCACACTGCGTAGACGGAATTCCCAAATGCCGTAAGTACAACACCAAATAAAATCTATTCCGACCTAGGGACAGTTTCTCTGGCCCCCTTAACATCATGATGTAGAGATGCCAGCATTGGACTGGGGTGGTAAGAACTCAGTAAGAATTTAGCAACACCAATTTTAAATCCAACCAATTTATTTGATAGTAAATTTGCGAGCTTTCGACACTGTGTGTCTTTGTCAGGCAAATGCATACACAGAGTGTCGAAAGCTCGCAAATTTACTATCAAATAAATCGGTTGGATTTAAAATTGGTGTTGCTAAATTCTTACTGAGTTCTTACTTCCTCTTAACATCAACAACGTACACCAACAATTTTTATTTCCCTAGTGCCATTAGACTCATGAAACATTCCAAAGTGGCTTCAGATGATTTTGGTCAAAGAGGTTTTAAGGAATGTCTCATGGAGATGGAAAGGTGGAGGAGGGAATTCCAGAGTGTGGGAACTGAAGACGCGGTCACTAATGGTGGAGGGATTGAAACTGGGGAAGATCAATAGACCCGAGTTAGAGGAGCGCTGAGATCTGGAATAGATATGGGGTGGTATAGATTGCAAAGATTGTGACGGGCATCGCCACAGAGGCATTGGAAACAGGATTAAGAATTTTAAACTCAAACTATGCAATTTTCCCCATCCTGTACTGTAAAGGAATCATAATGGGCAAGAAATGGACGATGCAAAGATCCACTGATGGGATTGTTTGGTCTTCGGGCAGGGTTTTTTGGCCATGCTCATTCCAAGAGTTTTCTCAACCGGGAATCTTTGTAGGTCTGGGTGCACAGGGTGAGAAGAAGATAGGCCATTTGGCCCTTCAAACCTACACTAGTATTCAATATGATCATGACTGATCTGATTGTGGCCTTAACTTCTTTTGGATACTTCAGTCTCTTTCCACGATCCAAAGAGGTGCGGGTTAGGTTGATTGACCATGCTGAGAAATTGCTCCTTAGTGTCCAGGGATGCGGAGGTTAGAGGGATTAGTGGGTATAATATGTAGGGATAGAGGGTAGGATTTGGGTGGAATTGTGTTCGGTGCAGACTCGACGGGCTGAAGGGCCTCTTTCTGCCCCGTAGGGTACTATGATAACTTAACTTTTCTGCCTATTCTCCATAACCACACATCCACAAAGTAGGTCAGTCACTCCCCATTGAAATCACATTCTGCCTTTCTAGTCACCCTGCCAAAGTAGACACGCACACATTTTCTCAAATTGCATTCCATCTGACAACATTTTGACGACTTATTTGTATATCCCTTGGCAAGTTTATTCCATACAATTTGTTTCCTTCCATAAGTTTAGCTACATTACTTTTGACCCGAGCATCCAAACCATTAATTATACATTATGAATGGCTGAACCCTAACGCTAATCCCTGTGGGACCCCACAAGTTACAATTGAATGACCAAAAAATAATTTCATTTCTTTAGTATGCTGGCACAGTGGTTAGCACTGCTGCCTCACAATGCCAGGGACCTGTGTCACTGTCTATGTGGAGTCTGCATGTTCTCCCCATGTCTGTGTGGATTTCCCCTGGATGCCCCGGTTTCCTCCCACGCTCCAAAGATGTGCAGGTTAGATGGATTGGCCATGCTAAATTGACCCTTAGTGTTCAAAGATGTGTGGGTTAGGTTGATTGGCCACACTAAATTGCTCCTTAGTGTCCAAAGATGTGCGCGTTAAGTGGATTGGCCATGCTAAATTGCTTCTTAGCATCCAAAGATGTGCAGGTTAGCTGGATTGGCCATGCTAAATTACCTCATAGTGTCCAAAGATGTGTGAGTTACGTGGATTGGCCATGCTAAATTGCTCCTAGTGTCCAAAGATTTGCCTTGCTAAATTGACACTAATGTCAGTGGTATTAGCAGGAGTAATATGCATGATTACGGGAATATGGTCTGGGTGGAATTGTACTCGGAGCAGTCTTGATGGGCCGAATGTCCTTGTTCTAAAGTGATTCCATCTTTAATCTTAGTTTTTGTTAATACATTCTTCTCAACACCAAGATAAGAATCTTGTGCAGTGACCTTTTATTTGGAACAACACTGTTCTTGGAAGCCCACATACAGCACATTTACTGTTACCCCTTTATCTACCCTGTTTGCTACATTCTCAAAGAACTCCAAATTTGTTGGGATGGTGGCACAGTGGTTTGCACTGCTGCCTCACAGTGCCAGAGACCCGGGTTCGATTTCTGGCTCGGGTCACTGCCTGTGCGGAGTCTGCATGTTGTCTCCGCATCTGTATGGGTTTCCTCCGGGTGCTCTGGTTTCCTCTCATAGTCTAAATATGTACGGATTAGGTTGATTGACTGTGCTATGTTGCCCCTTAGTGTCAGGGGGATTAGCAGGGTAAATATGTGGGGGACAGGAATAGGGCCTGGGTGGGCTTGTTGTCAGTGCAGACTCAATGGGCCGAATGGCCTTCTAATGTCCCATGAATGATTAAAGTAAAATAACCAGGAAGGTTCTAGAACGTTATTGGGCTCTCAACCATTGTAAATCACCCATCCGTAACATTACATACATAACATTCTGCTGTACAGATCCTTAGTTAGGCCTATTTTAGAATATAGTGTACAATTTTGGTCACCAGTAAGATACTCTGGAGAGGGTACAAAACAGGTTTACCAGGATGTTGCCCGGTCTGGAGGGTATAAGCTATGAGGAGAGGTTGAATAAGCTCAGGTTTGTTCTCACTGGAATGACAGAGGTTGAGGGGTGACCTGACAGAGGTTTACAAGATGATGAGCGGCATGGACAGGGTGGATAGTCAGATGCTCATTCCTAGGTTAGAAAGGTCAAGAATGGGGGGACATAGGTTTAAGGTGCATGGGGTAAAGTTTTGAAGAGATGCGTGAGGCGAGTTTTTTTTTGCTGAGAGGGTGGTGAATGTCTGGAACACACTGCCCAGGGAGCAGGTCCAATAGCAGCATTTAAAGGGCATCTGGACGAATCCATGAATAGGGTTGGAATGGAAGGATGTGGGGACTCTCTAAGTGCATAGGGTTTTAGTTTAAGCAAACATCATGATCGGCACAGGCTTGAAGGGCCGAAGGGCCTTTTCCCTTGCTGTACTTTATTTTTGTTCCAGGATCAGTGCTGGGACCTTTGCTGTTTGTAATATATATAAATGGTTAGGAGGAAAATGTAACTAGATTGATTGGTAAGTTTGCAGACGACACAAATGTTGGTGGATTTGCGGATAACAATGAGAACCATCAGGGGAAAAAGCAAGATATAGATCAGTTCAAGATTTGGGCGGAGAGATGGCAGATGCAGTTTAATCCAGACTGTGGGATAATGCATTTTGGAAAGTCTAATACAGATAGGAAATATATAGTAAATAGTAGAATCCTTAGGAATATTGATAGGCAGAGGGATCTTAATGTACAAGTAGACAGATCACTAAAAGTGGCAATGCAGATGGAGAAGGTAGTCAAGAAGACATATGGCTTGCCTTCATCGGCCGGGACTGAGGTTAAAAATTGACAAGTCATGTTGACACTTTATAGAGCCCTTATCACACTTATAGAACACTTATCAGCATTTTGACTGGTATTAGTTATGAGGAGAGGTTGGAGAAACTTGCTTTGTTCTCACTGGAGCGACGGAGGTTGAGGGGAGACCTGATAGAAGTCTACAAGATTAATGGCATGGACAAAGTGGATAGCCAGAAGCTTTTCCAAGGGTTGAAGAGTCAATTACTAAGGAGCATAGGTTTAAGGTGCATGGGGCAAGTTTTAAAAGAAATGTATGAGGCAGATTTTTTTTACACAGGAAGTAGTGGGTGCCTGGAACTCGTTGCTGGGGGAGATAGTGGAAGCGATACGGTAATGACTTTTAAGGGGTGTCTTGACAAATACATGAATAGGATGGAAATAGAGGGATATGGTCCATGGAAGCATAGAAGGTTTTAGTTCAGTTGGGCAGCATGGTCGGTGCAGGCTTGGAGGGCCGAAGGACTTGTTTTTGTGCTGTACTTTTCCTTCTTCTTTGTTCTATTAAGGAACCAACAACAATAAAGGATTTAACAACATTGCGTAATCTCATGCATTTAACCCCCATTCACCATGTTAGTGCATATATTAACGTGTGGAAATTAGAGTGCACATATCCATGTATACATCACAGTGCGTACTTTAAACTGCATATATTTAGTTGTTGTCCACTCTTTTTCAGCTGATACATGGCCAACGAATTCAACATGTGGAAAGAAAGTGTGCAGTTGTGATGTGGAAGCTGCCCTGTGCTTCAAGAAATACAGTGACAAATTCAACAAGAAGTTTATGAAATATAACCAAAAGCAATGCAAGACCATCTGATAAACCAGCTTGCAATGAAGCAATGGTGGTGGGACTGAGAGTCACACTGATAAGCGTATCTCCAATCGAATATTCTGAATGCGATTGATGAGATTTCTGTCTCATCGTCTCACTGATTTCACCACCTCACCGAGTGTCTCTCATATCTACGTTGCTTTTAATTTGTTTGAAATGTGGTTTGCAATTCTGGTGAAATAAAACACACTGATTGAAGCATGCAATGCTGGGAGTTGCAGCGTTTGTTAATTACTGACACAGGAACCATTCTGGACGGTCAGAGTGCCGAGAGGAGATGAACAGTTCCAGCAGGTGTAGGCAATTCCATTAAATGCAGAGAGACAGAACAGAATATGCAAAGAAAGGAGAATGAGGGACAATGTGGATCATCATCACCATTTCAATTCTCATAAACAGGTCCCAAAAATACCCAGTCATGGCTTGTCCATCAAATTGACACATTCTCAGATGTCATTGTGAATTCCACAGCACACACCTTCAGCTCTCTCCCACACTCACACAACTAAAGCTGTAACGCAGTGAGATTAACAACCCCCCAAAACCCACCAGACTATCCCGCAGTAAATCTCCTCTCATACAATATTCCTCACACATGCCTCATCCGTAAGGGAATATATTAGTTACTGAAGGTACAGATCCTCATTGGGGTCAACTTGACCAAGTGCTGACTCTCCGGGATACAGTTCTTGAAGACGCTGACTCTTACTGGGATACAGTTCCTGAAGGTGCTCTCACTGGGATACAGTTCCTGAAGGTGCTCTCACTGGGATACAGTTCCTTAAGGTGCAGATTCTTAGTTGGATACAGTTCCTTAAGGTGCTGATTCTCACTGGGATATGGTTCCTGAAGATACTGCTTCTCACTGGGATACAGTTCCTGAAGGTGCTGACTCTCACTGGGGTACAGGTTCCTGAAGGTGCTGACTCTCACTGAGATACACTCTCACTGGGATACAGTTCCTAAAGGTGCTGACTCTCACTGGGATATGGTTCCTGAAGGTGCTGACTCTCACTGGGATACAATTCCTGAAGGTGCTGACTCTCACTTGGATACAGTTCCTGAAGGTGCTGACTTTCACTGGGATGCGGTTTCTACCAGGACCGGTACAGAGTAAAGCTCTCTCTACACTGTCCCCCATCAAACATTCCTAGGACAGTTACAGCACAGAGTTAGATATGGAGTAAAGTTTCCTCTATATTGTCCCCATAAAACACTCCCAGGACACATATTCACATTTTCTTTCACCATCTTTGTCATTGACAGTTTATCTGTTCTGAATCATGCCTAGTTTTTGGGCGTTGCTTCATTTGCTATTACCTGCACTCCTCCAGTACATCCCTGAGGTCTCCAGTTGATCACTTACCTCCGAGCATGATGAGGAGGATCACAATGAGTTTTGGGGACTCCATGACTTCTCGATTCCTTCCAGAGATGGATGTTTGTATCCTTGGGTCTCTGTCTCTTTTATTCTATTCCAGGGGCTCAGCAAATGCACATAGGCTTCCAACCCTATTCCAACCCTGAGTTCTTAATAAGATTTCAACTAATGTTGCTGCAGTTGCCCAATGAGTAATGGTGTCTTTTAGTATTGAAGCATGCACATCAGGCGGTCCCAGATTCAATCTCCAGTCTGTCAACTCATCTCTGTAAGAGCAGCAGCTTGGGAAAGTGATTGCTGGAAAATTCACAAGTGTGTATTGCCAGATCTAGTGCAAACTGAGCTGCCTCGCCTCCTCCCCGTGTGCTGTTCCTATGAATAAGGATGAACGTTCTCCCCGTGGTTGCGTGGGTTTCCTCCGGGTGCTCCAGTTTCCTCCCACATCCCAAAAATGTGCTCTTAGGCTGATTGGGTAACAAATTGTCCCTATATGGGAATCTTCAACAATAGGCATAGCCTAAAGACAAGGATATGTCATTAGGACGGCGGCGTGGGCTCGTTGGGCCAAAGGGCCTGTTTCCCGTGCTGTGTTGCTCTTTGTTCTTTGTTCTTTGTTGAACGCTTCAAACCTCTGCAGTTGTGTACAGCTTCAGTTGCCCAAGTATTTGATGCTTTTCAGCCCTAATATTTCGAAACAGCAAATTATTGTAGATGTGGGATTGCTGTAGGTATACTCACAGGCTCAGTGGCAACACGGGGAAGGTGGTGACAGGTTTACAAGATGTTGAGAGGGTGGATTCTCGGAAGCTGTTTCCTAGGGCTGAAATGGTCGCTAGGAGAAGTCACAGGTTTAAGGTGCTGGGGGGCAGGTACAGAGGAGATGTCGGGGGTAAGTTTATCACTCAGAGGGTGGTGAGTGAGTGGAATTGGCTGCCGTCAGTGGTGGTAGAGGCGAACTCGCTGGGGTCTCTTAAGAGACTTCTGGATGAGTACGTGGGATCTAATGGGATTGGGAGTTACAGATAGTTCTTTGGCCTGGTAGGTACTGATATGATCGGCGCAACTTGTGGGCCGAAGGGCCTGTTTGTGCTGTAGTGTTCTATGTTCTAACCCCTCTTGTTCAAATTCTCACCGTGACCTAAGGAGGGAGATATTTGAAGAAGCTGTTGTCATTTGGCTGTGCCAATGCGTTTGGTTTCACTGACTAATTTACTTGGAAGTGTTATCTGAGGAGAGTCACCCGGTTTCCTCTCACAGTCCAAAGATGTACAGGTTAGGTGCATTGGCCATGCAAAATTAACAAGATACTCTTTATAATGCTTCAATAACAATAAGGGGACATCGTCTCAGATATCACAGTAACAAAATGATGAGGTTTGCTTGAAAAACTTCAGAGAAACAATTAAAACACATATCTTAAAGGCACAGTATTGTCACAAGATGCACCAGGGAAATCTACATGTAAAAATGATAGGAATATTTGGCACTGTTTAAAGTCTATTTATTAGTGTCACAAATAGACTTACATTAACACTGCAATGAAGTTACTGTGAAAATCCACATACCCGGCACCTGTTCAGGGAGAATTTAGCATGGCCAATGCACCGAACCTGCACATCTTCCAGACTGTGGGAGGAAAGCGGAGCACACAAAGGAAACTTATACAGACACAGGGAGAACGTGCAGATTTGGCACACACTGACCCAAGCTGAGAATCGGACCCAGGTTGCTGGCATTGTGAGGCAGCAGTGCTAACCACTGTGCCACCGTGCCACTCATGATACTCAGAGGTTTTTTTCCCAGAATGGAACTGTCAGTTACATGGGAGAACAGGTTCAAGCAACAACTTGTGGATTAAACATTCCCGTTTCAGTCATTCTCTGCAGGCAGTTATGGTAAGTCCATCCAAAAGTCTGACAACAGCAGGAAAGAAGGTGTTATTGAGTTGCCTAGTATGTGTTTTCAGACTGTTCTATCTTGATGGAAAAAGGTGGAAGAGAGAACGTCCACGGTACATGAGGCCCTTAATTGTGCGGGCTGCTTTTCCAAGACAGAGGGAAGTGTAAACGGTGTCAATGGATGGGCAGTTGATTTGCGTGATGGACTCAGTGACATTCACAATCCTTTGTAGTTTCTTGTAATATTTGTCAGAGCAGCGGTCATATCAAGCTATGAAACATCTGCTTTCTATGTTGCATCTGTAAAAATTAGTAAGTATCATAGTGGACATGTCGAGTGTCCTTAGTCTTCTGAGAAAGTAGAGGCTTTCTTAACTATAGCATGGGTGTGGAAGGATCAGGACAGGTGTATTATATTGTAGAGCAGAGTGTGGGTATATTGTATTGTACAGCAGAATGTGAGTGTATTAGATTGTGCAGCAGAAGGTGGGTATACTAGATTGTGCAGCAGAATGTGGGTATATTATATTGTGGGGCAGAGTGTGGGTATATTATATTGAACAGCAGACTGTGGGTATATTATATTGTGTAGCAGAAAGAGGGTATATTAGATGGTGCAGCAGAATGTGGGTATATTAGATTGTGCAGTAGAATGTGGGTATATCACATTGTGCAGCAGAATGTGGGTATATCAGATTGTGCAGCAGAACGTCGGTATATTAGATAGTGCAGCAGAATGTGGGTATATTATGGTGTGGAGCAGAGTGTGGGTATATTAGATAGTGCAGCAGAATGTGGGTATATTATGGTGTGGAGCAGAGTGTGGGTATATACTGGATAGTGCAGCAGAATGTGGGTATATTATGGTGTGGAGCAGAGTGTGGGTATATTAGATAGTGCAGCAGAATGTGGGTATATTATGGTGTGGAGCAGAGTGTGGGTATATACTGGATAGTGCAGCAGAATGTGGGTATATTATGGTGTGGAGCAGAGTGTGGGTATATTAGATAGTGCAGCAGAATGTGGGTATATTATGGTGTGGAGCAGAGTGTGGGTATATACTGGATAGTGCAGCAGAATGTGGGTATATTATGGTGTGGAGCAGAGTGTGGGTATATTAGATAGTGCAGCAGAATGTGGGTATATTATGGTGTGGAGCAGAGTGTGGGTATATTATGGTGTGGAGCAGAGTGTGGGTATATTATGGTGTGGAGCAGAGTGTGGGTATATCAGATAGTGCAGCAGAGTGTGGGTATATTATGGTGTGGAGCAGAGTGTGGGTATATTATGGTGTGGAGCAGAGTGTGGGTATATTATGGTGTGGAGCAGAGTGTGGGTATATTATGGTGTGGAGCAGAGTGTGGTATATATGGTGTGGAGCAGAGTGTGGGTATATTATGGTGTGGAGCAGAGTGTGGGTATATTATGGTGTGGAGCAGAGTGTGGGTATATTATGGTGTGAGCAGAGTGTGGGTATATTATGGTGTGGAGCAGAGTGTGGGTATATTATGGTGTGGAGCAGAGTGTGGGTATATTATGGTGTGGAGCAGAGTGTGGGTATATTAGGTGTGGAGCAGAGTGTGGGTATATTATGGTGTGGAGCAGAGTGTGGGTATATTATGGTGTGGAGCAGAGTGTGGGTATATTATGGTGTGGAGCAGAGTGTGGGTATATTATGGTGTGGAGCAGAGTGTGGGTATATTATGGTGTGGAGCAGAGTGTGGGTATGTTATGGTGTGGAGCAGAGTGTGGGTATATTATGGTGTGGAGCAGAGTGTGGGTATGTTATGGTGTGGAGCAGAGTGTGGGTATGTTATGGTGTGGAGCAGAGTGTGGGTATGTTATGGTGTGGAGCAGAGTGTGGGTATATTATGGTGTGGAGCAGAGTGTGGGTATATTATGGTGTGGAGCAGAGTGTGGGATTCTGCTCCAGACAAGGAGAAATCCCCTCTGTTTAACCGCTTAATGACGTCACACGCCGGGTGCTGACGTGTCCGTCTGGTGACGTCACACCACAGGCGCGCCTTGCTGCGTGCCTACGTCACCGTCCTGGCGTGATGGCGTGACCGGCGTCCCCGCTTGACGGTAGCACTTCACGACTGTGGCCGTCGCCCGGCGTTCCCCTGCGCTGTTTGTTTTGCGACCGGTTACTATGGGCCGGGGTGAGGGAGAGCGGCTTCGATTTACGGTCGAGCCGGCGGTGGGAAAATGGCGGAGGGCGCGGAGGCGGCGAGCGGCGAGAAGCAGGACCAGGCCCAGAGCATGAAGGCCAAAGCCAACCAGTATTTCAAAGGTAAGTGCCTCATGCGCCGGGTCCTGTCTTCCCCGGGAGGAGAGGGGAGAGAATCGGCACCAACATCCTGGACCCAGGGTCCTCGTGTGAGGGAGAGAGGGGAGGGCCTCAAATCTAGCCTGCCAAATAGTGACCTATTGGTTACAGTGAGAGAGATTTGGCTGCCAAATACTGAGCTGTTGGTTACAATGAGGGAAATTTGGCTGCCAAATAGTGACCTATTGGTTACAGTGAGGGAGATTTGGCTGCCAAATAGTGACCAATTGGTTACAGTGAGGGAGATTTGGCTGTTAAATAGTGAGCTGTTAGTTACAATGAGGGAGATTTGGCTACTAAATAGTGAGTTATTGGTTACGATGAGGGAGATTTCGCTGCTAAATAGTGTGCTATTAATTATAGTGAGGGATATTTGACTGCCAAATAGTGAGCTATTGATTATAGTGAGGGAGATCTGATTACAGTGAGGGAGACCTGACTACCAAATAGTGATCAGTTAATCACAGTGCAGCAGATTTGGCTGCTAAATAGTGAGTTATTGGTTACAATAAGGGAGGCTTGTCTGGCAATAGTCACCTATTGGTTACAGTGAAGATTTGGCTAGCAAATAGTGAGCTATCAGTTATAATGGGGGAGATTCGAGTTTGTCTTCTAAATAGTGAGCTGTTAGTTGCAATGAGGGAGATTTGGCTGCCAAATAGTGGGCTATTGTTTACGTTGCAAGAAGTTCATCTGCCAAATAGCTGTTGTTGACAGATTTGGTTGCCAAGTAGTGGACTTCATTATGGCTGGCAGATGTGCCAATGGAAGGTACGAGAGAGACTGGCACACTCTGGATGGGGAGGCATTGCCATGCTGCCACTGGCTTTAATTCAGTGAGATTCACATGCACACACTAATCTCTAACTTGTTTGTTTATATAAAAACCTGGTACTTGGAAAGTGAGATATTAATTTAAGTATCATTAAAGTTTTAATTTTGTTACAATGCCCCTTCACCAGGATTTGGATATGATTTCCTTCACAAGAAAGATTATAGGCAGTGATTGATAGCATGGAGGTGACATACCTGCCTTGGAGCCAAAGACTCCGGGTTCGAGTCCCATTCCAGGACTTGAGTGCCGAGAAGGTGCATTCATAACACGGCCAAACAGGCTAATCATCAAATATAGAACGTAGAATCCTACAGTGCAGAAAGAGGCCATTTGGCTCATTGAGTTTGTACTGACCACAATCCCACCCAGGCCCTATCCTCACAACCCTATTGGCATCTAGTTTCCAACTTCAGCTGGCTTCAGAATGAAGTAACAGGCTTGAGGGACTCCTACTCCTGTGTTCCTGCCAATGCTGAATTCCAGGCTTGCATCCCCATCCTGAATACCAGGCACAGATGCTGCCATTGAATTTGTCAGTCGTCCTGTTTCTCCATTCGAAAAGGCAGGTTCTAAAGAGAGAGACAGCACGTTTCGATGAATAGAATCATTTCATTTCTCCTCGGCATGTGTGCTCCACAGACAGTCTGTGCTGCAAGAATGATGGGTCCCTGCTCTTGTGATGGGGTAATTCCACTCTTCCTGCTCACATAGTAATGGGTATTTTATTTCTAATTAGTTCCCACTGTATCCGAACTTGGAAAGGGCACAGGATGTGAGAGCGGGGTTTGAGCTGGGTGCTGACACTGTCCACGGTGGGACTGCCACAACTGCTCCAACAGCAGTCATGGAAGGTGTTCTTAGTGCCCAGTCTGCGAGTCTGCCCCTTCAGAAAGGGGTTGTTGCAACATTGGCAAGAAGATTCAGCTTAGGTTCTTCATCCTGGCCTCTGTCTTATACTGTGTACAGAATCTGGAACGACTGCTGACGTGGAGATTAAGTTAACTGAACAGTGATGGTTCCTAATACAGTTACTGTGCATTATGGCAGATGCCAGGTTATACACAACCTGGATAACAGTGTAGATTCTAGTTAGCTGCACTGTCTGTAATGCTGGCCTGTTGTTCTTGCAGATAAGGATTACGATAATGCCATTAAGTATTATACACTGGCCATCGAGTTGAACTCGGAGAATGCTATTTATTATGGGAACCGTAGCTTGGCATACTTACGGACTGAATGTTATGGCTACGCCTTGTCAGATGCCACCAAGGCAGTGGAAATGGATAAGAAATACATTAAAGGATATTACAGAAGAGCCACAGCCAATATGGCATTGGGGAAGTTTAAGGCAGCGCTGAAAGACTACGAAACGGTGAGTAGAAATCTACGGGTTGTTATTCCTGACAAAAGATAGAGAAGGAGGCCATTCAACCCCTTGGGCGTGTCTCGCCACTCTGTAAAATTATCGCTCACCTGTGCCCCCCTGTATCACACACCCACCTTTGCCCGAGATCTCTTAATACCTGTTGGAACTGAGGCAGCATTAATTGCAATTTAATACCTATGCTTGTGTGATAGCCTTCACTCCAACTGTGTTAGTAATGAGACGAGAACCATAAAAACTCAAAACATTAACTCTGTTTCTCTCTCTACAGGTGCTGCCTGACCTGCTGAGTTTTTCCAGAATTTTCTGTGCTCTTTACCAGATTCTAGCATCTGTAGTTTGTTACTAAACTAGAAGCAAAAAATCAGGCTCCCTAGCTTTGTGAGTTAGACACAGAACCATGGAAATCAGAAACATTAGAAGTGATTCATTTTCTTAGGATAAACTTGGAGAAACAACATAACATAAGGTGTGCAACTCTGGCAGGGGTGCAGGAGCTGGAGCACCAGGTGCACACGTTGTTGAGGGAGTGCCAGTAAAGTACACTATAAACTAGGCTTTATCAACAAGGGCACAGAGCACAAGAGCAAAGAGATAATGTTGAACTTATATAAAACACTAGTTTAACTTCAGCTGCAGTATTGTGTCTAGTTCTGGATCCTGCAGTTTAGGAAAGATGTGAGTGCATTGGAGAAATTGCTGAAGAGATACATAAGAATGCATCCAGGCATAAAATGTACAGCTTAGGTGCATTGGCTAAATTGCCCCTAAGTGTCCTGGGATGCATAGGCTAGAGGGATTAGAATTGTAGAGATTTACAGCAAGGAAACAGGCCCTTCGGCCCAACTTGTCCATGTCACCCTATTTTTAAAACCCTAAAGCTAGTCCCAATTCCCTGCATTTAGCCCATATTCCTCTATGCCCACCTTACCTGTATAACTGTCTAACACTTATAAAAAGATAAAATTGTAGCCGCCTCTGGCAGCTTGTTCCAGACACTTATCAGTCTTTATTAGCAGTTTAAATATATGGGGTTAGGGCCTGGGTGGGATTGTGGTTGGTGCAGGCTCAATGGGCCAAATGGCCTCCTTCTGCAGTGCAGGATTCTATGATTGTGTGATAAGGATCATGGAAAATATATTTTTTTAAGTCACTTTTGCAACGAGACAGCAGTTTGTACACAGCAAGCTTTAACAAACAGCAGTGTGATAAGGATCATGGAAAATATATTTTTTTAAGTCACTTTTGCAACGAGACAGCAGTTTGTACACAGTAAGCTTTAACAAACAGCAGTGTGATAACGACCACATAATCTATCTTTTTGTGATGGTGATTGAGAGATAAATATTGGCCAGTTCACCAGGTCGAACCCCCCTCCCCTCCCCTCCCCTCCCCTCCCCCTCCCCTCCCTTTCCCTCCCCTCCCCTTCCCCTCCCCTCCCACCCTCATCTTCAGAATAGCACCGGGGGATCTTTTCCATCTGCCCAAGAGGACAGATAAGGTTTCAGTTTAATCTCTTCCATCTGCACTCCAAGTGACAGCATGTATTGTTACGCTTGAGCCCTTTCGGTGGGACTTGAATCTGGAACTTGGGGTGCATCTGACATGGGGTAGGGTCGGGAAAGCAGGAAACATTCAGTAGGTCAGACAGAATAGGCCCCAACTTATCATCATTGAATCCCTACAGTGCAGAAAGAGGCCATTTGGCCCATTGACTTTACACCAACTCCCCAACAGAGCAGGCCTAGCCCTGAAACCCCAAATATTTACATGATTGATCCCATTAGCTTACATATCTTTGAATACTAAGCAGCAATTTAGCGTGACCAATCCATCTAACCTACACATCTTGGACACTCAGGTGCAATTTAGCATGGCCCATTTACTTAACTTGCCTATCTTGGGATTGTGGAAGGAAAGCTGAGTACCCGAAGGAGACCCTCGCAGACATGGGGAGAACGTACAAATTCCACAGAGTCACCTGAGACCGTAATTGAACCTGGGTCCCTGCACGGTGAGGCGACAGTGCTAACCACTGCGCCCACCCTGAGACTTGAGGGTCCTCCGGACCTGCAAAATAAAAGCCCAGTTAAACAGAATGGAATGAAGGACGGGGTGGTGGGGGAGGGTGGGTGGTGTTGCGTTGCGTTGAAGAGGTAAAGAGGACATTAAAGAACACAAAAGCAAAGCAAATGAACAGAGGTGGGTCCAGATCCCCAATGACATTCTGATGTACTGTTGAAAAGGTGGGGTTAGGGGTAAGGGAAGGGCACCAGATTAGCAGCCTGCTTTCCCAGAGTGTTGCTACCTAAAGCTCAGTGGCACGGGTCCTTGACTTGGCAGTCACATTGCCAGTCCTGAGCCACTGAAGTCAGTGGAATCATCCTTACTGCTACCCAGGTCAAGACAAGCTCAAAGCTATCGTGAGATTCTGGAACACTTACATCTTGTGCAGTGTTGCTAATCAGCAGTAGTTTGTATTTATGCACTGCCTTCAACAGAGGACAGCCCCAGAGTGTTTGATCGCAGTGTTATCAAACCAAATTTGAAGCACAAGGCAATATTCAAACAGGTGAGCAAAATCCAGGTCAAAGAGGTAGATTATTAGAAGAGGCTGGGACCTATTTCCCTGGAGTGTGGGGAGATAAGGGGTGACCTTATAGAGGTTTATAAAATCATGAGGGGCATAGGTAAGCTGAATAGCCAAGGTTTTTTTCCCCCCCAGGGTAGGGAAGTCCAAAAACTAGAAGGCATAAATTAAAGGTGAGAGGGGAAAGGGAGCTGAGAGGTAACGTTTTCACATAGAAGGTGGTGTGTGTATGGAATGAGCTGCCAGAAGAGGTGGTAGAAGTGGGCATAATTACAACATTTAAAAGAAATTTGGACAGGTACATGGATGGGAAAAACCCTATAATGCAGGAGGAGGCCATTTGGCCCATCGAGTCTGCATCAACAACAATCCCACCTGGGCCCTAATCACCATAACCCTATACCTTTACCCTCACCATTCCCCCTGACATTAAGGGACAATTCAGTATAGCCAATTCACCTAACCTGCATATCTTTGGACTGTGGGAAGAAACCCGTGCACGCATGGGAGAACATGTAGACTCCGCAGAGACAGTTACCCAAGTCAGGAGTCAAACTCGAGTCCCTGGTACTGTGAGACAGCCATACTAAGCACTGTGCCACCTCACTGCCCGGAAGGATGTGGGCCAAACACAGCCAAATGGGGCTAGTTCAGTTATGAAACATGGTTGGCAGGGACATGTTGGACCAAAGCCCCTGTTCTGGGCTGTATGATTCTGACTTCAAGTCATATCGAGATATCCAAATGGATACAAAATTGGCTTCTTGACAGAAGCCAGAGAGTGGTTGTTAAGTGTTGTTTTGCAAATTGGCTGCCTGTGACCAGCGGTGTGCCTCAGGGATCAGTGCTGGGCCAACTGTTATTTGTCATTTACATTAATGATTTAGATGAAATATAGGGGGCATAGTTAGTAAGTTTGCAGATGACACCAAGATTGGTGGCATAGTGGATAGTGAATAAAGTTATTTCCCATTGCAATGGGATCTTGTTCAATTGGACCAGTGGATTGACGAATGGCAGATGGAGTTTATTTTAGACAAATGCGAGGTGATGCATTTTGGTAGACTGAACCAGGGCAGAATTTACTCAGTTAATGGTATGGCATTGGGGTAAGTTACAGAACAGAGAGATGTAGGGGTACATGTTCATAGCTCCTTGAAAGTGGAGTCATGGGTGGACAGAGTGGTGAAGGAGGCATTTGGCATGCTTGGTTTCATCATCAAAACATTGAATTCAGTAGTTGGGGCGTCTTGTTGAAGTTGTACAAGACATTGATAAGGCCACAGTTGGAATACTGTGTGCAATTCTGATCACCCTATTATAGAAAGGATATTATAAACTAGAAATAGTTCATAAAAGATTTACTAGGATGCTACCAGGACTTGATGGATTGAGTTATAAAAAGAGGCTGAATAGACTGGGACTTTTTTCTCTGGAGCATAGGAGGCTGACAGGTGACTTTATATAGAGGTCTATAAAATAATGAGGGGCATAGACAAGATAAATAGTCAATATCTTTTCCCAAAGGTAGGGGGAGTTTAAAACTAGATGGCATAGGTTTAAGGTGAAAGGAGAGAATTACAAAAATGTCCAGAAGGACTATTTTTTCACACGGAGGGTGGTGAGTGTCTAGAACAAGCTGCCAGAGTTAGTAGTAGAGGTGGGTACAATTTTATCTTTTAAAAAGCATTTAGATAGTTACATGGATACTACAATGGGTATAGAGGGATATGGGCCAAATGGGGCAATTGGGATTAACTTGGGGTTTTTAAACAAAAGGGGCAGCATGGACAAGGTGGCCAAAGGGCTCATTTTCATTCTGTAAACCTCTATGTCTCAGCTCTGTGACTCAGTGTCTTACAAGATGACTTGAAAAAAAGTGCTAGAGAGGAAATTCTTGAACTTAGGAGGCAGGCAGCTATAGACATGGCCTCCAATGTTGAGCAATTGAAGATAGGATGCCAGAAGACTGTGGCAATCTCAGCAGGCTAGGTAAGGTCACAGGAATGGGAGGGGAAGGAATGCTTTGAAAGCAAGGGTGGCAATTGAAAAGTTGAAGTGAGGCCAGACCAGCAGCTGGTCAGCAAACTCACTGGCCCATCTCAAATTGCTCTCATAGCTATCACCAAACCTATAAGCATCAGTGCTTTGTACTGCTCAAAAATATTGAGAGTCAACTCTTGTGTGAAAACTCTGCATTCTGATGTCTGTAATGAGAGGGAAATGCTTCAGTGCACTTCTGCATGGAGTCACAGAATCCCTACAGGGCAAAAAAGAGGCCATTCAGCCTATGAGTCTGTGCTTAGAACAACATTACCCAGGTCCTATCCCTTAAATCACCTGTATTTACCCCGCTAATCTCTCTAACCTGCAGATTTGGGATGCTAAGGGGCAATTTAGCATGGCCAGTGCTCCTAACCTGAACTGTGGGAGGAAACCAGAGCACCTGGAGGAAAACCCTTGCTGACGTGGGGAGAATGGGCAAACTCCACACAGACAGTGACCCAAGGCTGGAATTGAACCCGGGTCCCTGGCACTGAGGCAGCAGGGCTAACCACTGTGCCATCGTGCTGCCCCCGTGCTGCTGGTCATGTTCACCTTTGATCCTTCAAGCCAATAGTTTTATCTTTCAATGTCACTAATGCAAATGAATTGGTTGTTTATTTTGCTGCTATTTGTGGGACGTTGCTGTGTGCATTGCATGTTCCTGTGAGTGACTCCACTTCATTGACTGCAAGGCTTTGGCCTCACCCCAGGAGATGTGATAAATGATGCAAGATTCGGAACAGGAGTAAGCCATTCGGCATCTCAAGCCTGCCCCGTCATGAGAAATCACACAGAGCAGAAGTGGCTCTTCGGCCTATCAAGTCTGCACCAACACATGAACAGTACCTGACCTCCCACCTTTTTTCTTATTCATTTATGGAATATGGGCATTGCGGGCTGGGCCCAGCATTTATTGCCCTCCATTTCAGAAGGCATTTGAGAGTCACCACGTTGCTGTGGAGTCATGTGTAGGCCAGACTGGGTAAGGACGGCGGATTTCCTTTCCTAAAGGGGCATAAGTGAATCAGATGGGTTTCTACAGCAATTGACAACAGTTTCATGGTCATCAATAGACTTTTTTTTATTGATTTCGAATACCACCTTCTGCCATGGTAGGATTAGATTCCAGGTCCCCGGATCTCACCTGGGTTCTCTGGATTACTATTTCAGTGACAATACCACTGTCTCCCTGGTAAAGAATCATAGAGTCATACAACATGGAAAAGGCCCTTTGGCCCCTCGAGTCTGCACTGACTCCTAATCCCATTTCCCAGCACTTGGCCCACAACCTTGAATGTTGTGACGTGCCAAGTGCTCATCCAGATACTTTTTAAAGGATGTGAGGCATCCTGTCTCACCACCCTCCCAGCCAGTACATTCCAGAAAGTCACCACTTCTGGGTTAAAAAAAAGCTTTTCCTCACATCCCCTCTAAACCTTCTGCCCCTCACCTTGAATCTAAGTCCCATCGTGACAGACCCTCCAACGAAGAGAACAGTTGCTCCTTATCCAATCTGTCCAAGCCTCTCATAATCTTGTACACCTCAATCAGACCCCTCAGTCTTCTCTGCTCCAACAAAAACAAACCAAGCCTATCCAACCTCCCGTCGTAACATTTTCTGCATCCCTTCCAATGCAATCACATGCTTCCCTTGACTAAGATCGCGGCTACTCTGATTGAAGCTTCAACAGATCTTTTCCTACCTGCCTCTATAACCCTTTGACTTTCTTGTCAATCAAGAATCTATCTAACTCTTAAAAGTATCCAAAGATCCAGCCTCAACTGCTCTCTGGGCAAGAGAGTTTAACACAACATTGGCCCACTGATTTAGGCAAATTTCTCCTCATCTCCCATTAATATATTTTCCACTTCTATTCTCTCCCTTAAAGGGAAGTATCCCCTCAGCATCTATTCTGTCAAGTCCAATGTCCGCTCAGGATGTTATACATTTAGGTCACTTCTCATTCTTCTAATCTCCAGTGGATACAGACACAAAGTTGTTCACCTAATTTCTGCATAAGATAACCCTTCATGCCTTCACGTACGAATGCACATTTCTTCCTCCTCGTTATTTTCCTATATAAACCCACATCGCTCTTGGTTCAGTAGTCACTTTCTGTTTTCCAAAATGTGTTAACATGTTAGGGTTCTGTTGCACAGAACCAGATCTGTTGTTCATTGGTGGCCAAACACACACAAACGTGTACTGGCGCATGTGCCTCTGCAGATTCGAACATGATTCTGGGGGGCCCTGGCTGGTAATTCCCTGGTCAGTCACATGCTTCCATGTAAACAACTGAATCTTCACTGTGGCCTGACCAGTTAAAGAGGAGAGAAAAATGTGTGGAACTTGGAACCCTGAACACAAACAGAGCAGGAAGTGAGTTGTTATTTGGAAGCGCCCATGACTTCAGTGTCCACACAAGATGTCCACCCGCTCGCCCATGCGAGCCTCTCTGCTCCGAAGTGAGGGGAGCTCCGGGATCAGACAGTCCTGTTATCGCACTGTGAGTTTATTAAAAAGAAAAGGGATACGTAAGTCCAGATTTTTCCAGTTTTGACTGGCTCCCAACTCTTGTCTCCTGTGCCGATTTGTTTCACATATTCAATGTGTCACTGCCCAGAAATGCTGGCCGAGCTTTTAACAGTTGCTGGCGCGAGCAGTCAGGTGCATTCACAGAGCTGTCAGAGTATTTATAGTGGGAGACGAGGGTGATGAATCCTCAGTAAAAGCCTAGGAAATCATTCCACATACAGTCAGTTGTTATAAATACAAGCTGCGTGTATTTGTGACTTATTTTAACAACGGAATCGTCGGTCCCATTCTAACCCAGAACATTGCCACTAACTCACATCCACCCTTGATACCTTTAGTTTGAAGATGAGTCCTGGATTTATCTTGGCTTTCATGTATATGTTTGCCTTCTGCAGAGTATTAGCTCTGCAGTTCATTGACATTTGAGATTTTTTAAATGGTGATGGTTACTGGGCATTTGCACTGGAAAGCTGGTTCTAGAATGTCTATGAAGATAATGATCAATATAGATCATTGTGTCTAGAACAATCTGGGCTGTGACAGGAGTATTTTCCGCTCTGGAAAAGTCTGATTTGTGTGACAGCGCAATGTCTGCTGTAGAACAGTCTGGGTTGTGTGGTTGGAGTAGTGTTTGCTTTAGAACAATCTGGGCTATGTGACAGGAGATGTTTGTTCTGGAACAGTCTGGGCTGTATGACAGTAGTAGTGTCTGCAATAGAACAGCCCAGGCTCTGCATCTGGATGTTTGTCTACTCTAGAATAGAACAGTCTGGGCTATATGCCTAGAAGCTTGTCCAGAACAATTTGGGCTGTGTGATCAGCGTGCTGTTGCCTCTAGAACAGTCTGGACTATGTGACTGGAAGTTGGCCTACTCTAGAACAGTCTGGGCTGTGTGACTGGAAGTCTGATTGCTCTGGAACACTTCCAGTTAACTCCGTCACCCTGTACCTTAGCATGGCCAATCCACCTAACCTGCATATGTTTGGAGTGTGGGAGGAAACCGGAGCACCCGGAGGAAACCCATACAGACACAGAAACAACAGTCCAAGCCGGGAATCAAACCTGGGTGCCTGGCGTTGAGGCAGTAGTGCTAACCACCCTACTAAGGTAGGTGGGAACCACTCAGATGGTTTAAGAGCCATGCACACAGTGAATCATGCACTGAGTTAAGCACAATCTCTCAGAAGTATATCAGCACTAGTGCGCGAAAGAAACCCATTGACACTGTTCGGGTCAGGCAGGCATATAGGATTTGAGTCTGGGTGTATAGCATTGAGCTGCTGTTCACACAGTTGGGCACACGTTGCATCTCCACTGCAAAGTCAGCTTCCTAATCCCTGATTTCACTCCTGCTCAGTAAGAATTTAGCAACACCAATTTTAAATCCAACCGATTTATTTGATAGTAAATCTGCGAGCTTTCGACACTCTCGTGTCTTCGTCAGGCAAATGCAGCGTTCTGGTCTGCAATCGCACACATATCAACACAGACAGTCACAGATTGCTGATTAGAATGTGAATCCTTACATCTAACCTGCTATTCAAGTGCTAAAGTGGCTAACAATGTGTGTGAAGGGAATCCTGAGCATTGGTTAGAGAATTGTGTATTTTCTCCAGACAGCACAGTAAGTGAGGTTTTTTTGCTAATCCAGGCAAGTTACGGGGATTACAGATAGTGTGACTTGAAGCCAAGATCCCTGTTAAGACCATCCTCATGTGCGGAACTTGGCTATCAGTCTCTGCTCAGCAACTCTGCGCTGTCGTGTGTCACGAAGGCCCCCTTGAAGAACATTTACCCGCATGTCGGAGGCCGAATGCCCATGACTGCTGAAGTGTTCGCCCACAGGAAGGGAACTGTTTTGCCTGGTGATTGTTGAGCGATGCTCATTCATCCGCTGTCGTAGTGTCTGCATGGTCCCCCCAATGTACCATGCTTCGGGACATCCTTTCTTGCAATGTATTAGGTAGACAACGTTGGCCGAGTTGCAAGAGTATGTACCGTGTACCTGGTGAATGGTATCCTCACGTTTGGTGATGTCGTCCATGTCTATGATCTGGCATGTCTTGCAGAGGTTGCTGTGGCAGGGTTGTGTGGTATTGTGGTCACTGTTCTCCTGAAGATTGGGTAGTTTGCTGCGAACAATGATCTGTTTGAGGTTGTGCGGTTGTCTGAAAGCAAGAAGTGGGGGGGAGACAGCAGTTAAGGAATGACAGTGGGATCAATGGAAGGATACAGCAGTGCAGAAGAACGTGACTTTGGAAGATGCAGACTTGATGGGTAAAGTCTCACTCCAGACTCTGCTCTGGATGGCTTGGACTGACTTGTCTTTTCAGGGAAATGTGAGAGCTGTGTAAGAAAACCTGGATATAACTTTTGACCCTTTCTGTCCCGTTACAGGTGGTTAAGGTGAAGCCAAATGACAAAGATGCTAAAATGAAATACCAAGAATGTAACAAAATTGTCAAACAGAAAGCCTTCGAGCGTGCAATAGCAAACGATGAGCTGAAGCGATCCGTGGTGGATTCTTTAGACATAGAGAGCATGAGTAAGTATTTAAAAACAAGACTTCACATTTCCCTGGTGCAAGCTCATACTGTTTTCTCCACAGCACTTAGAATCGTGCAGCAGATGGAAGCCCTTCAGCCCAATGCCTGCCCTTTGAAAGAGCTATTCAATTCGTCTCATCACCCTGTTCCTTTCTCCCCAAAGCTCTGCTAATTTTTACTCCCAGCTATTCATTCTTTTTTCATTCACTTGTGGCCCACAAGAGTTGCTGATTGGCCAGCATTTATTGCCCATCCCTAGTTGCCACGAGAAGGTGCCTTCTTGGATTCTGCAGTCCTTGTTCTGTGTGTTAGTACAAAGATAATTATATCACAGGAACAGGCCCTTCGGCCCTCCAAACCTGTACCGCCCATGCTGCCCAAATGAACTAAAAATTCCTACCCTTCCCAGGACCATATTTCTCTATTCCCATCTTATTCATGTATTTGTCAAGATGTCCCACTGCTGACACAGAGTGGACCATGCACTGGGAAGGGAATTCTAGGGTGTTGACCGAGCAACTACAAAGCAATGGCCAATATATTTCCAATTCAACCAAGTCGAGAACAGCTTCTTCCCTACTGCCGTCAGACTTTTGAATGGACCCATCACATATTAAGCTGATCTTTCTCTACACCCTAGCTATGACTATAACAGTACATTGTGCACCCTCTCCTTTCCTTCTGTACGAACAGTATCTTTGTCTATATGGCGCGCAGGAAACAATACTTTTCACTGTATCCCAATACATGTGATGATAAATCAAATCAAGAAAGTTTCTCTTAAACCTGCTTCCGTCACTCTTTCAGGCAGTGCCTTCCAGATCACAACAACTTGCTGTGTTTAAAAAAAGGTTTCCTTATCTCACCTCTTTTTAGTGGTGATTGTTGACTTTTTAGTGTAGTATTGTTGGGGTGAAAACACTAGGAATACTTGAGTAACACACTCGAGTTGCTTTTGGGTACTTACAGGACAAATACTGCTCCGGTTTTTGCCCACGGGACGTATCAAAATATGCATTTCTAGCTAATTTTCTTGTCCCCTACCTTAAGCCATCCCTCCCCAGTCCTGAGGCTTGTTTAAATAAAGTAGTTTATTTATTAGTGTCACAAGTAGACTTACATTAATACTACAATGAAATTACTGTGAAAATCCCTTAGTTGCCACACTCCAGTATCTATCTCGAATACTGAGGGAGAATTTACAAAGAACAAAACAGCAAGGGAAACAGGCCCTTCGGCCCAACGAGCCCGCACCGCCACCCCGATGTTCCTACCTCTACCCGTGATCCCTGTCTATGTTTATAGATCTATGGATTAAAAACCAAATTTGAGACAATTTAGGGAGAATTTGTTTGCCAATTAGCCTAAGAGCACATCTTTGGGATGTGGGAGGAAACCGGAGCACCCAGAGAAAACCCACACAAGCACAGGGAGAATGTGCAAACTCCCACAGACACAGGCCCAAATCCATGTATCTGCACAGCACAGCGATAGTCACTGTGCTGTCGTGTTGCCCATCAGATGGTCCAGGTCAAGCGTACACTAACGATGTGAAGCAGTAGGATACTCTCGAAAAAGATCCAAGAGCAGCCCTCTCACGACCCATCGCGTGTATGCCCCTTGTTAGACAACAAGGTGGACCAAAGCACCTGTAGGATAAAAACAAGTACATCAATATCATCTATTTACACACTTCCCAGGGATTCCAAAGGCTCATGATCCCTATTTTAAATCAGTTTTCTATACCCCTCCATTCCCATTCTGTTCATGTGTCCATCTAAGTATTTCTTTAATAACTCCAGAGTACCTGCCTCCACCACTTTACTTGGCAGTGCATTCCATACCCCCACCACCCTCTGTGTGAAAAAACTCCCTCTAGCATCCAAATTATACCTTACCCCCCTCACCCTAAGCCCGTGACCCCTCGTGCTATTTGAGTCCATCCTAGGAAAAAGCTTAAACCTGTTTACTCTATCTATCCCCTTCAAAATCTTGTACACCTCTATCAGATCTCCTCTAAGTCTACGTCTTTCTAAGGAAAACAGTCCCAATTTGCCTAATCTCTCCTCGTAACTCAGACCTTCCATACCAGGCAGCATCTTGGTAAACCTCCTCTGCACTCTCTCCAGAGTCTCCACGCCCTTCCGGTAGTAAGGCGACCAGAATTGGACGCCGTATTCCAAATGAGGTCTAACCAACGTTTTATACAACTGCAACATTAAAGGGCAGCTCCTGTACTCTATACCCCTTCCTATAAAGGCTAGCATACTATATGCTTTCTTCACAACCTTCTCCACTTGCTCTGCCACCTTCAGATACTTGTTCACCTGCACTCCCAGGTCCCTCTGTGTTTCTGTACTTTTAATAGGTCTACCCTTTATCATATACCTCTCCCCCTACATTCTTTCTCCCAAAATGCATCACCTCACATTTATCAGGATTGAATTCCATCTGTCTGCCCAAGCTACCAGCCTATCTATGTCCTGCTGCATTGCCTGACAATGCTCCTCACTATTTGCAAGTCCAGCCATCTTTGTATCGTCTGCAAACTTGCTGATCACTCCACTTACTCCCTCTTCCAAGTCATTTATGTATATTACAAATAGAAGAGGTCCCAGTACCGAACCCTGCAGCACACCACTAATGACCGATCTCCAGCTAGAGAAACACCCTTCCACCATTACTCTCTGTCTCCTATTACCAAGCCAGTTACTTATCCATCTAGCTACCTGTCCTCGTATCCCATTTAGCACAGCAAATGCACCTAACCAGCGCATCTTTGGAGCGTGGGAGGAAACACACGCAGACATGGGGAGAGCATGTAGACTCCGCACAGACAGTAATCCAAGCCGGGAATCAAACCTGGGTCCCTGGCGCTGTGAGGTAGCAATGTTAACCATTGCCCCACTGTGTTTACCTGCTCCTCCCAAACCTCAGCTTAGTTATCTTGTTTCAGGCCGAACACGGCACCTGAGGTCTTCCAACCAATCATGTCTCAGAGGTTGTGGGTAGGTGGGTTTGGGGGGGGGGGGGGGGGGGGGGGGGGGGGGGTTCTCAGATGGCACCACGTTCACCAGCTTTGTTTCTCAGACTGGAGTGTATGAGACTTTCCAGGAACCTGTGATACAAGCAAGGAGCAGGAGGAGGCTATTCAGTTCCTCAGGCCTACCCTGTCATAGTGGGATCATGGCTCATCTAATTGTCACCTCAAATCTGTATCCTGTCTACCCCCCTGCCAAAGCCTATCAACCCACTCCCACCTGTCCTTGTTTACCAAGAATCTATCTACCTCGCCTTAAAAATATTCAGAGTCCCAGGAAGAGATTCCAAAGGCACACAACTCTGAGTGAAAAAGTTTTGCCTCATCTTCATTTCAATTGAGTGATCCCTTACTCTTAAATAGTAATCTTCCTCCCACAAGAGGAAGCATCCTCTTCACATCCACTTTGTCAATACCTCTCACAATCTCGTATGTCTTAGTCAAGTTACCTCTTAGTCTTGTAAACTCCAGCAGACACAAGCCCAGCCTGTCCAAATATTCCTCTGTAAGGCATCCCATCCATTCCTGGTATTAGTCTGGTAAGCTTTTAAGTTATAAGTTTATCACTGTCACAAGTAGGCTTACATTAATATTGTAATGAAGTCACAGTGAAAATCCACATTCTGACACCTGTTCAGCTACACTGAAGGAGAATTTAGCATGTCCAATACACGCAACCAGCATGTCTTTCAGACTGAGCATCTGGATGAAACCCGGGAGACACAGAGAGAATATGCAAAATCCACACAGACAGTGATTGAAGCCAGGAATTGAACCTGGGTTCCTGGCACTGTACAGCAGCAGTGCTAACCACTGCCAATGTGCCACCCCTTCTCTGAACTGCTTCCATTTGCATTCTTCCTTCAATAAGCAGACGCAATACTCTAGATGTGGCCCTGTACACTCTGAATGAGTGGCGGGTTTGGAGGGAACCAACTGCAGCCCGCTACATTTGCAGTGATGAGTAGGAAGCGACCCCATCTGGAGAGTTCCTTTGAGCAGCAGGAAAGTCACCATTGAGACCTGCCGTTAGCTGGTCTGGTGCTGGGTGCCAGGGAGTGCAGATATCTCCAATGTGTCGGTGCTAAAACACAAAGAAAGGACAACAGAATACAAGTTTGTCCAGGCTCAACATTCATAAACATATCAAAATCAGAAAATGGTCAGACAATCTGTTCCCCACACATTCCTGACCCATTGCCCCTCCGACCAGTTAATTTACTGAATGCCAGAGAAAAGAGACACATTTATACCTGTGAAGGGAGAGGCCTTTCAAATCCGAGTCGGGTCATGATTCAAAGGTCCTGACCACTTCTTACCTATCTTCAGTAACTTGAG
This sequence comes from Sphyrna mokarran, assembly GCA_024679065.1. Classification (NCBI taxonomy): domain Eukaryota; kingdom Metazoa; phylum Chordata; class Chondrichthyes; order Carcharhiniformes; family Carcharhinidae; genus Sphyrna; species Sphyrna mokarran. The sequence goes on along the minus strand of JAGIQG010000036.1, from coordinate 6,627,139 downwards.
GTGACTTCCTGGACCTATTCAGTGACTTGAGAAAGTCTGTACTCCATTCATATTAACCGTTCTACTGAAAGTTTCGTACCTCTGTGTCACCAGGGCTATTTCTCTGCTTTTATGTTTTATACTCATATCCTCTCATTGAACCATAGAATCCCTACAATGCTAAAGAATCTGCGCCGAGTCTCTGACAGAGTATCTTATCCAGGCTCTCTCCCCCATCCTACCCCTGTAGCCCCACATATTTACTATGACTAATCCTCTTAACCTGCTCATCTTAGGACCCTAAAGGGCAGTTAACCATAGGCAATTCACCTAACCTGCACGTCTTTGGACATGCCCAAGCCCAATCCATTTAACGTGCATATCTTTGGACACTAAAGGACTATTTAGTATGACCAATCCCCTAACCTGCACATTTTTGGATACTAGGGGGCAATTTAGCATGGCCAATCCATCGAACTTGCACACTTTTAGACTGTGGGAAGAAACCGGAGCAGCGGAGGAAACCCACGCAAACATAGAGAGAATGTGCAAACTCCACACAGTCACCTAAAGCCAGAATTGACCCCAGATTACTGGAGCTGTGAGGCAGCAATGCTAACCACTGTGCTGCCATGCCTCCTGTTCTCCAATTTTTACAAATAACAAGGGAATCAAACAACCACCTTTTGACATTCGACAGCAAACAACCATCACTGAATCTTCCACTATCAACATCCAAGAGATCACATTTGATCTTAATCTGGAGCTGATATCAGGAAAAGAGCAGATCCGAGTTGGAATTCCATAGAGAGTGATTCACCCCAAAGTCTTTCCACCATCGATGAGGAACAAGTCAGGATTGTGATGGAATATTTTCCATTTGCCTTGATGAGTGCATCTCTGAGGGTACTCGAATCTCAATACCAAGTCGAATCTCAATGCCAAATCCATCACTTTAAATATTCACCCGCCATCATTGATGCACAGTAGCAGCAGTGCATACACTGCAGTAACTCACCAAGGCTCCTTCCAAACCCCTGACTTCTGACGCCCAGAAGAACTAGAACAACGGAACCAATGGGGAACACCACCAGCAGACATCCTCACTGTCTGGAGGTGTGGTGGAGGCAGGTTAAGTTGAGGCATTCAAGAAGTCGTTAAATGATTATTTGAATAAAAACAATGTATAGAGCTATGGGGGAAAGGCAGGGGAATGGCACTAAGTCACAATGTTTGTTTGGAGACTGGTTACAGACACAATGAACCAAATGGCCCCTCTGTGCTGTAACAATTCTGTGAAGTTCCTTTCCAAAACACTCACCATTCTGACTTGGAACTACATGGGGGTGGCACAGTGGTCACCACCTCACCGCTCCAGGAACCCAGGTTCAGTTCCGGCCTCGGGTGATTGTCTGTGTGGAGTTTGCACGTTTTCCTGTGTCTATGCAGGTTTCATCTGGGTGCTCCGGTTTCCTCCAAAGATGTGCAGGTTAGATTGATTGGCTGTGCTAAATTGACCCTAGTGTCAGAGGATTAGCAGGGCAAATGTGCGGTTATGGGAGTAGGGCCTGGGTGGGATTGTGGTCAGTGCAGAGTCGATGGGCCGAATTGGCCTCCTTTTGCACTGTCAGGATTCTTCTGTGATTTTTTTTTTTATTGGCCATTCCTTCACTGTCGCTGGATCAAAATTCCAGACCACCCTCCCTCGCAGCACTGTGTGTGTACCTCCACCACATGGACTGCAGCAGTTTAAGAAGGTGGCTCACCCACAGCCTTCTCATGGGGCAATTAAGGATGGGCAATGAATTGTGGGCCCAGCCAGTGTGCCCCTTGTGCCATGCAAACCACCTGTACAAAATCTAAGTTCCTTCAAAAAAGCTCGAGCCATATTTTCTCAGCATGTGCTTCCCTCATTAAAGAAGATTCCTTTCCTTGAGCCTGTCCCGATGGCCCATAATAAGTTATGAAGCCATTATTGTCACTAAGCGTTCAGCAGCATTGTCCCTCGCACTTCGCCCCACTCATACTTCCACCTTGTACTTGTTCTCAGTGTCCCGGTTTTTGTTTTGTACCTAGCAATCGAAGATGATTATACGGGTCCCAAATTGGAAGATGGGAAAGTCACTTTACAGTTCGTGAAAGACTTGATGCAGTGGTTTAAAGATCAGAAGAAATTGCACAGGAAGTGTGCCTATCAGGTAAGGAGCTTTTGCTCTGTGCACTAACAGCATAACCTGTGGAAGACTGATCATGGGTTTTTACAGAGAAGTCAGTTTGCCCTTGGGTGACATGTTTCGACTCGTTTTAGTCTCATTCTCATCCATTCTTCATTATTGTCTCTCGGCTATTTGCAACCACTCCCAATATTACACTTTGTGCTTGATTGTTCTCATTGTCAAGCCACCACCTCTTGTCCCCCCCCCCCCTGGGAGTCACCCTCTCTGGCTGAGAACATGGAATGCCTTGTCCAAATCCCCATTCCCTGGTCATCATGACCGTGTTTTGTGTTGCTTGGTTTTTGTTGTTTCTGCTGGCTTTCCATGTTAGCAGAGGGGATCCCCGCCCTCAGGACCACAAGATAAAGGAACAGGAGCAGGCCACTCGGCCCTTCAAGCCAGCTCCGCAATTCTATAAGATCATGGCTGATCCAAATTCCTGCCCTTTCCCTGAAACCATTGGTTTGATTTGATTTATTATTGTCATATATAGTAACATGCAATGAAAAGTATTGTTTTTTGTGTGTTATACACAATGAAAATTATGAAAATGGAGCAAGAGAGTGCAGAATGTCATAGCTAGCACGTAGAGAAAGATCAACTTAATGCACGGTATGTCCTTGATTCCCTTACTAATCAAAAATCTATCTATCTCAACCTTAAGTATACGCAGGGACTCTGCCCCCACACCTCCCGGTGGCAAGAAGTTCCAAAGATTCTCAGCCCTCTGAGGGAGGTTTGGCTCAGTAGCACAGTGGTTAGCACTGCTGCCTCACACCGCTCAGATCTGGGTTTGATTCCTGAATTGAGTCACTGTCTGTGCGGAGTTTGCGCATTCTACCCGTGTCTGCAAGTGTTTCTCCCACATTTGGAAAGAAGTGCTGGTTAGGTGCATTGGCCATGTTAAATTCTCCTTCAGTGTAACCGAACAGGTGGTGGAGTGTGGCGACGTGAGGATTTTCATAGTAACTTCATTACAGTGTTAATGTAAGCCTACCTGTGACACTAATAAATAAACTTTATTTAGGAACCAATTCTTCCCCATCTCAGTCTTAAATTGACACCCCTTTATTATGAAACTTTGCCCTCTGGTCCAAGATTCTCCCATGAGGGGGAACATCCTCTCAGCACCTAACTTGTTAAGCCCCTTGATTTGATTCGTTTCAATGAGATCACCTCTTCTAAACTCAATGAATGGAGTCCTAACCTGTTTACTCTTCCTCTGGTATGACAATCCCTCTATACTGGGGATCACCTGAAATACTTCCAAAACAAATATATCTTTCCTCAAATAAGAAGACCAAAACTGCTCACAGTATAACACAACGTTAGGATGGTACAGTGATTAGCATGGCTGCCTCACTACGCTGGGGTTCCAGGTTTGATTCTGGCATCTGGTCACTTGGAGTTTGCACATTCTCCGTGCCTGCGTGAGTTTCCTCCGGGTGCTCGAGTTTCCTCCGGGTGCTCAAGTTTCCTCTCATGGTCCAAGAATGTGTGTGTCAAGTGGATTGGCTGTGCTAAACTGACCTTAGTGTCAGGGCGATTAGCAGGGTAAATGTGTGGGGTTCCAGGATTAGGACCTGGATGGGATTATGGTTGGAACAGACATGATGAGCCAAATGGCCTCCTCCTGGAGGGATTCTATGGAACATTCTTAGAAGAGAATCAAAGAATCCCTTCAGGGAGGGCTTTTGGTCCATTGAGTCTGCACCCAGATCCTATCTCTAGATTCTGGCTCCAAAGTTCTCCATGACAAGAGTTCCAAAGGCACTCAACTCTCTGAGAGCAAAAATTCCTCTTCCTCTCAATTCAAAACTGGTGCCACTTTATTCTGAGACTCTGTCCTCTGGCTCTAGACTCTCCCATGAGGTGGAATGACCTCTCAACATCTTCACTGTCAAGCCCATTAAGAATCCTGTATAGTTCAATGAGATAATCCTTTTCATGACACTCTTATCTATTTGAACAACTAAACTATAGAACATAGAACATTACAGCGCAGAACAGGCCCTTCGGCCCTCGATGTTGCGCCGACCAATTGAGAAAAAGCAATGACCCTCTAACCTAAACCATTCCCTTTTCATCCATAAACCTATCCACTGACCACTTAAACACCCCCAAACTTGGTGCATCTACAACTACTGCAGACAGGGCATTCCCACCCTCTGGGTAAAGAACCTACCTCTGACATCTGTCCTATAACTAACACCCCTTAAATATGTCCCCTCGTGCTAGCTTTCTCCATCCGAGGAAAAAGGCTATCACTGTCCACCCTGTCTAATCCTCTGATCATTATATATGCCTCAATAAGGTCTCCTCTTAGCCGCCTTCTTTCTAATGAAAACAACCTCAAATCCCTCAGCCTCTCCTCATAAGACCTTCCCTCTATACCTAATCCTTATTTTCCAAAAATGAAGACTGAGGGGTGAATGGTTTTAAAATTGTGAAGAGTTTACCACTCAGCAGCAAGATTGGAACTAGGGGGCAATAAATATAAGATAGTCAGTAATAAATCCAGTGGGGGATTCAGGAGACATCATTTTTCCCAACAAGTGGGGAAAATGAATCAGGGAGCAGCTGGGGTGATTGGCATCGCTGTAGTGAAGGAGAATATGATTAACAAAAGAGGAAGAAAAGGATAGATCACGCTGGACAAAGAGGATAGGGGGAAAGACACTCGTATGGGACATTAACACCAATGCAGATAAGTTGGATTTAAGACAAGTGGCAGAAAGTATAGAGGGGGCATGAAGGAAAATTTTTATGCGGAGGGTGGTAGGCATCTGGAATTTGTTGCTTGAGTTGGTGGTGGAGACAGAGATCCTAAACTCCTTTAAAACAGTACCTGGATCTACACTTTGTGCTGTAAGCTACAGAGCTATGGGCCAGTTGCAGGAATGTTGGATTAGAAAGGATACCTGTGTGTCTTTGGGCTAGTATGGACAAGATGGGCTGAATGGCCGCCTCCTGTGCTCTAACTTTTTACAGTTCTTTTGATGAAGGGTCCTGCTTTTGTGCTAAACTCTATTTAAAGTTTATTTATTAATCACAAGTTGGCTTATACTAACACTGCAATAAAGCCGCTGTAAAAATCTCCTAGTTGCCACACACTATTGCCTGTTTGGGTCCACTGACAGAAAATTTAGCACAGCCAATCCCACCTAACCAGTACATCTTTGAAGTATGGGAGAAAACTGGAGCATCTGGAAGAAATCTATGCTGATACGGGAAGAACGTGCAAACTCCACATGGACGGTGACCCGAGCCACAAATCTAACCCAGGACCCTGGCGCTGTGAGGCAGCAGTGCTCACCACTATGTCACTGTGCTGTCCACCTTGTAGCCGAAGGTCAACATCTGGCTGTCCAGATATTTCAGGCACTTCCCCTGAGGTTCTCCTGTTTTAGCCCTTTTCAAAGACTTGCAGAAGCACATTGTGACCAGAAGATGTCAGGCATGGCAATGGTACAACATTACAAATCCTGAACATAGAAACAGCAGCTTCTGTCTGATTGCATTTTAGCGAAGTTCCTGATGCCCTTTACCATACTGAAGAAACTGCAAGAAATATAAGTTGCCACAGTCACATTTGTTCTATCAGCTTATTTTGCAACTAACACATTGTAACTTTGAATCAATCACTAACTTTACAGAAATAAAGCTGGAAGGAACGTGCTTATTAACTTCATAACCCAGTGCTTAATTTTCTGCTCTTCTTCCATTTTATTTCCCTACTTCCCTACATGATTTCAGAGTTTAATGTCTTGAACTGTTCTGCTGCTCCCACCCTACTTTTCAGCAATGGCACTGCTGCCTCACACTGCCAGGGACGCAGTTCAATTCTGATCTTGGGTTACTCTCTGTGTGGAGTTTGCATGTTCTCCCTGTGTCTGCATGGATTTCTTCTGGGTGCTCTGGTTTTCTCCCACATTCCAAAGATGTGCAGATTAGGTAGACTGCCCATGCTAAATTTCCTGTTAATGTCCCAAAATGTGCTGGTTAGGTGGATTGGCCGTGCTAAATTGCCCCTTAGTGTCCAAAGATGTGTAAGTTGTGGGGGGGGGTGGTTTAAAAATGTTTCTGTCAGAGAGTCGGTGCAGGCTCGATGACCCAAATTGCCTCTTCTACACTGTAGGGATTCTGTGATGAATACTTGTTTTTTTTAATGGGAGGTTTTTGCTGTTATCAAATCTTCAACATACATTTTGGAGCTCTATATTTAGAAGGTGAGCATCATTGCATCATGTTCCTGGGAAAATTGCACAGCTCTAAATCTGTCAGGAATGTCAGTAGTCTGACAAGTCCAACTGGTCTGTGGTGCTAGAGAGAGGAGCTGTTGTCTGTGTGCAATTTAAACACAGCTGTGGAGCACATACCTCCAACTTTCCCTGTGCTCTGAGTCAGTGTGAGAACATGCATCAACCCTAGCCACCTTAACAACAATTCATCCCTCCACCCACTGCCTCCAGCATTGAAAGGTCAAATTCTGATATACAAGTGTACAAATGAGGAGCAGGAATAGGCCATTCAGCCCGTACAGCTTTGCCCTGCCATTCAATAAGATCATGGCTGATCTGATCGTATTCCCGATAATCTTTCATCCTCAAGGGGTGGCAGTGCGGTTAGCACTGTTGCCTCTCAGCGCCAGGTCCCGGGGACGATTCCCATGTCACTGTCTGTTCAAAGTCTGTCCATTCTCCCCCATATCTGTGTGGGTTCCTTGCGGCTGCTCCGGTTTCCTCTCATAGTTGGAATGATCTCCTTCAGTGTACCCAAACAGGAGCTGGAGTATGGCAACTAAGGGATTTTCACAGTAACTTCATTGCAGTGTTAATGGAAGCATAATGGTGACACTAAGAAAACTTTCAAGGATTTTGCTTCTACTGTCTTCTGAGGGAGAAAGTTCCAAAGACACACTGTCTCAGAGAGAAAAAATTGTTTAGTTCTCTGTTTTAAATGAGCAACCCTCTATTTTTAAACAGTAATCTAGATTCTCCCACAAGAGGAAGCATCCTCCCCACATCCACCTTGTTAATAGCCCTCAGGATCTTATGTTTTAGTCAAGTTGCCTCCAGTCAATAAGCCCAGCCTGCCCAACCCTTTATAGAATCCCTATAGAGCAAAAGAGGCCATTTGACCCATTGATTCTATGCAGATTCTGACAGAGTTTCTTACCTCAGCCCTCTGCTGCACTCTGACCCCATAACCCCCACACAGTTCCCGTGGCTAATGGGACACTAAGGGGCAGGTGGCCAATCCACCTAATCTGTACATCTTGGGACACTAAGGGGACAACTTGGCCTAGCCAATCTGCACGTATTTGCGCTCTGGGAGGAAACCGGAGCACCTGGAGGAAACCTGTGCAGACATGAGAGCATGCAGATTCCATACAGACAGTGACCCAAGCCAGGAATCAAACCTGGTCCCTGGCTCTGAGAGTGCTAACCACTCTGCCACCATGCTGCCCTGATATGACAACTTATTCATTCCTGGTATCGGTCTAGTAAACCTCCTCTGAGCTGCTCTGAACACATTTGTGTGTTTCTATAAGTGAGGAGACCAATATGGTATACAATACTCCAGACATCTTTGTCAGAGCGCTGGCACAGACTTGATGGGCCAAATGACCTCTTCTGTACTCAAGGGATCCTATGTAGTCTGACCAATGCCCTGTACAGCTGAAGTATAACTTCCCTACTTTTAGAATCAATTTCCCCTCAGCAACATTCTATTAGCTTTCCTATGCTGTACCTATATATTAGTCTTTTGTAATTAGTACACTAGGACATCAAGGTCCCCCATCTCAGAATTCTGCAATCTCTCACTGTATACAGAATTTGCCTTTTTATTCTTCCTGTTAAAATTGACAATGTCACATTATACTCCATTTGCCTTTAATTTACTGTTTGTCTCCTTTAACTATGTATTGTGTCTTGTGAATTCTGGATTACCTTCTTGTTAAAATGCAGTTTGTGTGAGATCTGGTTTGTTTCATTTCTCTCTGTGCGCATTCCCTTTGCATGTTTGTGTATGCGTGCACTATTCATCACAGAGCGTGGCCTGTGTGCGATCTGTCAGCTGGAAACATAGGCCTCTGCACCCCCCCTCCCCATTTTCCATGTGTCTTATCTTGCTTTCTCTTACAGATTCTGGTCCAGGTGAAAGAAGTACTGTCAAAACTACCCAGCTTAGTTGAGATTACACTGGGTGAGGTAAGGGCTGTAACAGTCCCTCTGTGGCTTTGAGGGCTCATAATGCTTCTGGTACGGTAATATAGGAAAAGAGATTAATTGGACAGCTCTTTTGAAGCAAGAGCTGGATGTGCCCTCTTGTGTTCCAAATGATTCTATAATAGAACCTTCACTAGACAGAGAATAACAGGAGTTCAGGATGCTGCTGTACCTTTGAGGATGCTCCTGTACCTCTGTGTTAGCGTTTCATATCGAAAGCTGCTCTTGTGCAGGGCGAGATGGGTATCTTAACAAATAGTCTTCAAATTTTCCCATGCAAATGGTTAAATTGCACCAAGGCTGGTCTGTCAACTTGAAGCTTAGCACTGCTGCCTCTCAGCACCAGAGACCCAGGTTCGATTCCAGGCTTGGGTGACAGTCTGTGTGGAGTTTGTGTGTTCTCCCCATGTCTGTGTGGGTCTCCTCCGGATGTTCCGGTTTCCTCCTACACTCCAAAGGTGCACGGGTTGGGTGGATTGGCCATGCTAAATTGTCTTAATTATCACAAGGATTAGCAGGGTGAAGTCTTGGGCATAGCATCTGGGTGGGATTGTAGACTCGATGGGCCGAATGGCCTCATACATAGTAGGGTTTCTATAATTTGAGGAAAGGAGGGATTTGCAGATGGAGTTAAGTGAAGTAGGGTGGCAGAGACACTTATGGATCCAAACGGGCATGAAAAGGCCTGTTTCCATGCTGCACACTTCATTCATTTCTTCTTCATCTCCTCCTTGGGAGGTATCAGTCCTGGTCTTAAAAGCGAAAGTAATATCTCTAGAGAGAGCTACAGAGTTAATTCACATTTCTGGCCAATGAGCTTTCCATCAGACATTGCTGCTCTGAGATAATTTGCTATCTGAACTGCTTAGGGTCTCCGAGGCTCCTGTCTTACTTATTTTATTGATGTGGAGATGTCAGGGTCGGATTGGGGCTCAGTGAGAAGTCTTACAACACCAGGTTAAAGCCCAATGGGTTTATTTGGAATCACCAGCTTTCTCCCATACTGGTCCTTCATCAGGTGAGTGGAGGTAGGTTCTCAACATATAGGCAAAGGCACAACTGCAAGATAATTACGGATTCTTCACATTTCAATCTATAATTGTGTCTGTATATGCCATGTTTGTGAACCTACCTCTCCACTCACCTGATGAAGGACTAGTGCTCCAAAAGCTGGTGATTACAATAAAACCTGTTGGACTCTAACCTGGTGTTGTGAGATGACTTACTTATTTTGTTGCAGTGTTTTGTCTGCTGGCTGCATCTGTGCATCTGTTACTGGTCTCTGCTCATCTAACTGCTGTTCTCTTTCAGAAAGAGTCCATTACCATATGTGGCGACATTCACGGGCAGTACTATGACCTGTTGAATATATTTGAACTCAACGGACTACCTTCAGAATCTAATCCTTATGTATCCTTTTCACCTTGGGGGAAAGTGAGTGAGTGGCCATTCTGGGAGGGAGACTTACGTTTATTTAGAGCCTTTCAAATCCTCACTGTCTGGAAGCCACTGAGGTATTGTGACTAGTGTGATGTGGGAACAGAGCGTCCATTTTGCAAAGCTCCACAAGCAGCAGCAAGATGGCTGATCTATTAATCTGTAGCAGGGGTGGGATGTTACTTCTGCTTCAGAAGTAAATGCAGCCCCACATGTTGGGAGAACCCAAGTCCCTAGCGCTGTAAAGCAGCAGCACATGCTGCTGTGCTGCCTAAACTAAAACGTGTGCACTTAGAGTCCGTATCCTTCCATTCCCAGCCTACTCATGTATTTGTCCAGATGCCTCTTAAATGCCACTGTTGTACCTGTTCCCACCACTTCTCCAGCAACGTATTCTAGACATTCACTGCCCTCTGACAGCATTCAGTAAATAGTGATTGGATCCAGTGTTTCCAGTTACCCCTCCCTACACTCCCCCAGTCCCACACTTATTTCTTACATCAGGTATTTTAAGACCAAATTTAGCAGCCTTACTGAGCTGTATCGATGCAGACTGGAGATAAAAGCTGGGCCACTTCCCCATAGGTACAACTCTGTTATCCACTGTGATCCTTACTGAAGCATTTGTGTCAGAGAATGGATTTCAGTAGCGCTGGTTGCAGAATAAATCCACGCTCCCAATCTGCCTACAAGCAGAAGATGGCAACAGAGGCTGGATTTTCACAGTGAGTAACTCACCTCCAAAGCTTGTCTATCATCTACCAGATGCAAGTCAGGGGTGTGATGGAATGCTCTCCCTTTGCCTGGACTCAAGAAGCTCAACACCATCCAGGGCAAAGCAGCCCGGCTTGACTGGCACCACATCCACAAACATCCACTCCCTCCACTGATGCACTGTGGGCAGCAGTGTGTACCATTTACAAAATGCACTGCAGCATTTGCCAAACCTCCTACAACGATACCTTCCAAACCCACAATCTCTACTACCATCTAGAAGGACAAGGTCAGATGGTACATGGGAACTTCAGCACCTGCAAGTTCCCTTCCCTTCTCTGACTTGAAATATATTGGCTGTTCCTTCACTGTTGCTGGACCAAAATCTTGGAACTCCCTCCCTCGCAGCATGTCTGCATGGGTTAACTCCGGATGCTCTGGTTTTCACCCATAGCCCAAAGATGTGCTGGTTATGTGGTTTGGCCCTCCGTCACAGCACTGGGTGTGCCTACATCACAGGGACTGCAGAGGTTCAAGAAGGCAGCTCACCCACCACCTTCTCTAGTGACAACTAGGGATGGGCAATAAATGCTAGTCGAGCCAGTGACGCCCACATCTTATAAATGAATATATCTTTTAAAAAGTCAAATAATAATCACTGGGCCTTGAACCTCTGCAACAGTACAAAAATACTCGGTAGCTTGCAGTAATAATACTTGTATTCCCCAGTGGATTTTGCCTTCAATATCATTGGGGCAGCACAGTAGTTAGCACTATTAGCACTGTTGCCTCACAGTGCCAGAAACCTGGGTTCAATTCCTGATCTTGGATCATGATGTGGAGTTTGCATGTTCTCCCCATGTCTGCCCAAGTTTCCTCAGGTGCTCTGATTTCCTCCCACAGTCCAAAGATGTGGAGGTTAGGTGGATTGGCCACGCTAATTTGTCACTTAGTGTCCTGGGATGCATAGGTTAGAAGGATTAGCAGGGTAAATACGGGATAGGGCTGGGAGGGATTGTTGTCAGTGTAGACTTGATGGGCTGAATGGCCTCACCAAACCAGCGAGATGTTTTGTTACTGCCCATCTTTCTATAATGGAGGAACCAAAGCCTGGTTAATATTCTGCGCTGCTCATCCACTATTCCTCCTTAACCCATGTGTTACTCAGTTATTTAATGGTGATTTTGTAGACCGAGGATCATTCTCCGTGGAGGTTATATTAGTCCTTTTCGGGTTCAAGCTGCTTTTGCCAAACCACTTCCACGTTCTCCGAGGTAAGGTGCATTTTCTCTCTAGTCCTGCTGTAAAACCTCTGTTACTTCTTTCATGAGATGTGGGCATTGATAGCGAGGCCATCACTTAGCACCCACCCCGAAGGGACAGTTAAAAATCAAGTGCATTGCCTTGGGTCTGGAGTCACGTGTAAGTCAGACCGGATAAGGATAGATTTCCTTGTCTAAAGGACCATTGGTGAACCAGATAGTGACCATAACAATCACCAAGACTATCACTGGACTGCATTTCTGTTCTTCTGTTAGTTCATTGAATTTAAATCCCACCAGCTGCTCTAATGGGATTTGAACCCCTGTCCCCCAGAGCATTAGCCTCTGGCATTTACATTACCAGCCCAATGACAATGCCTCAATGCCACTACCTGCTATCAGTATACATTCCTGTAGAGTCTTTGATCACTTCAGGATGTCCCAACACCTTTTGCAGCCAATGAAGTATTTTTCGAAATATGATCTCTGTTGGAATATAGGCCAAAGCAGCCAAAATGTGCACAGCAAGATCCCACAAACCAGCAGTGAAATCAATGATCAGGTTCACTTTTATTTTTAAGGTATAACTTAAGGGCAACACAAGGTGGTTAGCATCAGGGACCCGGGTTCGATTCTGGCCTGGGGTCACTGTCTGTGTGGAGTTTGCACATTCTCCCCACATGGGTTTCCTCAAGATGCTCCGGTTTTCTCCACACTCCAAAGGTGTGTGGATTAAGTGGATTGGCCATGCTAAATTGTCCTTTAGTATCTAGAGATGTGGAGGTAGGGTGGTTTGTGGTGTTACGGGAATGGGTAAGCTGCTTTGTTGGAGAGATGGTGCAGACTCGATGGGCTGAATGGCTTACTTCTGTACTATACATCAGAATTAGGAGCAGGAATGGATTCCTGACCCCTTGAACTTGCTCCACCATTCAATAAAATTACGTCTGATCTTTTCGAGAACTCAGCACCACGTACCCACCCACTCACCATAGTCCTTAATTCCTTTATTGTTCAAAAATCTATCTTTGCCTTAAAAACATTCAATGAAGTAGCCTCAACTGCTTCATTGAGCAGGGAATTCCACAGATTCACAACCCTTTGTGTGAAGAAATTCCTCCTCAAGTCAGTCCTAAATCTGCTCCTCCTTATTTTGAGGCTGTGTTCCCTAGTTCTCATTTCACCTGCCAGTGGAAACAACTTCCCTGCTTCTATCTTATCTATTACCTTCATAATTTTATATGTTTCCATAAGATCTCACTTCATTCTTCTGAATTCCAATGAGTATAGTCCCAGTTTACTCAGTCTCTCATCATAAGCAAACTCTCTCAATTCCAGCATCAACCTATGAATAACTGTTGGGATTCTATAATTACCCCTCCTCTGATTTTGAATGGGGGGGGAGGGGTGGTACTGTTCCGATACTGGGGGAAGAGTCTACATGTACTCAAAGCAGTTTCCCTTCGCCCAATCCTCTCTTTTTAAAGAAAGTCCTGTCTGCTCAGGAATCTATTTAATACAAGTCTTGATGGGCCATGAAATACTTGTCCTGATGTGCTGAGTCAGGACCGTCAGAAGGGAATCGAATAACTATCTGAAGAGAAAAGTCTGAGGTGATCGTGGGAGGAAGGGGACTAGATGATTTGCTCTTCCGGGGGGCCAGCACAAACACAATGGGACAAATGGCCTCCTGTGATTCGCTATGGCGAAAGTTGCCAGTGCACAAATGTGATGGGGCAGCCGTTTTGGTGTGTAAAAGTATTCATTAAAACAACGTGTCACTTCCCGTTTGAAAAGTGGAACGTCTCCAACAGAAAATCAGGAATTAATCAGATTTGGGAGGATACAAGAGAGGTTAAATGGAGAAAAGGAAAATTAAAAACCTTGGAAAGGCGGGAGTGACAAGATATAAGGGTGGCGTGGTGGGACAGTGGTTATCACTGCTGCCTCATAATGCCAGGGACCTGGGTTTGATTCCCAGCTTAGGTTACTGTCTGTGTAGAGTCCGCACATTCTCCCCGTGTAAGCGTGGGTTTCCTCCCGCACTCCAAAAGATGTATCGGTTAGGTACGTTGGCTGTGCTAAATTCTTCCTCAGTGTAGCCGAACAGGCACCAGAGTCTGGCGACTTGGAGATTTTCACTTCGTTGATACTTCATTGCAGTGTTAATGTAAGCCCACTTGTGTGACACTAATAATAAATTTTAAACTTTTATATAAGAGGTGTTGAATGATAAAGGAGCAAAATTTGAAAGTTGACAATTCTGTGTTAGTTTGTTAGTTATGGTTAGTTATTTGTTAGGGTTAATTAGTTAGTTATTTGTTAGGGTTAATTAGTTAGTTATTTGTTAGGGTTAACTAGTTCATATTAGTTAAGGTTTCTCAGTCCAGACAACAGACACTAAAGTCAGAAACTAGATGCTGAACGTAGGAAAAGAGAACAGTTTGGGAGATGGGGTTAGAAAAGTGATGAGGAGGGTGTGGTGGGAGGGAATTTGATGAGAGGTGGGGAACAAGGTGGAAAGGAGAACTTTCTTAAGTTCTTAACCACACCATTGCATCTTGCTATATGGCCTGGGGAGAAGGTGTTAATGCAGTTGAAACTATTCTGAGCAAGGCTTAGGTCATCCATTGGAGATCGATGGGTGGCTACATGAAGTTTCTCTGTCTCTAGAGAACTCGGAATACCCCCTAAAGCAACTTTACAGTCAGTACTTTAGATATGTAGTCACTGTTGTTATCTAAACAAACTGTGTTCCTGAAACAACAATGATACAGAATGAATGTTGAACAGGAGATGTGGGAGAACTCGCCTGTAGTGCAGCGCAAGCTCTTCAGTTCCATCCAGGGGGTAGACAGGGTCTCTGTTTAATGTCTCATCTGACAGTCAGCCCCTCCAATTGTGCTGCACTCCCTCAGTATGCGCAGGAGGGTTAGCCCAGATTCTATGCCCAACTGGGAGAGGGGTGGCGCTTGAATCCACAACCTTCTGACTTGGGTGTAAGTGCTACCCATTGATCAGATCTCAATTGACCAGTGCCTGAAGTTGTTTTGGGGGGTTATCCACAAATCTGGAGCATAGGCTGGTGACAAGTGTAAGATAATGAAATCTCATCCCGGGTGCACAAGGTACAGAGGAGAAAACATGAGTGTCAGAAATGTGAGCAAAAGTAGAATACAAAAGCAGAGATGTACTGCTGAGGCTTTGTAAGGCTCTGGTCAGAGCACATTAGGAATATTGTGAGCAATTTTGCACCCTTTATCTAAGGAAGGATTTGCTGACCTAGGAGAGTGTCCAGAAGAGGTTCACGGGAATGAAAGGCTTGACATTTGTTCTTGGCCCCTTACAGGTAACCATGAAACAGACAATATGAACCAAATGTACGGCTTTGAGGGTGAGGTGAAGGCCAAATATACATCTCAGATGTTTGAGCTTTTCAGTGAGGTCTTCCAGTGGCTGCCACTGGCTCAGTGCATCAACGGTAAAGTCTTGGTGAGTGAACCTTGCTCCATCTATTCTGTCAGATGCTGACTGCTTGTTTCTTGACTCTTTTGGGCAGTATGGTTAGCACTGCTGTCTTGTGGCACCAGAGCCCCAGGTTCAATTCCAGCCTCAGGTCTGTGTGGCTTTTGCATGTTCTCCCTGTGTCTGTCTGTCTGAGTGTCCTTCAGTTTCCTCCCACACTCCAAAGATGTGCAGCTTGGCTGGATTGACTAAATTGTCCCCTTAAGTGTTCAGAAATGTGTAAGTTAGATTGGTTGGCCATTTCAATTGCCCCATGGTATCCAAAAGTATGTAGGTTAGATGAATTGTTCATGCTAAATTGCCCTGTAGTATTCCAAGGTGTGTTTATCAGGCCAATCGACTTAACCTGCACATGTTTGGATACCAAAGGGTCAATTTAGTATGGCCAATACATCTAACCTTCACATCTTTGGACATTACAGGACAATTTAGCATGGCCAATCCACCTAACATTCACGTTTTTGGAGTGTGGGAGGAATCCAGAGCACCTGGAGGGAATCCACACAAACACAGGAAGAACATGCAAGCTCCACATGGATGGTGACCCAAGTTGGGTATTGATCCTGGGTCCCTGCTGCTGTGAAGCAGCATGCCACCGACCACTTGCAGTCCACCTCAGAATCTTGTATGCCTCAGTGAGCCTACCTGTTATTCAAAGCTACCTGTTCCCCCCTGTAATAGATTATGCATGGTGGACTCTTCAGTGAGGATGGCATAACCCTCGAAGACATCAAAAAGATTGATCGGAACCGGCAACCTCCAGATTCAGGTATGGAATCCCAGCCTGTAACACTTACGTGACCGAGGCTTCCACAACTGGTCTTTATCTGGGGTGAAAACATAACTCATTAATTTGATCAGGTTGGAGGGGGGAAGGGACAAATTTCAGTGCTGTTTGTAAAGAAGCTTTAAAAACTTCAACTTTTATGTTCACGCTTCAAAGGAGAGTGACGCACAGATATATAAACCTTTGACACTCTAAGCACTGCGGCACAATGGTTAGACCTTCTGCCTCACAGGACCAGGAACCCGGGTGCAATTCCAGCTCGAGTGACCGGCTGTGTTGTAGTCTGCACATTCTCCCCATGTCTGCATGGGTTTCTTCCGGTGCTCTGGTTTCCTCCCACACTCCAAAGATGAGAGAGTCAGGTGAATTGGTCATGCTAAATTACTCCTTAGTGTCCAAAGATGTGAAGGTTAGATGGATTGACCATGCTAAATTGCCCCTTAGTGTCAGGAGGACTAGCAGAGAAAGTACGTGGGGTTACGGGGATAAGGCTATAATAAGTCTTCGGAGGCAAAAGTCCCTTTACCAAAATCCCTTTATTTACAATTCCAACAGCAGTATACAGTGCTACCAGTCAATAGTCAACTTTCCAGAGTGTCAGAGGAGAGAGAAAAGACTCTCTGATTGGCCTATCAATTGACTCTTAAACCAGGAGCTTATATTCCAATAGGCCAACCTTAATGCCCTGATTGAAGTCATTACAGAGACCTGGGTGGGGATTGTTGTCAGTGCAGGCTTGATAAACCGAATGGCCTGTTTCTGTACTATAGAGATTCTATGCTCGGATGTAGATTTAACCCCTCCAGTACTGTACGCGGAATGAAATGTGCATTGGCCTCAAATGCATTCTATTCACTCGGGTGGAATTTATCTTTCTACAATCACACACACACTACAATAAACTGATTTTTTTTTTCCTTTTTTTCTCTCTCTCTCTCTTTCCCCACCCTCTCTCTCGTCCCTCGTCTCCTGTCTTACCCAAGTGTTTCATTACATCCATTATCAGGCTTGGTGTTTCTCTGTTCCTCTGACTGTTGTGATCCTCAGCATTTTTAAACCAATGTTCTCCTCATTTACTCTGTTTCGCCACAGGTCCAATGTGTGACTTGCTCTGGTCAGACCCACAGCCTCAGGTAAGAGTCCAGAAACGGGGCATGCTGAATTCAAACCTCACTGGCCCTTTTCTGTGTAAGTCCAGACCAGAACTAACAGGAGTATCCTGTGTGGAAGTGTGAACTCATCTAGCATGGTGGCACTAACAGTGGTTAGTAGTGCTTCCTCACGGCGCCAGGGACATGGTTTCGATTCCCAGCTTGGGTCACTATCTGTGTGGAGTTTGCACATTCTCCACCATGTCTGCGTGGTGCCCCAATTTCCTCCCACACTCTGAAAGACGTGGTGGTTGGGGTGCATTGGCCATGCTAAATTCTCCCTCTGTGTATCCGAACAAGTGCCAGAGTGTGGCGACTAGAGGATTTTCACAGTAACTTCATTACAGTGTTGATGTTGTAAGAAGCCTCACAATACCAGGTTAAAATCCAACAGGTTTACTCACTCAGGTTTACTCATGAAATTAATGAAAGAATGAAGAGATGGTGCAGCCAGATTTTGCCTGCCTTGAGCTACCTCCTGTGATCCTCCGATCATCCATGGCAATTTGACTTGTGACCCATACTCATCCAGTATAATGGTCTTGCAAAAATTAGGTCTGTCACACCTGATACAATTAACCATGTGAAAACATGTCGAGAGGAACAGAAGAACCTGCACTTTTTTGCTTCAGAATATGGAGTTGTAACAAATGTAACAGCGCTGCGAAAGCTCGTGATTCCAAATAAACCAATTGGACTTCAACCTGGTTTTGTGAGACTTCTTACTGTGCCCACCCTAGTCCAACGCCAGCATCTCCACATCAGTGTTAATGTAAGCCTACTTGTAGCACTAATAAATCAAAAAAAACTTTAACAGGAAGAATGAAAAGGCAGCGTGTTGTTTAAACGGGTAAGATTGTAGAACTCAGATGCAGAGGGATCTGGGTGTCCTGGCACATGATTCACAAAAGTAGGAATACAAATGGAATGTTGTTTACTGTTGGGGGAATGAGCTATAAAAGTAGGGACATTGTGCTATAGTTGAATAGGGCATCGGTAAGACCACATCAAGAGCACTCTGTACGGTTTTGGTCTCCTTATTTAAGAGGTGACATGAATGCATTAGAAGCAGTTCAGGGAGTTTATTTGACTGATTCCTGGGATGATGGGGTTATTTTATGAGGACATGTTGGCCAGGTTGGGGCTGTATCTGTTGGAGTTTGGGTGACTGAGGTGATCTTATTGAAACAAAGTCCTGAGGGTCCCAAAGGAGAAAATGCTGGAAAATCTCATGTAGGTCTGACAGCGTCCATAATGAGAGAAAAGAGCTGATGTTTTGCATCCAGGTGACCCTTCGTCAAAGCTAAAAGGCATAGAAAGTGGAAGATATTTGTACAGTAGGGGGAGGGAATGAAAGATGAGCCACAGCCACATTGTCCCGATGCAACATGCCCGGAGTGAAAGTGCCTGTCTCTGTTATCTTTTCCAGAATGGAAGGTCAGTCAGCAAACGTGGGGTCAGCTGCCAGTTTGGACCCGACGTCACCAGCCGCTTCCTGGAAGAGAATAAACTGGATTACATTATCAGGAGCCACGAGGTGAAGCCAGAGGGCTACGAGGTCACGCACAACGGCAAATGCATCACTGTGTTCTCAGCGCCTAACTATTGGTGAGTATCCTGCACTCTTCCAGCAACTGGGCAGAGCGTAGGGTCTGCCCAGGCTGGGGCAGGGACTGCTGAACTTTCAATTTTCATTTCTCCACCCAGTGGTGCAGAAGGAGACCATGCTTCCTACTCCAGCCTATCAGATGTTTCAAGACTAATACCAGTGCCTTGCATTCTCCCTACACTGCTATATCCGTCACTCTTAAGACCATAAGACATAGAAGCAGAACTAGGCCACTCGGCCCATTGAGCCTGCTCCACCATTCAATCGTGGCTGATATTTTTCTCATCCCTGTTCTCCTGCCTTTTCTCCGGAACACCTGATCCCCTTATTGATCAAGAACCTACCTATCTCTATCTTAAAAACACTCAATGACCTGGCCTCCACAGCCTTCTGCAGCAATGAGTTCCACAGATTCACCACTCTCTGGCTGAAGAAATTCCTCCTCATCTTTTTTTAAAGGATCGTCCCTTTAGCCTGAAGTTGTGCCCTCTGGTTCTAGTTTTTTTTTACTAGTGGAAACATCCTCTCCACATCCACTCTATCCTTGTCTCGAGTGTTTAACCAGCTTTGCACAGGGAAGATTGGTGGGGGAGGAGATCCAAACAGAAAATATTGGAAAAATCTCAGTGTGTCTGACAGCATCTGTAGAGAGAGAATAGAGCCAACTTTTCCAACATTTATTACCCCTTGAACTGAGTGGGCTTGCTGGGCCCTTTCAGAGGATAGTTCAGAGTTGACCATATTGCTTTGGGTGTGGTGTGCTTGTGCCGGCCCATTGTTTGTGTCTGCTCCCCTCCTCTTAGTGAACCTTCTTTCTCTTGCAGTGATCAGATGGGGAACCAAGGAGCGTACATTCACCTCAAGGGCTCTGACTTGAAACCCATTTTCCATCAATTTAAAACTGTGGTGAGTTTCTTTTTTATTATTTCATGGGATGAGGACATCGTTGGCAAAGCCAGCATTTGTTACCATCCCTAATAAGGGAGGGGAGGCGAAGGCTTAGTGGTATTGTCACTGGACTATTCATCCAGAAACTCAGTTAATGTTCTGGGAATCCAGGTTCAAATCCTGCCATGGCTGATGGTGGAATTTGAATTTAATAAAAAGAAATCTAGAATTAAGAATCTACCGGTGACCACGAAACTATTGTCAATCGTCAGAAAAACCCATCTGATTCACTAATGTCCCTTTAGGGAAGGAAAACTGCCGTCCTTACCCAGCAGGTGGGCAGTACGATGGCACACTGGGTTAGCACTGCTGCCTTGCAGTGCCACGGACCCAGGTTCAATTCCTGCCTTGGGTGACTGTGCAGAGTGTGTACGTTCTCCCCATGTCTGCCTGGGTTTCCTCCAGGTGCTGCTGTTTCCTCCCACAGTCCAAAGATGTGCAGGTTAGGTAGATTGGCCATTCTAAATTGTCCCTTGATGTTCTAAATTGCCCCTTGAAGGGGAATAGAGACTATCCTGGGAATTATAGACTGGTGAGTCTTTCTTCTGTTGTGGGCAAAGTTTTGGAAAGAATTATTAGGGATAGGATTTATAGTCATTTAGAGAGAAATGAATTGATTGGGGATAGTCAGCATGGTTTTGTGAAGGGTAGGTCGTGCCTCACAAACCTTATTGAGTTTTTTGAAAAGGTGACCAAAGAGTGGATAAGGGTATATGACGTTGTATATGTGGACTTTAGTAAGGCATTCGATAAGGTTCCCCATGGAAGGCTTCTGCAGAAAATGCAGATGTATGGGATTGAGGGTGATTTAGCTAATTGGATTAGGAATTGGCTAGCTGATAGAAGACAGAGGGTGGTGGTTGATGGGAATTATTCATCATGGAGTTCGGTTACAAGTGGTGTACCTCAGGGATCTGTTTTGGGGCCTCTGCTGTTTGTAATTTTTATAAATGATCTGGATGAGGGTATTGAAGGATGGATTAGTAAATTTGCTGATGACACCAAAGTTGGAGGAGTGGTAAATAGTGAAGAGTGGTGTTATAGTTGGCAGAGAGACTTGGACAAGTTGCAGAGCTGGGCTGAGAGGTAGCAAATGGAGTTTAATGCGGAAAAGTGTGAGGTAATTCACTTTGGCAGGAATAACAAATGTATAGAATATAGGGCTAATGGTAGGACTCTTAATAGTGTTGACGGACAGAGGGATCCCTGAAAGTTGGCAATCAGGTCACTAGGGTCGTTAAGAAGGCGTACGGAGTCTTGGCTTTTATTGGTAGGGGGGTTGAATTTCGGAGCCGCAACGTCATGTTGCAAGTGTACAAAACTCTGATGCACTTGGAGTATTGTGTACAGTTCTGGTCGCCACGTTATAAAAAAGATGTAGAGGCATTGGAGATGGTACAGAGGAGGTTTACCAGGATGTTGCCTGGTATGGCGGGCAGGTCTTATGAGGAGAGGCTGAGGGATTTGAGGTTGTTTTCATTAGAGAGAAGGCAGCTAAGAGGTGACCTTTTTGAGGCATATAAGATGATCAGAGGATTAGACAGGGTGGACAGTGATAGCCTTTTTCCTAGGATGGAGAAAGCTAGCACGAGGGGACATAGCTTTAAATTAAGGGGTGATAGTTATAGGACGGATGTCAGAGGTAGGTTCTTTACCCAGAGGGTGGTAAGGGTACGGAATGCCCTGCCTATAGCAGTTGTAGATGCGCCAAGTTTGGGGGCGTTTAAATGGTCAGTGGATAGGTTTATGGATGAAAAGGGAATGGTTTAGGTTAGAGGGTCATTGCTTTTTCTCAATTGGTTGGCACAACATCGAGGGCCGAAGGGCCTGTTCTGTGCTGTAGTGTTCTATGTTCAGAACTGTATGGGTTCTAACTTAATGTTGGGGAGATTAGCAGGGTAAATATGTGGGGTTATGGGGTTAGGGCCTGAAGGACTGTGATCGATGGGCCAAATGGCCGCCTTCTGTACTGTATGGATTCTATAATTAGGTGGATTGGCCACACTAAATTGCCCCTTAGTGTCCCAAGATGTGTGCAGTTTAGATGGATTGGCAATGCAAAATTGTCCTTTAGTGTTTAAAGATGAGCAGGTTAGGCAGATTGACCATGTTAAATTACCCCTTAGTGTCTCAGGATGTGAAAGTGAGGAGTATTAGTGGGGTAAATCTCGGGGTCACAGGTCCATGTCCTGGATTGGATGCTATGTTGAGGAATTGGTGAAGACTCATAGGCCAAATAGTCTCCTTCAGCACAGTAGGGATTCTGTGAGAACACTAGAGGTGATGGGGATTGCACTGTTTTATCTCTTAAATATATTGAGTAAATGAAGATGCAATGAAGTGATTCCAACAGATAAGGAGCTGCTGTGGATATAGCACTGGTAGATTTAGAAGTTGAGGATTGTGTAGTTTTAACCACGTGATAATGTCCTGTTTTTCTTTCCACAGCCTCACCCGAACGTTAAGCCAATGGCATATGCGAATTCTCTGCTGCAGTTGGGGATGATGTAGTATCCGAGCATCTGGTTTGGACAGAATCCCCTCCCATGGTGGGCGGGGCATCAGGGTTTAATTTAATCTTCCTCACTTGCTCTGCCATCTCCGAACCAAGTCTCCCGCCTGCCCAGGGCCCTCGCTGGCTGGGGCTCCACAAAGTGCAGGGTCCTCCTAGTGCATAGAGTATACGTTAGACTCGTAGCCAGGCGAGCGAGTGTGATGCCCACGCAGTCCAGCACACTCCATATCTGCCTGCCCTTGCGAGCACGGTCTTGGAACAAATTCTTAACCCCCTTCTCCCCCACCACCACCAGATCAACAGGACTCTGCGGAATAGAGAAATTTCAATCCCTTAAACTACTGTTGTTTCTCTTTCACCCTCCTGCTCTTTAACAAGCTCCTGACTGTTCCCCTAAACGGTTGGCGGAGGGGGGTGGAGGGTTTAAAGCTAATGTATAGTCTCTGAATGGCTGCCGACACCCCCAGATTACCTCCAATTTCCCCCAAAACCAGATCTCCAATATCCCACAATAAATAGAAGTGCAGAGGTAAGTAGCAAAGTTTTATATGAGGAGAAAAGAAATAAAATTTTTCAGCAGAACTAGCTTGTCACCTTCAGTTTTGGGTTGTAACACCACCCTGTCAGCCCTGGGACACTCAAACTATCACCTGTGACCCCCCACATTCCCTTCGTTTCTAATAGTACACAATCCTCAGACCCCCAGCTTCCACTTTGTCACCCGTGTTCCCGTTTGCTTTGGCTGGTTTCCACCGTCTGAATTTGGTGGGTCTTTATTGGACCGTTTGCTGGGGTTTTTTTTTGCATGCCCCCTGCCCCCCTCCAATCTGTTCCTGCCAACAACCTGCAGGTGATTGTGAGTTGATGGTGGAGGGAAACAGAGTGGGAGTTTCCTAATAAAGCTTAAAACCCCCACCGAGCGGTCTCCAGCTGTTGTAGTGAAATCTCACGGGTGTAATGTTTAAAAGTTTGAGAAGCTTTCTCAATTCACAGAAAGCAAATTCAGGGGAATGTTTGAGGTGGGGTTGGGGGTGGTGGTGGTGGTTGCTGGGCCAGGGACACAAGGATGTGAGGGAGAACCAGTGCACTTAACGTAACTGACTTGAAAAGAATTTCTATAGCGCCTGTCACTATCTTGATGTCCCAAATAGAAGTCAGATTTGAGGTGCTGTCACTTGTTGGGAGTGTAGGAAATGCGGAAACCAGTTTGCACACAGCCAGAGCCCATCAATTGGCATCATGAGGTAACAGTGTAGAAATAAGCTCCGGAGTAGGCTATTTGGCCCATCAAGCCTGCTCTGTCGTTCAGTAAGATCATGCTGGTCTATTTCAGCTTCAGTTTCTATCCCCGTGAATGTTCCTTCGTATCCAAAATCCCATCAATCTCAGTCTTGGATATCCATTGCCTGAACCAAAACAGCAATCCCCATTGATGGAGATTAGTCTTTCAAGTTAGCAGATGACAAGATCCGCACACAGGCACACATGCAGGCAGGCACAAAGGTGCACATGGGCATGCATGCACGCACGCTGGTGCACACACTCATGGTGAGCCATCGGTTTGGCTCATGTGGACTTGTCCATGCAGAATGAGCTCTCAATTTCTTCCCCAAACTGACTGTTTCTTCAGTCCTCCGTCAATCCACACACACCCCCTCCACTGCCTACTCCCATTCCATTCATTGGTACCTGTAAGAAGAGCCCATCAACACATCCCAAATATCACCCTCTTCTGGCCCATGTCTGCATGTATGTATGCGGGTCTGCCTTGGCATGATCTTACCGAACGACAGAGCAGGCTTGATGGGCCAAATGGCCTACTTTCTCACACTGTTACCTCATGATGCCAATTGATGGGCTCTGGCTGTGTGCAAACTGGTTTCTGCATTTCCTACACTCCCAACAAGTGGCAACACCTCTGACATCCTATTTGGGACATTGAGGCGCTACATAAATTCTTTTGAAGTCATTTCACTTGAAGTGGGAGACTGGCTATTTGTACCTCAGGGCATTATTCTGTCCACTTCCTCCTCTTTCTCTATTGCAGCTAAACAGGCGACCTCCATTCAGTATCTTAAAACCCTAAACTCTGCTAGAACCTGTCTCGTGTTCCCACATGCTAGCTCAGAGCTCCTGTAATGAAAGTCTGCGGGAAGGATTCTCATGCAGCCAGAATAGATCAAGAACTCGAGATTTAATTGTGAATTGAAGGCTAAGGTGTGTATTTCAGTGAGGAATAACCTACACATCACAATTGGTGGCTAAGATTTGCCTAAAAATCTGTGGCGACAAGAATTGTGCTCATTGGAACGGACATTTCATTCTGGATCAATCCCATGGTATCCAGATGGGATGTTCACTGACCTGTTCAGAGGAGCATACTCAATCTCAGTGAACTGTGCAGAGAGTTAGGACCCCCTTACCGCCCCTTTCCCCAATCCCGCAATCACCATTCATACCTCAACTAACACTATTTCTTCAAAAATATATTTAAGTGCGCTGCTTGTCCTGTTACTGTTTCTGGGATCTTGCTGTTGTGTAAATTAGCGCATGGTATTTGTCCACCCAACCCATGATTGCAATTGAGTGTCATTCATCACCCAGGAACAGCTTTTTGGGGCCTCCCAAGCCTGCGAAAGGCACTATATAAATGCAGATGTATCTTTATACGGACACACTGTGGTAAGCGCAGCTTCCCATTCGCTGGAATGGACTCCCGCCACAGCAGAAGGTTTGCGTTGATAGTGGCTGCAGACCTTGCACCACAGCCCAGTCCCAATAGCCCTCCCTGCCACTGTGAGTACAGAGCCTTCTGGGCCTGTGAAGCCAAATGGGAAAAGGGGGGGGGGGGGGAGAGTGCAAAAAGGCAGATTTCAATGGCAGATCAGGAACTGATTGCTGCTGGCTATTTTGTCCTGAGTTAGCCTAGGCTTGATGACTGGGAGTCTCTCACCCACCTCAATCGATGGCCATCAGCACCAAGCACTGTGTACTCTATATTTCCTGCTTACGCTGCAACCCAACATGTGGCACTTCTTGCAATATCAGTCTGGAAGACTTGCTAAAATGATTAAATAAGATTGGGGGAGGTGGTGGCTGTCACCCTTGTTGGCACTGGGAGCACATGGAGTGAGCTTGTTGAGGGGGGATTCCCTGAGCTCGGATAGACCAGATACACGCCTGTTTCAGGGTGTGGGCAGCTAGGGAGGAGGGGGTAGGAACAGGATTGCTTTCAATTATTTGTTTCTTGCCGTGAGGCTGTGGTGGCCGAGGTGATGCTGAGCTGCTGACCCGAGCTGCTGCAGTCCATGTAATACAGGCATGTCTGTGGTTAGCAGTTAGGACCCACTGACAAAGAAGCACCTCCAAGCAAGGATGCTGCATGTAGTTTCCTGTAGCCCTTGTCCTCCTACGAGGTAGCAGACTCTAGTTTGGGTTGTTCCACTGACGTCTACTGTGCATCACCCAGGTGAAGATATCTCTGGCCAACAATCTAAAATTCCTCCATCCTCCTGATTTATCTCTGCCCAGTAGCTGCAGGTTTGACGTTCCTTCTGGGACCAAGCCAGTCCTCCAGCGATTGCGCCCCTGTGTCATTGATATCTGAGGGACAAAGGGAGCCACACCAATGGGGAAAGATGACAATCATTCACAGCTTCTAGAGAGTTCCGTGGCTTTGCCTTTTCCAAAATAGAAAATGACGTGACCGTTTTCCTCACCAAATTTTCCATGGGTCGGGGAAGCACTTCGGCTACCACGAGTGCACAGCTTCTCCCCACGGTGAGGGGGCAATGGCTGGTGCAGCACGATGTGGATTTTTCTCTGCTCCCTGCTCTCCCTTCACGATGGTTTGGTTTTTGTTTTTTCATTTGGGGTTGGGGGTGGGGCGGTGGGGTGGCACTTCCAGGTGCGGTGTGGAGTTTGGAGCCTGTTCCCTGTCTGACTCTGAGCTTGAATGTACATGGTTTGGTAGGGAGGGGGAGACTTGACGACCTGGTGCTCAGTTTAGGCACAAGAGTTTTATAATTGTATGTGTTTGCCATTGAAATGTCACTGTCAAAAAAAAATTTATTCAAATGTTAGAATTCTGA
Source organism: Sphyrna mokarran (assembly GCA_024679065.1). NCBI lineage: Eukaryota > Metazoa > Chordata > Chondrichthyes > Carcharhiniformes > Carcharhinidae > Sphyrna > Sphyrna mokarran. The sequence continues at coordinate 6,600,672 of JAGIQG010000036.1, read as the reverse complement.
ATTATATTTAATGACTGTGCATTGTGGTGTTTGAAGATTTGCAACTTCCTGAAGACTGTATTGGCCAGGAGGCAGCAATACGTTGAATAAAATAAAGATCGCAAGGAACCTGTGTTTGTTGAATGATTGACCAAGGGATAGAGTGACCGGGGAAAGGACAGATTGGGTCAGAATGCCCCCTCTTCACCTTGTCTGTGCTTATTTGTTGCTGTGCTCACTCGTGCCTCTGTCACCTCCTGATCAGACTGTTGCAACAGTCCTCTGGGGCGGCACAATGGTTAGCACTGCTGCCTCAGCGCCTGGAACCCAGGTTCGATTCCCAGCTTGGGTCCCTCTGTACGGAGTTTGCACATTCTCCCTGTGTCTGCGTGAGTTTCTTCCGAGTGCTCCCGTTTCTTCCCACAGTCCAAAAAACGTGCCAGTTAGCTGGACTGGCCATGCTAAATTCTCCTTCAGTGTACCTAAACAGATGCCAGAGTGTGGTGACTCAGAATTTCACTAACTTCATTGCAGTGTTAATGTCAGCCGACTTGTGACATTAATAAGTAAACTTAATTCCAGCCTCTTGACCATCCCCGATTTTAATTGTCCCATTATTGAAGCCAAGCCTTCATCTATCAAAGACCTAAGCTCAAGAATTCTCTAACTAACAAACTTAGAAAATGGGTAATGGATCTCATTTCCCTGCCAGTGCTGTGAGCAGAAACAGAGAATTTGGCACTCACTCCATTCAGTGCAGTGGGACAGGAGAATCCCAGCCGCAGGCGAAGTCGTAGAACTATCACGGTCGTGGTATTTTCCAGTTCTCTATACACTCTTTGCTCACAGTGTATGTCCTGCCTCTAAAAAATTTGTTAAATTAATCTAGTGGTTAGTGCTACTGCCTCCCAGCGCCAGAGCCCCACGTTTGATCCTAGCTTTGGGTGACTGTGTGGAATCTGCACGTTCTCCCCGTTTCCTCTGGGTGCTCCAGTTTCCTACCACAGTCTGAAAGATGTGGATTAGCCATACCAAATTGCTCCTTAGTGTCCAAAGATGCATAGTTTAGATGGATTGAGCCATGCTAAATTGTCACTTAGTGTCAGGGGGATAGCACCATAAGTATTGTAGAAACTCTACAGTGCAGAAGGAGACTACTTGGCCCATCAAATCTACACTGACAGCAATCCCATCTAGGCCTGATACATGTAAACCCAAATATTTATCCTGCTAATCCCTTTAACCTACACATCCTGGGACACTAAGGGGCAATTTAACACAACCAATCCATCTAATCACATCTTTGGAATGTGGGAGAAAAACCCATACATACACAGGGAGGATGTGCAAACTGGGCGAAGCCAAAAAATCAAACCTGAGTTCCTGGCGCTGAGATAGCAGTGCTAACCACTGTGCCACTGTAGGGTTACAGGGATAGGGTCGGTTGTCAATGCAAGCTTGAAGGGCTGAATGGCCTCCTTTTGCACTGTGGGGATTCTACGAAAATTAATGTTAGCTTACATAGCGTTGTTGATGTAGAGCTCTTATGCAAGAGTTATGAAGGGTCCAATTGTGATCTGGTGGTTGCTATCGCGAGTCAGAATTTCCCACTCGGTTTATGTACGTATTCTCATCTGACACTCCAGTGGGCTATTGAGGGACTGCTGTCCCATAGAAGGTGCCATCTTTTGTAGGAGATGTTAAGCTGGAACCCTGTTTGCCACCTCAGTTGAATTTTTAAAAAATCCTATGGTATCTAGTCGCCCTTGAAATGAGCGTCTCATTCAGCCATTTCAGAGGGCAGTTCAGAGTCAACCACATTGCTGCGGCTCTGGAGTCAAGTAGACCAGATGAATAAGGATAGCAGATTTCCTTCCCTAAAGGGCATTAGTGGACCAACTAATCAGTAGGTACTTATTTCCAGATTTTTTTTTTATTATTGAACTCAAATTCCACCATTTGCTGTGGTGGAATTCGAACCCTGGTCCTAGGACATTAGCTGAGTTTCTGGATTAATAGTCTAACAATAATACGTCTAGGCCATATGAACTGCTTCTGACACATTTACATCCTTTCTTAAATAAGGAGACCAATACTGTACACAATACTCCAGATGTGGGTTAGATAAATTAGCCATGCTAAATTGTCCCTTCGTATCCAAAGATGTGAGGGTTAGGTGGATGGCCATGTTAAATTGCCCACTAGGGTCCAAAGATGTGCAGGTTAGTTGGATTAGCCACCCTAAACCGCCCTTTAGTGTCCAAAGATGTGGATTGGCCATGCTAAATTGTCCTTTAGTGTCCAAAGATGTGCAAGTTAGGTGGATTGGCCATGCTAAATTGTCCTTTAGTGTCCAAAGATGTGCAAGTTAGGTGGATTGGCCATGCTAAATTGTCCTTAATGTCAAAAGGTATACAGGTTTGATGGATTGACCATGCTAAATAACTTCTGGTGTCAGGGCGATTAGTAGGGTAAATATGTCCAACTGAAGCAGAACCTCCCTGTTTTTATATTCAATTCCCCTCAACAGATAACATTAAAAAATTCCATACAGAATGGCGCAACTAGTCTGAAACTAATAAATCTGTTATCGTCGTCATAGTTTGAGCTTAAATTGTCCCTGGTTACAATCAAGAGGAGGCAAAGTGACTGGAAAAATATTAATGTTATTAAACATTCTTCTGACTATGGGCAGGAAAAGGCTCAGACACGAGATTTCACATGGAGCTCTCTTAGCAGTCTCAGTCATCGTATGATCTGACATTACTGATGATGTTGATTTGATTATACCAGTTTTAACCCCTTATACTACAATAAGGATGTGAGAAGGGATGTGGATGCTTAGTAGAATCAGTGAATCCCTGCAGTGCAGAAGGTGGCCATTCGGCCCTATGAGACTGCACCAACCCTCCAACTGAACATCTTACCCAGAACCATCCCCGTAACTCCCCATGTTTACCCCACTACTCCCTATAACCAACACATCTTTGGACCTGGGGTAATTTCTCATGGCAAATCCATCTAGCCTTCACATCTTTGGACACTGTGGGGCAATTTAGCATAGCCAATCCATCTCGCCTGCACATCTTTGGACTCCACGGGGTAATTTAGCATAGTCAATCCAGCTAACCTGCACATCTTTGGACACCATGTGGCAATTTAGTATGACCAATTTATCTAGTCTGCATATCTTTGGACTCTAAGGGCCAATTTAGTATAGTTAATCCACATAACCTGCACATCTTTGGAGTGTTAGAGGAAACTAGAGCACCCAGAAGAAACCCACTCAGATAGGGGGAGAACGTGCAAACTCCACACTCTGGCAGTGACTTGAGGGTGGGAATCAAACCTGGGTCCTTGGCACTGTGAGATAGCAGTGCAGCCCATAAGCTTGGGAGCACCATCATTTAACATCTCAGGGGAGGAATTTTCCAGTCTCACCAATGTTAGTGGACTTTTCGAATAGCTTGGTCACATTTTCCGCTTCCCATGCACCTGAAAGATGGTACCTTTGACAGCGCAGCACTCCCTCAGCACTACAATGGATCCAGGTAACACACAAGTTAAAAATCACAGAGGATTGGGATTAAGCATTTTTACACCCGCTTTCCTGCTTACCAACACGCAAAGACCCACAGCAGGGACTAACTGACCACCGCCTCTGCCCACCCTCCACGTCCCCCTTAAACTACTGTGACCAACAACAAGAATGGACAATGCTGGCCATGACAGTCTAAACTCAAACAGGTTTCACTTGAACTCTCTCTTATCCCTTGTCACTGTATGCCACAACGAGCCTGATACGCAGAATAAGCCTGATACGCAGAATAAGCCAGACACTGACAGCCTAAACACCAGCTAACTCCCATAGACCCAACACCATTGGGTAGCACTGCTGCCTCACCAGGGATGATGTAGAGATGCCAGTGTTTGACTGGGGTAAACACAGTAAGAAGTCTCACAACACCAGGTTTAAGTCCAACTGATTGGACTTAAATCTGGTGTTGTGAGACTTCTTACTGGCCTCACCAGGGACCCAGGTTTGATTCCCGGTTTGGGTCAGTATCTGTGTGGTTTGCACATTCTCCCCATGTCTGAGTGGGTTTCCTCTGGATGCTCTGGTGGTGCTGGTTAGGGTGTGTTGGCCATGCTAAATTCCTTCTCAGTGTACCTGAGCAGGCACTGGAGTGTGATGACTAGGAGAATTTCACAGTAACTTCATCGCGACACGTAAGCTGTTTACATTGATAAATAAACTTTAAACTTTAACATTAAACAGGGTGAGAAAGAATGGTTGCGATAACAGTATTGAGACATTGAACATTGGTTGATACCGTTTGAGATTAGAAAACAGAGACCAAAAAATTAGTGAGAGAGGGAGAAAGAATTATTCAGTGTCAAACCTGGCGACAACTGAATTCAGGCATCAGCCTCCCTTATAGCATCATGTACTGTTTACAGAAGATGCCATTAAGATTTATGTGGTTGTCACATTCCAGACTTTTCAGAATACCCTCCATAAACCTATCCTGATAACTCAGCTTGGAAAAATACAAATCCACATTCCAATCTGTGATTAACAGAAATGGAGAGGGGAAGGTACATTCCATTGCAGTGTGTCGAACACACTCAGTGGATACTGACTGTATCACTATCTGCCCATTAATCTTTATTACCCCTGTAAAATTGTATTAATCTGCTGGCTAGATGTATCGCTGAAGATCATCAGTGTTTGACTAGGTTCGCATCAGAGAAGCAGGCTGGACCGACATTGCTTGTTCCTTAGAAACATGGAAACTAGAGCAGAACGGCACTGCTGCCTCGCAGCTTCAGGGAACCGTGTTCAAACCCAGCCACAGGTGACTGTGTGGAGTTTGCACATTCTCCTCATTTTTACATGGGTTTCCTCCTGGTTCCCTCCCATATTCCAAAATTGTGCAAGTTAGGTTGGTTGGCTATGATAAAATTGCCCATTAGTGTCAGGGGGATTAGGAATGTAAATATATGGGATTACGGGTAAAGGGCCTGGGCGGGATTGTTGACGGTGCGGGCTCGATGGGCCAAATGGCCTTCTTCTGCACTGTAGATTTTAGGAGGAGGCCATTCGCCTCTTCAAGCCTGCTCTGAAATTCATCTTGATCATGGCTGATCATCAAATTCAATATCCTGATCCCCGCTCTTCCCCCAGTATCCCTCAATCCCTTTATCTCCAAGAGCTATATCTAATTTCTTCTTGAAATCACGATGTTTTGTTCTCAACTACTTTATGTGAGAGTGAATTCCACAGATTTATCACTTGCTGGGTGAAGAAATTTCTCCTCGTCAGTGCAAAAGGTTTACTCCTTATCCTCCAACTATGACCCGCCCCCCCCACCATGGTGAACATTCTTTCTGCATCTATCCTGTCTAACCCTGTTAGAATTTTATAAGTTTCTATGCTATAGTCACAGCAACTGGTGGGAGTGCCAATTAGTCCCTGATCACGGTCCATCAATGTTGGGTAATCAAGGGAGTGGGCGGGCAAGTGGCACTCCAGTCTTGGGCATATGAGCATTTTGACTTATGCGTTGCCTGTACAGGTAGCATGGTGATTAGCACAGCTACCTCACAGCACTCAGGGTTCGATTCCCAGCTTGGGTCCCCATCTATGTGGAACAAAGAACAAAGAACAAAACAGCATGGGAAACAGGCCCTTCGGCCCAACGAGCCCGCGCCGCCACCTCGATGTTCCCACTTCTACACGCAATCCCTGTCCACGTTTATAGATCTATGGATTAAAAACCAAATTTGAGACAATTTAGGGAGAATTTGTTTTGACAATTAGCCTAAGAGCACATCTTTGGGATGTGGGAGGAAACCGGAGCTCCCGGAGAAAACCCACGCAAGCACGGGGAGAATGCGCAAACTCCCACAGACACAGGCCCAAATCCATGTATCTGCACAGCACAGCGATAGTCACTGAGCTGTCGTGTTGCCCATCAAATGGTCCAGGTCAAGCGTACACTAACGACGTGAAGCACTAGGATACTCTCAAAAAAGATCCAAGAGCAGCCCTCTCACGACCCATCGCGTGTATGCCCCTCGTTAGACAACAAGGTGGACCAAAGCACCTGTAGGATAAAACAAGTACATCAATATCATCATCTATTTACACACTTCCCAGGGACTCCCAAGGCTCATGATCCCTATTTTAAATCAGTTTTCTATACCCCTCCATTCCCATTCTGTTCATGTGCCCATCTAAGTATGGAGTGCGCATATTCTCTCCATGTCTGTGTGGGTTACCTCCGGGTGCCTCTGAAATCCAAAGATGTGCAGGTTAGGTGGATTGGCCATACTATATTGTCCCTTAGTGTCCAAAGATGTGCAGGTTAGATGGATTGGCTGTGCAAAATTGGCCCTTAGTGTCCAAAGATGTGCAGGTTAGTTAGACTGGCCATGCAAAATTTCCCCTTAGCGTCCAAAGTTGTGCAGGTTAGGTGGATTGGCTGTGCTAAGTTGCTCCTTAGTGTCCAAACATGTGCAGGTTCAGGGGATGGGCTGTGCTAATTTACCCCTTAATGTTCAAAGATGTGTAGTTTACGGGGATTGGCTGTGCTAAATTGCCACTTAGTGTCTAGCGTTGTGCAGGTTCGGGGGATTGGCCACGGTGAACGTGCAGGGGTTACGGAGCTAGATGCAGACTTGATGTCAGTTTTCATTTTTCTGTTTCAGTTTTTTTTCCCTCTGTGAGGATAAAAGAAGCAAAAATCCTCCTCGCAAAACAAAAACAAATAGATGTGCATTTAAAGTGCTGTAACCTCCCCCTCCTCCCAGGGCCCGGGACAAAGTACTAGAAAAATGAGATTAGGTTGGATGGTCTAATTGGCTAGCAGACACAGTAGTCATAGTCATAGAGATTTACAGTATGGAAACAGGCCCTTCGGCCCAACTTGTCCATGCCACCCTTTTCTTTTTAAACCCCAAAGCTAGTCCCAATTGCCTGCATTTGGCCCATTTTCCTCTATACCATGTAACCGTCTAAATGCTTTTTAAAAGGTAAAATTGTCCCTGGCTCTGGGCCCAATGTCCTCCTTCGATCCCATAAATTTCTAAGTTTCAGTATTCCGTGAGAAGGAAAGTCATTTTTTTTGAGGACTCAATGTTTTGCTCTTATTTACTTTATGCGATAATGATTTTTCTCCAATGGGCAGCAGAAACTTTTGGAAATGTTTAAATCCTTTGGGACGGACTCCCGGGCGGGTTGGCAACTGGTATATTCATGGTGAGGTGGAGCCCGTGCTGGCTGCCGGGAGTTGGAGTCCTTGAATGGGGGTGATGGACTACAATACCCGGCAGGCGTTGCGGCGCTGCGCTTGCGCAGTGTCGGCCTGGCGAAGGAGACAACCTGGCGGCCGCACCTGGGGAGGGGGCCGAGGCTGGGCGCGCATGTGCGAGGTTCACAGTCTGGAGAGGAGTTTGGCTGGAAGGCAAGAAAGTTTTTGTCGCTGGAAGAAGGTTTGGCAAAGTCACTTTCTTTTCCCCCTTAACCCAAACTTTTCCTTTCTTTGAATCTGAAGTGGATTTGCAGCTTAAGTCGAGGGAAAGAGTCTGTAAAAGATCCTGAGGCTGAATTTTATATCTATACTTTTAGCCCCACCAAACTCTCACCACCTTGCCCAAATATAGTTCATCTTCTATTCATTTGCTGCCTGCCTTTGTCTGGGCATCAAGTGACTGAGTGTCTGGGCACTGAGATTTCCTGCCCTGCCCACACCCACCTCCTCTTCAACTACAAAACTCCTCACTCCTTTATTAGAGTACAAAAAGTTGAAGTTTATTTATTAGTGTCAAAAGTAAGACTTGCATTAACACCACACTGAAGTTACTGTGGAATTCCCTTAGTTGTCATGCTCTGGCACCTTTTTGGATCAATGAGAGGAAACCCACACGGACATGAGGAGAATGTGCAGATTCCGCACAGACAGTGACCCAAGCTGGGAATCGAACCTGTTTCCCTGGTGCTGTGTGGCATCAGTACTAACTACTGTGCTACCCTGCTGCCCATGGAGTTACTGCCAGTTGAGCCAATGCTCTCCTGGCTGGCATCCCATTTCTCCTTGTAAACCTGGATTAATCCAAACTTCTGGTGCTTGTATCTAGGTGTGTGCCTAAACCCATTCGCTCTTCACACCACACTGCTGTCTCACAGCACTGGGGATCTGGGTTTGATTCCAACCTGGATCAGTGTATGTGGGCGGGGATGGTATGTTTACGTGTGGAATTTGCACGTTCTCCCCATGTCTGTGTGGGTTTCCTCCCAAACATGTGTGGGTTAGGTTAATTGGTCATGCCAATTTGCCCCTTAGTGTCAGGGGGATTAGTTAGGATAAATATGTGGGGTTGTGGGAATAGGGTCTGGGTGCGATAGTGGTCAGTGTGAATTTGATGGACCAAATGGCCACCTTTGTAGGAATTCTGTAATCCATGATCATCTGCTGTGGCTCCTTCACACCCACCCTAAAACGCAGATAGGGGTCACTATTTAACCTCTCCTCAAAAGACTACACCTCTATTATTCAAATGTGGGTCATGTGCGTTGCTGGCTGGCCAGCATTTATCGTCCCTCCCTAGTTGCCCTTGAGAAGGTGGTGGTGAGCTGCCTTCTTGAATTGCTGCAGTCCACATGCAGGAGGTTGACCCACAATGCCATTAGGGAGGGAATTCCACGATTTTGACTCAGTGACTGTGAAGGAACGACCACTATATTTCCAAGTTCATCCATCCTTGGAGGAGTGCGTGCTGCCTTTTCCTTCTAAATGGAAGTGATCGTGGGTTTGGAAGGTGCTGTCTCAGGATCTTTGGTGTATTGCTGCAGTGCATCTTGTAGATGGTACACACTGCTGCTACTGAGAGTTGGTGGTGAAGGAAGTGGATACGTGTGGATGTGGTGTGAGATACTTGCTGCAGTGTTGCTGCAACAATGCAGCACGCCCTCAGTGCTGCACTGGATTGTGGGCACAGATTTGTGTGCCCAAGTCCTATCCTAGGACTCCAATTCCTACAGATGACAACCAGTGGTGCAGTAAGTAGTCTCACAATACCAAGTTAAGGTCCAACAGGTTTATTTGGTAGCATGAGCTTTCAGAGCACTGCTATTTCATCAGGTGGACTTTAACCTGCTGTTGTGAGACTAATTAGTGTGCCTACCCCAATCCAATCCACATCATGGTAGCTAGTGGTGGGAAGAGAACAGGGTCCCACTGCGTGCCCAAGAAACCCCACCATTTCCACTGTTCCAGTGCAACTAAGCTGGGTGGTGCAGTGGTTAGCACTGCTACTTCACAGCGCCGGAGACCCCAGTCCAATTCCAACCTCGAGGAACTCTGTGTGGAGTTTGCATGTTCTCCCCTTGTCTGCGTGGGTTTCCTCAGGGTGTTCCAGTTTTCGTCCACATCCCAAAGATGTGCAGGTTGGGTGCATTGGCCATGCTAAATTGCCCCTTAGTGTCCAAAGATGTGAAGGTTAGATGGAGTTGTCTTAAGTTGCTGCTTAGTGTCCCAAGATGTATAGGTTAGGGGAATTAGAGGGGTAAATATGTAGGGTTACAAAGATGGGCCTGGGTTTGACGTTCTGTCAGAGATTTGATGCAGACCTAATGGGCTAAATGGCCTCCTTCTCCAACGTAGGGATTCTGTGATTCTAAGCCCTTGCCTTTTGAAACAGGTAAATCCTGATTTCCCTAAAAGTAAAAGTTCCTAAGTTTTAATTGAATAACTTGAGCTTTGATTTAGTTTAAATACTTTAATTTTGAAGTTGCTTATGATATTCTCCAAGTACAGCTAAATAAATCTCTTGTTCTATCCTCATGATCATGCTATTTTTTAAAATAATAATTAACATTAATGTAACTGGTTAATAAGTAGAGCAGTTGTTCTGCAAGCAGGATTGTAATAGTTTCAGAGGGCGTCAACATTTGGGTGTCTGGATAAATGGTGATAACATTCCGTGAACTGTTTTTGCAGTTAACCTTTGCCTGCACAAAACGGGGATCTTGAAGAATCTCCCAAAGTTTGAATAGTTTTTGAACCAGTTGGGTTGTGTGTCGTGACAAATAGTTAGTCTTGTTGCCTCTGGGTTTTTACGATTAGTCTTTGCCTGAAATCGCAGTTGTGTTAGGTCAAACCTGACTTGGCTTGGCTTCTTCCCTTTTCTAAAATACGGCATTGGGAGTTTGAGCTGCATAATTAAGGGAAGAAAAGTAACCATTTGGATTTAAATATGAGGGGAGAGCTTCATACTAAAGAAGCCTTCTAGGCTTTTTGATTTGGTTTCATTTATTATTGTCGTATGTATTAGTATACAGTGATAAGTTACTTGCACACTATACAGACAAAGCATACCATATATAGAACAGAATCACAGAATACGACAGTCTTGCACCAGTTCATGAAATGCTGTGACCTGCCCATATGCTGCACATAGGAGAGAAAGGGGGAGTGCACAATGTAGTGTTACGGTCTGAAACCAAAAAGAGAAAACGCTGGAAAATCTCAGCAGGTCTGGCAGCATCTGTAAGGAGGAAAAAGAGCTGATGTTTCAAAGATGACTCTTTATCAGAGACAAAAGGCAATGAAAGTGGGAGATATTTATACTGCAGGATGAGAGAATGAAAGATGAGTCATAGCTACAGAAACTAGGGGAAAGGCTGCTAATGGCAGCCCACAGAGAGAATAAAGGGTGTGAATGGCCAAACGCAGAGGAGCTGTAAACTGTGACGGATGAAGATGTTGGGAAAGGGGGAAATGGGATAGAGGTAGAATGTAGAAAAGTGGGAGAAAAGGTAAGGGATTGGGGATAAAATAGGGGGAAAGAGTGGGAAGAAAATGAAGAAAGACAATAAAGAAATAAAAGATAGCGAACTGTGAAAAAATTAAATAAATAGAATGAAAACAGAGGCGGGGTAGAGCAAATCATCTGAAATTGTTGAATTTGATGTTGAGAGCAGAAGGCTGTAAAGTGTCTAATCAGAAGATGAGATGCTGTTCCTCCAGTTTGCATTGAGCTTCACTGGAACATTGCAGCTGGCCAAGGACAGGCATGGGAGCGGGATCGTGTGTTCAAATGGCAAGCAGCCGGAAGGTTAGGGTCCCGAGTGCTGAGCACCTTTGGTCCATGTGCAAAGCGATCACCCAGTCTATGCTTGGTCTCTCTGATATAGAGGAGACCACATCAGAAGCAGCGAATGCAATACTCTGTGTCAGTTCCTTTCTCTGCTTACAGATGCTGCCAGATCAGCTGAGATTTTCCAGCATCAAAGTGCTTGGGACATTTTTTTTTAAACATTAAAGGTGCTATAAGTAAAGTTTAAGTTTATTTATTAGTCGCAAGTTGGCTTATGTTAACACTGCAGTGAAGTTACTGTGAAAATCCCCTAGTCGCCACACTTGGGTACACTGAGGGAGAATTTAGCACTGCCAATGTACCCTAACCAGCAAGTCTTATGGACTGTGGGTGAAAACTGGACGAAACCCACACAGACAGAAGGAGAATGTGCACACTCCACACAGTGACCTGACTTGGGAATCGAACCCAGGTCCCTGGCGCTGAGGTAGCAATGCTAATCGTTGTGCCACCCCTCGGAAAGTACCTCAAATAAGAAGGGAAGCCGATTTAAGAGTGTAAGACATAAAAGTAGGTCATACGGCTTAACGAGACCACTCCGCCATTAGACACAAACGTGCCTGATCTTTGATCTCAATCTACTTTGCTGCCCTGATGTCATATCCCTCATTTCTTTGAATCCAAAAATCTATCAGTTGAACAAACTCAATGATTGAGTTTTCACAATTCTCTGGGGTAGAGAATTCCCAAATGCAACCATCTTCTGGGTGAAGAGATTTCTCCACAGCTCTGTCTGAAGAATCGCTACAGTGCAGAAGAGGCTATTCAGCCCATCCAGTCTGCTTCCCCATTTAGTGAGGTCATGACTGATCTGACGTGATAAGTTGGGCATGCAGTGGTTAGCACTGTGAGGAGGAGAGTATATATATTGCAATATATTATGCAATATATTGGTTTGAGCAAGCACTTATGTGTGTGTGGAGATTACCAATGTATAGTGATGAACGTGTGATAAACAAAGGTCCAGAAACTTGTCCACATGTGAATCATCCCAGTTCTAAAGAAAATGCGAGTTGAATCAGCCAGTTGCACAGAGGTGTAATAGATTCAAGTAAGCATGCGCTCGATTTTAGCAAGATCCCAGGTTCGATTCCAGCCTTGGGTCACTGTCTGCATGGAGTCTGCACATTCTCTCTGTGTCTGCATGGGTTTCCTCCAGGTGTTCTGGTTTCTTTCTCACAGTCCATGGATGTGTGGGTTAGGTGGATTGGCCACGTTAAATTATCCCCTGATGTCAGGGGATTAGTGCAGAGAGATTAGATGGTAGTGATAATTCAGAAGTTCCAGGCTAATGCTCTGGGAGACATGGATTCAAGCCCCACCACATCATTGAGTTTGTTCAACTGGTAGATTTCTGGATTCAAGGAAATGAGGGATAGGAGGTCAGGGCAGCAAAATAGATTGAGATCAAAGATCAGGCATGTTTGTGTCTAATGGCGGAGCGGTCTCGTTGAGCTGTGTGATCTACTTTTATGTCTTACGCTCTTAAATCAGCTTCCCTTCTTACTTGAAGTACTTTGAGGGGTGGCACAACGATTAGCATTGCTGCCTCAGTGTCAGGAGCCTGGGTTCAATTCTCTTTTTTTAATTCGTTTTACCCCCTCGAGTCTGAAGATGACGTGCAGGTAAGAATATTTTGCTGAAGAGAGCCAGTTTGTTTGATTACTATTCCATTGCTGTACAATGGACTGATTCAATCTACTCGCGTTTTCTGTAGAACTGGGATGATTCACGTGTGGGCAAGTTTCTAGACCTTTGCTCATCACATTACGTACATCACTGTAGCATGTGGTAATCTCCACACACAAAAAAAATGCCTGTTCAGATCGATATGTTGCATAATGTAAAATTCTTCTCAGTAAAGATGACCATGAAACTATCATCGATTGTTGTAAAAACCCATCTGATGTTCACCAATGTCAACTTTAGGGAAGGAAATCTGCCATCCTTGCCCCGGTCTGGTCTACATGCGACTCCAGAGCCACAGCAATGTGATTGACTTGACTGTCCTCAGAAATGGCCAAGCAAGACACTCAGTTCGAGGGTAATTAGGGATGGGCAATTAATGCTGGCCTTGTCAACAATGAGATAAGAAGTTACGGGCAGCAGGGTGGTTAGCACTGCTGCTTCACAACTTCAGGGTCCTGGGTTTGATTCCTGGCGTGGGTCACTGTCTGTGTGGAGTTTGCACATTCTCCTCGTGTCTGTGTGGGTTTCCTCCCACCGTTCAAAGGTATGTGGGTTAGTTTGATTGGCCATGCTAAGAAATTGCCCCTTAGTATCGAGGGAAGTGTAGGTTAGAGGGATTAGTTGGGTATAATATGTAGGGATATGGGGGGTAGGGACTCTGTGGGATTGTGTTTGGTGTAGACTCGATGGGATCTTTCTGCACTGTAGGGTTTTATAATCTGTGATCTAAGTTTATAGATTTAAGCTAGGAGGCAGAAGATTAAGAGGAGATTGAGGAAAATCTTTTTCACTCAAAGGGTTGTGGGGGTCTGGAATTTGCTGCCTGAAAGGATGGGAGAGGCAGGAACCCTCAACATTTAAATGAGCACTTGAAACATCATAGCATACAAGCTATGGACCAAGTGCTGGAAAATGGGATTAGAATAGATTGGCGCTTGATGACAGGCACAGACATGATGGGCCAAAGGACATCTTTCAGTGCTGTAAAATTCTATGATGAGAATAAAAGTGCCAAAGGAAGCCATTTGGCCCATTGAGTCTGCACCAACCCTCCAAAGAACATCCCAATCAGGCAACCTACTCCATTTTCACAACCCAGCACATCCACCACAGTTAACAATTTAGCATGGCCAATCCACCTAACCTGTACGTTTTGGACATTAAGGGGCAATTTAGCATAGCCAGTTCACCTACTCTACGTACCTTTGGACACTTAAGAGGAAATTTAACATGACCAATCCCCTGACCCTACACGTCTATTGGAAACTGAAAGGAAATTTAGCATGGCCAATCCACCTAACTCACACATCTCTGAGCTGTGGGAGGAAACTTGAGTACCCAGAGGAAACCCATGCAGAGATGGGGAGAACATGCAGACCCCACACACAGAATCACCTGAGGCCATAAATGAAACCGGGTCCCTGGCAGCAGTTCTAACCACTGTGCCACCTGTATAATAAGAAAAATACCAAGTAAGAACAGAAAATGTTGGAAAACCCAGACCACTCTTTCAGGCTTTGAACAGTAAGGTTGAGTACAGGTTTCTGTGGCGTTTCAGTGGTTAGCACTGCTGCGTCACAGCGCCAAGATTCGATTCCTGGCCTTGGGTCAGTATCTGTGTGGAGTCTGCATGTTCTCCCCATGTCTGCGTGGGTTTCCTCCCACACTCCGAAAGATGTGCTGGTTAGGGTACGTTGCCTTGGACAGGTGCCGGAGTGTTGGCGACCAGGGGAATTTCACAATAATTTCATTGCAGTGTTAATGTGAGCCTTAACTTGTGACTAATAAATAAACTTTTAACTTTACTGTGGGACACGCCCTTTCAACACTGACAGCACAAAAGGAAATACACACATTATGGCATAGAGGTGGTTTACATCTTAAATCGTGATTAGATTTGATTGAGCACCGTTTGCACAGCAGGTTACCACGGTGATAGGGATGAATGCTGCAGAACAAAGGGACAGAGATTTGCTCCTTTGTGAATCTTCCTGAATACTGCAGTGTGAGGCAAAGCACACATTAGGCTCAGTCAGCCATCTGCAAAGTGATGACTCAAATCCGCAAGGTCTGGGTTGGGAGGTCAGAGAAATACTTCCGAATGCTGTCATCCTCAGATCAAAGAAAGAATTTTCAAGATGCATTGGGGCTGTCTGGAAGAATGTGTATTCGTGTTCCAAGATGTTTTTCCGAGCACACACATCACCTCTCAACTTCCCTATGGCTACCAGCCAGGCACGATGAGGACAGTTCCCCGAAAAACCTTGCTGGGATCCACACTTCCCCACCCCATGGCCCCTTGTTGATCCCCCACTCTTCCCCATCCCCTTGCGGGACTCCCGATCTGGCCCCTTGCAGCTCTTCCCCCGCTCCGCCACTTGTGGGGGGGAGGGGGAAGGGATTTGGGCCCTGTGTCTGTGGGAGTTTGCACATTCTCCCCGTGCTTGCGTGGGTTTTCTCCGGGTGCTCCGGTTTCCTCCCACATACCAAAGATGTGCTTTCAGGCTAATTGGCAAAACAAATTCTCCCTAAATTGTCTCAAATTTGGTTTTTAATCCATAGATCTATAGACATGAACAGGGATCGCGGGTAGAGGTGGGAACATCGGGGTGGCGGTGTGGGCTTGTTGGGCCGAAGGGCCTGTTTCCCGTGCTGTTTTGTTCTTGTTCTTTGAAATTTGGCATGTCAGCTATGACTCACCAACTTTTACCGATGCACCATAGAAAACATTTTGGTATGGCTCCTCCTCTGTCCAAGACAGCAAAAAACTACAAAAGGTCTTGAATGTAGCCCAATCCATTACGCAAACCAACCTCCCATCCATTGACGCTGTCTGCACTTCCCGCTGCCTCGGCAAAGCAGCCAGCATAATTAAGAACTCCACGCATCCCGGACATTCTCTCTCCCACCTTCTTCCTTCAGGAAGAGATATAAAAGTCTGAGGTCACGCACCAACAGACTCAAGAATAGCTTCTCCCCAGCTGCTGTCAGATTTTTGAATGGACCTACCTTGCATTAAGTTAATGTTCCCCTATATGCCAGCTATGACTATAACAGTATATTCTGCACTCTCTCCTTTCCTTCTCAATGAACGGTATGCTTTGTCTGTATAGCGCGCAAAAAAAATACTGTTCAGAGTATGCTAATACATATGACAACAATAAATCAAATCAAAATCAAATCAGGGATAAGCCAGGTAATTAGAGGCCAGTTAGTCAAATGTCAATGGTAGGGAAACTATTGGAAAAAAAACTTTTAAGGGATGGGATTTGTCAGTAACTGGGAAGGCAAGGGTTGATGATCCAGGATAGTCAGCATGGATATGTTGCTGGGAGATCCTGTCAAATTTAAATCAACTTTTTCGAAAGGTAACTAGATATATTAATGGGAGGGGGGGCTAGCGCAGTCGATGCTGTTTGTATGGACTTCAGTAAGCCTTCAACAAGGTCCCACAAACCACTCAATAAAGGCAATTAGGGAGAGGGAATAAAAGCTGGCCTTGCTAGTGACGCCCAGATCACACAAATAAAAATAATTAGCCATGGTCTGATTAAATGGAAGAACAGCCTTGAAAGGGGCCTCCGTTTGTTCTGATATTCCTTTGAACCTGACGGTTATGGGCACGCTGAATTAACTGGTGCTTGTTTTTTTCAAGTGAGGGCAGCGCAGTGGTTAGCACCTGCTGCCCAACAGTGCCAGGGACCTGCGTTCAACTCTCGGTTTGGATCACTGTCTGCGTGGAGTCTGCACGTTCTCCCCTCGTGTCTGCGTGGGTTTCGTCCAGCAGCTCCGCTTTCCTCCCACAGTCTGAAAGACGTGTGGGCTAGGTGGATTGTCCATGCTAGAATAGCAGCGGGAAGTGTAGGCAGCGTCAATGGATGGGAGGCTGGTTTGCCTCATGGACTGAGCT
This sequence comes from Sphyrna mokarran, assembly GCA_024679065.1. Lineage (NCBI taxonomy): Eukaryota > Metazoa > Chordata > Chondrichthyes > Carcharhiniformes > Carcharhinidae > Sphyrna > Sphyrna mokarran. The sequence goes on along the minus strand of JAGIQG010000036.1, from coordinate 6,583,931 downwards.
ACATTCAGGACTTTTTTGTAATTTTTTGCTGTCTTGGACAGAGGAGGAGCCATACCAAGCTGTGCTACAACTGGAAAGAATGCTTTCTATGATGCATCTGTAAAAGTTGGTGACTCATAGCTGATGTGCCAATTTTCCTTAGCCTCCTGAGAAAGTAGAGGTGTTGGCATGGCGGGGACCAGGACAGGCTGGTGATGTGGGCATATAAAAACGTGAAGCTCTCGACCCTTTCTGCTTCATCACCGTTGATACGGACAGGGGCATATTCTCCACCACGCCACCTGAAGTTGATGACTCCTTCATTTTGTTGACTTTGAGGGAGAGCTTATTGTTGCCGCCCCAGTTCACCAGAATCTCTATCTCATTCCTGAACTCCGTCTCAGCATTGTTCAATCATCATTCCCTAGAATAGGGAGGTTAGCAGAGTAAATTTGAAGGGTTACAGGAAGAGGGCCTGGGCTGGATTGTGTTTGGTGCAGGCTCGATGGGCCGAATGGCCTCCTTGTGCACTGTGGGCATTCTATGACTCTTCTATGGTCCAAAAAGACATGCTGATTAGAATCATAGACTCATAAAACCCTACAGTGCAGAAAGAGGCCTTCGACCCATCGAGTCTGCGTTGACCACAATCCCACCCAGGCCCTACCCCCATATCCCTACATATCATACCCACTAATCTCTCTAACCTACTCATCCCTGGACACTAATGGGCAATTTCTCAGTATGGCCAATCAACATAACCCGCACATCTTTGGAGTATGGGAGGAAACCGGAGTACCTTGAAACCCATGCAGACACGAGGAAAATGTGCAAACTCCACACAGACAGTGACCCGAGCTGGGAATCGGACCCTGGATCTGTGAAGCAGCGGTGCTAACCACTGTGCTACCGTGCGCGCATTGCCCGTGCTAAATTCTGCCTCAGAATACGGGTGCCAGACTGTGACGATTTCACAATAGCTTCATTGCAGTAAGCCTTGTGTGCAACACTGATACGTAAACTAAAAAAACCACTGCAAGTTGTGTGTGAGTAAACGGTACCTGGGTGAGTGCAAAGTAGAGGATTATGATGCCCTGGGGTGTGTGGGGAGGTTTCCAAACTTGAGGGGGCGGATCTCGGGTATTTTACCCACAGCAAATCCTAAGAATAAAGGACATCTTTACTAATTGTACACTGCTTCAGAAAAGCAACTGAGAGTAGATTTCTGAGGCTTGAGCTCCAGCTGCCTGTGCTTCTGTGCAGTGACTCAGTGTTAGAACTGTTTGTGTTAGCTGATGTCACAGCGTAGTGTTGGGGAGAGGTTGGCTTGCTGCATTGTCATTCAAATGTGTTATTGCATCAGGGCCCTGGCATTGTAATAGGTGCTTGGCACAAGACTCAACTGGGTTACATGGAAACTGGAACCTGTAGTGAGGCCAAAAGTGCTGGGAGTTGGAGGGATATTGATATGGGCCGGCATAATGGGTTAGTACCGCTGCAACGCAGCACCAGGGAACCAGGTTTGATGCCCGGCTTGGGTCACTGTCTGTGTGAAGTCCACACGTTCGCCCCCATATCTGCATGGGCTTCTTCCCGTTTCCTCCCACAAGACATGCTGGTTAGGCTGTGCTAAATTTTCCCTCAGTAGTACCCGAACAGGGTGTGGCGACTTGGGGGATTTTTACAGTAACTTCATTGCGGTGTTAATGTCCATGCCTAAAGACCATACTCCACCTCACCACCACCCCCTTTCAACATACGCACACAGACAGAGACGCACAGAGACAGAGACACACACACACTTTTTGAGGAGGTGACGAAAACAGTCGACGAAGGGCGAGCCATTGATATCGTCAATATAGATTTCAGTAAGGCGTTTGACAAAGTCCCTCATGGGAGGTTAGTTGAAAAGGTCAAGGCTCATGGGATACAAGGACAGGTAGTTAGATGGATAAGTAACTGGCTTAGTAATAGGAGACAGAGAGTAATAGTGGAAGGGTGTTTTTCTAGCTGGAGGTTGGTCACTAGTGGTGTGCCGCAGGGCTCGGTACTGGGACCTCTTCTATTTGTAATATATATAAATGACTTGGAAGAGGGAGTAAGTGGAGTGATCAGCAAGTTTGCGGACGGTACAAAGATGGCTGGACTTGCAGATAGTGAGGAGCATTGTCAGGTGATGCAGCAGGACATAGGCTGGTAGCTTGGGTAGATAGATGGCAGATGGAATTCAATCCTGATAAATGCGAGGTGATGCATTTTGGGAGAAAGAATGTAGGGGGGAGGTATATGATAAAGGGTAGACCTATTAAGAGTATAGAAGAGCAGAGGGACCTGGGGATACAGGTGAACAAGTCTCTGAAGGTGGCAGAGCAAGTGGAGAAGGTTGTCAAGAAAGCATATAGTATGCTAGCCTTTATGGGAAGTGGTATAGAGTACAAGAGCTGGCCTTTCATGTTGCAGTTGTATAAAACATTAGTTAGACCTCATTTGGAATACTGCGTTCGGTTCTGGTCGTCTTACTACTGGAAGGACGTGGAGACTCTGGAGAGAATGCAGAGGAGGTTTACCAGAATGCTGCCTGGTATGGAAGGTCTGAGTTATGAGGAGAGGTTAGGCAAATTGGGGCTGTTTTCCTTAGAAAGACGTAGACTTAGAGGAGATCTAATAGAAGTGTACAAGATTATGAGGGGTATAGATAGAATAAACAGGGTTAAGCTTTTTCTTAGGATGGACTTAAACAGCACGAGGGCTCATGGGCTTAGGGTGAGGGGGATAAAGTATAATTTGGATGCTAGAGGGAGTTTTTTCACTCAGTGGTGGTGATATGGAATGTGCTGCCAAGTAAAGTGGTGGAGGCAGGTACTCTGGAGATATTTAAGAGATACTTAGATGGGCACATGAACAGAATGGGAATGGATGAGTATAGAAAACTGATTTAAAATAGGGATCATGAGCCTTGGGAGTCCCTGGGAAGTGTGTAAATAGATGATGATATTGATGTACTTGTTTTTATCCTACAGGGGCTTTGGTCCACCTTGTTGTCTAACGAGGGGCATACACGCGATGGGTCGTGAGAGGACTGCTCTTGGACCTTTTGAGAGTATCCTACTGCTTCACATCATTAGTGTATGCTTGACCTGGACCATCTGATGGGCAACACGACAGTGCAGTGACTATAGCTATGCTGTGCAGATACATGGATTTGGGCCTGTGTCTGTGGGAGTTTGCGCATTCTCCCCGTGCTTGCGTGGGTTTTCTCCGGGTGCTCCGGTTTCCTCCCACATCCCAAAGATGTGCTCTTAGGCTAATTGGCAAAACAAATTCTCCCTAAATTGTCTCAAATTTGGTTTTTAATCCATAGATCTATAAACATGGACAGGAATTGCGGGTAGAGGTGGGAACATAGGGGTGGTGGCACGGGCTCGTTGGGCTGAAGGGCCTGTTTCCCGTGCTGTTTTGTTCTTTGTTCTCACACACACACACACTCTCCCAGTGGCATGAAACGGGGCAACACGGTGGCATTGTGGTTAACATTGCTGCCTCGTAGCACCAGGAACCCAGATTCGATTCCCAGCCTCGCGTGACTACCTGTGTCACAAGCCTACTTGTGACACTAATAAGTGAAATTTAAACTTTAAAACAGAATACCATGTATTTAACTAATCGTAATAGAATCTGACAGTGCACGAAGAGGCCATTTGGCCCATCGAGTCTGCACCAACCACAATCCCACCCAGACTCTATCCCTATAACATGATGCGTTTATCATGTCTAGTTCCCCTGACACTAAAGGGCAATTTAGCATAGCCAATCCAACTATCCTGCACATCCTTGGACTGTGGGAGGAAATAAGAGTTCCCGGAGGAAATCCAAAGTTTAATATTTCTACCGACTGCTTATGCTGCATACAATCTAACAGAATATTCATTTCAAGAAATGAATCTTATTTTTGCCCATTCTTCTTCTTCACTGCAACCATCAGCATCTGCCATGAATTTTCCAATGGGACGAAAAAGAGTGTACCATACTCTGACAGGGCAGTGACAGAGTGGTTATTTTCCCTGGCTAAGGAATCTAGAATATGGAGACCAAGGGAAGGGGTAGCCTGCTTAGGGCTGAGATTGAGAAATCATAGAATCCCTACAGGGCAGAAGGAAGATATGCGGCCCATCAAGTCTACACGAACTCTCTGACAGAGCATCTTACCCAGGCCAACTCCCACCTCATTTCCTTAACACCACGCATTTACCCCACTAATCCCTCTAACTTAGATATCTTGAGAGTGCGGGAGGAAACCAGACCACCCAGAGGAAACCCATGCAGACACAGAGAGAACATGCAAATTCACATTGATACTCAAGGCCAGAATGGAATCTGGGTCCCTGGCACTGGACGACTGCAGGGCTAACTAGTGAACCGTCCTTTTATAATGGAATTATAAAATTATAATTTTGTAATGGAACTGTATCAACTGCCATTTCACAGTGGCACAAATTATGTGTACATATTTAATGAGCAAGGATTTTTTGGAATGGAAAAAGAAAGCTATGCATGCTGATGCATTGCTTTTGAGATCATTTTCCTCATTGTGAGCCAGCCCCTTAGGCTTTTGACAATGTAATTTTTCTGACAATGCGTGGTTATAGTTGAACCTTTCGCTAATCTTACCGCGGAAAATATTGATGTAGTTGATCCTGTTTTTTTCCATTTGTTAATGAGTTGTGCTTGCTATGTTATAAGTTTTAATCTTTAATGGCCTGTCTACCCTGCACGTGGTGTCTGCACAATGGGAGAAAGTGGCTCCTTTCCCTTTCTATGCGCTAGCTGGACTCCAGTGACATTTGCGCACTTGGTTCTCTCTGGATCTGGAGTCTAACCTTTGCCTTTGACCCCATTGGCTCCAACCTGTTGCTGCCTTTCAACTGTCAGGGCTGAGGAGGGAAACAGGAGCACCCTGAGGAAACCCATGCAGGAATGTGCAAACTCCACACAGACAGTGGCCCGAGGCCAGAATAGGTCCCTGGCACTGAGAGGGAGCAGTCTTAAGCACTGTGCCATCATGTTGCCCCTTTTTAGTCCCAGCTCTTGGACTGTGGGGTTGGGATGGGGAGGGCAGTTCTTGGAGTGAGACCATCCCGCCCCCACCTCTGCGCATTGGGGATGGAGTCCTAGGACATGGCTGAGATGCACAAATATGAGGTGGCAGTGGATTGTTGCCCTGGGCGAATGCTGGGCTGAGGTAGTGCCATACTTTTGGAGGTGCCATATTTCAGAGTGGAGGTTAAATGGAATCCCCCTTACCCAATCTGCATTCTTCAGTGGGTACAAAAAATCCTATGATACTAATTCAGACAGGGACAGGCGGATTCCCCGTGTCATGGCCAATATTTATCTCTCATCCAACGTCACACCAAATGAAGTCAGATTATCTGGTTGTTAGTGTGGTTTGGGAATCTTGCTGTGCACAAAATGGCTGCCAAGTTTCCTAACTCACAAGAATGACTACACTTCAAAAAAGTATTTCGTTGGCTGTTAAATACTATGACACACCGCAGTTGTAAAGGGGGCTATGTGAATGCTAGGCCTTTAATCAACTTTGGAATCTCATAGAATCCTTGGAGTGCAGAAGTCCCATTGAGTCTGCCCCCACCACGATCCCACCCTGGTCCTGTGCTCATAACCTCACATATTTACCCTGCTAATCTCCCTGATGCTCAGAATCAATTTAGCATGGTCAGTCATAAGAATATAAGAAATAGGAGCAGGAGTAGGCCATCCAGTCCCTCAAGTCTGCCCCGCCATTCAATAAGATCATGGCTGATCTGTAGTGGTGCAGTATCACTTTCCTGCTTTTTCCCTGTAACCCTTAATTCCCTTGTCAATCAAAAACCTATCCACTCTTGACTTAAATATATTAAGCGAGGAAGCCTCCACCACTTCAACGGGCAGAGAATTCCAAAGATTAACCACCCTTTGCGTGAAGAAATTCCTCCTCAACTCTGATCTGAACACCACTTGAGGCTGTGCCCTCTAGTCCTGCTATCTTTGTTAAGCGGGAAGAGTGCCTCAACCTCTACCCTATCCATCCCCTTCATTATCTTATACGTCTCTATAAGATCCCCTCTCAACCTTCTAAACTCCAAAGAGTATAAACCTAGCCTATTTAGTCTCTGCTCATAATCCAACGCCCTCATCTCTGGTATCAGCCTAGTGAACATTCTCTGCACCCCCTCCAAGGCCAATATATCCTTCCTCGAATGCGGTGACCAAAGCTACACAATACTCCAGCTGCGGCCTCACCAGTACCCTATACAGCTGCAAAAGTATCTCCCTACTTTTATATTCTATCCCCCTAGCTATAAAGACCAACAATGCATTCGCCTTCTTGATCACCTGCTGCACCTACAGACTGTGTTTTTGCGATTCGTGCACCTAACTCTGGGAGGAAACCCAGAACATACTGAGGAAAGCCACTAAGATATGGGGAGAACATGCAGACTCCATGCAGACAGTCAGCTGAGGCTGGAATTGAATCCAGGTTCCTGGCGCTGTGAGGCAGCAGTGCTAACCACTGTGCCACCATGTGAGACAGTAGGGTAACTCGTGAAGTTAGGTCTTGTGGCAAAGGAACAGTTCTCAGGTTGCTTTTTGTGATGTTCAATAAAAAATCTGCAGAAATGTCAAAGGGGTCAGTAACCACGGATGAGTAGATAGAATGGAAAAATGATGTTGTCAAAGAGTGAGAAAATCATTCTTGAGATGTGAGCATCACTGGCTAAGTCAAGTGTTTATTGTCCAATATTAATTGCCATTGAGAAGGTGGCGGCCAGCTCCCTTCTTGAACCCACTGCAGTTGTGTGGTGTGAGAACATCTAGCCCTTCGAGCCTGCTCCGCCATTCAATAAGATCATGGCTGATCTGAAGTGAATCAGTTCCACTTTCCTGCTTTCTCCCCATAACCCTTAATTCCCTTGTCTATCAGAAACCTATCTACCCGGGACTTAAATATATTCAACATGGTAGCCTCCACCACTTCAGTGGCAGAGAATTCCAGAGATTCACAAACCTTTGAATGAAGAAGTTCCTCCTCAACTCCGTTCTAAACTGCAACCCCCCTCCCCCTCCTTATTTTGAGGCTGTGTGGGTGTAGGTACACCCGCACCACTGTTAGGGAAGGAGCCGATTTGACCCAGTGGCTGTGAAGAAGCGGCCGATATATGTCCCAGTAGGATGGTGAGTGACTTGCAGGGGAACTTACACGTGTTCCCATGTATCTGCTGCCCTTTGTCCTGCTAGATGGTAGAGGTCGCTGATTTGGAAGATGTTGCCTAAGGAGCCTTGTCAAGTTTGCTGCGCTGCAGTTTGCAGATAGTATATACGGCTGCCACTGTGCTTCGGTGATGGAGGGAATGAGTGTTTGTGGATGGGGTGCCAATCAAGTGGGGACTGCTCTGTCCTGGATATTGCTGAGTTTCTCAAGTGTTGTTGAAGCTGCACCCATCCAGGAATGCGGAGAGTGTTGAATTGATAGTGCACTGGCTGTAATTCAAGAACCTTTGCATGCGACAACTTGAGTCTCATCTGATAAATTGCTTTGTTGACATATTTTTAAATTTATTTATTAGCGTCAAAGTAGACTTACATTTCTGCTGCAACAAAGTTACTACGGAAACCATCCTAGTCGCCATGCTCCAGTGTCTGTTCGGGTTACACAGAGGGAGAATTTAGCATGGCCAGTGCACCCTAACCAGCACATTTTTCAGACTGAGAGAGAACCCACACAGACACAGGGAGAATGTGCAGACTCCACACAGTGACTCAAGCCAGGAATTAAACCGGGTTCCCTGGCACTGTGAGGCAGCAGCGCTAACTACCACCCCACCGTACTTCCCCAAACTGAAGAGTTGGTGAACTGCAGGAATAGTCAGATTGGTTGTAGCACTGGAGGAAGTTACAGAGAGAGGGAGGCTGGGGTGAGGGGGAAGGGTATAGAGGGATTTTAAGTTGATTTATTTTATCAGTGTCACAAGTAGGCTTATATTAACACTACAATGAAGTTAATGTGAAAATCCCCCAGTCGCCACACTCTGGGGCCCGTTCGGGTACACTGAGGGAGAATTTATCATAGCCAATGTTCTTAACCAGCATGCTTTTTGGACTGTGGGTAGAAACCAGAGCACCCAGATCTGCATGGAAACCCATGCAGACACAGGGAGAATGTGCAGACTCCACACAGTCAGTGACCCGAGCTGGGAATTGAACCCAGGGTCCCTGACACTGTGAGGCAGCAGTGCTAACCACTGTGGCACCATGATGTCCCACATGTCTTTGCTACATTGCTTTAACAAGAATTGACTCCACTTTAAAGTGGGGGCTCTCTCTCTCTCCCTCTCCAAGCGCGCCCCCACTCTCTCGCAGGTTACAACAGAGGCACGAAAATGGGAAAGACACTGAGGGACACAGCTGTCTCCCAGCACAGGATTCCTCGCCCAGAGGACCACAAAAAGGTTTCAAGGCATCTGCCAAAAATAAAAGTAAAAATTGCTTTGCTGATTGACTAACCCATATTGGAGGCTGAGAATACCTTCTAATGAAGAAATGGGAGTGTTTTTTTCCATTCGTTGGACATGGCGGGCCATCATTTATTGCTCATCCTTTGTAGAGAGGGCCACGTTGCTGTGGCTGTGGAGTCACATGTAGGCCAGACCGGATAAGGACGGCAGATTTCCTTCCCTAAAGGACATTAGTGAATCAGATGGGTTCTTCTGACAATCGACAATGGGTCATCAGTAGATTCCAGTTTTTTTTTTATTGAATTCAAATTCCACCATCTGCTGTGGTGGTATTCAAACCTGGGTCCCTACCTGTTTCCACAACCAGTAGCACTACTCCACTGGAGGAACCCTAAAAACAGGAGTAACAATGCTGCAGGAATGGGCCCCTTTTATTAGTAACTGTCGGGCACTGTGACAGCAAAGGTCCTGAATGGACTCATTCTCCTTGGCCCTTCTTGTTTTTAAATTTTATTTTTCATTTTGATGTTCATTAAGCAGCAGCTGGCATGAGTTCAGCCTGTGCGGGGTGTTTGCAGCAATTGAACAAAAGCCCAGAATTTGCCATGTGTTTCTATGTTGACTGGACAAGATGGGGCCTGTTACAATTTCTGTGCAGTGGAATTGCAGATAAACTAAATTGTACATTTTTTTATGTGTCTGTGGGACATGGGCATCACTGGCTGGCCAACATTTATTGCTGATCCCTAGTTGCCCTTGTTCAGAGGGGCATTTGAGAGTCAAACATGTTGTTTGGAGTCACATGTAAGCCAGACCAGGAAAGGATGGCAGATTTCCTTTCTTAAAGGACATAAAAACTAAAAACAGGAGTAGCCCCTGGAGCCTGCTCCACCATTCAATAAGATCATGGCTGAACTTTTCAAGGATTCAGCTCCATTGTAAAGGTAATTCCATTACAGTAAACTAATTCCTTTAATCCCTTTATTATTCAAAAATATATCTATCCTTGCCTTAAAAACATTTAGTGAGACAGGTTCAGCTGCTTCGTGGACAGGGAATTCCACAGATTCACAACCCTTTGTGTGAAGAAGTTCCTCCTCAACTCAGTCCTAAATCTGCTCCCCCTTATTTTGAGGCTACGCCCACTAGTTCTAATTTCACCTGCAGATGGAAACAACCTCCCTACTTCTATCTTATCTATTCCCTTCGTAATCTTACATGTTTCTATAAGATCTCCCCTCATTCTTCTGAATTCCAGTGAGTATAGCCCCAGTCTACTCAGTCACTCCTCATAAGCCAACCCTCTCAGCCGATACGAGCAGCTTCTTTCGGATGGACCTACTTTGCATTAAGTTGATCCTCCTCTAGACCTTGGCTATGAGTACAAAACCACATTCAATGCTCTCTCATTTCCTCCTCCCCTATGTACTCTATGAATGGTATGCTTTGTCTATGTGGCGTGCAAGAAACAATACTTTTCACTGTATGTTAATACATGTGACAATAAGTTAAATCAAAAGCCAAGTTAGGATAGAAAGATAAGAGGCAGGGATTTAACTCTTAATTCTGCTCTGGGCACTTCTGTCAAACTGTCAACCTCTGTCGCAAGTACCACACCCTCCCATTCCATGTGTCCTGTTCTCTATCTCCAAAATGCAATCTAAGATGTTTGCTCCTTTGGGATTTCATTCAAGCGGAAGGGAGTTTGGCCTGTTGCAGTTCTTTGCTGTGGGAGCTATGGATGTCTCATAACGCAATGTGGGTGGGGAATCAATGGCCCTGCCTCTGAGCCCGAAGCTCTGGGTTCGAGTCTCACCCCCAGGACTTGGCAGCCAAAGAAGGTGTGTTCATATCGTGACCAAACGGGTTGAATGTCAACCTGACAAAATCCTTCCAAATGCGGCAATGGCTGGGTGTAAGAATGGGAGAGAGACTCCCTGGTCAGCTGTGTGATGGAAAGAGTATTGGGTCCTCTCCCAGCACCATCCATAGCTCCAGATTACAGTGTAAAATAGAATCCTGCACTGCAGAAGGAGCCCATTCAGCCCATCTGAACCACACTGACCATAATCCCACCCCCAAACTCCATGCATTTACCCTAGCTAATCCCACTGGCACTAAGGAGCAATTTAGCATGACCAGTGCACCAACCCACACCTCTTCAGACTGTGGGAGGAAACTGGAGCACCTGGAGGAAACCCACGCGGACACGGGGTGAGTGTGCAAACTCCAGACAAACAGTTGCCTGAGGTGGGAATTGAAACCGGATCCCTGATGCTGTGAGGCAGCAATGCTAACCTCAGTGTGTGTGAAGTGTACGTTAAATTTCGAGTGAACTGTAAAAGTTTAAAAAAAAAGGATAAGGGGAACTGGTGGGGAGATGGGTCCAGGGAGAGATCTGATTGAATGGCAAAGCAGGCTCGAAGGGTTGAATTTGCCTACTTCTGCTCTGAATTTCTATGTTGCACCACAACATTGCAAGTGATTGGGAAGAGATTTACACCATTGGGATGCATATAGTATGTTAGCCTTTATAGGAAGGAGTATAGAGGACAAGAGCTGGCCTTTAATGTTGCAGTTGTATAAAACGTTGGTTAGACCTCATTTGGAATACTGCGTCCGGTTTTGGTCGCCTTACTACCGGAAGGACATGGAAAGTCTGGAGAGAGTGCAGAGGAGGTTTACCAGGATGCTGCCCGGTATGGAAGGTCTGAGTTACGAGGAGAGGTTAGGCAAATTGGGACTGTTTTCCTTAGAAAGACGTAGACTTAGAGGAGATCTAATAGAGATGTACAAGATTATGAGGGGTATAGATAGAGTAAACAGGGTTTAGCTTTTTCCTAGGATGGACTCGAATAGCACGAGGGGTCACGGGCTTAGGGTGAGGGGGGGGGGTAAGGTATAATTTGGATGCTAGAGGGAGTTTTTTCACACAGAGGGAATGCGCTGCCAAGCGGTGGAGGCAGGTACTCTGGAGTTATTTAAGAAATACTTAGATGGGCACATGAACAGAATGGGAATGGAGGAGTATAGAAAACTGATTTAAAATAGGGATCATGAGCCTTGGGAGTCCCTGGGAAGTGTGTAAATAGATGATGATATTGATGTACTTGTTTTTATCCTATGCTTTGGTCCATCTTGTTGTCTAACAAGGGGCATACACACAATGGGTTGTGAGAGGGGCTGCTCTTGGATTTTTTTTCGAGAGTATCCTAGTGTTTCACGTCGTTAGTGTATGCTTGACCTGGACCATTTGATGGGCAACACGACAGCTCAGTGACTATCGCTATGCTGTGCAGATACATGGATTTGGGCCTGTGTCTGTGGGAGTTTGCGCATTCTCCCCGTGCTTGCATGGGTTTTCTCCGGGTGCTCCGGTTTCCTCCACATCCCAAAGATATGCTCTTAGGCTAATTGGCAAAACAAGTTCTCCTTAAGTTGTCTCAAATTTGGTTTTTAATCCATAGATCTACAAACATGGACAGGGATCGGGGGTAGGGGTGGGAACATCGGGGTGGCGGCGCGGGCTCGTTGGGCCGAAGGGCCTGTTTCCCATGCTGTTTTGTTCTTTGTTATTTCATTGCAGTAATTTGATTCATTCGATTGTCACATTCATTAGCAATGCTTGCTCTGTTTGGGTCATGTACAGTGGAAGTGACTGAGAAAGGGTTTGAAGTTCGACAGTGTGGTTTGCAAAACTACATTGAGTTTGATCCATTGGATTCAACACACTGGGGAGGAAATCAGGAAGACTTTGGTCTTTTGACATAGAGGTGTTGGAGTATGATGGCATTGAGAATGTGAATCAACCATGACCATATTAAATGGCAGAGCAGGTTCAAACAGCTAAATGGCTGACACCTTCTATTTTCCTATGGGTGAGTAAATGGGAAGGAATTTGATCCTTGGGAAATCCCTTTTTGTGCCATGCAAGGTCTCAATTAGGATATAATTCAATAACTGGAGCGAGAGTGGGCCATTCAGCCCTTGAAGGCTCTTTCGCCATTGGATACCATCATGGCTAACTTTTGGCTTTAAACACATTTTCCCCACCCATTCCCCATTTTCTTCATTCCCCGTGAGACCAGCCCTGCACAGGGTTCAGCACTGAGGTTCACAGCTCCAGGGACCTGGGTTTGATTCCCAACTTGGATCATGTCTATATGAAGTTTGTGCATTCTACCCGTGCCTGCGTGGGTTTCCTCCGGGTGCTCCAGTTTCCTTCCACACGCCGAAGATGTAGGTTAGGTGGATTGGCCATGCTAAATTGTCCCTTAGTGTCCAAAGATGTGTAGGTTAGGTGGATTGGCCATGCTGAATCAGCCCTTAGTATCCAAAGGTGTGCAAGTTAGGTGGATTGGCCATGCTAAATTGCCCCTTAGTGACCAAAGATGTGCGGGTTAGGTGGATTAGCTAAATGTGTGGAGTTAGGGGGATAGAATAGAGGCGAGAGCCTGGTAAGATGTTCTTTCGGAGAGTTTGATGCAGATCCAATGGGCTGAACAGCCTCCTTCCGCACTAGAATATTCGATACGGAGACCAAATCTGTGCACACTGCCCCAGATGTGGTCTGACCACTCAGTACAAGATTATTAATCTACTTACCCATTGGAGACTATCCAGATCAGGGGCATTTGATAATTTGGGAAGACATTATTCATCTCCTTTTCTATCCTGCCAGGGAACAGCAGCACCTACCTTTGGAGCTTCCCACTGGCCATCCTTAATATCTTAACTAGCTGTTCGACTGGGAACCATCTGCTCGTTACCCTCGTTCTGTGTTGCCACCTGTTCATCCCAGTCATTAGGGACATTAGATAATGACATAGAAACAAAGAAAATAGAAGCAGGAGGAGGCCATTCAGCCCTTCGAGCTGCTCCACCATTCATTTTGATTATGGCCAATCATTGAATTCAATGTCTTGATCCCCTTGCTCCCATATTCCTTGATCCCTTTAAGCCCCAAGAATTATATCTAATTTCTTCTTGAAATCTCATAACGTTTATGCCTCAGTTACTTTTTGTGGGAGTGAATTCCACACACTCACCACTCTGTGGGTGAAGAAATGTCCCTTCACTTCAATCCTAAATGGTATCCTCCCCCTCCTCCCCCCCCCCTAGTTCTGGACATCCTCGCCATCAGGAACAGTCCAGTGTTGGAAACCTTTTATTCCCCTTCCCCTTCCTCCCATAATGTGTAGATGCCAGTGTTAGACTGGGATAGGCGCGACAAGAAGTCTCACAGTATCAGGTTAAAGTCCAACAGGTTTATTTGGAATTATGAGCTTTCAGAGTGCCGCTCCTTCATCAGGCGAGTGGAGAAGTAGGTTTCACAAACACAGCATATACAGACAGAGATGCGGTTGCGAGGTAATTACAGATTCCTCATGCTTCAATTTGTCATTATCTTGCAATTGTCCATGGTAAATTGCCGCTTAGTCTCCAAAAATACAGTAAGGAGTCTCACAACACCAGGTTAAAGTCCAACAGATTTATCTGGTAACACGAGCTTTCAGAGCACTGCTCCTTCATCAGACGATTTACCTTGAGGAAGGAGCAGCCCTCCAAAAGCTCGTGCTACCAAATAACTCTGTTGGACTTTAACTTGGTGTTGTGAGACTTCTTACTGTGCTCACCCCAGTCCAAAGCCAGCATCTTCATATCATGTCCAGAGATGTGCAGGTTAGATGGACCAGCCATGTTACGTAAGGCTTAGGAGCAGAATTAGGCCACTCGCCCCATCGAGTCTGCTCCGCCACTCAATCATGGCTGACAGTTTTCTCATTCCCATTCTCCTGCCTTTCCAAGTATCCCCCCAATTGATCAAGAACCTATCTATTTCTGTCTTAAAGATACTCAATGACCTGGCCTCCACAGCCTTCTGCGGCAAAGACTTCCACCGATACGCCACTCTCTGGTTAAATGTGTGGGGTTAGGGAGATAGAGGCAAGAGCCTGGGAGTCCAAGTAACCTGTTGGACTTTAACCTGGTGTTGTGAGACTTCTTTCTCCCCGGGTCAAATGCCACAAGACCTGAAGTGCTGACGAAATAGTTTCTGCTGATTTCTCCAGCTTGGTTTGGATAGTTGTGTAATTGCAGTGAAAGTGGTTTCGATCATTATTACGCACAGCAGCAACTTGAGAGGGCATTGGGAGTGGCTTTGATTCTCCATCCTGCCCCCGCCCCAATAGCCCGCCCAGAAAACTCAGCTGACACAGCTAAAGTTGTGGGGCACTGGGCGGGACCTCGCAGTGGAATATACAGGTCTTTACACGAGTGCGGTTCACATTTCAGTCTCGTACCAACAGACCCTGCTGTCTCCCAGGTACAGCGATCACCGGATTGAGACTTGCGTGCTGAATAACCGATTTGACACCCCTGCAGCTGCCACTTAACAAGACTTTTCATGTTGTAAGTAGTCACAGATTCCTGTTGCGTTTTTTTTTAATGCTGCCAGGTTTTTAGTTGCTGCCACAGGGTCCAAGTTTCTGATTGTCGATTTAAAGGCAATCACCCATCAGGTAGGGAGGGGGTGGTCAGTTGTGTTTTGCCATCTCTCTAATGTGGGGTGCACACCACAGCTCTGGTCCCAATAACTTCGAACCCCCACAAGTTGCTGCTTTTTTGATTATTTTCTGCTGGGAACTCTACACCAGTTCTCTCGCCGGACAATGAATGGTATTCTTGTTAGAGACATCTTGAAGGAACATTTTTTTAAAAGTTAATTTACGGGAGGTGAGTGCCACTCGATATAGGTCCAGCATTTATTGCCCATCCCTAATTTTTGACCTGATTTGATTTATTATTGTCGCACATATTGGAATACAATGAAAAGTATTGTTTGTTGCACACTATACAGACAAAGCATCGAGAAGGAAAGGAGAGGGTGCAGAATGTAGTGTTACAGTCATAACTATGGTGTAGAGAAAGATCAGCTTAATGCGAGGAAAGTCTGTTCAAAAGTCTGATGGTAGCAGGGAAGAAGAAGTTCTTGAGTCAGTTGGGACACGACTTCAGACTTTTGTATCTCTTTCCCAATGGGAGAAGGTGGGAAGAAAGAATGTCCGGGGTCCTTAATTATGCTGGCTGCTTTGCCGAGGTAACGGGAAGTATAGACAGAGTCAATGTCTGGTTTGTGTGATGGACTGGGCTATGTTCACAACTCCTTTGTAATTTCTTGCAGTCTTGGTCAGAGCAGGAGCCGTACCAAGCTGTGATACAATGGGAAACAGATACTTGCTATGGTTCTTCTGTAAAAATTGATCAGAGTCGTAGTGGACATGCCAAATTGTCCCCTTGAGAAGGTGGTGGTGAGCTGCCTTCTTGAACCGCTGCAGTCACTATGGTATGGGCACACCCACAGTGTTGTTAGTGAGGGAGTTGCAGGATTTTAACTGAGCCACAGTGAAGGAATGGCTGAATATATTTGCTCTTGACTCACTCAGTCATGTTGCATTGTTAGCAGTTTGTTGCGGTTCACTCGAGGGACCTGGGCTGTTGTGGCAGGTAAAATGAGTGGACAAAGCTTTGGCCAGAGGCATATAATAAATAGAAAAATGTGAAATCTCAGTTATTACAATGTGGAGGAAGGCTATTCAGCCCGTCCTGTCAGCACTGGCTGTCCAAATGAGCATTGTACATTCTCCTGCCATTTCCCCATACCCCTGCACATCTGTCCAGACCCCTTTCCAATCGCTGCCACTGAGGTGATGGTGGTGTTTGCTCAGATCCCTCACCAACTCCCTAACAACAAAGCATCTTACCCAGATCCTAACCCTATTGGAATACAATGAAAAGTATTGTTTGCGCAGTATACAGACAAAGCATACTGTTCATCAAGAAGGAATGAAAAGAGTACAGAATGTGGTGTTACGGTCATAGCTAGTGTGTAGAGAAAGACCAGCTTAATAAGAGGGAGAACCGTCCAAATATGTGTGCTATCCCCGCAGATCCTTGAACTTGGGGGCAATTTACCCTGGCTAATCTGCATATCTTTGGGCTAAGGGGCAATTTAGCATGGTCAATCCACCTAACCTGCATATCTTTGTATGGGAGGAAACCGGGGCACCTGGAGAAAACCCATGCAAACTCTGGGAGAATGTGCAGCCTCTGCACAGACAGTGAACTGAGACTGGGAATCGAATCCAGGTCCCTGGCGCTGTGTGGCCGATGACAGCCATGATGTGGGAATACCGATGTTGGACGGGGGTAAGCACAGTAAGAAGTCTCAACACCAGGTTGAAGTTATTTGGTAGCACAAGCTTTCAGAGCATCATTCCTCCTTCAAGTGAGTGAATAAGTGAGTCAGACTGTAGGAGGGTGACACTCTGAAAGCTTGTGCTACCAAATCAATCTGTTGCATTTTAACTCGGTGTTGAGACTTCTTACTGTGCTGTGAGGCAGCAGTGCTAACTGCTGTGCCACCCAATTCAAATTTAATCCAATTCATGGTCCCCACAAGAGAGACATAAAAGATCCAAACTGACAAGTTAAGGTGTTGTACCTCATCCCTGGGTTTGATCTTTGCTAAAAGGCTGAGAAGTGTTTAAGTTGATTAAAGGATTTGGTGAGGTAGTTATAGTGTGTTATCATTCACTCCGGGAATCCGAGTTGCTGTGACAACATGTTTTTACTTGCGTGTTGCGGTCCGGAGTTCTGGGTAATGATGGTTGCATCTCCGATATTTTTTCTGTCACATGGCTGACCAGGAATCTCCCACTCTTACCGCATCCTGTTGGTGACTTTTGGAAAGATTTTGCACATTGGTATTCAATCTGTTTGACTGTGGTATGAACACATCTTCCTTAATTATCAAGTCCTGAGATCATAAGACATAGGAGCAGATTAGACCACTTGGCCCATCGCGTCTGCTCTGCCATTCAATCATGGCTGATATTTTTCTCATTCCCCATTCTCCTGCCTTTTTCCCATAACCCCTGATCCCCTCATTAATCATGAACCTATCTATATTTGTCTTAAAGACACTCTGACCCTGGCCTCCACAGCCTTCTGTGGCAAAGAGTTTGACAGATTTACCACTCTCTGGCAAAAGAAATTCCTCTCATCTCTGTTTTAAAGGATCATCCCTTTAGGCTGAGGTTGGGCCCTCTCATTCTAGTTTCTCCTACTAGTGGAAACATCCTCTCCACATCCATTCTATGCAGGCCATTCAGTATCCTTTAAGTTTCAATGAGATCCTCCCCGCTCCTTCTAAACTCCCAAATCCACTGAGCTGGACTCGAACCTGCAGCTTCTGATCCCTGGGATTTCGCACCGCCTGAGACCCAAAGTCTACCCTCATCTAGCTGTTTCTGCATTTGCAAACTTGAATGTTTCATGCTTTCCCTTTAGGGTTTCCGTGTTACTCGATCAGCTGTACCCCAACAGCTACCCATACACTCGTGGAAGAATGACGGACGAACAACTCAAAGTCAATCCATCACCAGCCTTTCCAACCATGTTGGGTAAGTCCATCTCCATATCGTTGTCTGGGGGATGGGGGGGGTGGTGGAGGTGGTGCGGGAGGAATGTGTGCAGAGGAGATTTACCAGGATGCTGCCTTGGATGGAAGATTCAAGTTATGAAAAGAGGTTGGATAGGCTTGCGTTGTTTTCGTTGGAGCAGAGAACACTGAGGGGGCGATCTGATCAAGGTGTACAAGATTATGAGGGGCAAGGACAGAGTGGATAATGAGCAGCTGTTCCCTTAGTGTTAAAGTTTATTTATTAGTGTCACAAGTAAGCTTACGCTAACACTGCAATGAAGTTACTGTGAAAATCCCCTGGTCGCCACTCTCTGGCACCTGTTTGGTTACACGGATGGAGAATTTAACATGGCCAATGCACCTAACCAGCACATCGTTTGGGCCGTAGGAGGAAATCGGAGCGCCTGGAGGAAACCCATCCAGATACGGGAAGAATGTGTAAACTCAGACAGTGACCCAAGCTGGGAATCAAACCGGGGTGCCTGGTGCTATAAGGCAGCAGTGCTAACTACTGTACCACTATACCACGACACATTGAAGGATCAGTCATTAGGGGACATAAGTTCAAGGTGAGGGGCAGGAGGTTTAGGGAGGCGTGTGAAGAAAACATTATACCCAGTGGAATGTGCTGCCTGGAACGGTGGTGGAGGCTGGATCCTTTATAAAGTACCTGGATGAGCACTTGGCTCATCATAACATTCAGGGCTATGGGCCAAGTGCTGGCAGACGGGATTAAGTGGGAGGTCAGGTGTTGATCACATGTCAGTGCTGATTCGATGGGCCGAAGGGCCTTTTTTTGTACTAAGAGATTCAGTGTGGTCTCAATGCAGAGAAAGCAGAGGTGTCTCAGTCCATAGTGGTAACGAAGACAATCCAAACTGCGGCTACGGTGAAAACTAAGTGCCTGTTTCTGTGTGGAAACTTTTCGATAATCCTTTAATTTCCTCTCCCTTCTATTCTGACATTCAGTGCCATTTGTGTTATGAGCAGGGGCCAGTGGAAGTATCGCAGTGACCGCACTACTCTTCCTCCCCCCCCCCCCCCCCCACCCAACACTCACATAACCGGCCAGGCGCCTGTGGTGAGCAGTCGCTGTGGAGCCTGAGGTTCTGTGTCCAACTGCTGAACCACCCTGCCCGAGAGTGTGGCCGCCCATTCTGGATCTGGTGGCAAAGCCTCATAGCATTGCACTGATACCTTTTTCCCCAGAATCTCGCCAAGTGCATCAGTCCCCTAGTTGCTTTTCACTGACAGAAACCTCAACAAGAGTAAGAGTCAGTGACTTCACCTGAAGGCTTGGAGATCATCGGGTCCCTGCAGTGTAGATGGAGGCCATCACCTCTCCGGGTCTGCACTGACCCTGAGAACATCCCACCTATCCCTGTAACCCCACATATTTAGCCCATTAATCCCTCTGACCTGAATATCTTTGGAGATTAAGAGGCAATTTAACATGGCCAATTCCCCCTAACCTGCACACCTTTATACACAGGGCAATTTAGCATAGCCAATCCTCCTAACCTGCACATCTGTAGTGCTGTGACACCTAAGCCATATACCTAGCAATATTCAATGGCCAGTGTAATTCTCTGATATATTCCACAAGTCGCTGTTAAAGAATGCAACTAGTTAAACACAAAATCTAGCATATGTAAACCAACATCCTCTGTTTTTATTTCCCTCAATAAAGAATGCCAGACCAACGTCTTGTTTCAGTCGGAGCAGAAGAAACTCAACGAGGCAACGTTCAAACTTGACAAATTGTCACAGGAGCTCGAATCGATGTGGTCCACGCAGAGCAGCCGTGAGGCTGCTGACAATGTGCTACCAGAAGCCAAGGTATGGAGGACAGGAAGACAGGGGAGGGGGGGGGGGGTGGGAGTTGGAGGGTGGGGGCAGGGGATGGACACTAGTGTGGGAGGAAACATGAAAAATAGAACCAGGAAGAGGGCATGTTCCAGCCTGTTCCGCCATCTATTTTGATCATGGCTGATCATCAAATTCAATATCTTTATTCCCCCCTTGCCCTCCCATACCCCTTCACCCCTTTAGTCTCAAGAGCAAAATCTAATTTCTTCTTTTGGCCTCAGCTGCTTTCTCTGGGAGTGAATTCCACACATTCACCATCCTCTGGGTGAAGAAGTTTCTCCTGACCTCAATCCTAAAAGATTTATCCCTTATCCTCAAACTATGACACCCTAATTCTGGACTCCCACACCATTGGGAATATTCCTTCTGAATCTACTCTGTCTAACCCTGTTAGAATTTTATAAGTTTCTAATGAGATCCCCTCTCATCTTCTAAACTCCAGTGAATATAATCCTAACCGACTTAGTCTCCTGTCATATGACAGACCTGCCACCCCAGGAATCAGCCTGGGAAACCTTCGCTGTTCTCCCTCTATAGCAAAGATATCCTTCCTCAGATAAGCAGACCAAAACTGCATTCCAGGTGTGGCCTCACCAACACCCTATACAATTGTAGCAAAACGTCCCTATTCCGTTACTCAAATCCTCTCACTACGAAGGCTAACATACCATTTGCCGCCTTTCCTGCCTGTTGTACCTGTGCACTTACTCTCATAAGAAATAGGAGCAGAAGTAGGCCATCTAGCCCCTGAAGCCTGCTCCGCCATTCAAGACTCAACCCACAGATATCTGATGGTGCTGGTTAGGATGCAGCGACCATGCTAAATTCTCCCTTGGTGTACCCGAACAGGCGCTGGAGTGTGGCAACTAGGGGAATTTTCGCAGTAACTTCATTGAAGGGTTAATGTGCATCTTGGCATGGTGAGTCAGCGCTGCTGTCTCGCAATGCCAGGGACCCAGGTTCGATTCCCAGCTTGGGTCACTGTCTGCGCAGAGTCTGCACGTTCTCTCCCCTTGCTTGCATGGATCTTCTCCGGGTTCCTCCCACAGTCTGAAAGACGTGCTGGTTAGGTGCTAAATTCTCCCTCAGTTTATCCTGAACAGATGCCCGAGTGTGAAGACTTGGGCATTCTCACAGCAACTTCATTGTGGTGTTAATGTGAGCCTATTTGTGACTAATAAATATAATGAAAAAATAATGTCAGCCTACTTACAATATTAATGAATAAACTTAAATTGACTCAAAGGATGAGGGGAGAGCTGTTGTCAGAAACTAAACTCCGTGCTGTCTGTTGCCGGGCTACAGAGATTTGTATAACAGAAGGAAAGTATTTGCAGATCCCGGAAGTACAATCTGAAAAGACTGCCAAATGCTTTGCAGGATGGGCAGCATTTATGAGGGGAAGAACTGATGTTTCAGCTCAATGATTGAAGTTCCCTTTTAAGTTCCAGGCCTATGGTAAAGATTGCCCTGTGAGCACTCCGACAGCATCCAACACATACAGCTTGAGCGAGTCAGAGAGTGAATTCAGCGAGCCATTACCAATTGTTAGTGTGAATCGAAGCCAGTCCCCACAGCTTTCACAAGCCTACACGTCACTGCCGCCATCCTATAGATCTCCCTCTCCCTACGGATTTGATCCACTTGTCCGTCCAAAGCTCAGTTCCCAGCAAGAACTCCGTCCGCAGCTTGATCAAGCCCCCTCCCCTCGCCCCATGTTCCCCAGTTCCCCAGTGCTTTATTCCCAGCAACAACCACGTCCACAGCTCGATCGAGTCCCCTCCCCTCGCCCCATGTTTTATTCCCAGCAAGAACCCCGTCTACAACTCGATCGAGCTCCCTCCCCTCGCCCCGTGTTTTATTCCCAGCAAGAACCCCGTCCGCAGTTTGATCGAGCCCCCTCCCCTCGTCCCATGTTTTATTCCCAGCAAGAACCCCGTCCGCAGTTTGATCGAGCCCCCTCCCCTCACCCCATGCTCCTCGATTCCCCAATGCTTTATCCCCAGCAAGAACCTCGCCCTCAGCCTGATCGAGCCCCTTCTCCCCGACCAGGGTTTAGCCCCATGACCCCACTGGAGAAACCTGACTCCTCCGTTTGTCCCCGTGTGTACTCTGTCCACGAGCCCCAGCCTTCGCCCAGTGACACTTTGGAGCATATGTGCTCTCAACAGCCTGGAGCATTCAGTCCGAGCCTGTCACCATACCCCGGACCCTACTACACAATAGACCCGTTTTCACGGGTCAGCCCGAGTGAGAGTGTTCAGCCACTGTTCACTGCTCCCTCACTGCCTTCTGACACCGAGGATGGCCCGCTGGGAGGAAGAGGAAAGACCGGTTTCACACTCGACCCTGGAGCATTGACCACTAATGCAGGTGAAGAATTTTGATGTGTTATCTTGCCTATAACGAGGAGCCTGAAGGATATAAAATATCAGCTTCCCCTCTCTCTGCTCATTTCCTACCTCAGCACTGGCTGCAATTTATGACTATCTGGGAAAGTCCCATCCATGTTAGAGTTGAATTAGTTAATTTTAACTTGAATGAAGTCACTAATTAGTGAGATAAAGGGATTCTGTGTAACTGTGGAGGGTTAGTGTATTACATAGGTGTTACTGTGTAATTGCACAGAGTTACATTATTCAGAGTAAGGGTTACAATGTTACTGAGTTACTGGGGTTACTGTATGAATGTGCACAGACACATTATTCAGAGTAAGGGTTACTGAGTTACTAGGGTTACTGTATCACTGCCCAGAGTCACATTGAGTAAGAGTTACTGTGTGACATAGGGGTTACTGTGTAACTATACAGAGTAACATTATTCAGACTAAGGGTTACTGTATTACTGTGTGACTGACATGGGATTACTGTGTAACTGTACAGAGTCACATTATTCAGAGTAAGGGTTACTGTGTTACTGGGGTTACTGTGTGATGTAGAGGTTACTGTGTAACTGTACAGAATCACATTATTCAGAGTAAGGGTTACTGTGTAGATGTACAGAGTCACAGCATTCAGAGTAAGGGTTACTGGGCTTACTGTGACGTAGGAATTACTGTGTAAATATACAGAGTTAGATCATTCAGAGTAAGGATTTCTGAGTTACTGGGGTTACTGTGTAACTGTACAAAGTCAGATTATTCAAACTAAAGGTTACTGGGGTTACTGTGTAACTACAAAAAAAGATTATTCAGAGTAAAGGTTACTGAGTTAGTGGGATTACTGTATAACTGTACAGAGTCACATTATTCAGATGACTGCATGGTTGTGTAGGATTAGTGTGTGACTGTACAGAGTCACTATTTAAACTGAGCTAAAATTGCTCATTGTAAGAGTTCAGAGCCACTGGTCATTCAGCAAGTATTCATTAGCATTTGCCTAGTTATTGTTTAACCACAGCCCCAGACACACTGCACCGGATATATTTCCGCTTGTAATTGCCCAAGTTATATGTTCAGGGTGAGGGTTATGATCTGCATAATCGTAGCGTGTCACTGCTTGTTCCAAGTGAGAATTGCTTTCGGTTTAACTCCACTGTGATCCATCCCATTGATACCAATTCTGGGCAGTCGATGGCATTAAAATCTGGCTAAACGATTTGTGGAGTTTGATAAACTTATTCATTTCTCACAGGCGACTCACTGAAGAGAAAGAAAATGCCAAGTGTTTGGGCCGAGGCAGACCTGGATGTTGCTTACGAGAAGAAACCTTCACAGACCCCCAGCTACGAAAATAGTAAGTCCTGAGGCTGGGAAGCAGTTTGTTAATCACCCTCAATGTGAAATGATGTGGAGATGCTGATACAATAAGTAATCTCACACCAGGTTAAAATCCAACAGGTTTATTTGGTAGCAAAAGCTTTCAGGTTGTCATTCATTCATCAGATTAATGAAGGAGCAACGGTCCGAAAGCTCACACTACCAAATAAACCTGTTAGACTTTAACCTGCTGTTTTGAGACTTCTTACTGTGGTATATGAAAACGTAACCTCGGTGATGCAGCACAGAAGGTGGTCATTGATGCTGGCTCGTTGGAAAAATTAGCTTTATTCCTCTCACGCCCTGCTAGTTTTTCATAGAACCCTGTAACTTTCTCTTTTTTGAATAATGTGCCACCTGAGTGGCATGGTGGCACAGTGGTTAGCATGGCAGCCTCACAGTGCCAGGGATCCAGTTCAATTCCCGGCCTCTGGTCACTGTCTGTGTGGAGTCTGCACGTTCTCCCCATATCTGTGCAAGTTTCCTCCCACATTCCAAAAGATGTGCAAGTTTGGTAGATTGGCAAGGCTAAATTGCCTGTTAGTGTCCAAAGTTGCGCAAGTAAGATGGATTGGCCATGCTAAATTGCCCCTTAGTGTCCAAAGACGTGCTGGTTTGGTGGATTGACCATGCTAAATTCTCCTTGTATGCATCCAAATAGATGCCAGAATGCAGCGACTAGAGGTTTCCACAGTAACTTCATTGCGGTATTAGCGTAAGCTGACTTGTGACATTAATAAAGTTTTTTAAAAGAACTATTTGTACAATTCCCTTTTGAAAGTTACTATTGAATCTGCATTCTTTGCCCTCTGGGGCAGCATATCATCAAATCCCTACGGTGCAGAAGAGGCCATTCAGTCCATCATCTATACTGTGCTTACCTCAGTCCAATGCCAGCATCTCCACATCAAGTATTTTAGCCAATCCTAGGACCTCCCCAGCCTATTCCTGCAATCCTGCATAGATCACATCTAGACGTGTAATATTTTTTAAAATCTTATTACCTACCTGACTGCCACTTGCTTTAATTCTATGTGCTCTGCATACTGACCCCACCTGCTAGTGCAAACATACAGACGTGCGAATTAGAGGCAGGAGTAGGCCAATCTGCTCCTTTAAGCCTGCTCCACCATTCATTAAGATTGTGCACTGATCTGGATATAACCTCATTTCAGCCTGAATGAATGGCAGACCATGCTTGAGGGGTCAAATGGCCTACTCCTCTGAATTTGTGTGTTAGCACATATGAGTTATGAACCCAAGGCAGGTCAAATCTGCCAGTTTAGTGATGGCACATTCTAAAGGGATTGAATGGCCCCCTACTTTCACCATGTCCATTGTCTTTAACTGCATCTTGCCTCCCCAGAGCACAGAAAAGACAAAAGGGCACAATTTTGGTATCCTGTCCTCCATGAGAATCATAGTGGGTTGAAGGCAGAGGGAATGGAGGGGCAAGAACCATGCCAAAGTCCTTGACTGTGGGGGGTGGGATTTTCCAAGGGGGAGGAGGATGGGTGAGCAAAGTCAGTCAGCAGATGAGGTTCTCAGGTAGGCTCCTTCTACGAGATGCTCGTAGCTGGGGTTCCCACAAGTGAGGGTCTCCAATCACCCACTCCATCCCCCCCTCCTCTCCACCCCCACCCGCCATCCCCAGGACCAAATCTAATTGTATATGCATTTGTGTTCCACTGCAGAGCGTGAACAGAACTGGAACCCGGTCAGGCAGGGAGGCAGCTGGAGACAAACTGACCTCGATGCCGTGCCAAGCAAGGTAAGCCACGCTCAGGATCGAAAGCACCCGCTGGCTGCAGAAAGGCGCTGGATTTTGTGGAGTTGAGTGATCTCTGAATTGCGCATGGGAGCTAGCCATGTTATGTCTGACTGGGGTGTGATAGGTACGTAAGATGCAATTATTATCTCAACAACTCCACCTTTCCACCAAAGCGATGACTCTTCCTGAGTTCAATCCTGGTAACGCCTTCTCACTAACATTTGTGGGATTGGCAGCGCTGCGATCTGGATATTGTCAGCTGTGATTTAAGGAACTGCTGTTTTCAGAGCTTTACTGTGTGAACCCAGAGACTTATGGAGCGATGCTAAACTGCACCATCCAATTCAGAGGAATAATAAGAGCTTACATCAGTGCTGGAGGCCATTCTGGCATCCTGCCTGTGCTGGCTCTTTTGAAGACTTACCCAACTTGTTGACTTATCCTCCTCTCCCCACAGTTTATAAACATAGAAGATTTGGCCCTTCGGGTCTGCACCACTATTCAATATGATGATAGCTGACCATGCACTCTCAATAGCCCACCCCCAAATATCTCTCCAAAATCCTTGATGGAATCCTATTTGGCCCATCGAGTCTGCACCAACACAAGCTTCCCAGACCCTATCCCTCTAATCTCAAGCATTTATCCTAGCCAGTCTCCCTGACACTAAGGGACAATTTAGCATTGCCAATCCATCTAACCTGCATGTCTTTGGGCACTAAGGAGAATTTACCATGGTCAATCCACCTAACCCGTGTCTTTGGATGCTAAGGGGCAATTTACCATGCCAATCCACGTAACCTGCATACCTTTGGATGCTAAGAGGCAATTTAGCATGGCCAATCCATCTAACCTGCACATCATCTTTCACAGTGTGGGAGGAAACTGGAGTTTCCAGAGCAGGGAGAACATGCAGACTCCACACAGATACAGTGACCCAAGCTGGGAATCGAACCCGGCTCCCTGGCGCTGTGAGGTGGCACTGCTAACCCACTGTGGCTGTCCTCAGTACGCCCAAACATTGAACTAATGCTTTCTAAGTTTTGTAGTGTAGGACATTTAGCAGCGAACGTGTGCACAGCAAGATCCCATGGACACTCAAATTGGGAACACACAACGCGTGTTGAAGTAAGGGACGAGCTCAGAGGAGGATGCTATTGCTGAGGCAGGAGAGGCTGAGAGAGGTGAGGTGGAAGGGAATTAATTGTGTTTGCTATTTTTCTCTCCCCAGACCGCAGGGGGACGAAGCAAGGCATACAACACAATTCAAATCTACGGGACCCTCCCCAAGGGCGCTGTCCCACCAAGCTGGAGGTCTGAGGTCGCGCACCAGCAGAAGAGACCACTGCTCCTCAGCTCCGCACATTCCTCTTTACCTATTCTGCCCTCTCCAATACTGGCCCGCACCAGCATCCCTCCTAGCAGCCCACGGGCCTCCCCCATCAAAGAACGCCGGAACGTACTGCCGCCTCTCTCTGTGCTGATCAGACCCACCATCGTGAGCGGCCGAGGAAGGTTCCCTCCAGCACAACCCGCCATGCCCAGCATGAAGAGATACCCACAATACCCACACACGCAGGAAGGTAGAGGCTCTCTGTGTGGATGTGTGTGTGTGTGCGTGCATGCACGTGTACATCCCTGTCTCTGTATGTGGCACTCTCTCATGTGTGTTTGAGACATTTCCCTCTTGTTTGTGTGTGAGAGACACTTCCCCTAGCTTGTGTGTGTTTGCCCTTCATGTATCTCTGTGTATGCCCCCATGTCTGTGTCTATGCATCTGCATCCCGTGTGTATGTGTACAGCAGCCCCCCCCACCCCTGTTTGTGTGTGTGTGCGCACATGTTTGTGCACTCCCCGCTGACTGTGCATGTGTGCACCCCCCCATGTGAACGTTGCAACCCCTTTCCACTGTCTGCGTGTATGTGCACGCCCCAATGTCTGTGCAAGTGTGCCCACCCACATGAGTGTTGCGCACCTTCCCACTGTCTGTGTGTGTGTGTGTGTGTGTGTGTGTGTGCTGTCCTCTCTGGCAGATTGGCAGCCAATCTGTGCTCAGTAAGATCCCGCAAGCAGTAATGTGAGAACAAGCAGATAATTTTAATGTTGTAGGTTAAGGGATAGATGTTCGGCAGGACACTGGGAAGAACTTCCTGACCTCCCTCCTTATGCCCACCCCCAACTCCCACTATTCTTTGAAATAATGCTGCCTCTGACAGTGCAGCGCTCTCTTGGTGCTGCACTGAGCCTAGATTTTGAGATGAGGTCACTGAAGTTGGACTTGATCTCAGTAGCCTCTGATCCCGAGGGCTACCCATCTGTGACCTATGAGTAATTTTCTGCTTTTGAAGTTTCGCGAGTGTGGGAAACGAGCAGCCTTTTGTACACAGGGTGATCACAGTAAATCACTGGTTAATCCAGACTTGGTCATGTGAGTCAGAGGTGGAATGTTGGCCAGGATTGTAGGTGAACACCCTACAATCAAGGGTAGGCGTTGGCCTAGTGTTATTACCACTAAACTATTAACCCAGAAACACAGCTAAATGTTCTGGGGACCTGGGTTCGGATCCTGCCACGGCGGATGGTGGAGTTTGAATTCAATAAAAAAAATATGGAATTAAGAATCTACTGATGACTCGTTGTCAGTTATTGGAAAAACCCATCTGGTTCCCTTCAGGGAGAGAAATCTGCTGTCCTTACCTGGTCTGGCCTACATGTGACTCCAGAGCCATGGCAATGTGGTTGACTCTCAGCTGCCCTCTGCATTAGGGTTACTGGCTGTGTGAAACACTCAGTTCAAGGGTAACTAGAGACAAGCTATCTGAGTGATAAGGTCCTGCCAATGTCTCCCATCCCCGAACCACAACAGCTCTGGCAATGCTGCGTTCCCTCAGTACCACACTGCTAGGAGTCAGCATGAATTATATGCTGTGAGGTTTACAGAGGGGAAGACGGGGAATTCTTGACAAATAAGAGTGAGTGTTTTAAAACGGAGGTGTCGTGTGAACAATGAGGTGGAGTGCGTGGTCCTGGGGAGGGGTGTGGTCCCAGGGGAGGGGTCACCGATTAACCTGGGGGTGGTCCGGGGGTGGGTGGGGGGGGGGGGGTCACCGGTTAACCCACAGAGAGGCGAGGGTGGTCATGGGGTAGGTGATCATGAAGGGGGGGGGGGGGGGGTGGTCACCGGTGTACCTGGGATGGGGTTGGTTTGTCATTGGGGAGGGGTGGTCTTGGGATGTGGTCACAGTGGGGTCACTGGTTAAACCAGGGGGAGAGGAAGAGGGTGTTCACTGGGTGGGGTAGTCACGGGAGGGGGTCACTGGTTAATCCAGAGGGGGAAGGGTGGTCTTTTGAGGAGTGGTCACAGAGGGGTCACTGGTTAACCGAAGGGGAGGGGGTGGTCATGGGGTGGTTAGGGGGCTGTGACCAGGAGAGAAACGGGTGATTGGGGTTAATTTGACAATTTGTGATTAAAGTGTTTGCACTGTTTTCTCTCTCTCCTGTTTTACTGACAGTGGGCAGGAAGGGGCCAGATTTTCCAGCCCTTCCCCTGGACAGCAGGCAGCCGCCCCTCCCCCTGGGCGAGGTGGAGTCAGAAATCGTCAGCATCCTCCAGCCGGGTGGGGAGACAGACCCTGAGAGCGTACCCCGTCCCCTCAGCCCCACCCGGCTCCAGCCAGTCTCCCTGCCCGACACTGAATCCATCCGGGATATGGAGGAGCTGCTGGAGATCCGGGCAGCCATCCCTCGGGCCCTGAAGAAGCGATCGTCCATCGACGTACCGTCGGCGCAGGGGGCCCCCACGCACAAACGGGCCAGCAAGTACCAGCAGCTGACCAAACTCTTCAGCCGCAGTAACCAGAAGAAGCAGCAGGAGCAGAACGAGGGCGTCACCTCGCCTGCCCCCACCCCCTCGCTTCAGACCTCACCCACTGCGGACTCTGACACCCCTGTCACCCCCCCCACCCTGATCCTGGAGTCTCCGAACACGTCACCCACAACAACGGTAAGTTCAGCTGCTGTTGTGCCCTCTGGCAGGTTCCAAGCGCCCTGACATTCCATTGCCCACCCCTCTTCCTCCCATTCCCCCCCCCCCCACCCCTCTTCCTCCCATTTCCCCCCCCAACCCTCTTTTTGTATGAAGTGGGTTTACACGAACCCAACCCACCAGATCACCACACTCTAGAATGGTTTGATGGGCTAAATGGATTCTGCCAGTCTCAAGTTGGAACTGCGCAACGTTTGCAGTACAGGTACAACTACATTCTGTATCTAACCCCATGTTGTACCTGTCCTGGGAGTGTTTGATGGGGGACAGTGTAGAGGGAGCTTTACTCTGTATCTAACCCTGTGCTGTACCTGTTATGGGAATGTTTGATGGGGACTGGATCGAGTCTGGTCTTTTACACACTCATCATTTGAACCATGTCTCTCTTTGGAACTGTTGTTGGATGGATGTGGGATGGTCAGGAGTGTTATTTAGAACGCTTGTTTATTTGGCATTTAACCCCGTGTGTACCAGCTACATGTTGATGCCTCCCTGGGGAAGAGGAACCATGCTGATGTGCTTTCCCTATCTGGATCTTTCCAGGTGAAGCGTTCGATCCTAAAACGTGCTGACTGGCCTGGATCAAGCAAGAAAATGAGGGCACGGCTGGACCCGCTGGTGGTTTTACTGGATGCTGCATTGCTGGGGCAGCTGGATGTTGTAAAGCAAGTGGTGTACGAGGTAGGTCACAGCCATTGTTCAGCCATCTTGAGGTTTGTCCTCATTCTCTTCACTCTCTCCCTCAGCCCTCGGGAGAATTTCTCAGAGCAGGAAAGCAGTGTGATTAGCTCTATAAAATGTTCTGGGACTCTGAGTCTGATGGGCCAACACTGACCTCTCCTGGCTCTCTGGATAACTAGAGATGCTGGTGTTGGACTGGGGTGGGCACAGTAAAAAGTCTTAGAACACCAGGTTAAAGTCCAAAAGTTAGCACAAGACACAAGCTTTCAGAGCGTTGCCCCTTCATCAGGTAAGTGGAGTTCTGTTCACAAACAGGGCATATAAAGACACAAACTCAATTTACAAAATAATAGTTGGAATGCGAGTCTTTGCAGGTAATGAAGTCTTAAAAGTACAGACAATGTGAGTGGAGAGAGGATTAAGCACAGGTTAAATCATAGCAACCATACAGTGCAGAAAGAGGCCATTTGGCCCATCGAGTCTGCACTGACCACAATTCCACCAGGTGCTAACCCCCTATCCCTACATATTACCCATTAATCCCTCTAACATATGCAGAACATTGAGTCAATTTTAGCATAGCCAATCAATCTAACCAGCATGTCTTTGGAGTGTGGGAGGGAACTGGAGCACCTGGAGGAAACCCACACAGACATGAGGAGAATGTGCAAACTCTGCACAGACAGTGACCCAAGCTGGGATTCAAACCCAGGTCCCTGGAACTGTGAAGCAACAGTGCTATTGAAGAGACAAGAACACAGAATGCTGAGCAGAAACCGATAGCCAAGTTCCGCACATACAAGGACGGCCTCAACTGGGAACTTGGGTTCATGTCACAGTATTTGTAACCCCCTCGACTTGCCTGGGCTTGCAAAATCTCATTAACTGTTCTGGCTGGAGACAATAGGATGGAGAAAGCTAGCACAAGGGGACATAGCTTTAAATTAAGGGGTGGTAGTTATAGGACGGATGTCAGAGATAGGTTCTTTACCCAGAGGATGGTAAGGGTATGGAATGCCCTGCCTGCTGCAGTTGTAGATGCGCCAAGTTTGGCGGCGTTTAAGAGGTTAGTGGATAAGTTTATGGATGAAAAGGGAATGGTTTAGGTTAGAGGGTCATTGCTTTTTCTTAATTGGTTGGCGCAACATTAAAGGCCGAAGGGCCTGTTCTGCGCTATAATATTCTACGTTCTATGTTCTAATACACTCTCAAACCTGTGCTTAACCTTCTGTCCTCTCACATTGTCTGTACCTTTAAGACTTCATTACCTATAAAGGGCTCGCATTCCAACCACTGTTTTATAAATTGAGTTTGTGTCTTTATATGCCCTATTTGTGAACAGAACTCCACTTACCTGATGAAGGGGCAGCGCTCCGAAAGCTTCTGGCTTGTGCTACCAAATAAACCTGTTGGATTTTAACCTGGTGTTGTGAGACTTCTTTCTCTGCAGCAATGAAAGAATTGTTCCCCCCGTCCCTGCAGTTCACTGGAATGCCTAGCGGGGTTGCTGTTGAGCTGTAAAGTCAGTTTATAGACACTTCAGAAATTTAACCAGGAACACAGAAGGTCTACAGCACAGTGGGAGGCCATTTGGCCCACTGAATCTATGCTGGTTGGCAAGTAACCACAGCAAGAAGTCTCATAACACCAGGTTAAAGTCCAAAAGGTTTATTTGGTAGCAAAAGCCACTAGCTTTTGGGGTTCTGCCCCCACTCACCTGAGCAGAGCCCCGAAAGCTAGTGGCGTTTGAACATAGAACATTACAGCACAGAACAGGCCCTTCGGCCTTCGGCCTTTGGTTTGCTACCAAATAAACCTGTTGGATTTTAACCTGGTGTTATGAGACTTTTTATTGTGTTTACCCCAGTCCAACGCTGGCATCTCCACGTCATGGCAAGTAGCTATCTAGCCCAATCCCACTTTCCCAGCTTTTGGTCTCTTGCCCTGTGTGTCCGGGGATTTCTGCCTTTCCCATTCTTTCAGGCACTGCACTGACCGTAATCCCAGCCAGGCCCTATTCCCGTAACATTTACCCTGTTAATCCCCCTGACACCAAGGATCAATTTAACATGGCCAATACACCTAACCCACACATCTTTGGACTGTGGGAGGAAACTGGAGCATCCGGAGGAAACCCACGCGGACACGATGGGGTTGCGGGGGAATAGTTTGTGAACTTCACACAGACGGTGACCCCGGCTGGGAATGGAACCCAGGTCCCTGGCGTTGTGAGGCAGCAGTGCTAACCACTGTGCTACCTCAGTCATGAGAGTTCATGTGGATAGTAGGGCATCCAGTACCTCCAGTACTCCATGGATACCCTTGAGGAAGGGTTAAAAAGGCGTTACTGGGTAGAGTGCAGAGAAGATTCATCAGAATCATTCTGGGGGGTGGGAGAGTGAGTGTCTCTGCGTGGGGGGTCGGGGGGGGTTGGGTGGGTAGGTGGCGGCGTGGTAGTGTGTCAGTGTTTCTGATGGTGGGGGTGTGAGAGGTGATCCTCTCCATGGAGAGGGGGCAGGGGATGGGCGCTAGTGTCTCCAGGACGAGGTAGTGAACAAATCAGAGGTGCTTGGGGCTGTTCTCCTTGGAGTAGCAAACACTGAGAGGAGATTTGATGGAGATATTTGAGATCGGGACGGGACCTGGCTGGAGTATTCCTGTTTGCCAGAAAGGCCAAGGGACAGATGCCCATCTGGTTCACTCTTGTCCTTTAGGGAAAGAAATCTGCCGTCCTTACCGGTCTGGCCTACATGTGACTCTGGAGATACAGCAATGTGGTTGAATCTTAATTGACCCTCTGAAATGGCCAAGTGAGAACTGAGTACAAGGGACAATTAGAGATGGGCAACAAGTGCTGGCCCAGCATGCGATGCCGTCACCTCATGGAAAAGCAGAGGGCTTTGATTTTAAGGAATTGGTAAATGGAGGAAAAATGCGCAAGTGGTTCGGGTCTGGAGCATGCTGCCTGGGAGAACAGTGGATTCAATCCAGGCTTTCCCAGGAGAATTGATTAATTACCAAAAAGGAAAATTTTTATGCGGGGCAGGTAAGAGGGACAGGAAAATGTGGGAACAGCTGAGATGCTTCTACAGAGAGCCTGCGCCAATAAGGATGGGCTGAGTGGTCTCCTGCGCTGTTACTGTTGTGTTTGAAGATGTGTAATGATACCTTCCTGCCACAAGAGGGCACCCCACAGGAGCAGGAACTACTGCCCCCAGTTGGACAGTTTGAGGAAGTGTCGGAAAATGGGTGAGGTCTTCTATAGCGAGGGTGGAGATTGGTTGGTGCTCTTGCTTGAAGGGTGGGTTGAAGTCTCAATCCCCCCTCCCTTCCTCCTCCCCATGACAAGCTGTCTCTAACGTCCTCCCTCTATCTCCTTCCAGATGAACGACCCAAGCCAATCGAACGACGAGGGCATCACCGCACTCCACAACGCCGTGTGTGGCAGCCATTACAACATCGTCGAATTCCTTGTAAACTTTGGAGTCAACATCAACGCACCTGACAGCCACGGATGGTAAGTTTACCGAATGGCACCCTCTTCCCTTGCTGCCACCCACCCACCACCACCACCACGATGTGCATGAAACATCAGGGGCAAGACTCAGAACAGATGAGGCTGACACCCGGCTTCGATTCCCGGCCTTGGGTCTGCATGGGTTCATTTACACAGCACAAAAGATGTGCTGGTTAGGGTGCTAAATTCTTCCTCAATGTATCTGAACAGGTGCCAGAGTGTGGCAACTAGAGGAATTTTCACAGTAACTTCATTGCAGTGTTAATATTAGCCTACTTTGGACACGAGAAAATAAACTTCAATAAGAATGCTGTACAATTTGGCGTTGTGAGCTCCACAAGGAGGTATTAGGAGAGGTGACCTAAAGCTGGGGCAAAAAGATAGGCTTTCAAGAGCATCTGAAAGGAGGAGAGAGACAGATGGACAGGTTTAGGGAGGGAATTCCAGAGCTAGGGGCCCCCAGGCAGCTGGAAGCACGCCCGCAGATGGTGGAGCGATGGGAATCGGACTTGCTTAAGTAGTCAGGATTGTACAGTAATGGGGCCTTCAAGTTTGATCCTCACTCAACCTGAGTTATTTATTCTCTATAGGGGCTGTGATTGTACCCCCAGTCCCCCGACATGGTGAGGAGGGCAAGGAGAATCAGTCAGGGTTCTCGCCCCATCCTCATTATCCAGCGGATGTTGGAAGTTGTTAAATTGTTATGCCTCCCACAGTCCAATGCTCACTGATCTGACTGTCTCAGGTTCGAAGCTCAGTTAGACGGCACAGCGGGGAAAGTGAGTGCTTGCACTGATGGAGGTCCGGAACCGTGGAAGTGTTGGTTTTCATTTATGCCTCTATGTTTAGGACCCCTCTTCACTGTGCTGCCTCCTGCAATGATTTGGCCATCTGCACCTTGTTGGTGAAGAAAGGAGCAGCCATCTTTGCGATGACCCTGAGCGATGGAGCCACAGCCGCAGAGAAATGTGACCGTTACCTGGATGGATACGAGGAATGTGCCCGGTTTCTATTCAGTAAGTACAAACCACCAGATCCACAGTATCTGCCTCTCTGCAGCCGTCTCCCCTTTCTGTTTTCTAGATCTTGCTCTCTCTCCTTTGCCCTCTTGTGTGCCCCCCTCTCTCCCTCACTTCGCCCTCCACCTCACCCTCTCTCTTGTACTTTAAGGTGCAGAGCAGCAGGCAGGGATGATGAACAGTGCTGTGGTCTATGCACTCTGGGATTACGAGGCAGAGAATAGTGATGAACTTTCCTTCCGTGAAGGTGACACCATAACCATCCTGCGGCGGGGCGACAAGGAGGAGACCCACTGGTGGTGGGCTTCACTCTTCGGCAGAGAGGGCTACGTTCCCTACAACCTGGTCGGAGTAAGTGCCTATTTCAGTGACCTTGCTTACCCACCCTCTCCCGGTGCTGCTATACCTTTCTGTGTAAAAAAAAAAAAAAAATCTGCCTTGTGCATCTCCTTTAAAACTTGTCTCTTAAACCTGTGCCCCTCCCTAGTAATTGACTCTCCCACCCTGGGAAAATCTTCTAACTATCCACACTCAAACTTCTATCAGGTCTCCATTCAGCCTCCATCGCTCTAGTGAGAACAAGCCAAGTTTCTCCAATCTTTCCTTATAGCTAATCTCCTCCGTACGAAGCAACATCCTGGTAAATCTTTTCTGTACCGTCTCCAAAGCTTCCCCATCCCTCTGGTGGTGTGGCGATCAGAATTGAACACTACATTCCAAGTGCGGCCTCAGTAAGATTCTATAAAACTGCAACATGATTTGCCTTCTTCAACCAGCGTACTGAGTTTAAAAATTAGCAAGTATGCCATATGCCTTCTCCACCTGCATTGCCACTTTCAGTGACCT
The DNA here is from genome assembly GCA_024679065.1 of Sphyrna mokarran. Classification (NCBI taxonomy): domain Eukaryota; kingdom Metazoa; phylum Chordata; class Chondrichthyes; order Carcharhiniformes; family Carcharhinidae; genus Sphyrna; species Sphyrna mokarran. The sequence goes on along the minus strand of JAGIQG010000036.1, from coordinate 6,548,450 downwards.
GTACACCCAGATCCCTTTGCCTTCAATACTCTTAAGGATCCTGCCATTTACTATATATTTCATATCTGTACTAGACCTTCCAAAGTGCATTACCTCACATTTGTCCGGATTAAATTCCATCTGCCATCTCCTCCGTCTGTTTCCAACCAATCTATATCCTGTTGTACCCTCTATCACCAATACGTCCACTTAATTCCAATTGGGAATAACTCCTGTCTTGAAGAATCCTCTCCAATAATTTCCCTGAAGGAGAATTTAGCACAGCCAATGCACCTAACCAGCACATCTTTCAGACTGTGGGAGGGAACCGGAGCACCCAGACAAAACATGCAGACTCCGCATGGAGAGTGACCCAAGGTGGGAATCGAACCCGGTTCCCTAGCACTATGAGGCAGCAGTGCTAACCACTGTGCTGAGTATCAATTCCACTATCGAGGGAGTGCCATATTGTCAAGGGTGCTGTTTTTTGACTAAACCAAGGACTTCCCCCTTGGGATAGATGTTAAAAGCTCAGGGAGGGGCCCTATTTCCTAGGGGAGATCCCCTGGGAGTCCTGGTTAATATTGATCCTTGAACCCACATCCTGTAACAAAATAAAAGCAAATCACTGCGGAAGCTGGAATCTGAAAGAGAAAATGCTTGAAAATCTTTTCAGCGCCTGTGGAGAGAAAATAGAACCAATGTTTCAAGTCTAGATGACCCTTCGCTCTGGTGAAGGGATCTGTTGAAAGGCCAACAAAACATTGGCTCTATTCTCTCTCTCCATGGATGCTAAGATTTTCCAGCATTCTAGTAGTTTGTGCCCCATTACAAGAAGCAAAAAAAAGGGTTGTGGGTACCAAGAATCTGAAAAAAAAACTTCTGGAAAGACTCAGCAAGTCTGGAAGTAGCTGAGAAGAGGGACAGAAATGGTTAACATTTCATTAAATCGTAGAGTCTGTACAGTGTAGAAGGAGGCCATTTGGCTCATCGAGTCTGCACTGACCACAGTCCCATCCAGGTGCTATCCCCATAGCCCTATGTATTTACCCTATTCGTCTCCCTGACACTAATGGGCAATTTAGAATGGCCAATCCACATGTCTCTGGACTGTACAGAGTCACATTATTCCGAGTAAGGGTTACTAGATGAATGTATGGAATCACTAATTATTTAGATAAGGGATTCCCATGTAACTGTGCAATTGTGGAAGGCTACTGAGTAATTGTACAAAGTAACATTATTCAGAGTAAGGGTTACTGTGCTTCTATACAGAGTAATATCTACCTCACCCACACATCATAGACACTAAGAGACAATTTGGCATGGCCAATCCACCTAGGGAGAAAGTGTAATCGAAGCAGAATCTCAGTTTTCTGTTAGTGGGACCTTGCTGTGCACATGTACAATTACTGTTTCCCACATCACAATAGTGACCTGGGATGTGCTCTGAGGTTATGATGTGGAGTTGCTGGTGTTGGATTGGGGTGGGCTCAGTAAGAAGTCTCACAACACCAGGTTAGAGTCCAACAGGTTTGTTTGAAATCGTGAGCTTTTGGAGCACTGCTCCTTCTTCAGGTGAGTGAAGGATTATGCAGAAGCAGCGCTCTGAAAGTTTGAATTACCAACTAAACCTGTTGTTCTGAGATTTACACAGAGCAGTACAGGCCCTTTGGCCCTCAATGTTGTGCCAAGCTAAGTCCAAAGCCAAGATCAAGATCAAGCTATCTCACTCCCTATCGTTCTAGTGTGCTCCATGTGCCTATCCAGTAACTGCCTGAAAGTTCCTCAAGTGTCCAACTCCATTATCACAGCAGGCAGTCTACTCCACAGCCCAACCACAAAAGTAAAGAACCTACCTCAGACATCCCTCCTATATCTCCCACCATGAACCTTATAGTTATGCCCCCTAGTAATAGCTACATCCACATGAGGAAATAGTCTCTGCACATCCACTCTTATCTATACCCCTCATCATCTTATAAATTTCTATTAAGTTGCCTCTCACTCTCCTCCGCCCTAAAGAGAAAAGCCCCAATCTTTCTTCATAAGACTTGCTCTCCAAACAGGTTGCATCCTGGTAAATCTCCTCTGCACTCTCTCCAATGCTTCCACATCCTCCGTACAGTGAGGTCACCAGAATTGCACACACTATTCCAAATGTGGTCTCACCAAGGTCCAGTATAGTTGCAGCATAATCCCATAGCTCTTAAACTCAAACCCCCTGTTAAGAAATGCTAACGCACTATAAGCAGCCTTCATAGCTCTATCCACTTGAGTGACAACCTTCAGAGATCTGTGGATACGAATCTCCGATCTCTCTGTTCCTCCACATTGCTGAGAACCCTGCCGTTGACCCTGTAATCTGCATTCAAGTTTGTCCTACCAAAATGAATCGCCTCGCACCTATCAGGGTTAAACTCCATCTGCCATTTTTTTTGGCTCAGCTCTGCATCCTATTAATGTCTCTTTGCAGCCTGCAAGAGCCTTCCACCTCATCCACTACTCTTGGTGTTATCAGCAAATTTACTAACCCATCTTTCAGCCCCCTTGTTCCAAGTCATTGATAAAAACCACAAATAGTGAGAACCCAGCTATTATTATTAAAGGACTACTTACTGTGTTCTCAGATGGTGAAAGTTGCTATATAAAGTCACCTCCTTTCTGACGCTCGTTTTGTTGACACCATGCTGTTTTTGCTTTTTAACAGTTGTTCCCCAGAGTGAGGCCTGCCATGTAGGATAGGGAGACGCACTTGTACGATGTGGGTGTAGCCCATCCATCAGACAGCAGTGGTGCACCGGGTCTCTTCAACCCCGTAACCTGGACCACCCTAGGGTGACCGGAGAACCTGCTGCTGCGGAGGTCGGGCACTGGGACCTGAGCGGCAAATCCAACCCATTCTCCAACCTGTCCCTCATCCAGCTGTTGCAGCACAGAAGCAGGCCTTTCAGCCCATCTATCCTGTACTGTCCCAGCAGTCGAGTCGCCACCAGGCTGCATTGGCACCTCTGCAAGGCAGAAGCATGGACACTCTCCTCCTGGATAGCCCCTAAATGGCAGAAGAATGAACCTTGATTTGTGGGAGAAGAGTCTGGTTGGGCCTCCGTTGACTATCTCACTCCTAAATTCTCTCCCTCCACCTTTCCACCCCGGAGGAAGCTGTCTACACACATGGCCCTTCGCTACCGCTAATACGAGCAAGCGATCCTGAGGCACAAAGCAATGAACTTTATTGAGGAATTTTTAATTCCTGTTGTAAATAAGCTAATATAATCGAACCAGAATGGTGATTTGCTTTCCTCTGTGTGTGTGTGGAGGGTGTCGGAGGCGGTTAGGAAGAACCCTCTTCACACTCACATTGTATCTTTTTCCATTCCGTTAACTGAATGTACAAAGTGTAATCAGACTGACTGGTTGTCTGAGTGCTTTTAGACTTTTTACTGATTTGTAAGATTAATAAACTGATATCCATGCAAACTCGGTTTATTTCCTGCTTCCGGTCCAGCCCAGTTGAGAGTTTAAAGTTTATTTGTTAGTGTCACAAGTTAGGCTCACATTAACACCGCAATGAAGTGACTGTGAAAATCCCCTAGTCACCACACTCTGGCGACAGTTCAGGTACACTGAGGGAGAATTTAGCATGGTCAACACACCTAATTAGAATGTCTTTGGAGTGTGGGAGGAAATTGGAGCACCTGGAGGAAACCCATGCAGACATGGAGAGGACATGCAGACTCCGCACAGACAGTGACCCAAGCCAGGAATTGAACGCGGGTCCCTGGCACTGTGTCGCCTTAAAATAGTCAGATAATTAGTTATACAAAAGAACAACATTGAGTTCTCTGGAATGCTCAGAAGAAGGGGATTAGATCAATCAAATCTTGCAAGAAGAATTCAGTACTTACATAGATCATCAAATCCAACAATGCAGAAGGAGGCCATTCGGCCCACTGAGTCTACATTCCCACCCAGGCCATATGCCGATAACTCAATGCATTGATTCTAGTTAGTTCCCCCAATGGGCAATTTAGCACAATTATCTGAAACAAAAACAAAAAGGCTTACATTAACATTTCAATGAAGTTACTGTGAAAATCCATAACCCCACGCATTTACCCTAATTAGTCCTCTCCTGACATGAAGGGGCAATTTAGCAGAGCCAGCCCACCGAACTGGCACATCTTTGGACTGTGGGAGGAAACCAAAGCATCCAGAGCATGCAGGCACTGGGCAAGGGGTGGGGAGATGTGCAAACTCCACACAGACAGTGACCTGAGGCCAGAATTGAACCCGGGCCCCTGTGAGGCAACAGTGCAAACCTACTGTGAGAGAGATTCTGAAACTGGATGCACACCAATGACGCAACCTCCAGTATGTTAGCCCTTCGTTTTAATTCCAGGGATATGACTGTGGCTCCAAACCAATGGGCTTGACTGAATAGGCCCTCTAAATAGCTTTTGACCCCATGTGTCTGCTCTGCCATTCAGTACAATCATAGCTGATTTCACCTCGGTCTCAACCCCACCTTCGTGCCCATTCATGGTAAACCCTTCAGCCCATTGATTAAAGAAGGTAATAGTCTCAGCTTCTCTGAAAGTCTTAGTTTGTGAAAGGGAAATCAGCTTGAACCAACTTATTGGAGTTCGTTGAAGGAGTCATACATATGCTGTGGTGAAAGGGGAACCTGTGGATGTACTTAGATTTCCAGAAGGCATTTGATAGGGTGTCTCAATAGATATTGCCGAGACTATAAACTCATGGTGTAGAGGGTAACATATTGACATGGATATGAGATTGGATAGCTAAAGGAAACAGAGAGTAGACATAAATGAGTCTTTTTCCGATTGGCAAGATGTAACAAGTAATGAGGCCTCAACTTTTTACAATCTATTTAAATGACGTGAATGAAATTTACTCATTTATTAGTATCACAAGTTGGCTTACATTAACAATGCAATGAAGTAAGTTACCGTGAAAATCCTCTTGTCGCCACACTTGGGCACCTGTTCGGGTACACAGAGAGAATTTAGCACAGCCAATGCACCCTAAGCAGCATGTCTTTCAGACAGTGGGAGGAAACCGGAGCACCTGGAGGAAACCCAAGCAGACACGGAGTGAATGTGCAGTTTCCACACAGACAGTGACGAAAGCTGGGAATTGAACCTTGGTACCTGGCACTGTGACGTAGCAGTGCTAATCACTGTGCCACCATGCCGCCCAAAACTTAAGACGCTTGATTGATACTTTTAAGATCCTGAAGAGGGTGGATAAGGACAGAATGTTTCAAACAAAGAACAAAGAACAAAGAGCAACACAGCACGGGAAACAGGCCCTTTGGCCCAATGAGCCCACGTCGCCGTCCTAACGTTTTAATGACATATCCTTGACTTTAGGCTATGCCGATTGTTGAAGATTCCCATATAGGGACCAATATAGGGACAATTTGTTACCCAATCAGTCTAAGAGCACATTTTTGGGATGCTCTGCTCCCACTACCTTACTCGGCAGTGCATTCCACATCCCCACCACCTTTTGTGTGAAAAACTGGCCTCTAATATTCGTCTTATACATAGCCCCCCCTCGCCCTGAGCCCGTGACCCCTCGTTCTATCCATTTCTAATGGTGGAAAAAGCTTACCACCATTTACTCTATCTATACCCCTCATAATCTTATATACCTCTAAAAGATCCCCTCTCAGCCGACGTCTTTCAAGGGAAAACAACCCCAGTGTTTTCAATCTTTCCTCGTAAGACAGCCCTTCCATACCAGGCAGCATCCTGGTAAATCTCCTCTGCACTCTCTCCAGGGCCTCTACATCCTTCCTGTAGTACGGCGACCAGAACTGGATGCAGTACTCCAGATGAGGCCTAACCAACGTTCTATACACCTGCAACATCAGACTCCTACTCTTGTATTCTATACCCCTTCCTATGAAGGCTAACATACCATACGCTTTTTTTAACCACATTCTCCACCTGTACTGACACCTTCAGAGACTTGTGAACTTGCACCCGCAGGTCTCTCTGCATCTCTATACTCCGGATAGTTTTACCTTTTATCCTATAACTCCCCTCTACATTATTCCGGCCAAAATGCATCACCTCGCATTTATCCGGATTAAATTCCATTTGCCATCTGTCTGCCCAATCTACCAGCCTATCTATGTCATGTTGTATTGCCAGGCACTGCTCCTCAGTACAAGCTCCTCTTGTGGAAGAATCTAGAACTGGGGGGGAAGGGGGAGTGGAATTTAGAAATAAAGGATTGCCCATTTAGAATGGAGATAAGGAAAAATGCTTTTCTCTCAGAGGGTCGAAAGTTTCTAGAACTCTCTTTTAATGCCTTTTGAGGAAAAGAATCAGAATATTTTTAAGGCAGAGCTGGATAGATTTTTGTTAAATGGGGTTCTCCAGCATAGCGAAGAGGAGGTGACAGACAGAGCAGCCATGAATGGCCTCCTGCTCTTGATTGGAATGTTTGAATGTTCTGCATGCTCCATTTTACAGAGCTAGTCGGACAGGAGTAGAATCGGGCTTGGAGTGTTCTAAGATAGCGAGGGGAGTCTTGTGGCTTTATAACACCAGGGAAACCCAGCCGGTGGCTGAGGGGGCCAGGGTGTGGTGGGTGTGGAGGGGGTGCGCAAAGGGGTGCTCGGTAAGACATAGTCTCCTGCGAGTCATATTTCAACAAAACCATCGGGGCCGCCAATGGTAGCTGAGGAGGACTGGCTGATCCTGTTGCAGAAGGAGCCAATTTGGCCCATCGAGTCTGCACCAACCACAATCTCACCCAAGGTCTATCCCCATTACCCCATGCATTTGGCCTGCTAATCCCTCTTTCACTAAGATGCAATTTAGCATGGTCAATCCACCTAGCCTACATATCTTTGGACATGAAGGGGCAATTTAGCGTGGCCAATCCACCTAACCTGCACATCATGGGACATGAAGGGGCAATTTAGCATGGCCAATCTACCTAACCTGCACATCTTTGGACCACACGGAGACAAGGAAAATCAGTGAGTGACACTCCCCTCTCCTCAGCAAAGAGAAGGATTTTCCAAGTGTTACAACAGCTGCTGCGTAATGGGGAAAGACCCAAGTGAGGTTTTGGGGGATGGTCTTCTGGCTGATGATGGTGTGAAATACAAGAAGACTCGGTGGATTTGTGGTGGGGCGGGGGTTGGGGTGGAGGGCTGTTGAAGGAGCCATCGTGACTGATGTGTTTTCCAGAGTTTGTTGTACGGCTGTCGCTATGAAAATCTTTATAGATTTGGAGAGTAATCTACAAACACCAGATTCTGACCAAGAAAAATACAGGGATTTGGGATGGGTGGGTGCGTGGGTGGATGGGTGATTTATGTTGGATTTGAGGCTGGCACTTGCGGGTAGATTGATGTTCTGACTTTCCTGTTTCAGGTAGTTGCAGCGGTGGGAGGGCAGGGGGTGTGTTTTTAATTTGGGACACCCTCAACTCTCCAGTTTCCCCCCACACCCCCCCTTCTTTCCTGTCCTATATTATCTGTGTTGAATCCATCTCTAGGAATCACATATCCACAAGTTACTGCTGGCTACATCCTCAGTGTTCCCGAGAGAGGGTCCTACACAGTAACATCACCTTCTCAAACACAACGGAGTTTAACTACTTCAGTTCTGGGATTAGAGGGTGGGAGGGGGAAGAGTGGTGGTTCTCCTTCTCAGATGGTGGGTGTACTTCAGTGGGATAGGGACCCCGTAGACCTGCAGACACCAACAGTCTCCCCTAGTGAGCCATAGTTAGGGGAGGCGATGGCTTAGGGGTATTATCACTAGGCTATTAATCCAGAAACTCGGCTAATGTTCTGGAAGACCCAGGTTCAAATCCCGCCACGGCAGACAGTGGAATTTGAGTTCAAGTTTAAAAAAAAAATCAGGAATTAAGAATCTACTGATGACCGATTGGTGAAAAAACTCATCTCGTTCACCAGTGTCCTTGAGGGAAGGAAATCTGCTGTTCTTATCTGGCCCAGCATACATGTTACTTCAGAGGCAGAGCCACAACCACAGCAATGTGGGTGACTCTCAACTGCTCTCAGGCAACTAGGGATGGGCAATAAATGCTGGCCCAGCCAGCAACACCCATGTTCTACAAAAGAATAAAGAAGCCAGTTCGGGATGACACTTGAGGTATTCAGACCAAGTGGGTTCTGGGTTGTCCTCATGCTGATGTGGTAACGATATTGACTCAGAAATTCAGGTCTGGGGAGAGAGGTTTTGAGGTAGAATTGGGAAGGTCAGGTTGAAGAGGAGTTGAGATAGAGTTGGGGTGAGTTTTGAGATACAGTTGGTTCGGGGGGTTGAGATAGAGTTGGGTCGGGGATTTGAGACAGAGTTGAGTCAGGGACTTTGGAATAGAATTGGAATGGGGGGGATGTTAAGATAGAGTTGGATTGGGGGGAATGAGATAGAGTTGGGGGGAATTGAGACAGAGTTGGGTCGGGGAGGAGATTCAGATAGAGTTGGGCTGGGTGGGAGATTGAGATAGAGTTGGAGGGGGGTGGTGTTGAGAGAATTGGGGCAGGGGGGTGATTGTGGAAATTGGGTCAGGTCTGGATTTGAGATGAAGTTCAGTCAATGGGTTCAGGAGGTGAGTTGAGATAGAATTAGACCATCAGAATTTTGAGAAAATGTCCAGCCATGGGGTCGAGTTTCAGATGCATCGTGTTGGGTCTTAGTGGGGGGGAAGAATTTGAGTGAATCAGGTTGGGGAGGTGGGGTAGGTTTGATTGTTGGGGAGGTGGGTTGTCGGTTGTGGGGCTCAGTTCAATAGTATTGGCTAATCTCTGCTACAGACTGGGTATTAAACAACATAACAATCCCTGGGTAAGTATACAGGGAAATCTCTGACACATCTTAATGGCAGAGACATTCACAGAGGGTCCAGGGCAGTGGAAATCAGTCCACTGAGAGTTTAGACTCAGGCAATTTCAGCACATGTGTGCGTGCCTGTGTATGTGTGTGCGTGTGTGTGTGTGTGTATGCCTGTGCGCGCATCAGGATATCCACAGGTCCCCACGCGCAGCACAGACAAGTCTAGACGTTGGTGCTCTGGATCGATTTGGGCCTATTTGTAGTTTATAGGCTCCTAGAGAAAGCAATGGAAATGTTTGCAGCACACATTCCCCAGGATATTAACTGGAAAAATCGATTCCAATTAAGGGGAAAGCCTTTCAAATCATAGAATCACAGAATCCCTACAAGAAGGCCATTCAGCCCATTGAGCCTTAGCCGACCACAATAACACCCAGGCCCTAAACCCCTTAACCCCATGAATTTACCCTGCCAATCCCCGGCACTAAGGACCAATTCAGCATGGCCAGTCCATCTAACCCACACATCTTTGGACTGTGGGAGAAAACCGGAGCATCCAGAGGAAACCCAGGCAGACATAGGGAAAACATGCAAACTCCACACAGCCACTGACCCAAGGCTGGAATTGGAAAGGTAAAATAAAGTTTATTTGAGTCACACGTTAGCTTACATTAACACTGCAATGACGTTACTGTGAAAATCACCTAATTGCCACTCTCAGGTGCCTGTTCGGGTACATGGAGGGAGAATTTAGCATGGCCAACGCACCCTAACTGGCACATCTTTCAGAGTGTGGGAGGAAACCCATGCAGACATGGGGAGAACATGCAAATTCCTCACCGACAGTGACCCATGCCCGGAATCAAAACCGGGTCCCTGGCACTGTGAGATAGCAGTGCTCAACACTGTACCACCACCTGCCCTAAGGTTGTCAGACAATTAGTTATACAAATGAACAACACTGAATGTTCTGTGGAACGTACAGAAGAGGGGGATTAGATCAGTTGAAATTTACAAGGAAAATTCAGGACCTACATAGATCACAGAGTTCCAAAGGGCAAAAGGAGGCCATTCAGCCCATCTAGTCTACACTGACCACAACCTCACCCACATACTATCCTCATAACCCAATGCACTTACCCTAGCTAGTCCCCCTGACACTAAGGGTCAATTTAGCATGGTCAATCCACCTGACCCACACATTTTGGAGTATGGGAAGAAACCAGAGCACGCAGAGGAAACCCATGCAGACACGGGAAGAATGTGCAAACTCCACTCAGACAGTGACTCAAGCTAGGAATTGAACCCGGGTCCCTGACGCTGTGAGGCAGCAGTGCCAATCACTCTGCTACTGTGCTGCCCTGTGGTCCAGGCTACAGATACGTCCATGAGGATCGTGAGACTGAGAGACGTGAGAGTATAGAACATTACAGTGCAGTACAAGCCCTTTGGCCCTCAATGTTGCGCCGACCTGTGAGAAAAATTTAAAGTCCTTCTAACCTACACTATTCCAATATCATCCATATGTTTATCCAATGACTATTTAAATGCCCTGAATGTTGTGATTCCATGCCCTTGGTACTCTGAGTAAAGAACCTACCTCTGACATCTGTCCTATATCCAACACCCCTCAATTTAAAGCTATGTGCCCGCATGCTAGCTATCACCATCCAAGGAAGAAGGCTCTCACTGTCCACCCTACCTAATCCTCTGATCATTTTGTATGCCTCTATTAAGTCACTTCTTAACCTTCTTCTCACTAACGAAAACAGCCTCAAGTCCTTCAGCCTTTCCTCGTAAGGCCTTCCCACCATACCAGGCAACATCCTGGTAAATCTCCTCTGCAGCCTTTCCAATGTTTCCACATCCTTACTATAATGCGGTGACCAGAACTGTAGGTAATACTCTAAGTGCGGCTGCACCAGAGTTTTGTACAGCTGCAACATGATCTCATGGCTCTAAAACTCAATCTCTCTACCAATAAAAGCTAACGCACCACACATCTTCTTAACAACCCTATCAACCTGGGTGCCAACTTTCAGGCATCTATATATACGGACATCTCTGCTCATCCACACTACTAAGTATTTTAACATTAGTCCAGTACTCTGTATTCCTGTTACTCCTTCCAAAGTGAATCATCTCACACTTTTCTGCATTAAACTCCATTTGCCACCTCTCAGCCCAGCTCTGCAGTTTATCTATGTTCCTCTGTAACTTGCAACATTCTTCTGCACTGTCACCCACAAACTTACTAACCCATCCTTCCACGCCCTCATCCAGATCATTTATAAAAATGATGAATAGCAGTGACCCTTGCAGCACACCATTAGCAACTGAACTGAACTGAACATTAGCAACTTCCCTTTATGGAAGAGAAGGGAATGGTTTAGTTTGGAGGGGCATTGCTTTTTATTTTGGTCGGCACAACATCGAAGGCCGAAGGGCCTGTTCTGTGCTGTAATGTTCTATGTTCTATGAACTCTAGGATGAACATTTCCCATCAACCACCACCCTCTGTCTTCTTACAGCTAGCCAATTTCTGATCTAAACTGCTAAATCAATGTCAATCCATGCCTCCGTGCTTTCTGTAACAGCCTACCATGGAGAACCTTATCAATCGTTTTATTCAGAAGGTGGGATAGTTCTTGGAGCAGAGATAGTTCAGGGGAGATTTGATGCAGGCATTCAAAATCACAAATAGTTTTGATGCAGTAACTGAAGAGAATTTGATTTCATTTATTATTGTCACAGGTATTGTGAAAGGTATTGTTTCTTGTGCGCCAGACCCCGAAGATGTGCTGGTTAGGTGGATTGGCCATGCTAAGTTGACCCTTACTGTCAGGGGAACTAGCTAGGATAAATGCATTGGGTTATGAGGATAGGCAGCACAGTGGTTAATACTTTTGCCTCACAGCACCAGGGTCCCAGGTCCCAATTCCAGCCTCAGGTCACTGTCTGTGTGGAGTTTGTACTTTCTCCCCACGTCTGCATGAGTTTCTTCCGACACTCCAAAGACGTGCAGGTTAGGCTGATTTGCTAAATAAATCCTAATGTCGGAGGGATTAGCAAGGTAAATGTGTGGGGTTGCGAAAATGGAGCCTGGGTGGGATTGTGATTGATGCAGACTCGATGGGCCAAATGGCTTTCTTCAGTACAGTCAGGATCCTAAGATACAAACAAAGCATACTGTCCATAGAGAAGGAAAGCAGCATAGAATGCAATATTACAGTCATAGCTAGGGTATAGAGAAAGATCAACTTAGTGCAAGATAGGTCCATTTAAAAATCTGACAGCAGCAGGGTAGAAGCTGTTCTTGAGTCGGTTGGTACGTGATCCTAGATGTTTGTACCTTTTTCCTGACAGAAGAAGATGGAAGAGAATGTCCAGAGTGCATAGGGTCTTTAATTATGCTTGCTGCTTTTCCCGAGGCTTGGGAAATGAAGACAGAGTCAATGGATGGGAGGCTGGTTTGTTTATTGTTTCCAGTGGGAGAAATGTAACCGGATAGGCACGGAATTAAGGTAATTAGTATTTGGATCAGAGGAGGTATAAGGAGAATTTGATGCAGTGAATCATTGTGATCTGGAAGGCATTGCCTTGAAAAGACTTTGGAAACAAATTCAATCGTAACATTCGATAGGACATTGGGTAATCACTTGAAGATAAAATTTACAGAGCTCTGGGAGGTGGGAGGAGGTGGGAGTGATGGAATTAATTGGTCAGCTCTTTCAATGGGCTAGCATGGGGACAATGGGCCGAATGAGCTATGATTTTCCAACTCTCTCTAGCTTAATGCTATTAAGGCAATCGGATCACCCTGGGTCAGATAACAGTTGTGCCCTTTGGGAATTTGTACAGGAAGAGAGTGAGAAATTTCCCTTTGAATCAAACTCATGTCATATCAACCAAAACACTTCCAGCAAATCTTCCACTCAGTCCTGGGGCAAGAACAGAGATTCCTGCTCCCCGCATCCTGACATTTACATTTAATTAGCACTTTCAAACAAATCTAATTATTTTTAAGAACTAGATCTGTCCACATTGGGTTTTGTATTTATAAATAACTGACTGATTTATTACTAGCCTGTTTCTCTTTTTCTACTTTCTCTCACTTCTTTAGTTTCTGTATGTGTGTAACTCTATCTATCCATTTTCCATACTTGCTCTGCATCTCTCTCACTTTCTATCTCTGTTCCTCTGCCCCTCTTTCTCTCTCTCTCTCTATTTCTCTCTTTCCATGTCTCTCTCTCTCTGTCTCTCTCTCTTCTTGTTTGTGTGTCTCTCTCCCCCTCTGTGCGAGGCTCTCTATTTCTCTCTCTCTCTCTGTGTCTCTCTCGCTCCTTCTCTGTGTGGGTCTCTATTTCTTTCTCTGTGTCTGTCTCTCCATTCTTTCTCTCTCTGTCTCTCTGTTTGTGATTCTCCATTTCTCTCTCTCTCTGCCTCTCCATTTCTCTCTCTCCCTATTTCTCTTTCCATGTCCCTCTCTTTCTCTCCCCATGTGTCTCCGTCTCTCTCCATTTTCTCTCTCTGTATGCTCTCTATTTCTCTCTGCGTGTCTCTCTCTCTGTCTCTATTTCTCTCTCTCTGTCTCCATTTCTCTTTCCTTCACTCTATGTCTCTCCTTATTTCTGTGTGTGTGTGTGTCTCTCTCCCCCTTTCTCTGTGTATGGCTCTCTATTTGTCTCTCTCTGTAGCTTTCTATTTCTCTCTCTCTCCTTGTCTCCCTCTCTATTTGTCTGCCTCTGTCTCTCTCTCTGACTTTCTATTTCTCTCTCTCTGTCTGTCTCTCTATTTCACTATTGCTCTGTCCCCCTCTCTTCTCTCTTTCTGTTGTTCTTACTCCATCTTCAAATCTCTTCCTGTCTCAATCCTTGTCTCTTCCTCTCCATCTCTGTTAGCCTTTTATGTCAGTCTTGCTCTCCTTCTGTTAACCCCTTCCAACCAAGAGTCTAACTTCAACCTTCTTCCACAAGTGGTTGAGATTGTTCACTGAGAGAATGAGGGCAACTGTAGCTAATCGGATAGATCAAGTAACTTTCTACTTCCACCGCCTTCCCCTGTGTACCACTCCCCCTCCTCCTACCACCAATCCCCACGGCTGGCTGTACCCATGTTGACTGGCTAAGGTGGGCTAGTGGCTGGTCTGTGCTGGAATTGTGCGTTTGAACAGAGGAAACCTCCCCCCCTTGTCTTGTGACTGCGGAATAACCGCTTTGGTCTGGAGATAAGGGCAACAGGATGGAAAGTGAGTGTTTCGGAGGAAATTGCTGTGTGCCTGTCTGTTTATTTCCAGATAAAAACTGCGTCCTGGTCAAACAGTGAAGGAAAGATAAAATCCTGTGGACTCTGTTCTCCACCACTAACCCCCACGCGCCGTGTGCTTCACACCAGACGCTGCCTAGTAATCCTTGCCAAACCTTGCAGACGCTTCCACTATCTCACTGTCACTGGCCAGACTGCTGCTACCTTCCTGGCGACTGATTCAGAGTCAACACTCGACTGAAAGAGTCCAGAGACAAACTTGTTCGTTGTGTCAATAACAGGCGTTGAGTCAGGCACCAGCTGCACTCTGCTGGTCCGTGCTGTCAGGCCTCACTTTCTCCAGACCACCAGCAATTTACTTTTGTCTTCAGAAAATGTCCCAGGATGCAACACAGTAACAACGCTATTGAACAGAACCTGACCCTGAGTCACATGTTAGGACAGGCGACCCAAAAATCTGGTGAAAGAGGCTATTGGGTGGTACAGTGGTTAGCACTGCTGTCTCGCAGCTTCGGAGACGCAGGTTCAATTCCTGGCTTGAGTCACCGTCTGTGTGGAGCCTGCACATTCTCCCCATGTCTGCATGGGTTTCCTCCGGGTGCTCTGGTTTCCTTTCACAGTCCAAAAGACTGCTGGTTAGGGTGCATTGGCCATGCTAAATTCTCCCATAATAGGTGCCTAGGGGATTTGCACAGTACCTTCACGGCAGTATTAATGTACGCGTACTTGTGACACTAATAAACAAACTTTTACTTTACTTTTAGAAGAGAGGTCATTTGGCCCTTCGAGCCTACTCCACTATTCATTCTGATCACGGCCGATCATCAAATTCAATATCCTGATCCCACCTTCCCTTCCATATCAAAGGACAAAGAAGAGTACAGGATCAGGCCCTTCGGCCCTCCAAGCTGCACTGATCACAATGCCTGCCTAAACTAAAACCATATGCACTTACGGAGTCCATATCCTTCCCTCTCATCCTATTCATGTATTCATCTATATGTCCCTTAATTGCAGCAATCATTCCTGCTCTTACCACCTCCCCAGGACAGTGTGTTCCAAACATTTTGATGCATTTTGGTAAACTGAACCAGGGCAGGACTTCCTCGATTAATAGTAGGGTGTTGAGGAGAGTTACACAACAAAGAGATCTAGGGTACATGTTCACAGCTCCTTGAAAGTGCAGTCACAGGTAGAGAGAGTGGTGAAGGCGGCATTCGGCATGCTTAGTTTCACCAGTCAGAACACTGAATACAGGAGTTGGGACGTCTTGTTGAAGCTGTACAAGACATTGGTAAAGCCACACTTGGAATACTGTGTGAAATTCTGGTCACCCTATTATAGAAAAGATACCATTGAACTAGAAAGACTGCAGAAAAGATTTACTAGGATGCTACCAGAACTTGATGCATTCAGTTATAAGGAGAGACTGGATAGACTGGAACTATTTTCTCTGGAGCATAGGAAGCTGAGGGGTGACCTTATAGAGCTCTACAATATAATGAGGAGCATAGACAGGGTAGATAGTCAATATCTTTTTCGAAAAGTAGGAGATTCTAAAATTAGAAGGCAGAGGTTTAAGGTGAGAGGGGAGAGATAGAAAGTGTCCAGAGGAGCAATTTTTTCACACAGAGGGTGGTGAGCGTCTGGAACAAGCTGCAAGAGGTAGTAGTAGACTCAAGTACAATTTTATCTTTTAAAAAGCATTTTAACAGTTATACGGATATGGTGGGTATTGAAGGATATGGGCCAAACGCAGGCAATTGGGATTAGCTTAAGGGTTTTAAAAAAAAGGGTGGGATGTATAAGTTGGGCTGAAGAGCCTGTTTCCACGCTGTAAACCTCTGTGACTCTATGACATTCACCACCCTCTGTGTGAAAAACTTGTTCGCACATCTTCTCTAAACCTTTCCCCACAACCGATGTCCTCGAGTAGTTGGCTTTTCCACCCTTGGAAAGAGCATCTGACTATCCACTCTGTCCATGCCCCTCATAATATTTGTAGACTTCTATCAGGTCATCTCTCAACCTCCGTCGTTCCAGTGAGAACGAACCAAGTTTCTCCAACCTCTCCTCATAGCTAATGCCTTCCATGCCAGGCAACACTTGGTAAACCTCTCCTGTACCCTCTCCAAAGCATCTAAATCCTTCTGGTAGTGTGACATCCTTTGATCTTCGATTTCAAGTGGCACAGTGGTTAGCACTGCTGCCCCACAACACAAGGGACCCAGGTTTGATTCCCAGCTCGGGTCACTGTCTGTGAGGAGTCTGCATGTTCTCTCCGTGTCTGTGTGGATTTCCTCCAAGTGCTCCCATATCCTCTCACAGTCAGAAAGACGTGCTGGTTAGGTGGATTGGCCATGCTAATTTCTCCCTCAGTATACCCGAACAGGTGCCAGAGTGTGGCATCTAGGGAATTTCCATAGTAATTTCATTGCAGTGTTAATGTAAACCTACTTATGATGACAATAAATAAACTTAAACTTATTGGTTCTGAAAAACATTCAACGTTTTGGTCTTAGCTGCTTTCTGTTGGAGTGAATTCCATACGTTCACCACTCTCTGGGTGAAGAAAGTTCTCCTCATCTCTGTCCTAAACTGTCTACCCTGTGACTGTGACCCCTGATTCTGGGCATCCCACTATCAGAAACAGCCATTCAGCATCTACAGGTTGACAGGTTAGGGTTATGATTCATAGCTCCATAGGTGTACAGCGTTCATAGCTCCTCAGGAGTGCAGGGTTCATAGCTCTTTGAGGTGTATGTTCATAGCTCCTTAGGGATACAGATTCATAGTTCATTAGGGGTACATTTTCATAACTCCTTAGGGGTACAGGTTCATCGCTCCTAAAGAATACAGGGTTCATAGCTCGGGGTACAAGATTCATAGCTCCTTTGGGGTATAATGTTCATAGCTCCTTAGGGGTACAGGATCACAGCTCCTTTAGGGTACAGAGTTCATAGCTACTTAGGAATACAGGTCCACAGCTCCTTAGGAGTTCAGGTCCATAAAACCTTGAAAGTGGAGTCACAGCTGGACAGAGTAGTGAAGCAGACATTCGGCATGCTTAGTTTCATAGGTCAGAACATTGAATACAGGAGTTGGGACATCTTATCGAAGTTGTACAAGATTTGGTAAGGCCACACTTGGAATACCATACAAGTTCTGGTCACCCTATTGTAGAAAGGTATTAAATAAGAAAAAGTGCAGATAAGATTTACTAGGTTGTTACCGGAACTTGATGGATTGAGTTATCAGAAGAGGCTGGATAGACTGGAACTTTTCTCCTTAGAGTACAGGGGACTTGGTGATCTTACAGAGGTCTATAAAATAATGAGGGGCACAGATCAGCTAGATAGTCAACATCTTTTTCCAAAGGTAGGGGAGTCTAAAATTAGAGGACATAAGTTTAAGGTGAGATGGGAGAGATACAAAAGGGTCCAGAGAAGCAATTCTTTCACGCAGAGGATGGTGAGTGTCTGGAACAAGCTGCCAGAGGTAGTAGTAGAGGCAGGTACAATTTTGTTTTTTGAAAAGCATTTAGACAGTTACATGGGTAAGATGAGTATCAAGGGATATGTGCCAAATATAAGCAATTGGGATTAGCTCAGAGGTTAAAAAAGGCTGAGCTAATTTTTTACCCAACGGACAGGTTGGGTGGAAGGGCCTGTTTCCATGCTGGAAATCTCTGTCACTCTAAGTCCCTATCCCATTCTGCCTCGGCTAGACCCAGGGACCAATGGCATGAACTTATTTTGAACAGCTCCGTACATGTACCAAGGGAAAAGGGGAAGTGAGTTATGGGTATGGTGGGGGAGTCTTTGCCTTGAAAGTGTTCCCTCTGCAATTAAACTTCCTGTGCCGTAGCGAATGAAACAGTTTGTATGTGTGTGTGTGTGTGTGTACGTGCAGGAACACTGCTGGGACATAATAATACAGTAGGGACAAATTGGGGGGACTTCAGCTCTTGATAGGTTAGTCCAACTTGTTTCTCCTGTTGTCGGGATGTCGGGGGGTGGGGGGGGGGGGGGGGGGGGGGGTGTGTTGGGGAGTTCAAAAGAGGACCCAACTTATCTGTTAAATCAGACAGTAACAGAACTCAGGGCTGCTCTGAGTGCGAGCAGAGGGTGCTGAGGCTTAGAGGCTCCCATCGTTGAGCTCCGGTCACCCCTCGTGCTCAAGTCTGGGGGGGCAGGGGCTGAAAGGGTTGCGGTTTTTTCCATCTTAAACGTCCTTTCCTACTTATTTAACTCGCTTAACCGTGACTCGCTGTCGCAGAGGGCAGCAAAACACATGAGTCACCCAGCATGTTTTTCAAATTTTTTTCACTTTTTTGGCTTCCGAAGCGGTGGGGGAAGGGATGGCGGGGAGTGGAGGGGAGGCAAGATAGTGCATAACAGAAATGGAATGTGCGGCATAAAGGATGGAAGTGGTGATTAAACAGGACAGGAAGAGTAGCATTGTGTCCACTGCTCTCGCTTTGGCTGGAAACTCTTCCACAAACAATAGGCTTGCCAGCAAAAGAGAACTCGGAGCTCGTCCTGTCGCGAGCTCCAAACACCCGCGGCGATATTATTGTGACCTTTCTTCCTGTGTAGGAATATTTTTGTTTTTCTGTTCTCCCTCTGTTCCTATCTCAGAGACGTTGCAGTGTGATTTTCCATTGCGCCTTTCGCCTACCTGCACGAATCGTCCGATCGATTGTAAACCAAGACCAAAGGAAATGTCAGTAGTTCATTTCCTTCAAGGGCATTGCTGACCAGGCCAGCATTTATTGCCCATCCCTAACTGCCCCCTTGTTCAGCCATTTCAGAGGAGCAGTTAAGAGATCAACCACATTTTGCTTTGGCTCTGGACTCACATGTCGGCCAAACTGGGTAAGGATGGCAGGTTTCCTTCCCATGGAGGCGTAGTGGTTAGCACTGCTGCCTCACAGCATCAGGACCTAGGTTCGATTGGGTCACTGTCTGTGTGGAACTTGTATGGTCTCCCCTTATCTGTGTGGGTTTCCTCCCACAGTCCTAAAGCCTTGCTGTCCTAAATTCTTGCTCAGGTGGAGTGTGGCAACTAGGGGACTTTCATAGTAACTTCATTGCAGTGTTAACATAAACCCACTTGTGACTAATAAATAAATAAACTAAACCAAATCTAACCTACATGTTTCATGATTTTGTTGACTTCTATAAGATCTTTGCAGGTGGTAGGGGCTGAAGGAGATTACACAGTTAGGGAGGGGACAAGGCTATGGAGGGATTTGGAAAATGAAGAGAGTTTTAAAATCAGGGTATTGGCCTGACTGGGAGTTGGTGTACGCCAGTGAGCATAGAGGTAATGGGTGAACAGGATTTGATGTGGGTTATGGGCAGCGTTACCGTGACCTTTGAGTGTGTTCCCTAATCTTGTCTTCCCCGCCAATCTTTTCCACTTTGGCCATTGAGAAAAAGTTACAAAAGTCTTGCTTTTGAAGAGGTTCCAAGACCGGAAGGAATTACAAAGGGTCGTGAACGTAACCCAATCATCACGCAAACCAGCCTCCCATCCATTGACTCCATCTACACTTCCTGCTGCCTCGGCAAAGCAGCCAGCATAATTAAGGACACCATGCACCCAGGACATTCTCTCTTCCACTTCTTCCACTGGGAAAAAGATACAAAAGTTTGAGGTCACATACCAACCGACTCAAGAACACATTCTTCTCTGTTGCTGTCAGACTTTTGAATGGACCTACCTTGCACTAAGTTGATCTTTCTCTACACCCTAACTATGACTGTAACACTATATTCTGCACTCGCTCCTTTTCTGCTCTATCAATGGCGCGCAAGATAGAATACTTTTCACTGTATGCTAATATGTGTGACAATAATAAATCAAGTCAAATGGTGCAGTCTTTAACCTTGGATTCTCTCACTGTTTAAAGAGGCATCCAGTTTTGACCCAGTTGTTTGAAGCACGTCCCAGGAAGGGAATGCGTACAAGAACTCCTGGTTACATCAATCCTCAACACAAACCATCGAGGTTCAAATCTCGATATAGAACACAGAACATTACAGCACAAACAGGCCCTTCGGCCCACAAGTTGTGCCGAACACATCAAAACCTACCCAGCCATAGACCTATCTATAACCCCCAATCCCACTGGATCCCATATACTCATCCAGAAGTCTTTTAAAAGACCCCAGCGAGTTTGCCTCGACCACCACCGACGGCAGCCAATTCCATTCACTCACCACCCTCTGAGTGAAAAACTTTCCCCTAGCATCCCCTCTGCACTTGCTTCCCTGCACCTTAAATCTGTGCCCTCTCGTCACGACCATTTCAGCCCTGGGAAATAGTCTCTGAGAGTCCACCCTATCTATTCCTCTCAACATCTTGTAAACCTCTATCAGGTCGCCTCTCAACCTTCGTCTCTCCAGGGAGAACAGTCCAAGCTCCCTCAACCTGTCTTCATAAGGCATGCCTCCCAATCCAGGCAACATCCTTGTAAATCTCCTCTGCACCCTTTCAATAGCTTCCACGTCCTTCCTGTAGTGAGGCGACCAGAACTGCGCACAGTACTCCAAGTGTGGTCTGACAAGGGTCCTATAAAGCTGCAGCATTACCTCCTGACTCTGAACTCAATCCCTCGATGAATGAAGGCCAGTACACCGTAAGCTTTCTTAACCACATCCTCCACCTGGGAGGCCGATTTGAGAGTCTTATGTACCCGGACCCCGAGATCCCTCTGCTCTTCCACACAGCTAAGACTCCTATCTTTGATAGTGTACTCATTCATCCCGTTGGATCTGCCAAAATGGACCACAACACATTTATCCGCGTTGAAGTCCATCTGCCACTTCTCCGACCAGTCTTGCATCCTGTCGATGTCATGCTGCAACTTCTGACATCCCTCCAGACCATCCACAACACCACGACCTTCGTGTCATCGGCAAACTTACTCACCCATCCCTCCACTTCCTCATCCAGGTCACTTATGAAAATGACAAACAGCAAGGATCCTAGAACAGATCCCTGGGGCACTCCACTGGTGACCGACCTCCATGCAGAAAAAGAGCCATCCACAACCACCCTCTGCCTTCTGCAGGCAAGCCGGTTCTGGATCCACAAGGCCAAAGCCCCTTGGATCCCATGGCCTCTCACCTTCTCAAGAAGTCTTGCATGTGGGACCTTGTCAAATGCCTTGCTGAAATCCATGTACACCACGTCCACTGCTCTTCCTTCGTCAATGTGTTCAGTCACATTTTCGAAGATCTCAATTAAGCTTGTAAGGCACGACCTGCCTTTTACAAAACCATGCTGACTATTTCTAATCAACCTAAACTTCTCCAAATGCTTGTAAATCTTGTCCCTCAGAAGCCTCTCCATCAGCTTACCAACCCCTGAGGTCAGACTCACCGGTCGGTAATTTCCAGGACTATCCCTGTTCCCTTTCTTGAAAATAGGGACCACATCCGCAATCCTCCAATCCTCCGGAACCTCTCCCGTCTCCATCGACGACGCAAAGATCATCACCAGGGGCTCTGCAATGACATTCCTCACCTCCCACAATAACCTGGGGTACATCCCATCTGGTCCCAGAGACTTGTCTATCTTGATAGCATTTAAAAGTTCTAACACATCCGCTTCCTTAATATCGACATACTCAATCTTTTCAGTCTGCCGCAAACTTGTAGTGCATCCTCCCAGATCACTTTCCACCGTGAATACTGAGGCAAAGTACTCATTAAGCACCTCTGCCATTTCTTCCGGTTCCATACAGACTTTCCCCCTTCACCTTTTATAGGTCCTATCCCTTCTCTTCTCATCCTTTTACTTTTCACATATTTGTAGAAGGCCTTGGGATCTCCTTAATCCTACCAGCCAAGGTCTTCTCATGACCCCTTCTGGCTCTCCTAATTTCCTTTTTAAGCTCTCTTCTATAAGCCTTATACTTCTCTCGATCCCCAACATCTCCTAGCTCTTTGAACCTTTTATACACCTTTCTTTTCTTCCTGACTAGGTTCACCACAGCCTTTGTGCACCACGGTTCCCGCGTCCTACCAAAACCTCCTTGTCTCACCGGAACGTTGTCGTGCAAAGCTCCAGACAAGCATTCCTTGAATATCTGCCACCTTCCTTCTGTGCTTTCCCCAAGAACACCTCCTTCCAGTTTATTCGCCCCAACATCTGCCTGATGTCTTCATATTTCCCCTTATTCCAGACAAACACCTTCCTAGCCTGCCTGATCCTATCCTTTTCCAATGCAAGGTGAAGGAGATAGAATTATGATCTCCATCCCCAAGATGCTCTCCTACCGAGAGATCCATCACCTGTCCTGGTTCATTAGCTAGTACCAGGTCCAGTACAGCCTCTCCTCTCGTAGGCTTGTCCACGTGCTGTGTCAGGAAACCCTCCTGAACACACCTAACAACCTCCTCCCCATCCAAACCTCTTACCCTTGGGATATTCCAGTCGATGTTTGGGAAATTGAAGTCTCCCATCACAACAACTCTGTTATTTCTACATCTCTCCAGTATCTGTTTCCCTATCTGCCCCTCAACTTCCCTGTCACTATTGGGCAGCCTATAGAATACACCCAGCAACGTCACCGACCCTTTGCTATTCCTAACTTCCACCCACAGAGACTCCGTAGACATTCCCTCCTCGGTATCCACCTTCTCTGCAGCCATGAAACTGTCCCTGATCAACAGTGCCACTCCACCACCTCTTTTGCCTCCCTCCCTGTCCTTCCTGAAGGATCTGAATCCCGGGACCTGGAGTACCCAGTCCTGTCCCTGAGACATCCAAGTCTCTGTAATGGCCACCACATCACAATCCCAAGCAGCAATCCACACCCTAAGTTCATCACCTTATTTACTACACTCCTGGCATTAAAATAGACACACCTCAGCCCCTCAGACTGGACATTTCCCTTCTCCCCCACTCGTCTAACCTGCCTCTCATCCTGCCTAGAGTCCTTCCCTACCTGGGAGCTAACTTCCTTGCTCCAGTCTCCACATCACTATTCCCTCCCCCTAACCTTTCTAGTTTAAAGTCCCCCCAGTAGCCCTAGCCAGTCTTCCCGCCAAGATATTAGTCCCCCTGGGATTCAGGTGCCACCCGTCTTTGCTGTACCGGTCACACCTGCCCCTAAAGAGGTCCCAATGATCCATGAACCGGAATCCCTGCCCCCTGCTCCAGTCCCTCAGCCATGTATTCAACATCCACCTCATACTATTCCTGCTCTCACTCTCCCGAGGCGCAGGCAGCAATCCTGAGATTATTACCTTCACTTTCCTCTCTCTCAGCTGCCTACCCAGTTCCCTATGATCCCTTTTCATGTCCACTTCCCTCTTCCTGCCTATGTCAGTAGTACCTATATGTACTACAACTTCCAGTTCCTCACCCTCCCCTTTCAGGATGTCCGGGACGCGTCCAGAGACATCCTGAATCCCAGCTCCAGGGAGACATACCAGCATCCGCGACTCCCGTCTGCGTCCACAAAAACGCCTGTCCGCCCCCCTCACTAGGGAGTCCCCTATAAGCACTGCCTTTTTGCTCTTTTTTTTAGGTTTTTGTTTTTGTTCAGCTCCAGGGAGCTGGCCACCGCTGCCTCCCTTGGATGAGCTGTCCCCCACAGTAGTACTCAGGCAAGAGTATTTATTTTGAAGGGGGACATCCACCGGTGTACTTTCCATCACCTGAGGTTTCCCCTTCCTAATAGTTACCCATGTGCCTTCTCCCCTTTGCCCTGGTGTGACTACTTGTCTGTAGCTCCTATTAATAATCTCCTCATTCTCCCTACTGAGTCGAAGGTCCTCAAGCTGCATTTTCAGTTCTTTTACCTGGTCCCGTAGGGATTGCAGCTCCACACAGCGATCACAGGTATGGACATCTGGGAGACCAGGAGCCTCCAAGACCTCCCACATGTTACACTGGCAACAACATGCTGGCCTCACACCCATGCTTGCCCCTTTTTAGTAACCCAAACTCCCACAGACACAGGCCCAAATCCATGTATTTGCACAGCACAGCTATAGTCACTGAGCTGTCGTGTTGCCCATCAGATGGTCCAGGTCAAGCATACACTAACGATGTGAAGCAGTAGTATACTCTCGAAAAAGGTCCAAGAGCAGTCCAAGTAGCAGCAGATATCTGCTGCTTAACCTGAACTCTTTGGGGGGTAAAGCCCCTGTGTCTTGGGAGCCAGTGGCTACTTGGGAGGGTGGGGGAGGGGGAGAGAGAGAAAGAGAGAAAGGGGATGGAAAATCAGGAAAAGACGGAACATCTTAAAATTTGATCAAATCCATTCAGAAGTGACAAAAACAGAAAATGCTGGAAAATCTCAGCAGGTCTGACAGCATTTTGTGGAGACAGAACAGAGACAACATTTCAAAACAGGATGAAAAGTTAATGTCACAAGTAGGTTTACACTGACACTGCAATTAAGTTACAGTGAGAATCCCCCAGTGGCCACACTCTGTCGCCTGTTCAGGTACAATTTTCCTTAGAAAGACGTAGACTTAGAGGAGATCTGATAGAGGTGTACAAGATTTTGAAGGGGATAGATAGAGTAAACAGGGCTAAGCTTTTTCCTAGGATGGACTCAAATAGCACAAGGGGTCACGGGCTTAGGGTGAGGGGGGGTAAGGTATAATTTGGATGCTAGAGGGAGTTTTTTCACACAGAGGGTGGTGGGGGTATGGAATGCGATGCCAAGTAAAGTGGTGGAGGCAGGTACTCTGGAGTTATTTAAGAAATACTTAGATGTGCACATGAACAGAATGGGAATGGAGGGGTATAGAAAACTGATTTAAAATAGGGATCATGAGCCTTGGGAGTCCCTGGGGAGTGTGTAAATAGATGATGATATTGATGTACTTGTTTTTATCCTACAGGTGCTTTGGTCCACCTTGTTGTCTAACGAGGGGCATACACGTGATGGGTCGTGAGAGGACTGCTCTTGGACCTTTTTCGAGAGTATCCTAGTGCTTCACGCCGTTAGTGTATGCTTGACCTGGACCATCTGATGGGCAACACAACAGCTCAGTGACTATAGCTGTGCTGTGCAAATACATAGATTTGGGCCTGTGTCTGTGGGAGTTTGCGCATTCTTCCCGTGCTTGCGTGGGTTTTCTCAGGAGCTCCGGTTTCCTCCCACATCCCAAAGATGTGCTCTTAGGCTAATTGGCAAAACAAATTCTCCCTAAATTGTCTCAAATTTGGTTTTTAATCCATAGATCTATAAACATGGACAGGGATCGCGTGTAGAAGTGGGAACATCGAGGTGGCGGCACGGGCTCGTTGGGCTGAAGAGCCTGTTTCCCATGCTGTTTTGTTCTTTTTTCTTTGTACACTGAGGGAGAATTTAGCACAGCCAATGCACCCTAACCAACACATCTTTCAGACTGTGGGAGGCGACTACAGCACCCGGAGGAAACCCACACAGACATAGGAAGAATGTGCAAATCCCACACAGACAGTGACCCAAGCTGGGAATCGAACCCAGGTCTCTGGCACTGTGTGGTCAGCAGTGCTAACCACTGGGCCAACTGGGATGCCCAGGATAAATCTCAATTCCGACTTTTCTAGGTGACTCCCAACTTGTTGATTTGATTTGACTTATTATTGTTACATGTATTGGGATACAGTGAAAAGTATTATTTCCTGTGCCCTATATAGACAAAGCATACCGTTCATAGAGAAGGGAAGCAGAGGATGCATAATGTAGTGTTACAGTCATGCTAGGATGTAGAGAAAGACCAACTTAATACGAGGTAAGTCCATTCAAAAGTCTGATGGCAACAAGGAAGAAGCTTTTCTTGAGTCGGTTGGTACGCGTCTTCAAATTTTGTATCTTTTTCCCAACTGAAAAAGGTGGAAGAGAGAGTGCCCTGGGTGCATGGGGTCCTTAATTATGCTGGCTGTTTTGCCGAGGCAGTGGGGAGTGTAGACAGAGTCAATGATGGACAGAGTGTTCCAGATTTCTCACAAGTATTTCATGAGGCACAGTGGAACAATAATTAGCAATGCTGCCTCACAGCTACAAAGACCTGAGTTTGATTCCCGGCTTGGGTCACTGTCTGTGTGGAATTTGCACATTCTCACTGTGTCTGTGTGATTTCCTCCACATGGTCTGGTTTCCTCCCACTGTCTAAAGATACATGAGTAAATATTATTTATTAGTCACAAATAACATGGAAATGAAATTACTATGAAAATCCCCTAGTTGCCACACACCAGCACAATACACCCTAACCAGCAAGTATTTCAGATTGAGAGGGGAAACCAGAGCATCCAGGGGAAACCCACACAGACACGGGGAGAACATACAAACTCCATACAGACAGTGACCCAAACCAGGAATTGAACCTGGGTTCCTAATGCTGTGAGGCTAACCACTGTGCCACCCTTAAGTGCATTGGCCGTGCTAAATTCTCCCTCAGTGTACCTGAACAGGCACCGAAGTGTGACGACTAGGGGATCTTCACATTAATTTCATGAGAGTGTTAAAGTCTACTTGTGACTAATATATAAAGTTTTACAGAGGGGCTGAATGGCTTCCTCCAGTTCCCTTGCAGCCCCCTACTCTAACTCCAACCCAGAGACTATGCTTAGAGGTTTGGGGTGCAGCAAGAGGGAGATTAAGATGAGTAGGATTCAACCTTTGTCTTTTCAAACCAGGAATCCTCTGATGTACATAGGGTCACCCTTTATTGTTTATCCAGTTTAGATAATGCAGAGATGCCGGCGTTGGACTGGGGTAAACACAGTAAGAAGTCTCACAACACCAGGTTTAAGTCCAACCAGTTTGGAAACCTGGTGTTGTGAGACTTCTTACTGTGTTTATCCAGTTTGGGACAGGTCCCAATCGGATAGCCAATCAATCCTATCGGTGTCTGATATTCATTGAACTGTCAATCTCCCACCTGCCACATTTGATATAATTTCCAGCTAAAATTGACCAGTGATTTGTTGTGTGTGTGTTTCCAGTTATTTCTTAGGCATGTTTTTTTTAAAAAACGATTATGGAAATATTGGCTGACCGCCACGTGTGACATCAGCGTCTGCCCAAATTAAAGTCGGGAAAAAGTGCGTTAGGATTTTAAATGGACAGAGAGAGAGCGCAACGCAGCGTGGAGACATGGATAAGGAAGACCGCCACAGAAGGCGATGAAGGGGGACTAATGTTCTTTTTAAATCTTATTTGGCCTTAAAGCTAAAGAAAACTGATGCACCGAAAATAAATCGATACACAGTGAAAGACACATCCAGCTCCTCGTCTCTGGGGGAGCTTGAACCATGGAAACTCTACATCTGCGGAATCCAGTGAGTACAGCCTATTTTTCTAAGTTAAAAACTTTTTTCTTGCCTCCCCTTGTGCTGTTCAGTGTCCAGGTCGGACAGACCTGTCCTCCCACCCCACCACCGCCTAATTTAAGACTTTCACATCCCCTCACAGCACTGCAAGCGCTGAGGCAAAGGACATTTCATTAACTGCCACCAAACCCCAGTTACTCTTCCCGCTCAGTCACCCACACAAATAAGCAATGTCCTCCTCTCAACTTCCATCTCTGCTCCAATCCATTCTCACTCAGGTCCAGAGCTACTGCCCACACTGAACTGCGTAGTGTCCAGAAGATATTCGACTGTGGGGGAGTGTCACAGAAAGATTGCAAGACATAATTCGTACACTCTCACCGCCTCCCTGATTCGCAGAGTGCATGTTCTAAGTGATCGTAGGATCCCAGCAGTGTAGAAGGAGGCCCATCAATCCAAAGACCTGCAGGTTAGGGGATTGGCCATGATAAGTTGCCCGTTAGTGTCCAAAGATGTGTAGATTGGGGGGGGGGGGGGGGGGGGTAAATGTGTGGGGTCACAGGGAGAGGGCAGGTGAGCCTGGGAAAAGATGCTCTCTTGGAGAGTCAGTGCGGACTTGATAGGCCAAATGCTTTACCAGTGTTGTTGAAGCAACTTGTCCTAGATTATTAAAAAAAAGGCTTGCATTTGGATAGCACCCTTGGGGGGAGTAGCAGGATAAATACGTGGGAACCCAAGCATAATTGGAGAGAACGTGCAAACTCCACATAGTGACAACTCCCGTAGGGGACGGGGACAAGACCTGGGTGGGGAGCTCTGTCAAAAAGTCCATATAGACTTAGAATCATAATATCCCTACAGTGCAGAAGGAGGCCATTTGGCCCACCAGGTCCACATCCACTCTCTAAGAGAGTATCTTTCCCGAGGCCCACTAATCCTCCTGACCTGCACATCTTTGGACACTAAGGTGGGAGAGGGGCTTATAAGATTTGTGGGATTGTACTCCAGAATGAGTCAGTGGTGTCAGGGGAGAAGGGGAGATGGATGACTAGTAAATGTTTCAATATTAAATGTGGCACTTTATTATTCCACTAACAATGGCACTGATCTGTGGACCCTGGCTGTGCAATTAGGGAAGGTCAGACAGAGCTGGTAAGATCTCAGTGCTTACACACTTCCTGAGTCAGTATGTGCTATATGCCCAAACTGGTGGCATGATGCCAACTTCAATGTGGGATTGAACCTGGGCAGCATGGTAGCACAGTGATTAGCATTGCTGCCTCTCAGTGTCAAGGACCCCGGTTCAGTTCCCATCTTGAGTCACTGTCTGTGTGTAATCTGCACATTTTCCCTGTGTCTGCGTGGGTTTCCTCCTGGTGCTCCAGTTTCCCCCCACATCCAAAGATGGCAAAGGGGGATTAGCTAGGGTAAACATTTGATTTGATTTATTATTGTCACATGTAATAGCATAGAGTGAAAAGTGTTGTTTCTTGCACACTATACAGACAAGGTATACCATTCATAGAGAAGGAAAGGAGAGAGTGAAGAATATAGTGTTACAGTCAAAGCTAGGATGTCGCAAAAGATCAATTTAATGCAAGTTAATTCCATTCAAAAGTCTGATGGCAGCAGGGAAGAAGCAGTTCTTGAGTCAGTAGGTATGTGACCTCAGATTTTTGGTTTTTTTTCCCAACGGAAGAAAGCGGAAGAGAGAATGTAAGAAATTGCATTAAAGCAAGAGGATTAGTTACAGGGATAGGGCCTGAATGGGACTATTGTCAGTGCAACCTCAACGAGCCGAATGGCCTCCTTCTGCACTGTAAGAATTCGATGGTTCAGAACCATGGAGCACCATGATTGTCTTAAGAATGAATGAACTTGCTTTGGAAGAGGTTCTAAGACTGCAAGGAAGTATAAAAGATCATGAATGTAGCCCAATCCATCACACAAATCAGCCTCCCATCTTTTTAAATCTTTGCTAGTGGGTTTTGAGGACTTACGGTCTTTATCTGTATTTGAAATAACTCTACGTTTTCGATCCGAGCTCCTCATACGCATTCTGTCCCTGCTACGACCCCGACTCCGGCTTCTACTTCGACTCTCACTACTACTGCTGGTGTTAGTACACTTCCCACTGCCTTGGCAAAGCAGCCAGCATAATCAAGGACCCCACGCATCCCGGACATTCTCTCTTCTACCTTTTTCCATTGGAGAAAAGATTCAAAAGTTTGAGGCCACTTTTGATTAAATCTACCTTGAATTTAGTTGACCTTTCTCTACCCCTTAGCTATGATTGTAACACTACATTCTGCACTCTCTTCTTTCCTTCTCTATGCTTTGTCTGTATAGTGCATAAGAAACAATACTTTCACTATATACTATTAGATGTGACAATAATAAATCAAATCAAATCCAAAGGTTAGAAGGGAATCCTACAGTGGAGAAGGATGTCATTCAGCCCATCGAGTTTGCATTGACCACAATCCCCCACTTAGGCCCTATCCCAATATCCTAGCTAGTCCCCCTGACACTAAGGGGCAACTTAGCGTGGCCAAACCACCTAATTCACACATCTTTGGACTGTGGGAGAAAAATCAGAAACCCAGGCAGACATGGGGAAAACATGCAGACTCCACACAGATAGTATCAAACCTGGCTCCCTAGCATTGTGAGTCGACATTACCAACCACTGCCACCGTGCCACCCTGCCAATTCATGCCCCATCTCCTTATGCAGAAATTGTACCCTTCTGTTCCTTTACACTAAAGTGATTGAATTGATTTATTATTGGGATGCAGTGAAAGTATTGTTTCTTGCGTGTAAACAAACAAGGCATACCATTAATAGAGTACATAGGGAGAAGGAAAGGAGAGAGTGCAGAATGTAGTGTTAGAGTCATAGGTAGGGTGTAGAGAAAGATCAGCTTAATACAAGGTAAGTCTATTCAAAAGCTGCAGGGAAGGAGCTATTCTTGAGTTTATTGGTACGTGCCCTCACATTATTGCATCTTGACTGTGATGGAAGAAGGTGGAAAAAAGTATTTTTAAAGTTAAAATTTATTTATTATTGTCACAAGCAGGCTTACATAAACACAGCAGTGAAGTTACTGTGAAAATCCCCTATTTGCCACATTGCGGTGCCTGTTCGGGTACACCGAGGGTTAATGCACCCTAACCAACACATCTTTCGGATTGTGGGAGAAAACCGGAGCACCCAGAAGGAACCCAAGCAGACATGGAGAGAATGTACAAACTCCGCATAGTGACCCAAGCCTGGAATTGAACCTAGATCTCTGGTCCCTGGCAATGCTAACCGTTGTGACACTGTGCCATCCTCCAAGGTGTGTGAGGTCCTTGATTAAGGTGGTTGTTTTCCCGAGGTAGTGGGAAGCATAGACAGAGTCAATGGATGGAGGGGGGGGGGCTAGTTTGCATGAAGGGCTGGGCTATGTTCACGACCTTTTGTAGTTCTTGTGGTGTTGGACAGAGCAGGAACTATATTAAGCTGGGATGCAAACTGAAAGATCTATACTTCCCACTGCCTCAGCAAAGCGACCAGCATAATTAAGGACCCCACGCACCCCGGACACACACACTTCCACCTTCTTCCTTCAGGAAAAAGATGTAAAAGTCTGAGGTCTCGATCCAACCCACACAACAGCAGCTACTTCCCTGCCACCATTTGAATGGACTTTCCTTGCATTAAGTTGATCTTTCTCTATACCCGAGCTACGACTGTAACACTACATTCTGCACTCTCTCCTTTCCTTCTCTATGAACAGTATATTTTGTCTGTATGGCAAAGAAACAATACTTTTCACTGTATAATAATACATACGACAATAATAAAATCTGTGGTGCATCTGTAGACTGTGAAGGTTGTAGAGATCTTGGGAATGGTGATTTGCCAGAATTGGACCTCCAGATAGAATGTTACATGAACAGACTGGAGAAGATGGGATCATTCCCTTTACAGGGACAGCTCTTCTGACCTCTTGTTTGTGCCCAGTTTCTGTTGCTTGACAATTGTTGGCCATGTTTCCAGCTGCCTGGACCCCAAGCTCTGAAATTCACTCCCTAAATCTCAGATGAGTAGAGGGAGGACTGGTTTTCACTGGCGTAAGTGATGGTAGCTCAGAGTCACAGATTGAAGACAATTGGTAAAACATGGGGAGGAAAGGGGCAGAAGTTGATTTTTGACCTGTTGGAACTAGGATCTGGAAGGTGCTGTCTAAAAGAGAGGCGGGAGAAGATTTCAAAAAGGGAAACATTTGTAAGGCTATGGGCAACAAGCTAAACAAGGGAAATTATTTGGATTGCTTTTTCAAAGAAACAGGATCAGCTTAGTGGGCTAAATAGCCTCTGAACTGTATGGAGCAAAATTCTGAGTCTTTGACTGCATCTGGCCTTCATTCCATTTCATTTGAAATATTTGATTGTTAGTATCTTTGTCTGTCTGTGAGAGAGATTAAGAGTATTATCAAAAGTACTCGGATTCCTTCGGTTATGTACCAGAGGGACAATTTAGTCGCGTCTGTCAGATAGATTATAATCATCATCCAATATGGTCTTCTCCACATGCTATCTGCAAACCACACGCACTTTGCACAGAGTCATAACTAATACTTGACATTGCATGGCAAGCGGTTCCTTCGTAAAGCAATCACTCACATTATTTGTAGAATCTTGCAGCACGTGGCGCAACCATTCAACCTATCATGATTCTGCCTTCTCCCCCTGCTCATTCCCCACAGCCATGGGTACCTTTCCAAATATTTAACCAGTCCGTTTTAAGTTTTTTTTTTAAGTTTATTTATTAGTCAAAAGAAGGCTGACATTAACACAGTAATGAAGTTACTGTGAAAATCCCCTAGTTGCCACACTCCGGCATCTGTTCGGGTACACTGAGGGAGAATTTAGCTTAGCCAATGCACCCTAACCAGCATGTCTTTCAGACTGTGGGAGGAAACTGGAGCCATCAGAGGAAACCCACACAGACACGGGGAGAATGTGTAGACTCCCACAGACAGTGACCCAAGCTGGGAATCGAACCGGGTCCCTGGCTCTGTGAGGTAGCAGTGCTAAACACTGTGCCGCTCCTAAACTCCACACAAACAGTCCTGAGAGACTTGAATTGAACCTTAGTCCCTGGAGCTATGGGGCAGAAGTACACTGTTAATAATGTATCCATTCCCCTGCCCTTAAGAAAGAAAGAACTTATTCCCCCAACCCCCTCTGGTTCTTTTGTCAATTATCTTTGAACTTGTGCTGAATCGTTATTCAGACTTCAGTCACCTGATTGTTTTCCCATTATCTAGCTTAGTTTAGAAATTCCTCCATGATTTCTACTCCTCCACCTCTGGCAAATCCCCCTTTAGACTTTCTCTGCAACATACAGTGAAAAATATTGTTTCTTGCACGCTATACAGTCAAAGCATTCCAACCAGAGGAGGAAAGGAGAGGGTGCAGAATGTAGTGTTACAGTCTAGCTAGGGTGTAGAGAAAGATCAGCTTAATATAAGGTAGGTCCATTCAAAAGTCTGATGGCAGCAGGGAAGAAGGTGTTCTTGATCGGGTGGTACGTGACCTCAAACTTTTGTATCTTTTTCCCAAAGGAAGAAATTGGAAGAGAGAATGTCTGGGGTGTGTGGGGTTCTTGATTATGCTGACTCCTTTGCCGAGGCAGCAGGAAGTGTAGACAGAGTCAATGGATGGGAGGCTGGTTGTGCGACAGAGTGGGATTCCTTCACGACCTTTTGTAGTTTCTTGCGGTTTTGGTCAGAGCAGGAGTCATACCAAGCTGCGATATATCTGGAAAATTAATTCTCCTCAGCGCCTCCTCCAAGGACTAATGCCTAGTCATCTAATAGAAAATGTTGGAAAATTCACCGTCTGTGGAGAAAGAGAATAGATTCAACATTTTGGGTCTGGATGACCCTTCATCCAGTGGTATATATGGACTTTAGTAAGGTGTTCGATAAGGTGGCCCATGGAAGGCTTCTGCAGAAAATGCAGATGTATGGGATTGAGGGTGATTTAGCTAATTGGATTAGGAATTGGCTAGCTGATAGAAGACAGAGGGTGGTGGTTGATGGAAGTTATTCATCGTGGAGTTCGGTTACAAGTGGTGTACCTCAGGGATCTGTTTTGAGGCCCCTGCTGTTTGTAATTTTTATAAATGATCTGGATGAGGGTATTGAAGGATGGATTAGTAAATTTGCGGATGACACCAAAGTCGGAGGAGTGGTAGATAGCGAAGAGGGGTGTTATAGTTTGCAGAGAGACTTGGACAAGTTGCAGAGCTGGGCCGAGGGGTGGCAAATGGAGTTTAATGTGGAAAAGTGTGAGGTAATTCACTTTGGCAGGAATAACAAATGTGTAGAGTATAGAGCTAATGGTAGGACTCTTAATAGTGTTGATGAACAGAGGGATCTTGGTGTATATGTGCATAGATCCCTGAAAGTTGGCAATCAAGTCGATAAGGTTGTTAAGAAGGCATATGGAGTCTTAGCTTTTATTGGTAGGGGGATTGAATTTCGGAGCCGCAACGTCATGTTGCAACTGTACAAAACTCTAGTGCGGCTGCGCTTGGAGTATTGTGTGCTGTTCCGGTCCCCGCATTATAAGAAAGATGTGGAGGCATTGGAGAGGGTACAGAGGAGGTTTACCAGGATGTTGCCTGGTATGGAGGGCAGGTCTTATGAAGAGAGGCTGAGGGATTTGAGGTTATTTTCGTTAGAAAGGAGGCGGCTAAGAGGGGACCTAATCGAAACATATAAGATGATTAGAGGTTTAGATAGGGTGGACAGTGATAGCCTTTTTCTAGGATGGAGAAAGCTAGCACGAGGGGACATAGCTTTAAATTAAGGGGTGGTAGTTATAGGACGGATGTCAGAGGTAGGTTCTTTACCAAGAGGGTGGTAAGGGTATGGAATGCCCTGCCTGCGGCAGTTGTAGATGCGCCAAGTTTGGTGGTGTTTAAGAGGTTAGTAGATAAGTTTATGGACGAAAAGGGAATGGTTTAGGTTGGAGGGTCATTGCTTTTTCCTAATTGGTCGGCGCAACATCGAGAGCCGAAGGGCCTGTTCTGCGCTGTAATGTTCTATGTTCATCAGACTAAAGTTTATTTATTATTAGTCACAAGTTCGCTTACATTAACACTGCAATGAAGTCACTGTGAAAATCCCCTAGTTGCCACATTCTGTTCTGGTACTTTGAGCGAGAATTTAGCATGGCCAACGCACCTAACCAGCACATTTTTCGGACTATGGGAGGAAGCCAGAGAACCCGGAGGAAACCCACACAGACACAGGAGAACGTGCAGCCTCCGCACAGATAGTGACCCAAGCCGGGAATTGAAGCTGGGTCCCCCGCGCTGTGAGGCAGCAGTACTAACCACTGGCGCCTGTTTGGGTACACCGAGGGAGAATTTAACACAGCCAATGCATTTAACCAGCACAGTTCTCAGGACATAATGGGTGGGGTTTTCTGGCTGCGCTTGTTCCCAAAACTATAAAATCCCACCCAGGATCAACAGACCTTTGTATGCTTCAACCTCTACACCACTACCACCATCATTACCACACTATCCCCCCACCGCCCTGCTGACCGCTACAATTCCCATGGCAGGCGGGACGGGAAAAATCCCGCAAAAGGGCTACAAAATCTTACCTCAGGGACAGTGGCTGCACTTCACAAACCTGTGCATGGGGCAACAGATGCAATGGGGGATTGTGGTCAGTGCAGACTTGATGGGCCAGATGGTCTCTTTCTGCACTGTAGGGTTTAATGATTCTATAGAATATAGGAGCAGGAGGAGGCTATTCAGCCCTTCGAGCCTGGTCCACCATCATGACCATGTGCGATCATCCAACTCGCCTGGTCCTGTACAACTGGGGATGAAATTTGTTGAGTTTTGGTGAATGGCGAATGTAGCAGTTTATTTCTGTGAGAATGCTGACCTATCCTATGTAGTCGAGAGACTTGATTTTAAAACGAAACGGACTTTTGCAGGAAATGGGAAAAGTTGGCCTGGAACGATCTTGCTCCCAACGTGAATGGAAGAGAAGCCAGCCAAACAACTGAACACAATCTATTGTGCACTTGTACAGATAGTGCAGTTTATTTTTTTCCAGTATAATGGACTGACCTTGGAGCTCTATCAACAGGAGAGGTGGAGGGGGGAGGGGAAAAAAACAAGGGAGGCGGTGATGCTGGGGGAGGGAAAGGAAGGACAAGGGGAAGTGTAGGGGGGAGGGGGGGAAGACAGAGAAGATGGCAGGAGAAGAGGAGAGAAGAGGGGGGAGGGACGGGGGAAGATTGGGCGGGGGGGGGAGATCGAGCCATTTTTGGGAAAGAATTCCAAATCTCTCTGGCTTTTTGCGTGGGGAAATCTTTCCCAATATCACCCCTGAAAGGGCTCCCTTGGGTTTTTAGACTCTGCCTCATGCAAGAAACATAGAAAATAGGAGCAGAAGGAGGCCATTCGACCCTTCGGGCCTGCTCCACTGTTCATTATGATCATCCAACTCACCTGATCCTGCCTTCCCTCCACAATATCCTTTGACCCACCTTCACTCCAAGTGTGATATCAAAAGATTCAATGTTTTGGCTTCAACTACTTGCTGTGGTAGCAAGTTCCACAGGCTCATTACTCTCTGGGTGAAGAAATGTCTCCTCATCATAGAATCCCTATACAACAGAGGCCATTTGGCCCATCAAGTCTGCACTGACTCTCTGGCAGAGGATTTTACTTAGGTTCCCCTCCCCAAACCCCTCCCCACCACTCCCTACTTCCTCTCCTAGTAACCCCACATATTTAACATGGATAATATCAAGTAACCTTAACATATTGGGACACTAAGGAGTAATTTAGCATGGCTAGTCCACCTTACCTGCACATCTTTAGACTGTGGGAGGAAACCCATGCACACAGACACAGGAAGGAAGTCAAATACCACATAGACAGTCATCCAAGGCCAGGAGTGAACTCAACTCCCTGGAGCTGTGAGTTAGCAATGCTAACCACTGTGCCATCATGCCATCTATCTCTGTCCTAAACAGTCTGCCCTGTATCCTCAGACTGTGACTCCCTAGTTCTGGATACTCCCACCTTTGAGAACATCCTTCCTGCATCATGGTAGCAAAGTGGTTAGCATTGCTGCCTCACAGTCCTAGGGACCTGGATTCAATATCTGACTCGAGTCAGTGTCTATGCTGAGTCTACATGTTCTTCCCATGTCTACATGGGTTTCCTCCAGGTGCTCCAGTTTCCTCCCACAGTCCACCTAACATGCACGTCTTTTGGAGTGTGGGAGGAAACCGGAGCATCCGGGGAGAGTGTGCAAACTCCACACAATGGCCCAAGCTGGAGATTGATCCCAGGCCCCTGGCACTGTGAAGCAGCAGTGCTAACCTCTGTGCCGCCCTAAGTCAATTGTTGTAAAAACTCATCTGGTTCACTCATGTCCCTTTAGGGAGGCAGATCGTGTCCCTTTAGGGAAGCAGTCCTTACCTAGTCTGTCCTCCATGTGACTCCAGACACACGGTTGATTCTTAACTGCCCTCAGGAATGGATAAGTAAATACTGGCCCAGCCAGCGACGCCCACATCCCATGAAGGAATGAAATAGATCAGAGAAGGCTGAGAATAAAGTGAGGGCGGGTTTTTTTAGATAAATAACTTACAATAAATGGATTGCTTACGCGATGGGCCCCTGTGTGTAGGCCATGATTAAGATAAGATTGTACCATTACCCCTTACTCAGTTTGTCAGCCACAGCACAGTGGGTAGTATCTCAGAGGTTTATGGGTTCAGGTCCCACTTGAGCATCATGAGGCTGACATCTGGCTTACGGGCGGCACAGTAACAGTGGTTAGCAATGCTGCTTCACAACTCCAGGGTCCTGGGTTCGATTCACAGCTCAGGTCACTGTCTGTGTGGAGTTCACACATTCTCCTCATGTCTGCGTGGGTTTCCTCCAGGTACTCCAGTTTCCTCCCACAGTCCAAAGATGTGCGGGTTAGGTTGATTTGACCATCCTAAGAAATTGCCCCTTAATGTCCACGGACGTGTAGATTAGAAGGATTAGTGGGTACAATGTGTAGAGAATGGGGTAGGGCCTGGGTGGGATTGTGTTCGGTGCAGACTTGATAGGCCAAAGGGCCTCTTTCTGCACTGTGGGTTCTATGATCTATGATTTATGATTCCCCAGTGCAGTACTTGAGTGTAGCATCCAAAGGTGTTATCTTGCAGATAAGATGTTAAACCATGGCCTTGCCTGGTAGACGCAAGGTGGAAGAGTTGGGGCAGTGTTATGGTGTCAATATTTGGTGAACATCACTAAAAAGAAAACAGATTATTCGGTCATTATTGCATTTGTGGGAGTGTGCTGTGCACAAATTTACTGCCAATTTTCCCAGAACACGTTAAAAGGTAGCTAGGGTGGCATGGTGGTTAGCACTGCTGCCTCAGAGCATCAGGGACCGAGGTTCGATTCCTGGCTTGGGTCAATGACTATACAGAGTTTGCACATTCTCCCTGTGTCTGCATGGGTTTGGTTTCCTCTCACAATCTGAAAGATGTGCAGGTTAGATGCATTGGCTATGCTAAATTCTCCCTCAGCGTACTCAAGTGTGGCAATTAGGAGATTTTCACAGTAACTTCATTGCAGTGTTAATGTAAGCCTACTTGTGGCAATCATAAATAAACTTTAAACTTTGGTTGTGAAGCACTTTGGGGCATCCAGTGGCATGAAAGTCGCTATATAAATGCAAATCTTTTCTCTGCTGGGACAGTTGCGGTCATGAGTAGTTTGCATTGTGCTAACAGCACCTTTGTCTCTTGACCCCCACCTCCAGCTCCACCATGCTCCCTGCTAGTTTTTTACAGATGATCGTACTGTGCGCCCGGGTCCTGCTGGCTGGAAAGGCCAGCTCGTACTCTGAGCGAGGGAGGAGAGCGACGTCGGAGGCGAGTCAGCAGCAAGGCGGCCCCCGCCCCTCGCCTGACCCGGAGCTGGTCCACACCCTCCACCAGACGCTGCTGGGCAGATTCGGCCTGAGCCGCCTCCCCAGGCCCAGTTCCGCCATCACCGTGCCGCAGTACATGCGAGACTTGTACCACTATCACACCGGCGCCTTCAACAACATCCAGGACCCCAGCTTCACCTTCTTGGAGAGACACATGCGGGATGCCAACACGGTGCGAAGCTTCCATCACCTGGGTAAGTGTGAGCACAGGAACTGGGGGGTGGGTAGACTATCGAGTGAAGAATCTCAGTCTACAACTCCCCCACCCCACCCTCTTTTCAGAGGCTGATGGG
The DNA here is from genome assembly GCA_024679065.1 of Sphyrna mokarran. Classification (NCBI taxonomy): domain Eukaryota; kingdom Metazoa; phylum Chordata; class Chondrichthyes; order Carcharhiniformes; family Carcharhinidae; genus Sphyrna; species Sphyrna mokarran. The sequence continues at coordinate 6,509,736 of JAGIQG010000036.1, read as the reverse complement.
TTGGCTTTTGGAGTCTAGACCATTTCCTTTAAACTCCCAACAATTTTCAACTTACCACTATAACAGCAACAAGCAAATGTGAACCAGTTCTCTTCCAACTTGCATGCCATTGCCCTTTATTATTTCTTTGGATGGAGGCATCGCTGGGAAGGCCACCATTTGTTGCCATCCCAAACTGCCCTTGCGAAACAAAATCAAAGAATCCCAACAGTGCAGATGGAGGCCATTCAGTCCATCGAGTCTGTACCAACAACAATCCCACTGTATCCCTGTAATGCCCTATATGTACCCTATTAAACCCTCTGACACTGAGGCAATTTAACATGCCCAGTCCACCTAATCTACATTTCCTTGGACACTTGGTCCAATTTATCATGGCCAATCCACCTAAACTGCATATCTTTGGACACTAAGGGGCAATTTAGCATGGCCAATCCACCTAACCCACACATCTTTGCACAGTAAAGGGCAATTTTGCACAGCCAATCCACCTAAACTACACATCTTTGGAGTGTAGGAGGAAACCTGAGCACCCGGAGGAAACCCATGGGGAGAATGTGTAGACTCTACACAGTCACCTCAGGCGGAATTAAACACAGGTCCCTGGCACTGTGACGGTAGAAGTGCTAACCAGTGTGTTGCCCTAATTTCAGAGGGCAGTTAAGTGTTAAGGTGGTGGTGAAAGATGCTATAGAAATGCATGTCTCTAAGATTTGATTGGTATGGATTTGTCATAATATAGGAAAGCTTAATTCAATGTCTTACTTTTCTTACAGGGTTTGCTCATTTGCAAGGCTGAAATTGAAACTGTGGCACAGTGGTTAGCACTGCTGCCTCACAGCGCCAGGGACCCGGGTTCAATTCCTAGCCTCGAGTCACTGTCTGTGTGGAATCTTGCATGTTCTCCCCGTGTCTGTGTGGATTTCCTCCAGGTGCTCCAATTCCCTGCCACATTCCGAAAGACATGCTGGTTGAGATGCATTGGCTATGCTAAATTCTCCCTCAGTGTACACAAAAGGCACCAGAGTGTGCCGACTAGGGGATTTTCACAGTAACTTCATTGCAGTGTAAATGTAAGTTTACTTGTCACACTAATGAAAAAACTTAAACTTAGATTTTTGTTAAGCAATGGTATCAAGGATTATAGAGCCTTGGACAGAAAGAGTTAAGGTACAGTTTAGCATAAGCTCGAGGGGCTGAATGGCCTCCTCTTATTCCAATGTCCCTAAATCTTATAATAGAGTCATAGAGGTCTACACCATGGAAACAGGCCCTTCAGCCCAACTTGTCAATGCAGCCCTTTTTGTTTTAAAACCCCTAAGCTAATCCCAATTGCCCGCATTTGGCCCATATTCCGCTATAGCCATGTAACACTCTAAATGCTTTTTAAGAAGACAAAATTGTATCCATTCTTCCAAAATATCTCAGCTCCCTTAATTCTGTCTCTTGCATAACCAGCTGTCTCCTGTTGGTCACTGTGCCTCCAGCTGCTGGGATGCTAAGCTCTGGAATTCCTTCCTGAAACCTCTTAAAGTTCCTCTGGCAGCACCTTCCCATCTTACCACTTCTATCATCCGGAAAGACAAGGAGAGCAGTGACAGGGAGAACACCACCACCTGAAGGTCCCCCTTCAATCATTCACCATCGACTAGGAAATAGATTGGCCGTTGCTTCACTGTTGCTGGGTCACTCCTTGAGCACTGTCCCAGCATGGCACAGTGGTTAGCACTCTGCCTCACAGTGCCAGTTGGGGTCACTGTCGTGTGCAGTCTGCATGTGTTTGCCTGAGTTTAGTCCGGGTGCTCTGGTTTCCTCCCACAGTCCAAAAGACATGCATTAGCCATGTTAAATTCTCCCCGAGTATCCAAACAGGCACCAAACATGGAATTTTCACAGTAACTTCATTGCAGTGTTACTTGTGACAATAATAACTAAGTAACAGAACTGTAGTATAACTACAACACAGGGACAGTGGTGGTTCAAGAAGGTGGCTGATGCAGAGTCTGGTATGTTCTCCCTGTGTCTGCATGGGTTTCCTCCACAATCCAAAAGATGTGCTGGTTAGGGTAGAATCCCTACAGAGCAGAAGGTGGCCATTCAGCTCATTAAATCTGCACAAACCACAATCCCACCCTACCTCCATAATCCATGCATTTACCCTAGTTAGTTTCCCAACACTAAGAGGCAATCCACCTAACCTGCACAATGTTAGACTGTAGGAGAAAAATCAGAGCACACAAAGAACAAAGAAAATTACAGCAGAGAAATAGGCCCTTCAGCCCTCCAAACCTGCACCGACCATGCTGCCCAACTGAACTAAAGCTCCCTACCCTTCTGAGGACCATATCCCTCTATTCCCATCCTATTCATGGATTTCCACTACCTCCCTTGGCAATGAGTCCACCACCGTCTGTGTAAAAAAACTGTGTAGCCACACTCCGGTGCCTGTTTGGGTACACTGAGGGAGAATTTAGTACGGCCTAACCTGCACATCTTTCAGACTGAGGGGGGAAACCGGAGCACCCAGAGGAAACAGATGTAGACACGGGGAGAATGTGCAGGCTCCACGCAGACAGTGAGCCAAGCTGGGAATTGAACCCTGTGAGGCAGCAGTGTCATTCTGTCTGCATGGGTTTCCTCCAGATGTACTGATTTCCTCCCACAGTCCAAATGAATGCTGGTTAGGGTGCATTGGGCGTGCTAAATTTTCCCTCAGTGTACCCCACAGGCAATCATTAGTGGCCTGGCCAGCAATACCGAAATCTGGTGAAAAATTGGTGCGATGGAGGGTATTTTGCTCCATAGGTCTTATTATTAACCTGACTGACATTTTTGTCTTTGACAGAATATCTCCAGGACATTCCCTATTCCGAGGGAGGGAATTTCTACCAGATTGCCTTCAACCTGAGCAACATTCCTGACCACGAGCAAGTCATGTCGGCTGAACTGCGTCTATTCAGGGGGGCTGACGGGGTGACACGCCATGGGACGGAGCTCGTCGCCATTTACGAGCTCTTGGGGTCCCTGGACGGAAGCAGGAGGGGGCGGCGTCTGCTGGACAGGCGGCTTCTGCCCGCCAACCGCACCCAGTGGGAGAGTTTCAACGTGGGCCTGGCTCTGGCGGACTCCAGGAGAGGGCGGCAGGGCCTGGTCACCTTCCTGATCGAGGCGCGGCGAGCGGAGCCACAGGCCAGGTCACCGAGAGTGGGCAGGTCGCTGCGCGGGGAGGAGGAGGAGGAAGAGGAAAGGGGCGGCCGGCTGGGTCAGAGGCCGTTCCTGGTCACCTACGGGCAGGACGGCAGCGGGCGGGCTCTGGGGGCGAGGAGCAAGAGGCACGGTGGGCGGAAGAGGAGCCGGGGGCGGAATCGCTGCCGGAGGCGGCCGCTGTACGTGGACTTTGAGCGGGTGGGCTGGACGGAGTGGATCATTGCTCCCCGCGGCTACAACGCCTTCTACTGCCAAGGGGAGTGCCGCTTTCCCTTGGCGGACCACATGAACTCCTCCAGCCATGCCATCGTGCAGACTCTGGTGAACTCGGTCAATGTGAACATTCCCCGGGCCTGCTGCGTCCCCACCGAGCTTAGCCCCGTCGCCATGCTTTACCTGGACGACGACGAGAGGGTGGTCCTGAAAAATTACCAGGAGATGGCGGTTGAAGGCTGCGGATGCCGCTGAGAGCTCCCACCTCGAGGGCCAGGGGGTGGTGTCTTCCCTTGAGGAAAAACCAGCTGGACTCTCTCTCGTTGCCACCCAATTGTTGAGATCTTTGTTGGCCTTTGGAGAGGTTATATTCATCCAGACCACCCCCTCACAATGCACCACACCTCACTAGCATCTCCACAGGGGCATAATGGATCACCTCTTGCCTTCAAGAAAAGACTCCAGCCTGGCTGAATCTTTCATCATTGAAGGGCAGAACTTGCATTTATATAGCACCTATGGACATCCCAAAGCACTTTTCAGCTGATGAAGGATTTTTTTTTAAAAACAGTCTGGTCACTAAATGTAACATTCAAGACTCCCCCCCCCCCACCCCGCAAATTCCGATGTCCCTTTATTCAAAGATGATCAATAGTGGCTGTCGGATCTTTTGCCTCCCCTTCTGGGCCTAAAGTCTCATCCATAAGACAATGTCTCTGACAGTGCCGCACTCCCTCAGTAGTGCACAGAGAGTGACAGCTTGAAATCTGGACCAGACGGACACCGGAAATTAAAAGTGCTTTCCGTGGTTTTTTGAAATAAGGATTGGTAGCTCGCTCATTTGAATTTAGTTGTGGAGTTGTCACTAATCAGTGGATGCTTATGAGTGCTTCCTGTCCTGAAACCTGTGGCCAAAAGCCCATTGTGGCATGGACCAAGACAGTGAATGAAAGCAAATTATTCGACTGCACGGGGCATCACAGCTAAGCCTGATCCTGACCTGGTGACGACACCTGAACTTTATAATAGGAGTGGTCATTGGGTATATACTTCATGAGGGGGAACTTTGTGGATAGCGCTCCCCCCAACTCACCTCCCCTTCTTACCTCAGAAGCCAACTGTAGCAATGTGGTTAAAAAAAAGGATCAGATATCAAAAGGGTTGGGGGGATGACCATGCTAAGATTGCCCCTTAGTGTCAGGGGATTGAGCAGGGTAGGATTGACTATGCTAAAATTGCCTCTTAGTGTAAGGGACAAAGTGGGGTAAATGTATGAGGTTACAGGGATAGGATCTGGGTCACGTGCAGGCACAATGGGCCGAATAGCCTCCTTCTTTACTATAGGGTTTCTATGATGTAGCAATTGGGATCACCTTACAATGCTGTCAAGGAAGGGGCAGCATGGTGGCACAGTGGTTAGCATTGCTGGCTCACAGCGCTAGGGACCTGAGTTCAATTCCAGCCTCGGGTCACTGTCCATGCAGAGTTTACACATTCTACCCGCTTCTGCATGGGTTTCCTCCAGGTGCTCTGGTTGCCTCCCACACTCTAAAGGTATGTAGATTAGGTGGATTGGCCATGCTAAATTCCTCTTAGTATCCCAAGATGTGTATGAGATTGGATTGGCTATGTGAAATAGCCCCTTAGTGTCAGATGGATTAGCTAGGGTAAATTAAGGGAAAGTGGTGGCCTAGTGGTATTATCGCTAGACCATTAATCCAGAAACTCAGCTGATGTTCTAGAGTTTGAATCCCTCCACGGGAGATGGTGGAATTTGAATTCAATGAAAAGAATCTGGAATTAAGAATACACTGATGACCCGTTATCAGAAAAACCCATCTGGTTCACTAATTTCCTTTAAGGAAGGAAATCTGCCGTCCTTACCCAGTCTGACCTACATGTGACTCCACAGCCACAGCAATGGGGTTGATTCTCAACTGCCCTCCAAGGGCAACTAGGAGTGGGCAATAAATTTCCCATGAACGAATTAAAAAAAATGCAGAGAGTTATGGGGATAGGGCCTGGGTAGGATTGTGGTTGGTGCAGACTCAATGGGCTGAATGACTTCCTTCTGCACTGTAGGTTCTTTGGAAAGGAAAAGAAGTCGCCTGTCCCTGCAACATTGCCATCTTCCCCCTACCTCTTTCAGCCGGGCATCTCTATCGAAGGGGAGGGGAATCAGACTTCTGTGTTACTGGCATTCCCTATTAGGAAAGCACAACTGAGCTTTCAGTGTTCGGGTCATTGAGCTGTGAGCACAACATTCAAATCTCCTTTCTATTTCCCTCGGCTGTGTTAAGGACAATTCCTGCTGACCCTTTGAGTTTCGGATTATTAAAATTTATTCTAATGTAAGATGACCTTGTGTGTGTCATTCCGTATCTCTCTTCCCAGGAATACAACGGTTCTTAGTGCCACTCCTCATTGTATCCTTGGTTAAAGCTCCTTTTGACCGTGTTAAATTCTCAGTGTACCCAAACAGGCACCGTAGTGTGGCAACTAGAGGAATTTCACAGTAACTTCGTTGCGGTGTTAATCTGGGTCTACTTGTGACATTAAATAAACTTTAATCTTTAAAACCTTTTGTTAGCTTTCTCTCTTTTCCTTCCCATCTCTCCCTTTCTTTCTTTGTTTCCCTCCATTTTTTTCTCCATCTTGTGCTTTCCCCCTCTTTTCCTCTCTCTTTCTCTTCAGGCCAATTTTACCATCAAGTTTTTGGGCGTGAAAACCTGGTAAAGTCAGGCATGAGGCAAGCAGCGCGATCTGCGCCCACCTGCGTGCTGGTTCCCCTTTACCGAGGCCCAAAAGTGATCGGGACCACACCTGAGATGGGCACGACCGCCATTTAATGCATTCGCTCATCTAGAATCGGCACAAAACAGACATGCTCCACAAACGCTCCAGTTAATGAGGAGGTAAGTACTAAGAATCTGATGGCTCACTGCTTGAGATCAGTTGGTAGGGTTGGAAATGGGGTGGAGAAGAGGGGATGGAGGGAGTTGAGAAGAGGGGGATGGAGAAGGGTGGGATCCACTGCCACTCAGTCTGACTTTGATGGGGCAGAAGCAGGGAGGGGCCCATGATGTCTGGGTGGCATGAAGGCGGGGGGCGGTGCGGGATAGATAAGGGAATCAGTAATGTTGAGCAAGTGGCGCAATGCCTGTGGGGCCAGGAGGGAGGCATTATCTGGCCTGGAGAGCAATGTGGCAGGAGAACTGCATTCTATCATTTTTTTTCTTCCACTCGTGCAGTTGGAGACTCTGATTGAAGGTGCAGGATTTCGGGCTCATTAAGCCTGGCCCACCAGTTTCTGCAGCACGATTCGGACTCGCTGATATTTTTGCTCCCACTCATTGTTTCCACTCGATACAGCTCAAGATTCGGAGACCATTCCCACTCCCTCCACGGTCATGTTACATTGTGAGTTCTGTTCCCATTCCTCACGCCAATGTTGTTCCTCATTCATCAATCCTGTTTACTTTGCTACCTTACTTTCCTTGCACCCTCCCTGTTACTCGCTATTGTAATTCACTCATTGTGCCACTCTCATTTTTCAGTTTAACCCCTACCATCATTCTTTTCCTCTCCCTTGTTACACTGTCCCTCCGTCTGTCACTCCCTCATTACACTGTCCCTCTGTCTGTCACTCCCTCGTTACACTGTCCCTGTATCTTTGTTAAAGGCCAGGCACTTCCAATGGAAAGTTCTTGGAAAGCCATATTAAATAAAGGATCAGATATTGTCTTTTGGAAACACTCCCTTGTGAGTCAGGGAGGAGTGTGAAACAGGGTTAAAAATCCTGCGTTGACAGTGGTTCAGCATCATAAACTCTCACTCACTCTCCCAACTGCAGGAAGACAGTGTTTGCACAGATGTGTAAAGAGGCAGTTCTGTTCCCCAGGGCTCAAGATGCAAATCAGCCCCAGCATTGAGAGTGAGAGCTCAGTCCCGCTGCACAAGAATCAAAGAGCTACAGCAGTAGCCAATGCACTGCTGGCCGATCAAGGATTTCACTGATGCTCTCTCTGTCACTATTTCTCCCATAAGATCTGCTGTCATGGTGTGACACACTCGCAGCAATGTTGTACTACTGAGGGTGTATAAGGTTCTGGTCAGACCCCATTTGGAGTATTGTAAGGAGATTTGGGTCCCATATCTAAGGAAGGATGTGCTGGCTTTGGAGGGGGTCCAGAGGAGGTTCACAAGAATGATCCCAGGAATGAAGGGATTGACTGGAGGAAAGGAGTAGTTGAGGACTCTGGGTCATCAATGGAATTTAGAAGGGTGAGAGGTGGGGGGGGAATCTAATTAAAACTTTCAGCATACTGAGAGGCCTAGATAAAGCGGATGTGGAGAGGATGTTTCCGCTAGTGGGAAAGACTACAATTCGAGGGCACAACCTCAGAGTGAAGGGACACTTCTTTAAAACTGAAATGAGGAGGAATTTCTGATGATGAACCAGTCGAATTCATTGCCACAGAGCAGACCATGTCATTGAGTGTCTTTAAGACAGAGATAGATGGGTTTTTGATCAATAAGGGGATCAAAGGTCATGGGGAGAAGGCAGAAGAATGGCGATGAGAAAAATATCAGCCGTGATTTAATGGCAGAGGAGATTTGATGGGCTGAATGGCCTAATTCTGCTTGTGTCTTATGGTCTGCAACGCCCTCACACATCACATCGTAGCTCATCTGCAAGTACTCAGATCTCCGTCATCCCCAATTATGGCTGGCTCGATCCCTCTTCCCACTGCCCTCCAATTTGCCCTCCCAGAGAGATCCTTTGAGAACCAATGGAATATCACAGAAGTGGAATTCTCCAACATTCCGCTACCCACCCCAGAGCAAAATCATTCCCACAGTCACAATAAAGGAAGTGATTTGTGAGAAAACATGTTAAAACTGATCTACAATGTTTAAAAAACTTCAGAAATTAACCAAAGAACAAAAAAAAATTACAGCATAGGAACAGGCCCTTCAGCCCTCCAAGTCTGCACCAACCATGAACAAAAACCCCATACCTTTCTGGGGACGATTCAGCGATCACTGAATCAACAATTGGATTAATAAGCAATCATTAATTCAAAAGATTTTATTAATTATGATCAGTGGCACAGTGGTTAGCATTGCTCACAATACCAGGAACCTGGGTTCGATTCCCAGCTTGGGTCACTGTCTGTGCAGAGTCTGCACATTCTCCCCATGTCTGCATGGGTTTCCTCCGGATGCTGTGGTTTCCTCCCACTGTCCAAAAGAAGTGCGGGTTAGGATGTATTAGCTGTGCTAAATTCTCCCTCAGGTGTACCCAAACAGGGTACCAGAGTGTGGTGACTGGGGGATTTTCACAGTAACTTCATTGCAGTGTGAATATAAGCTGACTTGTGACACTAATAAATAAAGTAAACCTGAAATCATCCAAAATTCTTCAGTTCATATCTCAGTCCCAGTCATTCATAGACTCCCAACAGTGTAGAAAGAGGTCATTCAGTCCGTCGAATCTGCAACAATAACAATCCCACCCAGGTTCTATTCCTGCAGTCCCACATATTTACCCTAGATAATCCCCCTAACACTGAAGGGTAATTTAACACCATAACCTGCACATCCTTCGACTGTGGAGAGGAAACCCACACAGACACAGGGAGAATGTGCAGACTCCACACAGACAGTGACCCAGGTCAGGAATCGAACCTGGGTCTTTAGCGCTGAGGCAGCAATGCTAACCACTGTGCTGCCCCCCTCATCACCTCTCTACTTGCTGACCTATCCTGGCTTCTTATCAAGTCACATCTTGATTGTGAAATTCTCATCCTTGTTTCCACATTTTTGTCCCTCTCCCTATCTGTAATCTCCTCCTATGCCGTCCTCTAATGTTGGGTCCCCCATTTTAAAAACTCTGTGATTGGTTGCCGTGTCTTCAGCTGCCTGGGCTCCAAGGCTCTGAACTTTCTCCCCAAACCTCTCCCGTTATGAAACCCTGCCCCCTCCTAAATCCCGGCAAACTTCAAGGGTGGCATGGTGGTTAGCACAGCTGTCTCACAGGAACCCGAGTTCAATTCCCAGCTTGAGTCGCTAACAGTGTGGAATCTGCAAGTTCTCCCTGTGTCTGCATGGGTTTACTCCAGGTGCTCTGGTTTTGTCCCACAGTACAAAGATGTGCAGATTAGGTGGATTGGCCATGCTAAATTGCCCCTTTGTGTCAGGTAAACTAGTTAGGGTAAATGCATGTCATGGGGGCATAAGGCCTAGGTTCAGACTGCACTGTAGAGATCCTATGATAACACTGTCTTGCTTTCCTCCTTTTATAACACTCCTTTGGCCAAGCGTCTGTGTCATTTGATCTTACGTGGCTTGATTTTGTATTTAGTTTCACATCAAGGGAAGATACTTTCACTGGATTGGTAATAAGAAACTCATCTAATTTTCTGGGGATCCGGGTTCAAATCCCGACATGGCAGATGATGAAATCTGAATTCAATTTAAAAAAAAATCTGGAATTAAGAATCTGCTAATGACCATGAAACCATTGTCACTTGTCAGAAAAACCCATCTGGTTCACTAACGTCCTTTAGGGAAGGAAATCTGCCGTTCTTACCCAGTCTGGCCGACATGTGACTCCAAACCCACAGCAAATATGGTTTATTCTCAACTGCCTCTCTGAAATGGCTTAGCGAGACACCCTAATTGTCAAGGGGCAATTAGGGATGAGCAACAAATGTTGGCCCAGCCAGTGACCCCCTCATCCCATGAACAAATTTTAAGAAGCTCCCTGGGACATTTCTTATGTTAAAGGTGCTATATAAATATAAGTTATTGTTGTCAAGGGGCATCTTTATAGGAGGACGGAGAAGTGTTTAAGGAGTGCATTAGAGAGATTATGTAGCAAAGACACAGCCAATGGCAGAATGTTAAAACTTTAGTTTATTAGTGTCACAAGTATCTTACCTTAACACTGCAATGAAGTTACTGTGAAAATCTTCTAGTCGCCACACTCCGGCGCCTGTTCGGGTACACTGAGGGAGAATTTAGCACCTATCCAGCACGTGGGAGGAAACTGGAGGAAACACCACACAGATAGTGACCCAAACCAGGAATTGAACCAGAGTCCCTGGAGCTGTGAGGCATTACTGCTAACCACTGTGCCATCCTGCCGCCCCAAACTGAAGAGGCTAAAGACAAGCAGAGATCCTCAGATAGGCTGTAGGGCTGGACGAAATTATAGAGATTGGAAGGCAAGAGGAGGGAATGGAGTGGGAGGGAATTAGAACAGAGTTGAGGAGGAACGTCTTCTCTTGAGGGTAGTGAATCTCTGGAATTCCCTGTCCATTGACGTGGTGAAGGCTACCTTATTGAATATGTTTAAGTCACGGTAGATAGATTTCTGATCAATAAGGATTATGGGGAGCAAGTGGGTAAGTGGAATTAATGCACTTCGGATCAGCCGTGATCTTATTGCACGGCGGGGCAGGTTCAAGGGGCTAGATGGCCTACTCCTGCTCCTATTTCTTATGTTCTTATGGAGGGATTTGAACACTAGGATGAGAATTTTCCTAGTCATATTGCAGAGACAGAGTAAAGAACTCAGCAGTAATCAGATTCTAGGGAAAGAGATGATTTGTGATTCGGACTCCCCGAGGACATTAGTGAAGGGCAATGATACATGGCTAACCTGCGCGCTGGAGACAGAATCCCAGCAACCAGTCGGAAATTATGGACTAAATACGGAGATTTCTCTTCCTCCCTTCCTGACAGCCCAGCCTCGGGATGGGAGCACTGTTTAAGCGATTGATGCTGATTTATGTCCCGCAATCTTGTTATTGCTCAAGATTAAAAACACATTTCAGTGGGAGGCAGAAGCAGGGTGGCTCCCGGAAGCTTCTTCAGGGCCTCTGGACGAGGCGCCAGAGAAGAACCAGATGGAAATCCCCTCAGAAGATGGGGAAGACCTTGTACAAGCGTTGGGCTATGCATTCTGCCCCGTCTCACCGTTCAGCGCTTCACTGTTTATTTATTAGTGTCACAAGTACGCTTATATTAACACTGCAATCACCAACACCCTGCACAATTTTAGCAAAAACGTCCCTGTACTCAAATCCTCTCACTATGAAGGCCAACCTACTGTTTGCCTTCTTTACTGCCTGCCGTAACTGTGCATTGACTTTCAGTGGCTGATGCATGAGGATACCAAGTCTCATTGAGTATCCACCTCTCTCAATTTATACCCATTCAGATAATTTTTGGAAGTTTATTTACTAGTGTCACAAGTCGGTTTACATTAACACTGGAATGAAGTTACTGTGAAAATCCCCCCAGTCACCACACTCCAGCGCCTGTTCGAATTGGATACTCAGCGAGACATTGGTGTCCTCCTGAATCAGTCATAGAATGCTACAGTATAGAAGGAAGTCATTCGGCCCATTGAGTCTGCACCAAACACAATACCACCCAGAGACCCTATTTCCATAACCCCATTCATTTACCATAGCTAGTTCCCATGACACTAAGGGTCAATTTAGCACGGCCAATCCACCTAACCTGCACATTTTTGGTCTGTGGGAGAAAGAAAACCAGAGCACCCAAAGGAAATCCACACAAAGTAGGCGCATAGATACAGCAGACAGTAAAGAAGACAAATGATATTTTGGCCTTCAGAGCGAGAGGATTTGAGTATAGGAATAGGGACATTTTATTGCAATTGTACAAGATGTTGGTGAGGCCACAGTTGTAGTAGTGTGTGCACTTTTGGTATCCTTATCTGAGGAAGGATGACAGGGGAATAGGGTTGAGAAACATATTAGCCATGACTGAATGACGGAGCAGACTCGATGGGCCAAATGGCCTATTTCTTATCCTATCAGGAGGTACAGCGAAGGTCTACCAGGCTGATTCCTGGGATGGCAGGTCTTTCAGGAACTGTCAGTTAGGATTACATTCACTGGAGTTTAGAAGAGTGAGAGAGGATCTGATAGAAACTTACAAAGTTCTAACAGCAGTTAGACAGGGTAGATTCAGAAAGAACGTTCCCAATGGTGGGGAGATTCCAGAACTAGCTTGAGGAAAAGGGGTAAACCTTTTTAATTCGTTTGTGGGATAGGGACGTTGCTGGCTGGCCAGCATTTATTGCCCATCTTTAGTTGCCCTAGGGCAGTTGAGAGTCGACCACATTCCTGTGGCTCTGGAGTTGCATGTAGCCCAAACTCACCGGAAGTTCATGCGACCAAATAAACCTGTTGGACTTTAACCTGTTGTTGTGAGACTTCTCACTAGGCCAGACTGGTTAAAGTCAGCAGATTTCCTCCTCTAAAGGGGACATTAGTAAACCGGATGGGTTTTTCCCAACAAGGGGTCATCAGTAGATTCTTAGTTCCAGATTTTTTTTTTAATTGAATTCAAATTCCACCATCTGCCGTGGTGGGATTCGAACCCAGGTACCTCAGAACATTAACTGAGCTTCTGGATTAATAGTCTAGCGATAATATCACTAGGCCATTGTCCCCTCACTGAGGTGAGGGAAAATTTCTTCACCCAGAGAGTGGTGAATGTGTGAGACTCACTACAATAGAAAATAGTTAAGGCCAAAACGTTGTGTGATTCTAGGAAGAAATTAGATATCGACCTTGGGGCTCAAGGGATCAAAGGATATGGGGGAAGAAGGGATCAGGATATTGAATCTGATGATCAGCCATGATCAAAATGAACCATAACGATGGACAGGTTCGAAGGGCTGAATGGTCTCCTCATTTTCCTATTTTCTATGAGTCAGTAGTGGCAGAATTCAAACCCCATTCTGGACAATCTCACGGAGGGGTTTGGAAATATAGTCAGTGTCTGTTGGGATGCTTTTGCCTAATTTAGCCAATCCCTCATCACAGGGTCATTATAGTCCATAAAACCCAGCTGAGTACAAAACTAAAGAACTTATGTCCTGAGATAAAAATAGCTAGAGGTACGGAAGGTCTGTTGTTATGGTATGTCAGACTGTTAATCAGCCTTTCGTGACTTCAGTATGCTTTACAGCTAATGAAGTACTTTCTAAAATGTAGTCACTATTGTAATGTAGGAAACCCCAAAATATGCACAGCAAGTTCCCATAAACAGCATAAGTTCGTACAATATAGAAGCAGAATTAGGCCATTTGACCCATTGAGTCTACTCCACCATTCCATCGTGACTGATATACTCCTTATCCCCATTTTCTACCTTCTCCCCATAACCCTTCAACCCATCACCCATTAAAAATCTGTAACTCATCCTTAAATTTACCCACTGTCCCAGCATCCACCGCACATTGGGGTAGCGAATTCCATGGATTCACAACTCTTTGGGAGAAGTAATTTCTCCTCAGCTCCGTTTTAAATTTGCTACCCCTTATCCTAAGACTGTGCCCTCTCATCCTAGAATGCTCCACAAGAGGAAGCATCCACTCCATGTTTACTTTAGCCATACCTTTTATTATCTTGTGTATCTCAATTTGATCTCCCCTCATTCTTCTACATTCCAGAGAGTATCAGCCTAAACTGTTCAGTCTCTCTTCATAGACAAATTCCTCATCTTTGGAATCAATCTAGTGAACTTCCTCTGAACTGCCTCCAATGCCACTACATCTTTCCTCAGACAAGGGGACCAAAACTGTGCACAATGCTGAATGCATGCTGCTGTGTGGAGGGACCTGAGTGCCCGTGTGCAAGAACTACAAGGATTTGGTTTGCAGGTGCAGCAGGTAATTAACAAGGCAAATGGAATTCTGTCCTTCATTGCTAGAGGGGTGGAGTTTAAAAACAGCGAGGTTATGTTGCAGCTTTATAACATGCTTGTGAGGCCACATTTGAGTAATGTGTACAACTTTGGCCTCCTTACTTGAGAAAGGATATACTGGTGCTGGAGGGGATGCAGAAGAGATTCAATAAGTTGATTGAGAAGGTTGGCTTATGAGGGGAGACTATGGGGCTATACTCATTGGAATTCAGAAGAATGAGGGGAGATTTTATAGAAGCATATAAGATTATGAACGGAATAGATAAGGTAGAAGCAGGGAAGTTATTTCCACTGGCAGGTGAAACTGGAACAAAGGGGCACGGCCTCAAAATAAGAGGGAGCAGATTTAGGACTGAGTTGAGGAGGTACTTCTTCACACAAAAGCTTATGAACTTGTGGGATTTTCTGCCCAGTGAAGGAATTGAGGCTATCTCATTCAGTGTTTTCAAGGCAAAGATAGATAGATTTTTGAACAGTAAAGGAATTAAGGATTATGGTAAACGGGTGGGTAAGTGGAGCTGAGTCCGCAAAAAGATCAGCCACGATCTTATTGAATGGTGGAGCAGGCTCGAGAAGCTAAATGGCCTTCTCCTGCTCCTAGTTCTTATGTTCTTACAATACTTTAGGTGCAGTCTCACCAATGCCTTGTATAGTTGCAACAATACTTCTTTACCTTCATACTCTATTCCTTTAGCAAAGTGATAATGACTTAGACTTCCTCAGCTTAGTGCCCAAAGCCCCAACCAGCTTCAGCTGTTTCATCAGTGACCTTCCCAGCATTATAAGGTCAAAAATGGGCATATTCGTGGGTGACTCCACAACGTTCATCACCACCCCTGATTCCTCAGATATGGAAGCAGTCTATGTTCATATGCAGCAAGATCTGGATAAAATTCAGGCTTAGGCTGACAAGTGGCAAATAACGTTCACAGAATCATAGCATTCTACAGAGCAAAAGGAGGCATTTGGCCCATTAAGTCTGCACTGATCACAATCCCACTCAGGTCCCATCCCCATAACGCCGTGCATTTACTCTAGCCAGTCCCTTTGATGCTAAGGGCAATTTAGCATGGCCAATCCACCTAACCTGAATATCCTCGGACCATGGGAGGAAACCCACGCAGACACAAGGAGAACATGCAAACTCCACACAGTGACCAGAGGCCAGGAATCAAACCCGGATCCCTGGCTCTGTGAGGCAGCAGTGCTAACCACTGTGCCACCCATTAAAGTGACGCCACATAAGTGACAGGCTTCGAACATCACCACCAAGAGAGAATCTAACTATGTCCCCTTAATATTCATTGCCACTGCCACTAATGAATTCCCCGCTATTAATGTCCTGGAGAGTTACCATTGAACAAAAACTGGACCAGATCCAACCATATAAATACTGTGGCTACCAGAGCAGGTCAGAGACTGGACATTCTGCAGAGATCAGCTCATCTCCTGACTCACCAAATCCTGCCTAGCATTGTCAAGGCACAAGTCAGGAATGCGATGGGTGCACCTTCAACAACACTCAAGTAGTACACAAACCAATTGTTTTACATCTCATTCACCATCTTTAACATTCACTCTCTCCACCACCAATGCACTGCGGCAGCCATGTGTTCCTTCTATAAGCAGCATGGCACCTTTGCAGCACCTCCCAAGTGCACACCACCTCCACCATCTAGAAAAACAAGGGGCAGCAGGTACACGGCAACACCAGCATCTGCAGGTTCCTCACCAAGCCACTCACCATCCTGACTTGAAATATATCAGCCGTTCTATATCAGGTCAAAATGCTGGAACTCCCTCCCCAACAGCTGTGGACGTATTTACACCTCAGGGACGGAAACGAGTTCGAGGAATCAGCCCGTCCATCACCTTCTCAAGGGGCAATAACTGTTGGCCGAGCCACTGATACCAACGTTCTATGAACGAAAATATTAAAATTGTTTCTTTTATGTAGAGTAAATATCACCCAGGATACCTGGGGGAACTCCTCTGCTCTTCAGATTAGTGACCATGGGATCTCTTACATCCACCTAGGAGAGCAGATGGGGTATTAGGTTAACGTCTGATCAGGAGACAATATCCTGATAATACTGTACTAAAAATCAGGTGATTTCAATGTTTCACATTGTCCCACTGGCCTGGGAGTGTCTGATGGGGGGCAGTGTAGAGTGAGCTTTACTCTATATCTAACCCCATGCTGTACCTGTCCTGGCAGTGTTTGATGGGGACAGCATAGAGGGGGCTTTACTCTGTATCTAACCCCATATTCTACCCATCCTGGGAGACAGTGCAGAGGAATCTTTACTCTGTATCTAACTGCATGCTATACCTACCCTGGGAGTGTTTGATGAGGACAGTGCAGAGGGAACTTTTGCATCTAATGATGAATAATGGCACTGGAAGATAAGATAAACGTTGTAGGTGTTGTGCTTGCCGAGGTCTCACAGCGCTAAGTGAAAACAGGCATAGGTCAATCATGATAATTTTGTTTCTCCAACCCATTGTCTCTGGAGACTGGTTAAACAGTTACTGGATGTTGGTAGCCTTGTAAATACGTGATGACGTTGTGATGGATTCTCTAATGTCTGTGCAACAGTCTGTAGTGGATTTGGAAATCCATGATGACAGGGAGATGGATCTCTCACAGGATGCAAAGCATCAGGTAGGCAGGACGGATGGCTCCACAGAGCAGAAACCTCAACAACCTCCCTTCCCCCACCCGCTGTAAAGCAGAATCAGCTCCCTTCAGAGATTCAGCAGCCCTGACTACCCAGAGACACCATTCACACATCACTGATAAGCAAAAAAATAAACCAACCTCAGGAAACAACTTAGACTGAAGTTGTGTCTTCAAATGACCAAACTATTGTGACTGAGGGGCAAGCCTTGGAGAGATCTGTGCCCTTCCCATAGCTGAGGAAAGAAAGATCTGCATTGATTCCAGAACTGTTCCAGGGCAGGCAGAGGCCATTCAGCCCATCATGTCTGCACCAGCTCTCCAAATGAGCAACTCCCCCAGTTCCATTCTCCCACCTTCTCTCCTTAACCCTGCAACTTCTTCCTTTTCAGATAGAAATCCAATACCTTATTTAAAGCCTCAATTGAACCAGTCTCCAACACAACGCATTCTAAACCCTCACCGCTTGCTGCGTGAAAAAGTTTCCCCACGTATTCTTTTACTAATTACATTAATATCCATGCCCTCTCATTCGTGATCCTTTCATGAGTGGGAACAGTTTTGCCCTTCTACTCTGTCCAAACACAATTCCAGGGTCCAGGTTCAATTCCAGCCTCAAGTCATGGTCTGTGTGGAATTTGCTCCCAGTGTCTGCGTGGGTGCTCCAGATTACTATCACAGTCAAAACATGTACAAGGGTAGGTGGATTAGTCATGATAAATTGCCCCTTAGTGTCCAAAGTTGTGTGGGTTAGATGGATTTGCCATGCCACAGATATGCAGATTAGGTGGTTACAGGGATAGGATGGGGTAATAGGCCTAGATAAGATGCGATTTCGGCAAGTTGGTGCAGACTCAATGGGTTGAATGGCCTCCTGCAGTGCAGGGATTTTATGAACAAAGAACAAAGAACAAAACAGCATGAGAAACAGGCCCTTCGGCCCAATGAGCCCGCACCACCACTCCAGTGTTCCCACCTCTACCCGCGATCCCTGTCCATGTTTATAGATCTATGGACTGAAAACCAAACTTGAGAAAATTTAGGGAGAATTTGTTTTGACAATTAGCCTAAGACCACATCTTTGGGATGTGGGAGGAAATAGGAGCACCTGGAGAAAACCCACACAAGCATGGGGAGAATGCGCAAACTCCCACAGACACAGGCCTAAATCCATGTATCTGCATAGCACAGCGATAGTCACTGCACTGTCGTGTTGCCCATCAAATGGTCCAGTTCAAGCATACACTAACGGCGTGAAGCACAAGGATACTCTCGAAAAAAATTCAAGAGCAGCCCTCTCACGACCCATCGCGTGGATGCCCCTCGTTAGACAACAAGATGGACCAAAGCACCTGTAGGATAAAAACAAGTACATCAATATCATCATCTATTTACACATTTCCCAGGGACTCCCAAGGCTCATGATCCCTATTTTAAATCAGTTTTCTATACCCCTCCATTCCCATTCTGTTCATGTGCCCATCTAAGTATTTCTTAAATAACTCCAGAGTACCTGCCTCCACCACTTTACTTGGCAGCGCATTCCATACCCCCACCACCCTCTGTGTGAAAAAACTCCCTCTCGCATCCAAATTATACCTTACCCCCCTCACCCTAAGCCCATGACCCCTCGTGTTATTTGAGTCCATCCTAGGAAAAAGCTTAACCCTGTTTACTCTATCTATACCCCTCATAATCTTGTACACCTCTATTAGATCTCCTCTAAGTCTACGTCTTTCTAAGGAAAACAGTCCCAATTTGCCTAACCTCTCCTCGTAACTCAGACCTTCCATACCAGGCAGCATCCTGGTAAACCTCCTCTGCACTCTCTCTAGACTCTCCACGTCCTTCCAGTAGTAAGGCGACCAGAACTGGACGCAGTATTCCAAATGAGGTCTAACCAACGTTTTATACAACTGCAACATTAAAGGCCAGCTCTTGTACTCTATACCCCTTCCTATAAAGGCTAACATACTATATGCTTTCTTCACAACCTTCTGCACTTGCTCTGCCACCTTCAGAGACTTGTTCACCTGTACCCCCAGGTCCCTCTGCATTTCTATACTCTTAATAGGTCTACCCTTTATCATATACCTCCCCCCTACATTCTTTCTCCCAAAATGCATCACCTCACATTTATCAGGATTGAATTCCATCTGCCATCTGTCTGCCCAAGCTACCAGCCTATCTACATCCCGCCGCATCACCTGACAATGCTCCTCACTATCCGCAAGTCCAGCCATCTTTGTATCATCTGCAAACTTGCTGATCACTCCACTCACTCCCTCTTCCAAGTCATTTATATATATTACAAATAGAAGAGGTCCCAGTACCAAGCCCTGCGGCACATCACTAGTGACCGAACTCCAGCTAGAAAAACACCCTTCCACTATTACTCTCTGTCTCCTATTACCAAGCCAGTTACTTATCCATCTAGCTACCTGTCCTTGTATCCCATTAGCCTTGACCTTCTCAACTAACCTCCCATGAGGGACTTTGTCAAACGCCTTACTAAAATCCATGTAGACGACATCAACGGCTCGCCCTTCGTCTACCGTTTTTGTCACCTCCTCAAAACATTCTACCAGATTTGTAAGGCATGACCTCCCCTTAACAAATCCATCTGATCCCTTATCAGATCGCAACGCTCTAAGTGCCTATACATCCTATCTCTAAGAATCCCCTCCAACAGCTTCCCTACCACTGACGTCAAACTCACCGGCCTATAATTTCCAGGGTTATCCCTACTACTCTTTTTAAACAACGATACAACATTAGCTATTCTCCAGTCCTCTGGGACCTCACCTGTGTCCAAGGAAGAGACAAAGATTTGCGTCAGAGGCCCAGCAATTTCACTTCGCACCTCCCTAAGCAGCCTGGGATAAATGCCATCAGGCCCCGGAGATTTATCAGTTTTAATGCTATCTAGAAGCTCTAACGCTTCCTCCCTCGGTATGGATATTTCCCTCAACTGGTCCACAGCTCCCTCAGAGACAGGAGCTGTCAACAAGCCCCTCTCCTTCGTGAAAACCAATGCAAAGTATTCATTCAGGATCTCCGCCATTCCCTCGAGCTCTAAGCACAGTTCCCCTCCTCTGTCCCTAAGAGGTCCGATTTTTCCTCTAACCACCCTTTTATTCCTAACATAGGAGTAAAAAGCATTTGGGTTTTCCTTAATCCTATCCGCCAAAATCATTTCATGCCTCCTTTTTGCCCTTCTAACTCCCGTTTGAGCTCCCTCCTACTCTCTCTATATTCCTTCAACGCTGTCTCGGTTCCCAGCTGCTTTGACCTATCGTACGCCTCTCTTTTCTTCCTAACCAAGTCCTCAATATCCCTAGTAATCCACAGCTCTCTAATCCTACCTTTCCCATCTTTCCTCTTGGCCGGCACATACTTACCTTGCAACATTTTCAGTATTCCCTTGAAAGAGTCCCACATGCATAGTGTGGACTTAACCTTGAACAACCGTTCTCAATCAGTTTCCGTAAGTTCCTGCCTAATCCGACTGTAGTTAGCCTTCCCCCAATTCAGCACCCTTCCCCTAGAGCAACAAGCATCCTTTTCCACCTGTATCCTAAAATAGACAGAATTGTGGTCACTGTTAGCCACATGTTCCCCTACTACAACATCAACCACCTGCCCTGGCTCATTACTCAGAACTAAATCCAATATAGCCCCTTCTCTAGTCGGGCTAGCCACATACTGCTCTAACAATCCTTCCAGTACACATTTTATAAATTCCTGCCTGTCCAAACCCCCAGCTCTGGGTGCTTTCCAATCCACCTTAGGGAGATTAAAATCTCCCACTATAACGACTCTGTTCTGACTCTTAAGATTTTGAACATCTCGATCAAATCTTCTTTCAACTTCTTCTCTGCTGCACATTCTGCACTCACAGTACATCCTAAAACTCTACCCAGCCGGCGAACAACTTCTTAAAAAGTTCACAATTATAACGTAGGAAATTTCAATCTAGGCACAGCAAGATCCCACAGACATCAGTAAGAGAATGATTGGATAATCTTATTTTAATGATATTGATTGAGGGGTAATAAATAACCCTCAGGACACCCAGAGAGAATTTCACCTTGCTCTTTTTCAAAATACTGACTTGGAACTTTTTTACATCCACCCAGAAAGGGCTGACAGGATTTAATATGTAATGTGGAGATGCCAGTGTTGGACTGGGGTTAACACAGTAAGAAGCCTCACAACACCAGGTTAAAGTCCAAAGGTTTATCTGATAGCAAAAGCCACTAGTTTGCAGAGTGCTGCCCCTTCATCAGATAAGCATTACCTGATGAAGGAGCTGTGCTCCAAAAGCTACTGGTTTTTGCTACCCAAATAAACCTGTTGGATCTTAATCTGGTGTTGTGAGGCTTCTTGCAGGATTTAATATCACATCCAATAGTCAGCACCCTCTGACAGTGCAGCACACCCTTGGCGTAGCACCAGAAATGTCAGTCTGGATTGTGTGCTCAAAGATCTGCCAAGTGGCCCGTGAACCCACAGCCATTTGACGAAGTGATGTGATATGCCCTTGGGACGTAGTTTAGTTGGTCTAAAACAGAACACAGGACGTGGTGGGATTGTAACTGGGATTTGTTGTGTAGTTTTGCCCTCTTGTGGCTACGAAGGGATTAACATCCAACAACCAACCTGACTGATCTGCCCTTTTTACATTGGAAAGACCAAACACGGGTTAGGGGCCCTCTTTGCTCAATCTCCGAGCATGACCCTGAGCTTCTGATGGCCTATCATTTTAATTCCCCACTTTGCGGACTTCAGCTCAGCCATTAACAACATTATTCCTATAAAACTCATCTCCAAACACCGTTGCCTTGGCCTCGGCTTCTCTGCAACTGGATCCTTAACTTACAAACCCACAATTAGTAAGGATAGACAATAACAACTCCTCCGCAATCATCATCAACAGCGCTGCCCCATACGGCTGTATCCTCAGCCCTGTACTATAATCCTTATGCACCTATAATGCAGCACGGTGGTTAGCACCTCCAACTCACAGTTCCAGAGACTTGGATTCGATTCTGGCTCAGGTCACTGTCTGTGCGGAGTTTGTATTTTCTCCGTGTCTGCATGGGTTTCCTCTGGGTGCTCCGTTTTCCTCCCACACTCCAAAGATGTGTGGGCTAAATTGCCTCAGTGTCCTGGGATGTGTAGATTAGAGGGATTAGCATGGTAAACGTGGGGTTATGGGGATAGAGCCTGTGTGGGATTGTTGTTGGTGCAGATTCAATAGTCTGAATGGCCTCCTTCTACGACCGCATGGCCAAATTCCCCTTCAACTCCATTTTCAAGTTGACGATGCCACCATAGTGAGTTGGATCGCAAACAATGACAAGAGTATACAGGAATGAGATAGACAATCTGGTGAACTGGGGTGGCAACAATAATCTCTCCCTCAATGTTAGACTTTTGTATCTTTTCCCCAATGGATGAAGGTGGAAGAGAAAATGTCCAGGATGTGTAGGGTCCTTAATTATGTTCACTGCTTTGCCGAGGCAGCAGGGAGTGTAGACGGAGTCAACGGATGGGAGACTGGTTTGTGTAATGGATTAGGCTATATTCACAACCTTTTGTAGCTTTTTGCAGTCTTCGGCACAGCAGGAGCCATACCAAGCTGCGATTCAGCCAGAAAGAATGCTTTCTATGGTGCATTTGTAAAAGTGAAAAGTTTGTTGACTTTGTGTAGGGATTTCTGATCTTGTGGAATTGGAATACTCAGATGGCTAACACTGTATCTCAGGCTACGGATGCTGCCGGACCTGCTGAGTATTTCCAGCAATTTATTGTTTCTATTTCAGAGTTCCAGCATGCAAAGTATTCCTTTTTTCAATTTATTGTCCATATTTACAAGATGAAGGTCCAACATTCTAGTTAACTGAGCAATAGTAACTTAGCATCTGCTTCCCAAAATGCACTATTAAAGGGCGACACAGTGGTTACACTGCTGCCTCTCAGTGCCAGGGTTTGGATTCAATTCCCAGCTTGGGTCACTGTCTGTGTGGAGTCTGCATATTCTTCCCATATCTGCATAGGTTTCCTCCCACAATCCAAAGATGTGCAGGTTAGAGGGATTGGCCATGTTAAATTCTCCCTCAGTACACTCAAACAGGCCCCGGACTGTGGTGACTAGGGGATTTTCACGGTAACTTCATTGCAGAGTGAATGAATGTAAGCCTACTTGTGACTAATAAATACACTTCTACCTAATATGCACATCTTTGGATACTAAGACAAGTACAACACAGGGTTAGACACAGATTAAACCAATCTCCACACTGTCCCCTATCCAACACTCCCAGGCCAGGTACTGGATTAGATACAGAGTAAAGTTCCCTCTACACCATCCCCACGAAACACTCACAGGACAGGTACAGACAGCACTGGGTTAGCTACAGAGTAAAGCTCCCTCTACACTGTCTCCCACCAAACACTCCCAGGAAAGATACAGCACAGGATTAGATACAAAATAAAGCTCCCTTCACACCATCCTGCATCAAACACTTCCAGGATAGGTACAGAATGGGTTAGATACGGAGCAAAACTCCCTCGACGCTGTTTCCATCAAACACTCCTAGGGCAGGCTAGTTAGTTACTTAGATACAGAGTAACTTTACTTTTACTAGGTGCACTATCGACAAGGCAGCAGATACACAGGGAACACCACCACCTGCAAATTCCCCTCCAAATCCTGACTTGGAAATATATTCACTGTCACTGTCACTGGGGTCAAATCCTGGAGCTTCCTCCCTAACAGCACTGTGGGTGTACCTACACTACACTAGGATTGCTGCGGGTTTGAGAAGGTGGTTCACCTTCCACCTTCTCAAGGGTACAATTAGGGATGGGCAATAAATGCTGACCGAGCACAGATCCCATAAATGAATTAAAAATGTATAAGCCAGCAGATTTATGGATCAATCCCTGGTCAGTGTCAACCATAGAAAACTAGAACACAATAGTTTTCTATAGTTGTAAGTCACGCTTGACCTGGACAAAGTCCTGGTTAGACCACACCTGGAGTATCATAAAGAACAAAGATTAAAGAAAACTACAGCACAGCCTTCGGCCTTCCAAGCCTGCACCGACCACGCTGCCCAATTTAACTTAAGCCCCCTATCCATCCAGGCACCATATCCCTCTATTCCCATTCTATTCATGAATTTGTCAAGATGCTCCTTAAAAGTTTATCTTATCTGCTTCCACAACTTCCCCTGTGTTCAGTCCTGGGCATCACACCCAAGAGATCCAAGATTGACCTGGAGTGAGACAACTTCTTGCGAGCTGCACCCGGCATACCTTCTAATTCTATCTTTTACTTTCGTTCTATTTCTAAAACTTCATCCTAATCCTTTTAATGGTTCTACCTCACATTAAGTTGATCTTTCTCTACATTTAGAGATTGTAACACTACATTCTGCCTCCTCCTTTCCTTCTCAATGAACAGTATGCTGTCTGTATAGTGCACAAGAAACAATAATTTGATGTTGCTAATATGTATGACAGTAATAAATCAAATCAAGGAAGGATATCTTTGATTTTGAGTACAGTTAGATCGAGTACGGCAGGGTGGCACATTGATTAGCACTGCTGCCTCATGGCTCCAGGGACCCGGGTTCAATTCCCTGTTGGGTCACTCTTTCTTCCTCCTACTTTCGTAGGGAAAAAGATACAAAAGTCTGAGATCACGTACTAGCCGACTGAAGAACAGCTTCTTCCCCTGCTACCATCAGATTTTTGTGCACGGTGGCACAGTGGTTAGCACTGCCTTGCCCCACAGGTTCAGTTCCTGGCTTGGGTCACTGTCTGTCTGGAGTTTGCACATTCTCCGTGTCTGGTTTCCTCCAAGATGGTGCTGGAGCAAACCGTGCCCAGCATTTCTTCTAATTCTATCTTTTACTCTCGTTCTATGCTTCTAAAACTTCATTCTAAATCTTTTACATCCTAGCTGTGACTGTAACACTACATACTGCACTCTCTCCTGTCTTTTTCTATGAACGGCATGCTTTGTTTGTATAGCGTACAAGAAACAAAACTTTTCACTGTATTTGATTTATTATTGTCACATATATTCACATCAAAAAGGCATGTGGGTTAGGGGGATTGGCCATGTTTAATTGATCCTAGCAGGGTAAATGTGTGAGCTTACGGGGATAGGGCCTGATTGAAATTGTGGGTACATTCTCGATGGGCTAAATGGCCTCCTTCTGTACTGTACGATTCTATGAAACACTTCCACACACAAAGTATGGGAGAAATTTCAAACTCAACTCTGCAAATGATGCTGGATCAATTGATCATTTTAAATCAGAGGATGATAGATTTTTGTCATCCAAAGAATGTCAGTCATAGTCTCACTGAATTCAGAGCAGGTTCAAGACACTGAATGGCCTCCTTGCGTTCCTGCTTTTCTCACACTTCCCTTGGGAGCTTCACCACAGCCACAACTGCAATCATGGAATCACACAGTGCAGAAAGAGGCAATGTAGCCCATAAAGTCTGCACCGATTCTCCAATACAGCATCCACTCTGTTCCTTCCCCTTGTAGGCCCAACTATTTACCCTGCTAGTTCCCCTAACTTACACATCTTTTGGGCAATAAGGGACAATATAGCATGGCCAATCTACCTAACCTACACATCTTCTGAATGTGGGGGGAAACCAGAGCACTTGGAGGAAACTCACGCAGACATGGGGAGAATGTGCAGACTCCATACAGACAGTGATCCTGAGGCAGGAATTGAATCTGGGTTCTTGGCGCTGTGATGCAGCAGTGCTAACCATCATGCCACCAGTTAGACTGGCCTCTGAGAGAGCGGAAATTCAGAATTGGACTGACAAATTTCAATCGGCCTCCTGTGACTGGATGTCAAGATGGTTTTTCAATGTGCTCCCACTGTTTCACGGACCAATGTTTTTCTGGTCACCATTGCTTCGTCTCAACCTTGCCTCAACTTCGGCACAGTAAGAAATCTCACAACACCAGGCTAAAGTCCAACAGGTTTATTTAGTAGCAAAAGCCACTAGCTTTCAGAGCACTGCTCCTCCGTCAGCTGAGTGGGATTTCAGTTCATAAACAGGGCATATAAAAACAAACTCATTTACAAAATAATGGTTGGAATGCGAATACCTATAAATTACCTGTAAAGACACGCATTCCAACTATTATTCTGTAAATTGAGTTTGTGTCTTTACAGTCCCTCTTTGTGAACTGAAATCCCACTCACCTGACAAAGCAGCACCACTCTGAAAGCTTGTGTCTTCTGTTACCAAATAAACCTGTTGGACTTTAACCTGATGCTGAGAGACTTCTTACTGTGTTTACCCCAAGCCCAACGCCTGCATGTCCACATCAACTTCAGCAACCAGAACATTAGTGACCCAGATGGGGTTTTTTTTGGTTTATATCCAATTCAATCAAAGTCTAAATTAAACTCTCAGCAAGTGAGACATTCCAGATCTAAAGTGACAAGATCACCACTTCCTGATCTACATGATCCAAGCTGTTTGGAGCAGGCATTGTACCTCCTCCAAGGCTTGATCTCATTTGCATCTTCGCCAAAAGGCTGAGATGCCACTCTAAGAAAATTGCTTTGAATGAAGCCTCGGTGAAACCTCATGACTTTAACCAAGTAAAATATAGCAAAACTACACTTGATTTCAGTCAAAAGGCCCAGTGGTACCAGTTGGGTTTTTTCCGACAACGATTATTAGTAGATTCTTAATTCCAAATTTTCCAATGCACAGCTGGGAATACCCCAACCTCTAACACTTCAACCCTCAGCAACAACCACTGAGCCAACACCAGCACTTACTGAAGGAGCGTAGCATTTGGTGCAAAGGAGGACATTGAGACCTCATTTCTCATCAATGTGAATGAAATCAAGTCATTATGATGTCAGCAGGCAGAGAGGAGAGGGTAATAATGGCAAACTGACAATACGGGTGAGGTGGGGGTAGTTTCAAACTACAAACACACCAGGAATATCAGACAGCACTTGACTTCTAACTAACTGTGAGTCAATTAAAAAAAAATTGCACTCTCTTAGCAAGTGGTTTCCAAGATTATAGATGATTTGTAGAGATTGGTAGAGCAGGGATCTGATTCCCTTGTTGGTCAGGTCTCTCTATGTTTAGTCCACACATTAGATATGTTAGATATGGCAATTCCTTTAGCATTAATGTTGGCCACGGGCAGGATTTCACAACCGCGCTCATTCCAAAATCATAAAATCCCATATGGGGTCAATGGACATTCCCATTGCCAGCCCCTCGCCCATTCCGATTCCCATGGCAGGTGGGAAAATAAGATTCCAAGCCACATCTCTACTCTAGTTCTTCCACTGCTTAAGCTTAGAGTAAGCCGCTTATCCACTCCTGATCCCTGTCTTGCCTCTGCTACTTTTAGACTTGACTGTTCCTCTCTCTCCCACTTTCCCTCAACTTCTAGATCATCCAAATCTCTGCCTCCCATCCTGGCCTGCACCCGCCCCCCTCCCCCCATTGGAACTCGCACCAGTTTCCATTCGTTCTTGCCTCACGGGTCTACACTCACTCCTCATCCAATAATGCCTCAGTTTGAAAATCTTCATCCTTGTTTCCAAATCCCTCTGTGGCCTCACCTCACTCTCTGTAATTTCCTCCAATCCCACCACCCTCTGTGTTCCTCTCATTCTGGCTTCTTGTGCAACACTCTCCCCCACTAACCTGAAGAGGTTTGGAGCTGGTCTCCTTGGAGAGAAGGTGGCTGAGGGGAGATTTGGTTGAGGGTTTCAGCACTGTGGCAGGCCTGAGCAGAGCAGATAGGGGAGAACCCTTCCCAGGGGTGAGAACAATCAGAGGACATCCACTAGAAGCACACAGTAAAAGGAGAAGTGATAACATGAGGATATATATTTATACAGACCGAGTAGTTAGGAGTGCGACTGCACTACCTGAAAGTGTGGACAAAAGAAAATTCACTTATGGCTTTGAGAAAGGAGTTGGTTAATAGGGCATGGATATGATGGCCCTTCTCCCAGCACAATCCTCCTGTCCCCCCAACAGCAAACATCCGCTGTGTTTCCTGGAGGCAGGGAAGAGCGCACGGATTGAGAAACCCTGTTGACAAATCCCACTACCAGCCAATGATGCATGGGGGCTGTGGAAAATCCCTATATGTATAAAATATAAAATATTGTGCGATCTGTAGAATATATAACAACTGCACGGCATAGGTGGCACAGTGGTTCGCCCTGCCACCTCACAGTGCCAGGGGCCTAAGTTCGAATCCCAGCCTTGTCTGTGTGAAGTTTGCACGTTCTCCCTGTGTCTGTTTATAGAGGTTTACAGCATAGAAACAGGCCCTACGGCCCAACTTGGCCATGCACCCTTTTTTAAACCCCTAAGCTAGTCCCAATTGCCGGCATTTGGACCATATCCCTCTATACCCATCTTACTCATGTAACTGTCTAAATGTCTTTTAAAAGGCAAATTTGTACCCACCTCTACGACTGCCTCTGGCAGCTTCTTCCAGACACTCACCACCCTCTGTATGAAAAAATTTCCCCTCTGGATCCTTTCTGTATCTCTCCCTATCACCTTAACCATATGCCCTCTAGTTTTAGATTCCCCTACCTTTGGGAACAGATATTGATTAACTAACTGATCTATGCCCCTCATTATTTTATAGACCTCTATAAGATCATCCCTAAGCCTCCTACGCTCTAGGGAAAAAAAAAATCCCAGTCTATCTAGTCTCTCTTCTAACTCAAATCATCAAGTTCCTGTCGCACCCTAGTAAATCTTTTCTGCACTCTTTCTAGTTTAGTAATATCCTTTCTATAATAGGGTGACCACAGTATTCAAAGCCTGGCCTTAGATGTGTGGGTTTGATGGATTGGCCATGTTAAATTGACCCTTAGAGTCAGGGGGATTAGCGCGATAAATACATGGGTAACAGCAATAGGGTCTGGATGGGATTGTGGCAAGTGCAGACTTGATGGGCCGAATGGCCTGTAGGGAATCTATGATTCTAACTTGCATTTCTATAGCACCACTTCCCATTCTATAGCACCACTGACTCCGTCTACACTTCTCATTGCCTCAGCAAAGCAGCCAGCATAATTAATATCCCACGCACCCTTGACATTCTCCTTTCCACCTTATTTCTTTGGGGAAAAAAATATAAAAGTCTGAGGTTACGTACCAAAGGATTCAAGAACAGCTTCTTCCCTACTTTTGAATGGACTTAGCTTGCATTAAGTTGATCTTTCTCTACACCCTAGCTATGACTGTAACACTACATTCTTCACTCTCTCTTTTCCTTCTCTATGAACGTTATGTTTTGCCTGTATAGCGCACAATAAACAATCCTTTTCACTGTATACATTGTGACAATAATAAATCAAGTCAAGCCAAACCTTTCCCATTGTGAAAGAACGATAAAATTTGCAGCGTTATTTCTAGAGTACATATCACCTTCTGATCTCTGGATAGAATACTAATTTCTCTTACTAATTTCCCAATGTTGCAGGGAAAGGGCTTTCCTGTGTCCCTGGACTCTTTTGACAACATGATGCAGTTCAGGCATCTTGTGACAGTCTCACCACTGTCATTCTCATAGACTGGCAGAGATTGAGCGACATGCCTGACAGGTGGCTGGGTCAAGAGGAGCTGCCGGCTGTGAGGAAGCGCCTGGACCTCCTGTGGCCTAACCAGCGGTAAGAGCACTTCATCCCTCAGCTGGTGAGGTGCAGGAGGCCATTCAGCCCCTCTAGCCTGTTCTGACCTTTCGTTAGATCATAGCTGATTGTAAGCTGAAACGGAGGGGGGGGGGAGGCGGGGGGTGGGGGGGGGGGGGGGGGGGTGCGGGGGAGGATGTCCTAGCGGTCTTATCACTCAACTATCAATCCAGAAAGTAACGTTCAAGGTTCTGGATTTGAATGTCGCCACGGCAGATGGTGGAATTTGAATTCAATCAATCAAAAAATCTGGAATTAAGAATCTATTGATGACTGTGAAACCATTATCGGAAAAACCCATCTGGTTCATTAATATCCTTTAGGGAAAGAAATCTGCCTTCTTTACCCAGTCTGGACTCCAGAACCACAGCAACGTGGTTGACTCTCAACTGCCTGCCAAGGGAAAGTAATTGGAGTTTAGAAGGATGAGGGGGGATCTTATTGAAACTTACAGAATACTGTGAGGCCTGAATAGAGTAGACGTGGAGAGGATGTTTCCACTAGTAGGAAAAACTAGAACTAGAAGGCACAACCTCAGGCTAAAGGGGCAATCCTTTAAAACAGAGAGGAGGAGGTATTTCTTCAGCCAGAGAGTGGTGAATCTGTGGAACTCTTTGCTGCAGAAGGCTGTGAAGGCCAGGTCATTGAATGTCTTTAAGACAGAGATAGATAGGTTCTTGATTAATAAGGGGATCAAGGACTATGGGGAAAAGGCAGGAGAATGGGGATGAGAAAAATATCAGCCATGATTGAATAGAGGAGCAGACTCGATGGGCTGAGTGGCCTAATTCTGCTGCTACATGTTATGGTCTAGGGATGGGCAATAAATGCTGGCCTAGCCAGCAATGCACATGTTCCATGAATGAATAACAAATGTTGGACAGTCTCTGATTGATCCTCAGTTTTAAGAACCAGCTCACCATTGTTAATTGGATGGTAAACCTATCATCTTGTCAATGATAGGAGGATGCCCCTTGAAAAATGCTGAAATGATTGTTTCCCCCGGGAGTGACTTCCAGACTCAGGGTCAGCCCAGGCCTTTTGTTCTCACCCATGAAGGAAAACCCAAGCCCACAGTGAGGGTCAGTGCATGCTCATGGTTGCAATCTCCTGCTTGAAATTGTAAATGTGTCCAGGTCTCAAGCAAGGCCAGGTTTGGACTGGGCTATGCCTACCCCCTTTCTCCCACTGTTAAATAATTCATCCTTCAATAATACGGGTGCATGATAGCACAATGGTTAACATTGCTGTCTCACAGTTCCAGGGACCCCAGTTTGATTCCGGCCTTGCGTGACTGTCTGTATAGAGCGTGCACATTGTCCCCATGTCTGCATGGGTTTCCTCTGGGTGCTCCAGTTTCCTCCCAAGTCCAAAAGATGTGCAGGTTAGGTGGTTTGGCTATGCTAAGTAGTCCCTTAGTGTCCATAGATTGCAGGTTAGATGGATTGGTCATGCTAAACTACCCCTTAATATCCAAAGATTTGCAGGTTAGGTGAATTGGCTATGCTAAATTGAGCCTCGAGTGTCCAAAGATGTGCAACTTAGGGGGATTAGCAGGATAAATACGTGGGGATAGGGCTTAAGTAGGATGCTGTGTTGGAGAGTGGGTGCAGACCTGATGAGCCCAATTGGCATCCTTCTGCACTGTAGGGGTTCAATGATACTAAAAGGGAGAAAAATTGCATTTATATAGCATTCTTCACAATCTTGGAGCATCTCAACTTTCCTTGCAGCCAGTGAAACA
The DNA here is from genome assembly GCA_024679065.1 of Sphyrna mokarran. Classification (NCBI taxonomy): domain Eukaryota; kingdom Metazoa; phylum Chordata; class Chondrichthyes; order Carcharhiniformes; family Carcharhinidae; genus Sphyrna; species Sphyrna mokarran. The sequence goes on along the minus strand of JAGIQG010000036.1, from coordinate 6,478,388 downwards.
CTTTGGTAATGTTGTAAAGTGAAGTCACTTTTGTACATAGCAAGCTGCGTGTTGAAAGTGGCAGGATCAGCCAGTTTAATGCGGTTGATGGAGGGATGAGCATTGTCCAAGACATTGGGGAACAATTCCCCTGATCTTCTTCAAAATAGCATCCATGGGATCTTTTATTTTTTGTGATGAAAGGGGAAAAGAGGAGATCTTGGTTTAAGACCTATTGGATAAAGAATAAGGCAAGTCTCTTTTCTGCTACTTGGCTTGTTTTCTCACTCAAATCCTCACTTATCGTGTTTAGGTTTTATAAAGGAAGCAGAAGCAATCAAGTGAGCCTACCTATCATTCAGAAGGTTCCTCAGGCAACGATGATTAGTTTTCCAAGCCTCGGGAAGACTCTGAGCGGGGCCACCCCTTGCACTCAAAGCGAAGACAAGCTCAAGTTTTATTTTAGTGGCAGCGAGAGGAGCCAGCCGAAGTTGGCACTCACCAACTGGAAGGGGTCAGGGTACAAAAATGTGCCAAGGTATCGCACGCTCAGTGTCATTTCCCCTGATGAGTTGGCCAGCGGCTTGTCTGTTGGCCAAATAAGTCTGGAGAAGAGGGAGCAGGGAGCCAGTCCTATCAGTCACGTCGGCAGCAAAAGAAGGTTCAGGAAATCAGAAACGTTGGACAAGAATAAAAAATACTTGTTGGATTCCACCGAGGGTGAGTGCCAACAATGCTGGGTGTTACAGGTCACGTCTATGAAGTTCGTCTGACCTGTAATGTTTTACGTTGCATTTGGAATTTGGAAGAATGTGAAAGGTTTCACTTCAGGTGTGAGTCAACTGACCCACAAAAAAGCTTTTATCAAAAACACAACTTAATTAATATTATTGCTATGTATATTAAGACACTTAGCAAGAGCTTTTAACAATTATAAACAAGAAACACAACAACCCAGGATAATGTATAACTCTAATATGTCTAATGTGTTCCAACCAAAGGCAACATCCAATACACAAAACACTCCAAATAAGCACAATATAGCATTGTTAATACTCACTTATTATAGGAATCCATCTCCTGGATTGAATGCTGAAAAATCCTTGTGAAGAAACTCAGAAGAGGTTGTCGTCAAACCTGTTTCCCAAAACACAGCTTCTTTAAGGCAAGATGGCAATAAGTCTCTCCTTCAGTTAACTAATAATAATTTCAGAACCAAGCACAGAGAAAGACTGCTTCCAACACAAACCCCAAAACAAAACTGAAAGCCCAAAGGAAAAAAAAACATCACCTGACCACTACCACTTAGCTCCACCCCATCAATGACATCGCTGAAGCTGTTAGCTGGATGATTTTTTTTTTTAAAACTTTCTTAAAGGTACACTCACATGACATTGTATATAGATTTAATGGAATTGTCAAAAGGCATAGGAGAGTGCAGCATGTTCTTCTTCATGTATATTCACATCCATGTCCATTTTCCCTCTGGGCAACAGTGGGAAATGAGTTTGCACGTTGATTATCAGCCCCTTGAACTATGTCATGAATGCTCCTTCTATGGCCAGTAAGTCCTGGTGAGAAGTTGAGCTCAGAGTTTCTAGCTCTCTTCTAAAGAGACTACAATTGCACCACACGACTTGAAATTCAGTGGTTGCTGGGATCAGGAATGCACTGCCTGAATGTGGATTCAATCAACCTATCAAAATCGGATTTAATTACATGAAGGGCAATGTTCATTGGGTGGACACTGTAGGGCAGCGGTTAGCATTGCTGTCTCACAGCGCCGGGGGCCTGGGTTCAATTCCAGATTTAGGTCACTGTCCATATGTAGTCTGCATGTTCTCCACACATCTGCCTGGGTTTCATCGAGGTGGTCCAGTTTCCTCCCACACTCCAAAGATATGCAGGTTAGGTGGATTGGCCATGCTAAATTGCGCCTTAGTGTGCAAAGATGTGCAGGTTGGGTGGACTGGCCGTGCTAAATTGGTCCTCGATGTCCAAAAATATGCAGGTTAGGTGGATTAGTCACGCTAAATTGCCCCTTAGTGTCCCGAGATGTGGAGGTTAGGTGGATTGGCCATGCCAAAGTGCCCTTAGTGTTCAAAGATGTGTGGGTTAAGTGGATTGGCCATGCTAAATTGCCCCTTAGTGTCAGGGAAATTAGCAGGGTAAATACTTAGGTTACAGGGATAGACACTGGACGTCATTATTGTCAGTGCAAACTTGATGGACTGAATGACCTCGTTCTGTGCTGCAGGAATTCTATGATTCCAACACATCCCTTATAGCTATTAATTGCCTTTGTTGAAGCTTTGAAGAGGGACGTGGATGAAATTCAGAGACTATTGAAGTTCCCCATATCAGAAGGTTTATCCGCGTGGAAGGTGTCGGAACCAGTGGAGAATGAGTACGTATATGAACCTTTACAATCCAAACCAGTAATTCCCCTCCCCAAATGGTAATGGGAAAACTGTAATTGATGGAAAAGAGAAAATGTGGGAAGTAGAAGGCATGGACCCCTTCACAAAGAAGGGCATAAATGCTATAGGAAGTGACTCCCTTTGCTGGAACAGGATCTGCAAAGAGTCAGTCTGAAGTCAGTGGGTTAAATGGCCTCCTTCTGTGCTATGGGTGGTATCTCTGCCTCTGAGATGGAAGACTCAGTAAGAGTCTGGCAACGCTAATTTTAAATCCAACCGATTTATTTGATAGTAAATCTGCTAGCTTTCGGCGTTTGTGAGATGGAAGATTCAGATTTGAGAATCAATGGCCTCAGAAAGAAAGTGCATTTGTAACTTGGCCAAAGAGCCTGCTTGCCAACCTATGGCACACAGGTGGTTGGCAAGAGCAGGAGAATCTCCTGGTCAGCCATGTGTAACGCAGACTGGCATAGCTCTCCAGCTGTAGCTCTGGGTAGTGACCTGTTCTTGGAAGAATGAGCTGCGGAAACAAGTTTCTTTCCATTCATTCATAGGACATGGGCATCACTAGCTAGTCCAGCATTTATTGCCCATTTCTAATTGCCCTTGGAGGGCAGTTGAGAGTCAACCACATTGCTATGACTCTGGAGTCACATGTAGGCCAGACCAGGTAAGGATGGCAGATTTCCTTCCCTAAAGAAACATTAGTGAACCAGATACGTTTTTCCGACAATGGTTTCATGGTCATCAGTAGATTCTTAATTCCAGATTTTTTTTTTATTATTGAATTCAAAATCCACCATCTGCCATAGCGGGATTCGAATCTAGATCCCAAGCTGAATTTCTAGATTAATAGAGCAGTGATAATACCACTAGGCCATCACTTTCCCTTAAGGTATAAGTGTGTGGTTCATCCACCTTGTGGCACCCTAGGTGAGAGAAGAAGAGCTTGTACTTGAGAAAAAGAGAGAGTTCAGGAGAAGTGTCTTGACTCAGAGGGTCGTACAAACGTAAAACTCCACAGAGTGGTTGGATAGGCAGCACTGATACAGTTCAAGGGAAACTGGATGAGAACATGAGGCAGGAAGGAATGGAATGATAAGGTAGGATGAAATCGGATGGGAGGAAGTTCATGGAGAGAACAAACGCTGGCATAAAAAATGGGGAGCATAGTGGTTAGCACAGCTGCCTCACAATGCCAGGGAGCATTGGCCTCGGGACACTGTCTATGTGGAGTTTGCATATTTTCCCTGTGTCTCCTCCAGGTGTTCCCATTTCTTCCCACAGAGTAGGTCAGGTGGATGCTAAAGTGTCCAAAGATGTGTAGTTTAGATAGATTGGCCATGCTAAATTGCCCCTTAGTGTATGGGAGATTAGCTGGCTAAATATATGGGGTTACGGGGATATGGCCTGGGTGGGATTGTTGTCAATGCAGATCTGATGAACCTAATGGCCTCCTTCTGCACTGTAGGGACTCCATGGTTCCAAGAAAGGTATGTTTCTCTATATATAACTCTATAATAAATGCAAGACATTGGTTTCCATAAATATGAGGGAAGAATTGGCTTCCTTTTTTGCTTTCTGATATTGTCCTTCTGTTTCTCTCAATAGACAGCCGGCCCAGCTATTAGTAAATCAATGTAAATGGGCACAGAGTTGCCCCCACATTAACAGTATTTCATGGCAATATGAAGACTGAAATACCTTTCTCTGAACCTGCGACCCTCCCCATTTTACTTCATTGCTGGTACCAACAGGATTGTGTAAAACTTGCATTTCTCATAATAAAATATAAATTACTTTGTAGTTTTTCCCTTGTTATCTCAACTTGAGGAGGAACTCCTTGACTGAGAGGATGTTGATGCTTTGGAATACTCTACCCCCCACAGAGCTGTGGAAGATCAACCATTGAGCTTGTTCCATACAAGTTTCTGGATAAATGCATTTCTGGATATAATTACACAGAGGGATTATAGGAATGGATGGTGGGAAGAACAGAATAAAGATAATAATCAGAATGGTAGAGCAGGCTCAAGAGGCCAAAAACAAGAAAGAAACTATAAGGGATTGTGAATGTAGCCCAGTCCATCACACAAACCAGCCTCCCATCCATTGACTGTCTACACATCCCGTTGCCTTGGCAAAGCAACAGCATAATTAAAGACCTCACACACCCCAAACATTCTCTCTTCTACCTTCTTCCATCGGGAAAAAGATACAAAAGTCTGAGGTCAAGTACCAACTGACTCAAGAACAGCTTGCTGCTGTCAGACTTTTGTGGCCCAGTGGTTAGCACTGCCTGCCTCACAGCACCAGGGATCCAGGTTTGATTCTGGCTTGGGTCACTATATGTGTGGAATGTGCATGTTCTTCTTCTGTCTATGTGGATTTCCTCCTGGTGCTCCGGTTTCCTCCAACAGTCGGAAAGACGTGCTGGTTAGGGTGCATTGCTTGTGTTAAATTCTCCCTCAGTGTAATCGAACAGGTGCCGAAGTGTGGCAACTAGGGGATTTTTGCAGTAACTGCATTTTAGTGTTAATGTTAGCCTACTGGTGACACTAATAAATAAACTTAAAATTAAAACTTAATATTAAGTTGATCTTTCTCTATACCCTAGTTATGACTGTAACACTACATTCTGACCCTGTCCTTTCCTACTCCCGATATACTCTATGAATGGTATGCTTTGTCTGTATAAGTGCAAGAAACAATATTTTTCACTGTATTCCAATACACGTGACAATAATAAATCAAATCAAACGGCTTACTCCTGCTCCCATGATTGAACTCATTACAAAGTCACACTCTCCTCTACACTGAGGGTTTTGAACACTGACCGGGTGACCACTTGTCAGAACACCTTCACTCAGTTTACAAGTGTTGACCCTAACCCTTCTGGTCCTTTGCTCCTATGTTCACATTTCTCTTCGTGACCTGCTGTAACATTCCAGTGAGACCCAACACAAACTGGAGGGACAGCACTTCATCTTCTGATTGGACTAAGCCTTCTGGACCCAACAATGAATTCTACAGCCTCAGACCATGAGTCTGACCTTCTCTTCTCTTTCCTCAATCATTGGCAGTTTTCAGTTGTCTCCCCAAATCTCCCTGGTGTTCTTTCAAAGACTCCCTGAAACTTATCTCTTCAGCTAACCCCATGCATTTACCCTGCTAGTCCCTTCCCCAACACTGAGGGATTATTTAGTGTGGCCAATCCATCTAACCCACACATCTTTGTACTGTGGTCCTAATAAGGCTCAGTGTCAAATTTTGCTCACCTAACACTCTTGTGAAGCATCTTGGCGCATTCTGTGATGTTGTTTTCACAGGTCAAGCTTCCAAAAGGCAGAGAATCTCGAAGGAAAACTGGAGATTGAGAATGAAAGCAGAGTCTGAAGTGAATAGAAAGCTAAACAATACCGTGAACCATAATATTGCCTGCACTGCCAACACTGGGTGGATATATTATCATAGAATCCTTACAGTGCAAAAGGAAGTCATTCGGCCCATCGTGTCGGCACCAACTCTCTGACAGAATATCACAATCTATCCCCCAACTCCATACATTTCCCATGGTCAATCCATCTACCTGCACTTCCACGTTAGGTGGATTGACCATACTAAATTTCCCTCGTGGGATTGGCAGAATAAATATGTGGGGTTATGGGGATAGGGTGAGATTATGGTCGCGCAGACGCATAAATCATAGAAACCCTACAGCACAGAAAGAAGCCATGCAGCTCATTGAATTGGTACTAACCACAATCCCACCCAGGCCCTACCCCATATCCCCACATATTTTACCCATGAATCCCTAACCTACGCATCTCAGGACACTAAGGGGAAATTTTAGCATGGTCAATCAACCTAACCCACACCTTTTTGGACTGTAGGAGGAAACCGGAGCACCTGGAGGAAACCCACGCAGTCACAAGGAGAATTTGCAAACTCCACACAGTCAGTGACCCAAGCTGGAAATCGAACCCAGATCCCTGGAACTGTGAAGCAGCAGTGCTAACTACTGTGGTACTGTGCCACCACTCGATGGGCCAAATGGTCTCCTTCTGCACTGTAGGGATTCTATAGATTTACTCTATGGATTAATTCCCCAATGTGTGGGTTAGATGAATTGGCCACACTAAATTATCCCTCAGTGTTGGGGAAGGGACTAGCAGGGTAAATGCATGGGGTTAGGGGGATAGGGCCTGGATGGGATTTTGGTCAGTGCAGGCTAGATGGGCTAAATGGCCTGTTTCTGCACTACAGGGATTCTATAATTCAATGGTAAGGATATATAGTGAAGGCGGGTGCAATCTACAAACCAAATCTTGGGGATATTGAGTTTACATATAGAATATCAGGTTCCTCTCAATAAATTAAAAGCAAAATACTGTGGATGCTGGGATCTGAAACAAAATTGGAAAATGATAGAAAATCTCAGCATGTCTGGCAACATCCATGGGGATAGAACGGAGCCAAAGTTTTGAGACAGGATGACTTTTCATCAGAGCTGGAATATATTGGATGGCATGGTGGCACAATGTTAGTGCTGCTGCCTCGCAGCGCCAGCGACCTGGGTTCAAGTGCCAGCTTGGGTCACCATCTGTGCGGAGCTTGCTCTTCTCCCCATGTAAAAATCATAGAATCAGTACGGTACAGAAGGAGGCCATTTGGACCATGAAGTCTTTACTAACCACAATCCCACGAAGGCCCAATCCCCGTAACCCCGCATATTTCTGCTGCTAATTCCCCTAATACTCGAGTCAATTTAGTACGGTCAATCCATCTAACTCACACATCTTTGTACTGCGGGAGGAAACCGGAGCACTCGGAGGAAAACCACACAGACATGGGGAAAACGTGCAAACTCCACACTCGACTCAAGGCCGGAATTGAACCCAGGACCCTGGCGCTGTGAAGCAGCAATGTTAATCACTGTGCTGCCACGCTGTCTGTGTGGGTTTCCTCTGGGTGCTCCGGTTTCCTCCCACCATGTGCAACTTAGGTGGATTGGCCATGATCAATTGCCCCTTAGTGTCCAAAGATATGCAGCTTAAGTGGATTGGCCATGTTAAACTGTCCCTTAGTGTCAAGGGGACTAGTTAAGGTAAATACATGGGGATATGAGGCTAGGTGGGTTTGTGGCTGGTGCAGACTTGATGGAGCAAATGGCCTCCTTCGAGACAGTGGAGAAGCTGATAACGGGTTGTCATTTGATAATGGATTTGAAACATCAGCTCTTTTCACTCCTTACAGCAGCTGCCAGACCTGCTGAGATTTTCCATCATTTTCTCTTTTGGTTTGCGATTCCAGCATCCGCAGTAATTTGCTTTTATACTTTAGAGAATCGATAATGGTGCTGAGACAGGCCATTCAGCCCAATTGGTTCATGCTGGTATGTTCCTGCTCCACCTTGTGCCATCTTTCCCCTCAGAATTACCATCACAATTCTCACTCACATATTCCTGTGCTGCTCTTGAAAGTTGAAAGAATGGAATTTACACAAATGGACACAGCAGTTCTTTTTGTTTTCAAATGTAGCTGGAGGTATCCCTCTCAGAAGTGCACAGAGCGGGGAAAAGAGATGGTTATGAATGAGGGAGAGAGTTTGACCTTTAAACTCTGGAGTCTCCCGGGTGCCCGGGAGAGTTGGTAACTTGCTCTCCCCGGGGAATTGGTAACTGGTTTGCCCGGGCTGACCAGGAGATTGCTAATTAATTCTCCCTCGGGCAGCCCGGGAGAGTTGGTAACTGGCTTCCCTCAGGCAGCCCGGGAGAGTTAGTTAGCTAATTCTCCCTCAGGCGACCCGGGAAGGTTGGTAACTGACGGCTGTGTTTACTTGACTTTCCAAAATGGCGGCGGCTGGAGGGGAGAGGGACGAGGAGAGGGGTAAAATCCAGTCGGCAGATTCGTCAGATTGGTCAGGACGGCGGGTCAACCGCAAGAAATTGAGAGGAAAGGGGACGGATCCCGCTTAATAAAAATTAGCGCGGTTAAAATCAGTAATTTGAAGCGGAGATTGATGCGTTCGTTTGTTTCCTGAGTGGTGGCGAATGTGCGGAGGGGAGTGAGAGTGCGCAGTTCCCCCTCCCTCCAGGACAACACTCGGTTGGATCAGTCAGAGCGGCGGCGGCGGCCCCAGGACAGAGGCACGGAGAGCGGCGGGGGATGGAGACAGCGGCCCCGGGGGCTATCACTCCGCAAAGCCGAGCCCGATAGGCCCCAGGCCGGACCGGAGCGCTGCACAGAGAGCGGGCCGTGTATCCTGGGGGGGGAGTGCAGGGGAGCCAAACCGCCCCCCCCCCACTTACCGAGGGGGGAAAACAGACCCTGACAACCCCCTCCCCTCAGTCAGAGTAAAGAGGATTTAAATCTCCCCCCAGTCAGTGAGTAAAGAGAATTTAACTCCCCTCCCCCCATCCGCAAGTTGGTGGGTAAAGAGAATTTTAAACCCCCAGTCAGTGAGTAAAGGGAATTTAAATCTCTCCCGGTCAGTAAGTAAAGAGGATTTAATCCTCTCCCCAGTCAGAGTAAAGAGGCTTTATCCCCACTTTCCAGTCAGTGAGTAAAGAGAATTTAACCCCCTTTCCAGTCAATGAGTAAAGACAACATAATCTCCTCCCAGTCAGAGCAAAGGATTAAATCTCCCCCAGTCAGTAAGTAAAGAGGATTTAACCCCTTCCCAGTCAGTGAGTAAAGAGGATTTAAATCCCTGTCCCATTCAGAGTAAAGAGAATTTAACCTTCCCCACCATCAGTGAGTAAAAAGAATTTAAATTCTCCAGTCAGAGTAAAGAGAATTTAGCCTCAGTCAGCGTGAAGAGAATTCCCCCATTCAATCAGTGAGCAAATAGAATTTAATCCCTGTCCCAATCAGTAAAGAGGCTTTACATCTACATTCAGTGGGTTTGACCCTCTAGTTAGTGGGGGGAACACGGTTATTCCCCCAGCCCCAGTCAGTGGGGGAACAAATTTGAACCCCAGCTCCACAGAAGGGATGGAGGTGAGGAAGAGCCCTGGAGGGGGAAGCCAGCTGGAGAACAATAACCTGTCAGAGGAGCTCGATAGTAATACAGAGCTGAGAATGAGCTACTGCCTTGGTCAGGGTGACAAGTTCCTGGGGCAGGCTGATTTTGAGATCCAGAGAGGCTTTAACCACAGTCGGTGCAATAATACTGACCTTGGAGAGCAGCAAAAGAATAATACTGAGCTAGGAGAGAATTACTGCTGTAATCAGAGTATTAATGCCCTACGACAGGCTAATTTCCATCTCCAAAGAGGTTTTAACCACAGCCAGAGTAATAATACTAACCTGGGAGTGGGTTACTGCCATAATCATAGTGGCAATTCCCTTGTCCAGGCTGACTTCCAGCTCCAGGGAGTCTTTAACCACAGTCAGAGGAACAATACTAATCTGGGAGAGCAGCAAAATGTAAATATTAACCTAGGAGGGGGCTGTTGCAATAGTAAAGGACATAATACCTTTGGACAGACTGCTCTCCAGCTCCAAGAAGGCTTTAACTACAGTAAGCCTGATAACACTGATTCAAGAGCGCAGCAAGAGGATAAAACTGACCTGGGAATGAATGACTGCTGTAGTCAGGGTAGTAATACCCTGGGAGGGTTGGAGGTTGGTAATACACCTGTTAAGGAAGACCAACCTCACCAGCTAGTGAATACTGACCTGGGCAAGGGCTACTGTCACAGTCCGAGTGATACTACCCCAGGAGCTGATGATCAAGAGGGGTTGGAGGTTACGGATACCCCTATGTGCGGAGACCAGCGCAACCAACTAGAAAATAATACTGACTCAGTGAATAGCTGGTGCAGTCAACCTAATGGACAGGGAGATCAGCAAGTGAATAACACTAACACGAGAGTGGGCTGCTGTCAGCATGCAAATTCTCTGAGCCAGAGTGATGCTCCTCTCGGGGAAGATACTAATGTGGGCGAAGGCAACGTCAGCGGTCATGAGAATGATAACCCAGAAGATGATGAGAGGCACAGCCCAGGCAGTGGAGATCACCCATGCCAGAGAGAGAAGGAGATAATTGATAACCAGACTGTGATAATGGTTAACAGTGGATCGGCAGTACTCGAAACCAAGGAAGAGATTGTTCACACGGACAGCAAGAAAGGCGTGAGAGAGGGAACTGGTAATTGCCTGTTAGAAACTGTACTGAGAGGAGAACCCAAAGAAGAGGGGAGGCAGGAGCAAGTGCTGTCGACAGCGGCTGAGAGGGGAAGCCGATCGGAGATTGATGCAAACGGGTTGGTTCTAGAGGATGGGGAGTGTGTGGCAGGAATCGCTGTTTCCACACAGGAGCTAGTGAGCGGAGCAAAGGAAGAACAGGAGAACAACTGTGATGGAGGCAAGGATGTGCTGACGGAGGAAACTGTGGAAAGGGGAAACAAGGAGGGTGTAAATCTGGAGCCTGGGGTCAGCTGTGTGGAGGAGGAACGCCTGGCCGAGGAAAGCTGCCTTGAGATGGGGACGGTGGGAGAAGAGGCGAGAGAGGACGACATGTCTGCACTACAGATGAAAGACCAATTCACACAGTGTGTGTCAATAGAGGCAAGGCTGCAGGAAGTGAAAATTGAAGCAATGCAGAAAGGGGAGCATAACACGAGCAGCAGTGAAAACAGAAGAGAGATGGGCAGTGAGAGGAGCTGCCAGAATCTCGATCTGACTGTGGTGCAGCAGACCAACACGAGTGGCCAGGTCACCACTGAGGGCCAAGACATCAACCAGGGGAAAGCGAATTTCAAATTGATTTTGGCAGTGGAGAGCTCTGCAGTCCAGCAGCTGGAGGGGGAGTGCAGGTCTACTGAATCAGACACTGAGGGGCCTTTACCCACGGGGACTGGCACTGCCAGGCTGCAGTCGGCCACCTCAACGTGTGACAGTTGCTTTGAGCATTCTGCCTCCCCCCGGATGCGTTTGGATTTGCTCTCGCCTCTTGGGCAGGACATGCCCCATCCCCTCGCCTTGACTCCCTCCCCCATGGACCAGGCCAGCGATTCCTCCTCGCTCTCGCCTTCGGTGGATAGCCGGGTAAAGCAAGGCGTGAAGCGGGTAACTTTTCCCTCGGACGAGGCCATCGTGTCTGGAGCAGTGGAGCCTAAAGACCCCTGGAGACATGGTAATTGCCTGAAATGTTATTTTCTTTTTATGTTTCTCTTGAATCTCACTTCACAAGTCTCGTGGGTTAAACACATCTAAAATGTTCGTATGGTTTGAGCTTCATTTGACACAAATTGTCCCGTCCTTAGTTACCTGCTGTACGACAGAGTGGCAACAAGAGGCTGCTGCAAATTGTCCTAAATGCCCCTGGTCTGAGAAAAGGGAGCATCTGAATTTACACTGTGTCGGTTGGAAAATCTGTTTGTTATTTTGGGTGTTAGGGCTCCGAAACGGGCAGTTTTTGCGGATAATCTTGCACATGAGCATTTGTCCTGTTCTGGCATGCCTATGAAATGCCCACAAATCACAACTGAACTTAACAGTGAAGCCTACTGAAGTCAAATAGCCTGCTGGCACTACTTGTGGGTAGAAAGTTTCGGGTGAGATGTGGCGGCGGGGGTGGTGGGTGGGTTTGAAATCTTGTTGCTGTGCATAATTTAGGGGGCAGTAGGGGGCAGGGTAGTGTTTTTTTTCTCATTCCTGTCTTCAGCAATTGGACAATAATTTGATTAAGATTTTCTTGAGTGATTTAAGTACTGATTGTGGCAGAAAAACATTTTAACGTTAACGACATCTCATTCTGTTTGTCCCATTGGGCTGAGACAAGTCACCTCGACGCAGTCGATGTCACAATCTAAACAAAAATAAAATTCAACAATGAAAAAGAGATAAGTGTGTATGTGTGTGTGTGTGAGAGGGAGAGTGCACAATGCTATTAAACAGTGGAATCTGGATCCATGCACTGCTGCCACCTCCCAACTCATCACCTGTTTGGGTAGCATATCAACGAGCATGGGCTGCACTCAAGCTTTCCAAGGTGTAATGCCATGTTTGTGGGATGCTTAATTACCAGGGTGCATTCCAGCTTTTATAGGGATCAGAATTCCAACCTCCCGGAAATCGCAATCTTCAGATGAGGGACCGTGCCATAGTGTTTCAGAGTCCCTCGATGCTTGCTTTTGCTATGAAAGGCCAGACTGTGTCTGCAGAAATAAAACTGTGGGACGTCAAGGGTGAGAAACATATTTGGAACATAACTGGCCCAAATTCTTTCCCCAGACATTGAACCCTGGATTGATAGATATCTGGAACCAAATAGAAAATGCACAAGTTAGTCTGTGAAAAGGGAAAGGGATGTTTTAAATCTCAAACCAGGTTAATGTGACTGTTTAAACTGTTTAAAGTTTATTTATTTATCAGTCACATTAACACTGCATTGAAGTTATTGTGAAATTCCCCTGGTTATCACACTCTGCAGTCTGTTTAGCTCAATGCACTGAACCACCACATCTTTCAGACTGTGTGTGTGTGTGTGTGTGTGTGTGTGTGTGTGTGTGTTGGGGGTGGGGGGAGGAACTGGAACACCTGGAGGAAACCCACACAGAATGTGCAGGTTCACATAGACAGTGACTCAAGCTGGGAATTGAACCTTGGTCTCTAGCAAGGTCAGACAGTGCTGGGTGGTACAGTGGTTGGCACTGCTGCCTCTCAATGCTAGGGACCCAGGTTCAATTCTTGGCTTGGGTCATTGTCTGTGTGTAGAGTTTACATATTCTCCCCATTTCTGCATATGTTTCCTCCAGGTGCTCCGGTTTCCTCCCACAGTCTGAAAAACGTGCTGGTTAGGGTTAGGACCTATTTGTCGGAGTGTGGCGACTAGGAGAATTTTGCAGTAACTTCATTGCAGTGCTAATGTAACCTTACTAATTTGTGACTAATAATAAATAAACTTTAATCACTGTGCTTTCGTTCCTTGTTCTCAGCTATTGTATGACCAGCTGAGCCTCAGCACCTCCCATAGTGAAACCCTCATTTGTGCCTCTACCCTGGCTTGATAGTTCCATTGCTCTCCTACTGTCCTCCTCCTTGCCAACTTGAGGTCATCTAAAACTCTGCTGCCCATGCTTTAACCACGTCCCTTATCGATGCTGTTCTTGCTGACCTCTCCTGTTTCGACAATGCCTCAATTCTAAATTTTCCTTCCTTGATTTTTAATCCCTCTGAGACTTCATTTCTGGCCCAACAGTCCGCTGAGATCTCTGCCTTTCTCTCCTTGGGGCGATTTGAGCAAGCACCCCCAATTTATATCACATCACGTTTGCCGAATGAGCTTTCAGCAGTCTGAATTCTGGGAGTTACTCCCTAAAGCACTTACACTTCTCTTTCCACCATTCAGATGCTATTGGGAGTCCTTTTCACCTTTCCTAATAGCTACTTAGAGTTTATTTATTAGTCACAAGTAAGTTTATGTTCATACTGCAATAAAGTTACTGTGAAATACCCCTAGTCTCCACACTCAGGTGCCTGTTCAGGTCAATGCACCTAACCAGCACATATTTCAGACTGTGGGAAGAAACCGGAGCACCTGGAGGAAACCCATGCAGACACAGGGAGAACACGCAGACTCCACACAGACAATGACCCAAGCCAGGAATCAAAAACCATTGTGTCACTGTGCTGCCCCTTAATTGGTTCAGTGTTAGATTGTCCAATAGTTTATATATTAATGTCACTGGTAGGCTTATATCAGTACTGCAATTAAGTTATTGTGAAAATCATAACACTCCTGTTAGGTGTCCTGGGACATTGTACTGTGTTAAAAGGAAAGGAAGGCTTGGATTAAATAGCACCTTTCACAACCACTGAACTTTGCAGTCAATACTTTTGAAGTCCCTGCCTGCCCCTCTGCATCGTGGGGTAGCCACACACACTCCCACTCCTATTTGAGATAATGATTGTGGAATCTTTGATGTTTGCATAAGCAGTTGAATGGGACCTCTGTTGGATGTATTCTCCAAAAGAGAGTATCTTCAACAGTGCAGCACTCCCTGCAGGTAAATGTGAGGTCATCAATTTTGGTAGGATAACAGCGAAATAGACTATTATTTAAATGCTAAAAAATTACGGCATGCTGCTGTGCAGAGGGACCTGGGTGTCCTTGTGCAAGAATCACAAGGTGTTGGTTTGCAGGTGTAGGAGGTAACTGAGAAAACAAATTGAATTTTGTCTTTCATTGCTAGAGGGGTGGAGTTTAAAAACAGTGAGCTTATATTGCTGTATAAGGTGCTGGTGAGGCCGCATCTGGAGTACTGTGTACAGTTTTGGTCTCCTTACTTGAGAAAAATATACTGGCATTGGAGGGAGTGCAACGGAGCTTCACTAGGTTGATTCCGGAGTTGAGAGAGTTGGCTTATGAGGACAGACTCAGTAGATTGGGGCTATTATTGGAATTCAGAAGAATGAGGGGCAATCTTATAAAAATATATAAGATTATGAAGGGAATAGATAAGATAGAGGCAGGGAAGTTATTTCCACCACGGATGAAACTAGAACAAGGAGAATGCCTCAAAATAAGTGGGAGCAGATTTAGGACTGAGTTGAGGAGGAACTTCTTCACACAAAGAGTTGTGAATCTGTGGAATTCCCTGCCCAATGAAACAGTTGAGGCTACCATTGAATGTTTTTAAGGCAAGGATAGATAAATTTTTGAACAGTGTAGAAATTGTGTTATGGTGAGTGGATGGGTAAGTGGAACTGAGTGCACAAAAAGAACAGCCATGATCTTACCGTATGGCAGAGCAGGCTCGAGGGGCCAGATAGCCTACACCTAGTTCTTATATTCTTATGAATTTGATTTTGGTGTTCAAGCCCTGGAATGGGTCTTGAAGTGGAAATGCCGGCATTGAGAGACTTCTTACTGTGGGACTTGAATGCAGAAGCTTGTGATTCCGCAATGAAAGTGCTACCAGCTGAGCCACAGCCACCACCAAGTTAAAAGTGCCTTATTAGATTCCCTACAGAGCAGAAAGAGGCCATTCAGCCCTTTGAGCCTGCACCGAAAACAATCCCACCCAGGCCCTATCCCGTAACATCACATATTTACCCTACTAATCCCCCTTACTCTAAGGATTAATTTGGCATGGCCAGTCCACCTGCCCTGCACGTCTTTGGAGTATGGGAGGAAACTGGAGCACCCGGAGGAAACCCACACAGACACAGGGAGAACGTGCAAACTCCACACAGGCTGAAATTGAACCCGGGACCCTGGCGCTGTGAGGCAGCAGTGCTAACCACTGTGCAGCCCTTAATGCCTGTTGCTGCTGTTGTATAAGATCTGAGCGTATGACGCTATAGCAACAACATGCACTCCGATTGCATCGACATTATCATCAGTGTCTTGGCCACCAGCAGTATCTCTGTGATAGCAGCAATGGCATTCTGTTAGATGGAGGACCTGAGCAGTATGCTGGCACTGCATCACTCCACAGTTTAGTTTGCCGCAATCCATTAGAACGGGGATCTATAATCATGACCATAATCCCCTGCCACTCGGTGATGTTTGAGTCCAGACAGGCTTTTAGGCAGCAGGTGTTTTATAACTTAGTCCAGCTATGTCCTCACTGGATCTTGACTGATGCATGTCTTTCTGCAAAGGCAACTGTGTCATGATGATGAGCAAGAACTCTGACTGACCTACACTTTCCTCTTTTGATCAGTGACGCTAACCGGCTTGTCCTATTTCCGTTATGAAGTTTCTGTCAGCCCTTGGCTCAGTTGGTAGCATTCTCACTTCCAAGTAACAAGATTCTGCGTTCAAGTCTCGCTTCAGTGCAACAAACCTACACTTGACAGTCCAGTGCAATACTGAGGACATGAGCAGTGCCTTCTTGGGGATGAGGTGTTAAAACCAAAGCCCCAATTGCCTGCTTTGATGAATGTAAAACAACCTGTGGTACTATTTTGAAGAAGGAATTCTGCCCGGTGTCCTGGCCAATATTTATCCCTCAATCAACATCGCAACAAAACTGATGATCTGATTATTTTCATTACTGTTTGTGGGATCTTACTGCGTGCAATTGGTTGCTTTGTTTCCTACATCACAATAGGAGCTACACTTTAAAGATTCTTCATTGCCTTCAAAATGGTTTAGGATGGCCATTGATTATAAAAGGTGCTATATTAATGCAAGTCTTTCCGCTCTGGTCTTGTTCGCCAGTTGGTGACGCGCAAGAAAATTAAGTTTAACTGAGTTTGTGAAGTATTTGCATTTTGTGAAGCTGTTATACATAAATGTGTTCATTTGTATGTATATATTATGTAGGCGATGGTATAGTAGTATTGTCACTGGTCTAGTAATTCAGAGACCCAGGGTAATATTCTGGAGGACCCGGGTTCAAATCCCACCAGGATAGGAGGGGAAATTTGAATTCAATAAAAATCTGGATTTGAAAACCTGACAATAACCATGAAAATAATGTTAATTGTCAAAAAAACCCACCTGGTTCACTAGTGCCCTTCTAGGGAAGGAAATCTGCCATCCTTACCTGGTCTGGCCCACATGTAACTCCAGACCAACAGCAATACGGTTGACTCTTAAATGCCCCAGTTCAAGGAAAATTAGGGACGGACAACAATCTGCTGAATTAATAAAATTAAAAAGTTAAAGTTTATTTATTCATCACAAAGCTTACATTAACACTAATGAAGTTTCTGTGAAACCCCCTAGTTGCCACACTCCGGTGCCTGTTTGGGTACGCTGAGAGAGAATTTAGCATTGCCAAATGCACTTAACCACGTTTTTGGACTGTGGAAGGAAACCCACGAAGACACGGAGAATGTGCAAACTTCACACAGGCAGTGACCCAAGCCTGGAATTGAACCGAGGTCTCTGACGCTGAGAGGCAGCAGTGCTAACCACTGTGCCACCATGCAGTTTAAAAAAAGGCCAGCTTTTAAAGTGGGTCATATGTGCCACATTTCATTTTACCCCATTTGCCACATTAGTAATTGATGGGGAGGCACTCCTCAGATAAGCAGCCAGAGTTCAGAAATACTGCTGACCTTCCAACATGATGTTAATTAATAACTAAAGAGCAGTATCAGTGTTTTACAGTATTACAAACTTTACTCCCTCAACACTGCACCAGCAACAACAATGAGCTTGCAAAGGGAAAGTGCTTTCCCATTTTGTTTCCTCTTCTGACACTTGCTGCGTGTGTTTGGACTGATCTTCACACTTCATCAGATGAACGTTCTTAATTTGGTGAGCGTGGACGCTGCTATTCATCCGCAGCATGCTTTCCAAAAATAGAAGTGCATTACATAACAGCTAAAATTTGACATAAATTGAAATACAATTCCATTTCTTTCATGCAGCATGTAGCAGCATGAGATGTCTCACTCAGCTTAAACTTGAAGGTTGCACTTTGCAATAGGCATTTCATGCCAGTTGCCTTGTATCGGTTGAAAGAGCAACTGGAAACCATAAGACATAGGAGCAGAATTAGGCCACTCGGCCCTTTGGGTCTGCTCTGCCATTCAATTACAGCTGATGTTTCTCTTATCCCCCATAACTCCTGATCCCCTTATTAATCAAGACCCTATCTACCTCTGTCTTGGAGAGACAAAGACCTGGCTTCCATAGCCTTATGAATGAGAATTCCATAGAATGAGAACACCTCATTCGCCTGACGAAGGCCACAAAGGGCAAAAGCTCGCAGATTTACTATCAAATAAATCGGTTGGATTTAAAATTGGTGTTGCTAGACTTTACTGAGTTCCATAGCCTTCTGCAGCAAAGAGTTCCACAGAAGGCTTCCTTCGTGCCTGAGGGATTTTTTTATTCATGGGTCATGAATTAGGCGATACAGTGGTCTAGTAGTTCACACTGCTGCCTCACAGTGTGAATTAGGCGATACAGTGGTCTAGTAGTTCACACTGCTGCCTCACAGCACCAGGGACCCGGGTTCTATTTCCAGCTTGGGTCACTGTTTATGTCTGCACATTCGCCGCATGTCTGTGTGGGTTTCCTCCCGGCCTTTGGTTTTCTCCCATGATCCAAAGATGTGCGGGTTAGGTGGATGGCCATTGCTAAATTGCCCCTTAGTATCTGGATGCATAGGTTAGAGGGATTAGCAGGGTAAATATGTTGGGATTACGGGGATAGGGCCTGGGTAAGATTATTGCCTATCCTTGTCGTCTGAGGGCAGTTGACAGTAAACCACATATAGGCCAGACCAGGTAAGAATGACAGATTTCCTTCCCTCAAGGACATTAGTGAACCAGAAAGGTTTTTTCAACAATGATTTCACGGTCATCAATAGATTCTTAATTCCAGATCTTTTTTTACTGAATTCAAATTCCACATCTACTGTGAAGCGATTTGAACCTGAGTCCCGAGAACATTAGTTTTTGGATTAATAGTCTAGTGATAAAACAACTAGACAATTGCCCCCTCACCTTTACGTGGGTTCCTGCCCTAGTGTGCTCTGGTGGGGGTAGGAGGTGTCATGTTGGTAGCCTTTCCCCAATGAGACTTTGTGCTATTTGGTCTCAGCTAATATTCATGCACAGAAGATAAGAGAGGGTTACGAGCCAATATTTTTAAAATTCGTACTTGGTATGTAAGCCAGACTAGCCCTTCCTTAACTTTCCCTCGAGAAGGTGGTGATGACTCGCCTGTTTTGGATCGCCCCTTTCCATGTGATGTAGATTGCTCTCATGCTGTTGTTGAAGAGGGAATCCCAGCATTTTGAACCTATATCAGGAGCACAAAAACCAGTCTTACTTCCCTCCCCTCTTGCATTTTGGTCAATCGGTCAGGCTCGTTTATGAATCCCAGTTTCTCCTGAGTTACAAATTAACTCAGCACCCATCAAATTTTGGACCTGGCCCTTTCCTAGTCAGAATTCCTCAGTGCTGCACAGTGGTTAGCATTGTTGCTTTTGAGCGCCAGGGACCTGGGTTTGATGCTGACCTTGCGTGACTGTCCGTGTGGAGTTTATAGGTTCTCCCTGTGTATATAGGTTTCCTCCCGGTGCTCCGGTTTCTTCCCACACGTAAGATGTGTAGGTTGGGTGAATTGGCCATGTTAAATTGTCCCTTAGTGTTCAAAGGTGTGTAGGTTAGATGTTTGGCCATGCTAAATTGTTCCTCAGTGACCAAAGATGTGTAGGTTAGGATGATTGGCTATGATAAATGTGTGAGATTGCAGTTGTAGGGTGGGGTGGTGGGCCTGGGTAAAATGCTCTGTTGAAATCCATTGGTGTGGATCCATGGGACAAATGGCCTCTTCCTGCTCTGTAGGGATTCTATAATTCTGACACTTGCTTTCTGCTGAGAGTCTCCTCTTGTTTTCCACGAGCTGATTGATGATTATCCGCTGAGTTTGAGTAAAGAAAAGGGTGTTCACTGACCAACAACAACATTTGGATTGCACCTTTAGCATAGTCAGCTGTCACAAGGCATTTATCAAGAGTGATAACAGTAAAACCATGTTCGACACTGAACTACATAAAATAGCAGACTGGACAATCAAAGACTCCGGTCAAAGGCTAAGGAACAGCTTAAGTGAGGGGAGAAAGTGAACAGTTTGACAAAGGAAATCCAGAGTTTTGTGTCCTGGCAGCTGAAGGCAAAGTCTCTCAGTGGTGGAGGGATTTTTAAAAAATCATCAAGGCTGGAATTGAAGGAAGCTAGATATCCTGGGCACTTGTAGGAAGCAAGTGGCATAGTGGTTAGCATTGCTGCGTCACAGGGTTCGATTCCAGTCTGTCCACTTATCAGCTACTTTCATTGCTTCTCTATGTAAAAGATTATTGTTTGTACCAAACTGTAGAGAATTTTGAATACTGTACATTCAAAATTCTGTACGTGTGGAGTTTGCATGGGTTTCCTCCAGGTGCTCCAGTTTCTCCCCCTCATTCCAAAGATCTATAGGTTAGGTGGATTGACTGCTAAATTGCTCCTTAGTGACCAAAGATGTGCAAATTAGGTGGATTGACCATGCTAATTTGCCCTTTAGTGTCATGGGGATTATCAAGGTAAGTAATTGGGGTGATGGGATTGTTGTCGGCTCAGTGGGTCCGAATAGCTTCTTCCTGCATTGTTGAGATTCTATGAAAGGGCGAGACCATGGAGAGATTTGCAAACGAGGCTAAGAATTTTGAAACTGAGGTGTTGTCAGACTGGGAACAGTGTGGGCCAGAGATCACAAGGAGTTGGAGGGTGGATGTGCAGGGTTTTAGGTGAAGTAGGAAGTGGAAGGCCAGCTAGCACGCAGTGAAGTATGTAGAGGTGTAGAAAGTCTGTAGATTCGCATTTACATTTATAGTCTATAAGTTCACATTGGCTTTGCTGATGTTTGTCCTATGCTGTCTTTTTAGGAAAGACTTCACATTTCTGTACCAATAACTGGAATACATTAATACAAGAATATTTGGCTTTTGTGTTAAACAAATTCTCGATTGTACTGAGAGTTACAGGTGTAATGCTTACTGGCACTACATTGGAGGCATATTTGGAGGTATTGATCACCTCCAAATGAGTTTCATGTTAAAGTTGTGCCTGCTGAATGGTGGAGTTGTGCGGGCAGACATCAGGTATCAACAAAACGTTCTTCGTATTCAGAAGACAACTTGTAAATTTGGCAACTTAGCATGAAGAAAATGTCCCAGGGCATCAGGAGAGACAAGGTATAGGATTTTTGAGGCTGGTTCATACTAATGGTTTCTAATTCAGGACCAAACTTAACCAATCCCATTTCAAACATCTCCCCTCTTGCCCTGAAGATGGTGACTTTTGTTGCATCTCTGTATGCTATATCTCTGGAAATGGCTGCTCTCACACAAGTGGACATAGCAGACGAGAGGTTATTTTGAGTGTGTGCAACACCACAGCCAAGGTTAATCTCTCCTCAGCTAACACCCACATGCAAATATAGTGCAAGAAGCTGATTTTCTTGGCCAGAGATGTCAACGCCCTATTATCATAGAATCTCTACAGTGTAGAAGAGGTCATTTGGCCCATCATGTCTGCACTGACTCTGTTATTTGAGTAACTTACCCAGGCCCTCCACCCCTACCTTATCCCCACAATCCCACACATTTCCCATGCTAATCCCCCTAACTAACAGATCTTGGGACATTAAGGGGCAATTTAACATGGACAATCCATCTGACCTACAAATCTTTGGAGTGGGAGGAAACGGGAGTAAACCCACACACACACGTATAGAACATGCAGACTCCACACAAACAGTGACCCAAGTCTGGAATTGAATCAGGACCCTGGAGCTGTGAGGCTGCAGTGCTAACCATTGGGCCATCTTGCCACCTATTACGCCCAACTGAGATAGGCAAACTCAGTTTGGATAGGAGATTGACCTTGCCACCTTTCTATGTGGTGTAGAATGACTGGGCACTACACCACACCTATTGAATTTATTTCTTAAAGAATGGGTTCACTCCAATTCTTATTCAATTTGCACCTTTGCCACCTTTTATTTAAAGAAAATTATATTTCTTTTTAGGTTTCTGGTATCAGATCCCTTCACCCTGTGTTTGGGCATCAGTGATTTGGTTTATTGACGCGTGTGTTAACATAATGAAAAGTATTGTTTCTTGAGCACTATGCAGACAAAACATACTGTTCATAGAGGAAGAAAGGAGAGAGTGCAGAATGTAGTGTTACAGTCATAACTAGGATGTAGAGAAAGATCAACTAAATGTAAGGTTAGGTCCATTCAGAAGTCTGATGGGAGCAGGGAAGAAGCTGTTCTTGAAATTTCCAAAAAAGAGTTCAAAGTCATGGAATTTTATGAAGACAAGAATAAGACTTTGGATGGAATTCCAGTCTCTTCCAATATGCAACTGGAGACTCGGTTGGTACTTGTTGGAGTTTAGAAGAACGAAGGGGGATCTTACTGAAATTTACAGGATACTGCGAGGTCTGGATAGAGTGGACCTGGAGAGGATGTTTCCCCTAGTAGGAAAAACTAGAACCAGAGGGCACAACCTCAGGCTAAAGGGACGATCGTTTAAAACAGAGATGAGGAGGAATTTCTTCAGCCAGAGGGTGGTGAATCTGTGGAACTCTTGCTGCAGAAGGCTGTGGAGACCAGGTCATTGAATGTCTTTAAGACAGACAGGTTCTTGATTAATAAGGAAATCAGGGGATATAGGGAAAAGGCAGGAGAATGGGGATGAGAAAAATATTACCGTGATTGAATAGTGGAGTGGACTTGATGGGCTGATTGGTCTAATTCTGCTCCTACGTCTTATGGTTGGTACGTGACTTCAGATTTTTGTATCTTTTTCCTTATGGAAGAAGGTAGAAGAGAGAATGTTTGGGGTGTTGTGGGATCCTTGATTATGCTGACTCCTTTTCCCGAGCAGTGATTGTTGGTCAAAATGTAGCCCGTTGTTTAATTTCTGCCTTGCTCACAGTGCTACAGCAGAAAGGGGTAGGGAATAAATAGAATAAATCAGGAAGCGATATTCGACTGATGCAGCACCTGGCTTTTGTGGAATGCAGGAGAAAGGGGAGACAGAGGGTGATGCAAAATGTCCACAATAAGAGTCCACAGGGGGAATGTGTTGAAGCAGGAGATGCTTCTGCAGAGTTTTGATTTTGCGGAGCTGAAGCTTGAGGGAGGAGCTGCATTTGGAGCTCAGGAAGCAAATAGGTTTGTCTTCGAGGAATTGGACCCTTGATGTGCAGGGACAACTGGATGTGAGCCCTTGGTCTATGATTCCGCACATGCCTTCAGTACCACCTGAGCTGGTTTCCCATGAAGCTGTGTCTTGTGGCGAAGTTGCTTTCAGCCCTGTAACCCAGTGAGCTCGTGCAGCACGAGGCAGGCACAATGATCGCATGGAAAATCTCCATCAATCAAGTACACACATTCAGAAACCGGAGAGACAGACTGTACTCACTGTGGCAGTCGTGCTTCCAGGGCGGGGAGGAATAGTACTGATGTGATCAGATGAATGTTGAAACGGGATGGTGCCTGAGATTCCACAGGGAAAACAAATCAATTTCAGAGAATGGTTTCTAAGAATTGTTTTTTATTTGTTCTTGGGTCACTGTTGCTGATAAAGGGCGGCACAGTGGTTAGCACTGCTGCCTGTGTTCAATTCCCAGCTTGGGTCATTGTGCGGAGTCTGCATGTTCTCCCCGTATCTATATGGGTTTCCCCCAGGTGCTCTGGTTTCCTCCCACAGTCCAAAAAAAAGTGCTGGTTAGGGTGCATTAACTGTACTAAGTTCTCCCTCACTGTAACTTTTTGTCCTGACGGAAGAAGGTGGAAGGGAATATGTTAGGGGTATGTGGGGTCTTGATTATGCTGGCAGCATCTGACAACATAGAACATTACAGCGCAGAACAGGCCCTTTGGCCTTCGATGTTGCGCTGACCAATTAAGAAAAAGCAATGACCCTCGAACCTAAACCATTCCCTTTTCGTCCATAAACTTATCTACTAACCTCTTAAACGCCACCAAACTTGGCCCATCTACAACTGCAGCAGGCAGGGCATTCCACTCCCTAACCACCCTCTGGGTAAAGAACCTACCTCTGATATCCGTCCTATAACTATCACCCCTTAATTTAAAGCTGTGTCCCCTTGTGCTAGCTTTCCCCATCCTAGGAAAAAGGCTATCACTGTCCACCCTATCTAAACCTCTAATCATCTTATATGTTTCAATAGGTCTCCTCTTAGCCGCCTTCTTTCTAACGAAAACAACCTCAAATCCCTCAGCCTCTCTTCATAAGACCTGCCTTCCATACCAGACAACATCCTGGTAAACCTCCTCTGTACCCTCTCCAATGCCTCCACATCTTTCTTATAATGCGAGGACCAGAACTGCACACAATACTCCAAGTGCGGCCACACTAGAGTTTTGTACAGTTGCAACATGACGTTGTGGCTCCGAAATTCAATCCCCCTACCAATAAAAGCTAAGACTCCATATGGCTTCTTTACAACCTTATCGACTTGATGCCAACTTTCAGGGATCTATGCACATATACACCAAGATCCCTCTGTTCATCAACACTATTAAGAATCCTACCATTAGCCCTATACTCTACACATTTATTATTCCTGCCAAAGTGCATTACCTCACACTTTCCACATTAAACTCTATTTGCCACCTCTCGGCCCAGCTCTGCAACTTGTCCAAGTCTCTCTGCAAACTATAACACCCCTCTTCACTATCTACCACTCCTCCGACTTTGGTGTCATCCGCAAATTTACTAATCCATCCTTCAATACCCTCATCCAGATCATTTATAAAAATTACAAACAGCAGGGGCCCCAAAACAGATCCTGAGGTACACCACTTGTAACCGAACTCCACGATGAATATCTTCCATCAACCACTACCCTCTGTCTTCTATCTGCTAGCCAATTCCTAATCCAATTAGCTAAATCACCTCAATCCCATACATCTGCATTTTCTGCAGAAGCCTTCCATGGGCCACCTTATCGAACGCCTTACTAAAGTCCATATATACCACATCAACTGCCTTACCCCCATCCACCTCTTTGGTCACTTTTTCAATAAGGTTAGTAAGGCACAACCTACCCTTCACAAAACCATGCTGATTATCCCCAATCAATTCGTTTCTCTCTAAATAACTATAAATCCTATCCCTAATAATTCTTTCCAATACTTTGCCCATAACAGAAGTAAGACTCACCGGTCTATAATTCCCAGGAAAGTCTCTATTCCCCTTCTTGAACAATGGAACCACATTCGCTATCCTCCAGTCTTCCGGCACTATACCCGTAACCAAAGACAACCTGAAGATCAGAGCCAGAGGCTCTGCAATCGCCTCTCTCGCCTCCCAGAGAATCCTAGGGTAAATCCCGTCCGGCCCAGGGGACTTATCTAACTTCAAACCCTCAAGAATATCTAGCACATCCTCCTTATCTACTTCAATACTTTCCAGTTTACAACACTGTATCCCAGTGTTCTCCACAACTACGTTTACATCTCCCTGCGTGAATACCGAAGAGAAATATTTGTTCAGTGCCTCTCCAATCTCTTCAGGCTCCACGCACAACTTCCCACTGCTGCCTCTGACTGGCCCTAATCTTGCCCTAACCAATCTTCTATTCTTAACATATGTAAAGAAAGCTTTAGGATTCTCCTTGATCCTATCAGCCAAAGTCTTCTCGTGTCCCCTTTTAGCTCTTCTCGACTCACTCTTTAGCTCCCTCCTGGCTAATCTATAGCTATCCGGTGCACTAACTGAGCCTTCAAGCCTCATCCTGACATAAGCCTCCTTTTGCCTTTTAACCAGCGAATTAACTTTTTTAGTACACCATGGTTCCCTTACTCGACCATTTCCTCCTTGCCTGACAGGGACATACTTATCAAGGACTCGCAGTAGCTGCTCCTTGAATAAGCTCCACATTTCAGATGTTCCCAGTCCCTGTAGTTTCCTAGTCCAACCTATGCACCCTAATTCCTTCCTTATGGCCTGATAATTACCATTCCCCCAGCTATAACTACTGCCCCCAGATTCATGCCTATCCCTATCCATCACTAAGGTGAAAGTAACCGAATTGTGGTCACTATCACCAAAATATTCACCAACTTCCAAGTCTAACACCTCGTCTGGCCCATTGCCCAGCACCAAATCCAATGTAACCTCACCACTAGTTGGCCTATCTACATACTGAGTCAAAAAACCTTCCTGCACACTTTTTATAAAAACTGACCCCTCTAACGAGCTAGAGCTATAGCTATTCCAATCAATATTAATAAAGTTAAAGTCACCATAACAATTACCCTATTACTTTCACTCCTGTCCAGGATCGACTTTGCAATCCTTTCCTCTACCTCTCTAGAACTTTTAGGAGGTCTATAAAAGACTCCCAACAGGGTGACCTCTCCTCTCCTGTTTCTAATCTCAGCCCATACTACCTCAACAGACAAGTCCTCATCAAACTTCCTTTCTGTCACTGTGATACAGTCTTTGACTAATAACGCCACTCCTCCCCCGCTTCTACCTCCTCTTCTACTCCGACTGAAGCATTTGAACCCCGGAACCTGCAACAACCATTCCTGTCCCTGCTCTATCCATGTCTCTGAAATGGCCACAACATCGAAGTTGCAGGTACTGATCCAAGCTGCAAGTTCCTCCACCTTATTGCGAATACTCCTTGCAAGGTGATTTAAAAGGTGGTTACTGTCTTTGATATAATCTTTTCATTACGTTTTGTCTCGAATCACCAGTTAGGTGTCTTTTTGACCTGAGTTCAGGGTCAAATATATGATCTCGGTTGACATTTTAGTCAGAAAGAAATTCAAGCCTCTTCAGAAACACTGTCTCAATGAGACTTTGAACTGAGGGCCCCTCCAACCTGTTCAGATCTTCAGAGAATCTGATAAGGATCAGTGGCATTATTCAAAGATAATGGGGAATTCTGTCTGTCCTTAACTAGCACCAGAATGACTCTGATCCACCTTATTACTGTAGTTTTCAAAGTGTCTTGTTATGCATTTAACCATCTTGAGCATCTCTGGCCCCACAAGCCTGCGCTACCACTCACTTCGATCATGGTTGGTTTGGTTGTGGCCCTGACTCCACTTTCCTGCCTGTCGTAGAATCTTAGAATCCCTGCAGTGCTGAAGGAGGCCATTTGGCCCATCGAGCCTGCACTGGCAACGATCCCACCAGGTGCTATCCCCATAGCAGCACAGTGGTTAGCACTGTTGTCTTATAGCATCAGGGACCTGGGTTTGATTCCTGGATTTGGGTGACTGTGTGGAGTTTACACATTCTCCCTGCATCTGCATGAGTTTCCCCCCACCATCCAACAGACATGCTGATGAGGTCCCTTAGTGTACCCGAATAAGTGCCAGAGTGTGACGACTTGGGGATTTTCACAGTAACTTCATTGCATTATTAACTTCATTAATGTAAGTTTATTTTGACACTAGAAATGAACTTAAACTAAACCATGTATTTATGCTGGAAATTCTCCCCATCATCAAGGGGCAATTTAGCATGGCCGACAACCTAACTGGAGTACCCATAACCTCAAACTTTGTCTAACTTAACCTTGAATTTATTTTATCACCCAGCCCATATTCTTTGGGGAACAGAATTCCAAGACTAACAATGTTCTGAGAGAAAAAAATTCATCTTTGTCCCCATCTTAAGTGGGAGGCCCTTTATCTTTAAATGGTGTCTCCCAGTTCTCGCTTCTCCCAAAAGGGGAAATGTCCGCTCAGCATTCATCCTGCCAAATTCTGCCTCGGATTTTATATGGTTCAAAAAGATCACTTTTCATTCTTCTAAACTTACAATGGGTATAGACTCACCTTGCTTAACTTGCCTCATAAGCTATACATTCCAAAAATGTATAGGTTAGGTGGAAAGGCCATGCTAAGTTGCCCCTCAGTATCCGAAAACCTGCAGGTTAGGGGAAATATGGGGTAAATATGTGCAGTTATAAAGAGAGAGCCTAGGTGAAATGATGAGCTGCAGAGTTGTTGGGCCGACTGGCACCCTCCTGCATTCCGACTCATAGAATTCCTATAGTGCAGAAGGAGGCCACTCGGCCCATCGAACCTGCACCAACAACAAACCCACCCAGGCCCTACCTCCACAATCCAGCCTATTTACCTTGCCAATTCCCCTGACACTAAGGGGCAATTTAGCTTGGCCAATCCACCCAACTGGGGGAAGAAAACAGGAGCACCCAGAAGAAACCACGCAGACATGGGGAATATGTGCAAACTCCACACAAATAGTGACCCAGGCCAGGAATTGAACCCGAGTCCCCGGCGCTGTGAGGCAGCAGTGCTAACCACTGTGACTTCCTACAATGGCAATAATTCATCCCAGGAATTGGGATCATGAATCTTTACTGATTTGCTTCCAAAGCAAGTATATCCCTTCTGTAATGTTCTATTGAGTAAGGAGTCCAAAACTGCACAGTGTTCTCCAAGTGTAACTTCACTAATGCCTTCTAACATAATCACAGTTCAAAGAAAGTCATCCTTTAAAATGTATTGAGAACCTCTGTTTGGAGGACTGAAATGCTATATGAATTGAGCTCTTTTTTGTTTGTATAGTCTTGAGCTTGATCAAGATTCAGCTTCTGCGGGCATTGTTTTGATTTTACAATGTAATCTTTGTTCCAAAAACATGTTCAGAGTCAGGCCTTGCATTGTAGAGCTAATTCTCTGTACGAGTATTGCCCTAAGCTCTTTGCATTTTTAAAAATATACTGTGCTGCTCTTATTTAAAAATATGGGCGGCACGGTGGCACAGTGGTTAGCACTACTACCTCACAGCCCCAAGGACCCGGGTTCGATTTCCGGCTTAGGTCACTGTCTGTGTGGAGCTGTAAGTTTTCCCCATGTCTGTGTGGATTTCCTGCAGGTGCTCTGGTTTTCTCCCGCAGTCCGAAAGATGTGCAGGTTAGATACATTGGCCATGCTAAATTGTCCTTTAGTGTCTCTGGAGGTGTAGGTTAGAGGGATAAGCAGAGTAAGTATTTGGGCTTGTGGAGACCTGTGGGAGGATTGTTATCGGTGCAAACTCAATGGGCTTAATGGTCTTCTTCTGCACTGTAGGGTTTCTGTGATTTCTATAGCCACAAGAGCTGCCCACTGAGGTGGACAGATCCAGGATTCATCCCCCTGGGTTGAGGTATTACTCAAGGGCTGGGTTCCGTTAATGAGAGTGTGTGGAGGGGCGGGGGTGGGTAGTTGGGCAGGGTAGCATTTTGATTGGCAGAAGAATCAGAAGCATCATGAGATAAAACCATTGTTTTAAATAAAAACAAAATATTGCAGAGGCTGGAAATCTGAAATAAAAGCAGAAAATGTTGGATAAACTCAACACAGTGGGACAGTGGTTAGCAATGCTGCCTCAGAATGCAAGAGATCCTGGGTTAGATTCCATCCTCAGCTGGAATGTGCGGAGTTTGCACATTCTCCCTGTGTCTGCATGAGTTTCCTCCAGGTGCTCCAGTTTCCTCCCACAGTCAGAAGATGTGCTGGTTGGGTTGATTGATCATGTTAGTATGGTACAAATGAGGGGCTGGGGGAATAGGGCCTGGGTGGGATTGTTGTCGATGTATACTTGATGGGCCAAAAGCCTCCCTCTGCAATGTAGGGTTTCTATTACTCTCTCATTTCTGTTATATATTGCCTGGTGTGTGTGGGGTGTATGTGTTGGGGGAGGTGTGTTCTAGTAGGATTGTGAAATTAAACAATTCCTGCTCTTCAATCTGTTTATTATACAGTGAGGAAAACGATTTGCTTTCTCGGTTCAGCAGGTTGTTGAGTTTTATGTTGTAATACAGAAATGTTTGCTGTCTTTCAGCCCAGAATGTGACAGTAGAGGAAATCATTGCTGCCTACAAGATGGCCTGCCAGAAGCTGAACTGCAAACCTATTAACAAACTGCTCAAACAGATCCAAGTAAGCCCAACTTTCAGAGCACAGCCACCAATGGTGGGATTTGTTACTTCAAGACTGGATAATTAATGTGTACGTTCTATTGCAGGGAATTGTTATTTGGACTGATTCAACTTGATTCACCTGAGCTTTTTTCTCCTTGGGCATCAGTTTTACTTGCTGCTTAATTTACTGCTCTAGCCTGATCATGGGCAGCACAATGGTTAGCACTGTTGCCTCCCAGCACTAGGAACCCAGGTTCAATTCCAGCTCAGGTCACTGCCTGTGTGGTGTTCTCCCTGTGTCTGCTTGGGATTCCTCTGGTGCTCCAATTTGCTCGCACAATCCCAAAACGTGCGGGTTAGGTAGATTGACCGTGCTAAATTGACTCTCGTGTCAAGGGGAATTAGCAGGGTAAATGTGTGAGGTTATGGAAATAAGGTCTGAGTGGGATTGTGGGGTCGATACAGATTCAATGATTTGAATGGCCTCCTTCTGTACTGTGGAGATTTTATGATTCAGCAGTTCACCAAAGACCCTTAGCACCTTCCAAATCCACAGCCAAGTCCATTTAGAAGAACAAAGGACAGCAGATGCATGGAAACACCACCACCTGCAAGTTCCACTCCAAGTCACTCACCATCCTGACTTGGAAATATATCGGCCACTTCTTCACTGTCACTGCATCAGAATGCTGGAATTCCCTCTGTAATGGCATTATCGGTCAACCCATAGCTCATAGAATCAGCAATGCAGAAGGAGGCCGTTTGGCCCATCGAGCCTACTCCAATAACAATCCAATCCAGGTCCCATCTCTGCAGTCTCACATATTTATCCTTGTAATCCCCTTGACACTAGGAGGCAATTTATCATGGCCAATCAACCTAACCCTTTGGACTGTGGGAGGAAACCGAAGTGAGCCCCTGCAGATACTGGAGAAAGTGCAAACTCCATACCAACAGTGACTTGAGGCTGGAATTGAACTCGGATCTCTGGCACTGTGAGACAGCAGTGTTAACCCACTGTGCCACTGTGATTCTATGAGAATGAACTGCAGCGATTCAAGATGGCAACTCACCACCACCTTCTCAAGGACAACTAGAGATGGGCAATAAACACTGGCCGCCAGTGATGTCCAGGCCCCATGAATGAATAAAATAGCGAGTTTATCCCACAACCATACATTGACTGTGAGCCGATGTGTGGACTGCCAGCTTTCATTCCCAGGTTTTTAACTGTGCCCATCCGTGGGGGCGAACACTATGGGATTAGAGTTGGCCCCAGGTGAGGCAGAGCCAAAATCAGCCAAGGTTTCTGCCACTGTTGAGTATCCAGTGAGGGAGAGCAAAATGCCTGAATGTTCAGGGAGAATAGGATTGAATTAAATGGTGATGCCCTCCCCGCAGACTCCCACATGGTTGAACAACCTATCGCTCTCCCTATTTGGCAGGGTTGCTGGAAGGTTACAAATGCTGAATCACAGCCCTAGTGAAGAAAGGGACTCAGGAGAAATTAAAGCCTTGGGAGGTTACATTCTGTACTCGTTGGATTGAACGGTTAAGTTTAAAGTGACCCAGAGCAATAAATATTCACTAGCACAAAGCCTAATGTGGATAGAATCAAAGTCTGTTGCTAATTTGTAATCAGTTACATAGAAGGAATGTGTGTGTGTGTGTGTGTGTGTGTGTGTGAGAGAGAGAGACTCGTGCCCCACCCACTTGTGGCATCATGCCAGCTGACTCTGTTTCTGTCCTGATACAGGGACACCCTCTCCAGATCTGTGGTTAAGCTGTGAAATTCAGAGGCTTGATCGAGACACTCACTGTGCTCGGGTATGGCGAGTGAGTCACTTCCAATCTGGTTGGTGTGATTTCAATGATGTGTGTGCCAAGCATTCAGTACCCACCCAAAAAGGCTGCTTGACTTCCTTTTGGCCCCTAGCCCCAATAGCAGGCCTGGCCTAGCTTCCAGCCCTGTTGATTTCTCTCAAACCTTTGAGGCACTATCTAAAATTCTCTCCCTTATCAGTGTCCAACAGAGCAAGCAGTTGATTACTGGCATGTTATCAGGGACTGCCTAGAGTGTTGTTTACATGTGGTCACAAGTTTGTGGAGCATTCTGTTGACACAACATTGTAAATATGGGCTTGTCCCAACTCCAGTGAGGTATTGTGTTTGGCACGCTTGACTTAAGTGACTGATTGCTTTACCCCCTAGTCACAGGGTCTATACACCAAGATCCCTCATCTGTGTTGATCTTGCACAATCTTTCTTTACAACTTTTACCCCTCCTTATTATCTTGAAGATACTGTCTTTGTCTGGCCTCTGACTCCACAAATGACCAAGTATGACTTCCTCCCTTAGAGTGGTTTGGAGAAACACAGAGGGTTATTAAAGTGCAGAACACATTGCCACAAGGAGTGGTTAAGGCAGGGGGAAAAAAAACTTTCTTTCAAAGGGAGACAAATATTTGCTGAAGGGGCAGCTAACAGGCCTGTGCGACAGGACAGTGAGATCACTTTTGGATTTGGGGATGCAAAAACACCAGCACAGACAAAATGGGCTGAATGGCTCCTGTTCTGTGAAGCCCGATTGCATTTTTCGGTGGGTTCAGTTGCTCAGCACAACCTGGTACGTGTTATTCTAAGCCATTCTGAGCACACTGCCCCAGTTACAATCCACTGGATTGCTGACCTGAATGAATGCAGACCCTGAGCGCTCCATTGCTGAAATTAAATCTCCGGGCTAGTTGCAGCGAGACATAGATAGGATGCAAGACTGGGCGGACAAGTGGCAGATGGACTTCAACGCGGATGAATGTGTGGTGGTCCGTTTTGGCAGGACCAATGGGATGAAGGAGTATAATATCAAGGGTAGAAGTCTTGGTAGTGTTGAGGAGCAGAAGGATCTGGGGGTCCGGGTCCGTAGGACTCTTAAATCTGCCCCACAAGTGAGGATGTGGTCAAGAAGGCATATGGTGTACTGGCCTTCATTAATAGAGGGATTGAGTTTAGGAGTCGGGAGGTAATGCTGCAACTTTATAAGACCCTTGTCAGATCCCACTTGGAGTATTGTGTGTAGTTCTGGTTGCCTCACCAAAGGAAGAATGTGGAGGCTATTGAGAGGGTGCAGAGGAGATTTACAAGGATGCTGCCTGGATTGAGGGGTATGCCTTAGGTTGAGAGAGCTAGGTCACTTCTCCCTGGAGAGACGAAGGTTGAGAGGTGACCTGAGGTTTATAAGGTGTTGAAAGGAATAGATAGAGTGGATTCTCGGAGGCTATTTCCCAGGGCTGAAATGGTCACTACGAGAGGACACAGGTTTAAAGTGCTGTGGGGCAAGTACAGAGGAGATGTTAGAGGTAAGTTTTTCACTCGGGGTGGTGAGTGAATGGAATCGGCTGCCAGAGGTGGTAGAGGCGAACTCGCTGGTGTCTCTTAAGAGACTTCTGGATGAGTACGTGGGATTTCATGGGTTTGGGAGTTACAGATAGTTCTATGGCCTGGTAGGTACTGATATGATCGGCACAACTTGTGGGCCGAAGAGCCTGTTTGTGCTGTAGTGTTCTATGTTCTATTTTCTAGTGAAGGAGAAAGAAGGAAGATCACTGCTACTGTACATGGTCTTTCTTGATGGAAAGTGAATATGTGTACACTGGTTAGACACGGTCGGGATTGACTGTGATAGTTGAATAGACTTCTGCATCTCACTGTGCAGGCTCGATGAGCCGAACAGCCCTTTTCTGCGCTGTAGGTACTGTATTCTATGATTACATTTTTGAAGCATTTGCAAAAGGGGCTGATTGGAGGGACAAATAAGAACATGACTAGGACCAGGCCATTCAGCCTCTTGGACCTGCTCCTATTTACCACCTTGTTTCTTTTTTCTGTCACAAAATAAGATTGGCTGATCTCCTGTAGTAAACCTGCTTTGACAAAACTCTGAGTGGCAACTCGCTCCATAAGCATCAGTAGCAGCTCTGACATCTTGTAGATGCATACCATCTCAAGCTTCCTTCTCTCTGTCTTTCCTTATTTCTTCCTCTGAACCAGTAGAATCGGTGTCTGGCCCTGTCCCCGGTTTCCTGTGGAATTTAGGAGCTGTTCTGTAAAGGGGCCTGGCTTATTGTAGCCGCTCTAACAGTGTGGTATGACATTCTGCCTCTTGCTTCAGCATCCTGCTGCTAAGAGACTGTCAAATTCCTCTCCTCTGACATGACTGCTTCCATCACAGCCAAGTCCCTAGTTTCCATCACATAACTGAGAAATACCCCTTAGTTGGGTCATGATTTTTTACGCTCACTGTCATTCCCTAGCCTTCATCTTGTCCATAGTATTAACTCTTGAGGGCTATGGTTCCTGCAACTGGTGGCTGTCACAGATGCCTCACCACAGTATAGCCACTTTTACCTGTTGCAAGTTACAGCATTGTGGCTAGGCAGCACAGTGTATGATACTGCCCCCACCCTGGGTACACAACTCCTTGGTGAGACAACACTTAGTGTACTGTACATCTTTAGTCCCTTAATTTTAGGTTGGATCCAGGGTGGCACAGTGGTTAGCACTGCTGCCTCAGTGCTAGAGCCAGGGGTTCGATTCCCAGCCTTGGGTCATGTCTGTGGAGTTTGCACATTCTCCCCATGTCTGTGTGGGTTTCCTCCCACACTCCAAAGATGTGAAGGTTAGGTGTATTGGCATTGCTAAGTTGCCTCTTAGGTTAGAGGGGTTAGCGGGTAAATATGTAGGGATGTGGAGGTAGGACGTGAGTGGGTGCAGACTCAATGAGCGAAATAACCTCCTTCTGCACTGTCGAGTGTCTATGATTCTATGAGAGGTGATCCTAATGAAACGCACAAGATCCTGAGGGTGGATGCTCAGAGAGAATGTTCACTTGTGGGGAAAGTCTAGAGCAAGAGGCACAATTTTGGAATAAGAGCCTCAAGTTAAAGAATGAGATGAGGAAAAGTGTTCAAATATCGTTCACATTTCGGAATCTCTACTTCAGAGAGCAGTGAAAGTTGAATCATGTAGTATGTTCAAAGCCAAGTTAGACTTCTTAAGAGGGGACAGACAAAAAAAAGTCTAATTTTTTAGTAAGAACAGATCTTATTAAATGTCAGGGCAGGCTTGAGGGGCTGAATGGCCTACCCCTGCTCCTATTTCAAAAGTTCTTACCTGAATTAATCTAATCTAAATGAGTGCAAATATGGGACATGATCAGCAATTTTCTGGTTTTGAAAACTTTAATCTGGATCCATGCATGGATGATAAAGTAAAAGTTTTTTTTCATATAGCAACTTTCACAACCTCAGAACATCCTAAATTGTTTCACTGCAATTGAAACATTTGTGCTTTGTGGTTATGTAATATGGAAGGGAAAACTTGTAGATAATTAGCACAAAGCACGTTCTGCAAACAGAATTTTGATAATGACCAGATCAGCTGGGTTTTCCTAGAATCCCTGATGACCAGATCAGCTGGGTTTTCCTAGAACTCCTACAGTGCAGAAGGAAGCCATTAAGCCCATCAAGTCTGCACCGACTCTGAGTAGACTGACAACTCCATCCTATCCCCACAACCTCACACGTTTAACATGGCTGATCCATCTAACCTACACATCTTGGGAAACTAAGGGGCAATTCAGCATCCCATCTACCCAAGCACCTTTAGAATGTGCAGGCAACCAGAGGAAACCCACAAAGACATGGGGAGAATGTGCAGATGCCACACAGTTACTTAAGCTGGATCTCTGGTGCTGTGAGGCAGCAGAGCTAACAACTGTGCTGTCCATTTTTGGTTATGTTGATGGAAGGACAAATATTGGTTCGAGCACCATAGGAGTAGGGGAAGAGATCTCCCCCTGCACTGTGAAATATTCCCCTGGGATGTTTTACAGTCTGTGAGAGATCAGATGGAAGCTGGGTTCCGTGGGGCAGCATGATGGACACAGTAAGAAGTCTGACAACATCAGTTTTAAATCCAACAGATTTATTTGAGAGTAAACTCACAAGCTTTCGGCTTTATGGCCTTCGTCAGGTGAATGAGGTCCCAAAGCTGGTCCAACACCAGTCCAATACCGGCATCTCTACGGCATGGTGGCACGGTGGTTAACACAGCTGCCTCACGGCGTCAGGGACCCTTGTTCGATTCCCAGCTTGGGTCACTGTCTGCGTGGAGTCTGCACATTTCACTGTGTCTGAATGGGTTTCCTCGGGGTGCTCCGCTTCCTCCTACAATCCAAAGCAAAGTGAACTGGCCATGCTAAATCGACCCAAGTGTCGGGGGACTAGTTACACTAAATGCATAGGGTTGTGGGGATAGGGCCTGGGTAAGATTGTGGTTGGTGCAGACTTGATGGGCCGAATGCCTCCTTCTGCACTGTAGGATTCTATGATTTTATGAACATCTCATCCTAAAGCAAACAGCTTCAGTGTAGCACTGTTCAACACTCCACTGGAGCATCAGACTCCATTTTGTGTCCAGTCTTTGAAGTGGGATTGAATTCATCTGATAATGCTACCCATTGAGGCAGGGTCAACCTACCATCTTATTTATCCTTTCATGGGATGTAAATATCACTGGCAAGGCCTGCAGCTGTTCCTCATCCATAATTGCCCTTGAAAAGGTGGTGTGAGCTGCTGGCTTGAATCACTGCAGTCCATGTGGTGCTGTTAGGGAGGGAGCTCTAGGGTTTTGATCCAACCCACAGTGAAGGAACAGCAATATATTTCCAAGTCAGGATAGTCAGTGGCTTGGAGGGAGACTTGCAGGTGGTGTTCCCATTTACCTGCTGCCCTTGTCCTTCTAGATGATAGAGGTCCTGGGTGTGGAAAGCACTGTCAAAGGAGTCTTTGGTGAGTTGCTGCAGTGCATCTTGTAGATAATACACACTGCTGCTACTAAGCGTCAGTGGTGGAGGAAATAAATGTTTGCAGCTGTGGGGCTGCTTTGTCCTGGATGGTGTCAAGCTTCTTGAGTGTTGTTGGAGTTGTACCCATCCAGGCAAGTGGGGAGTATTCCATCACATTCCTAACTTGTGCCTTCTGGATGGTGGACAGGTTTCGGGGAGTTAGGAGGTGAGTTACTTGCTGCAGGATTCCCAGCCTCTGACTCACCCATATAGTTAGTGTTTATATGGCTGATTCAGTTCAGTTTTGGGTCATTGGTAACCTGAAGTATTTTTGCAAGTAGCAGCAAAGCACGTGATTGCTTCCTATTTCTGTGAGAAAGCACGTCTTTGATAACTTCTCTTTTCTCCTGGGGGAGGAGGTCAAATTTTACAAGCCGCTTCGAGGTAAACTTCAGCCCTCCAGCTGACCTCAGAAAGCCTCATTTAAATATTGTGGCCAGATTTTAACAACACTCCCCCGCTTTGAGTCAGGAGATTGTGGATTCAGAGACGTGAGTGCACTGACGTGCAGCACAGTGGTAGGCACCGCTACCTTATAGCATCAGAGACCTGAGTTCAATTCCGGCCTTGGGTGACTGTCTGCACATTTTTCTCATGTCTGCATGGGTTTCCTCCAGGTGCTCAGTTTCCTCCCACACTCCAAAGATGTTTAAGTTAGGTGGATTGGCCATGCTATGTGCAGGTTTCATAGACTAGCCATGGGAAATATGGGGTTGCAGGGAAAGAAGGTTTGGGAAGAGGGCCTGAGTAAAATATTCTGTCAGTGAGTCAGTGCAGACTTGTTGGGCCGAATGCTCTGTAGTATGAAATTAGATTGAGACTGTCGCAGGGGCCACCTTTCAGTGGAGAGGTTAAACTGTGGCTACGTCTTGCTGTCTCTGAAAAGAGCCCCTGTCACTGAGTGAAGAAAAGCAGGCAAATTCTCCCAGTGCTGTGGCTTAATTCTTGCCCCTCAGCCTATGTGACTGAAATGAGAAATCTCCCAGTTGTTTGCAGGATCTTGCGCCAACACAAGTGACCAAATTTTCCAAAGCACATGTGAAGTTGTTAAGCTTTGGGATGTATTTATTGAAAGGAGAAATAAAAGCCTTTACCTTTCCATGTCCTTATTCATTCAGTAAAATAGACCACCATTTTATTTTGTTCTATTCTGGGCCACCATTCGCAGGCTGCCTTGTACATCGGGATGTTGTGATACTGCCGTCATACCTCAAAATGTTGTGCATATTACATTGTTAGAGCAGCCAGGTTGATTAAATCCACTTAGTTTTACCTCTATAACATTGCCCAAAATTCCCTCAGCTCATGCTGCTACAACCCTATCCATGCCTTTGCTAGCTCTAGGCCTGATTATCCCAATGAATTCAACATTGTCACAGAAACCTGAGCTTGTCTAAAACTCCCCCAATCAATAAACGTCTCCTGTTTTGATTGACCTACATTGGCTCTCAGTCTGGTAACACCTTGAGTTTAAAATTCTTGCCCTCTTGTTTTCAAATCCTTCTACAGTCTTTGCCCCTTCCTGTCTCTGTAATCTCTCGAGCCAAATGGGAACCAACTCTGACACCTTGTCCATTCCCTAATTTTAATTACATCCACTCTTGGCAGCCATGCCTTCAGCAAAGTTAAAGATTTAAAGTTTATTTATTAGTCACAAGTAAGGCTTACATTAACACTGCAATGAAGTTACCGCGAAATTTACCGAGTCGCCACACTCTGGCATCTGTTCAGGTCAATGCATCCTTTTGGACTTTGGGAGGAAATTGGAGCACCAGAGGAAACCCACGCAGATACGGAGAGAACAAGCAGACAGTGACCCAAGCTGAGAATCAAACCTGGGTCCCTGGTGTTGTGAGGCAGCAGTGCTAATCACTGTTCCACCATGTGGTCAGTAGCTTTAATCTTTGGGCTTCTGTCCTTGAACACTCTGCCCTCTAACTATCTTCCACTCTTTAATTAAGGCTTTCAAACCTACTTTGACCAAGCTTTTAACTCTCAGATTTTGTCTCCTGCAAGCTCCTAACCTAGTTTTACTAGGTTAGAGGAACTTACATAGAGCAACTTGTTGGTTTTGCAGCAATTAATAGTCATATTTCTTGTTTTGCAGGAGTTTAAGGAGCTATCACAGAGGTTAGATTGCTTGGATCTAAAAGGTAAGACTTGTTGCAAACTCTGGAATCATAGTGGAGGAGACATCTCTGCCACAAACATACATGGAGATGTGATAACAAAAAAAATACTGAGATGGGGTTCTACAAAGTTTATTAAATCATTAGCAGTATGCAGGTTACTCACCGAAGCTTGACTGTTTATATTTAGCAGTTTATAGTTTCAATGCTGCATTGATGTGTGCCCCCCACTTCCCCCGAACCCCATTCTGTTTGCGGGAGATCAACAAAGTGGTTTAAATTCTGCAATTGTTGGAATGGGCCAGATGATTGTTCTGTTCCCAGTGAGGAGTGAGCCTCCGGGTCGAGTCGTCAGATGATATATGATGAGTGCTGACTCTACCTTGTGGTATAGCACAGTGGTTAGCAGCTTCAGTGACCCAGGTTTGATTCCGGCCTTGGGTCACTGTCTGTATTTAGTTTGCGTGTTCTCCCCGTGTCAGTGTGGGTTTCTTCTGGGTGCTCCGGTTTCCTCCCATAGTCCAAAGATGTGCAGGTTAGGTGGATTGGCCATGCTAAGTTGCTCCTTACTATCCCAAGATGTATATCTTCGACGGATTGGCCATGGTAAATGTGTGGGGAATACAGGCATAGGGCAGGGGAGAGGACCTGGGTGGATTCTCCATCAGAGTGTTGGTGCAGACTCGACAGGCCGAAAAGCTTATTCTGCACATAGGGATTCTACAAAAACGGAGCTGAATCCACTTACCCAGTTCTGGACTTGGGTAGAGAATATTTTTATGGATAACGCCTCACCTCCATGATTTCCTGAATTGGTGGTGTTCATCAGAGAGGGATTTTTCCAGACTATTTATTTGCTAATCGACCTGACTTCCTTTCTTCTGCTTCACTTGCTTCTCCCAGGAGTCAAGCTCCTGCCATCATGAGAGGCAAACTCATTAGACTTGTTGTTCTTCTCCTGCCCTCAATCTCCAGTATTAGTTTCCTTGTGAGCAAACTCTACGTTTCAGTCGGCTATTTCACTGTTGGAAGCATCAAACCTGATTCCAGTCCTGAAACCACACCTGCATTCATACTTGCTAGCAAGCTTATTGATAGGTAATCGGATCAGGAGCTCTGGCTTGCTGCTAATTTCCCTAGCCCAGAACTCACTGAACTGCAGATTGTAGCTGGATTCGGAACTTCTCACAGACAGGAATTCCTCTTCGGGCCGCTGATGTTCTCTGGCTTAAAGCTTATTT
The DNA here is from genome assembly GCA_024679065.1 of Sphyrna mokarran. Classification (NCBI taxonomy): domain Eukaryota; kingdom Metazoa; phylum Chordata; class Chondrichthyes; order Carcharhiniformes; family Carcharhinidae; genus Sphyrna; species Sphyrna mokarran. Next base: position 6,438,322 of record JAGIQG010000036.1, on the reverse strand, counting down.
ATTAGTGTTGCAAGTAGACTTCCATTAACACTGTAATGAAGTTACTGCAGGAATCCCCTAATCACCACACTCCAGCGCCTGTTTGGGTACACTGAGGGAGAATTTAGCACCTAACCAGCACATCTTTCAAACAATGGAAGAGAACTGCAGCAACTGGAGGAAACCCATGCAGACACGGGGAGAATGTGCAGTCTCTACACAAACTGTGACCCAAGCTGGGAATTGAACCTGGATCCCTGCTGCTGTGAGGCAGCAGTGCTAACCACTGTGCTACCCATAAGATCCTGAGCTGCTTGTTATCAAACCAATTAGTGCCCACAGAGACACTTGCTTTGTTTCTGAAATTAACTACAATGTCCTTTTGGTTTAAAAAAACCTTTACCAATTTGGTTGTTTAAAAAAAATGAAGGCTTGCACTGTGGTGAAAGGTAGACTTTCTATTTTATTGTGATATCCTTTGTGGCACTGAGTTGCAATTATTCTCCTAGCAGTCACCTTCATCGGTGTAGCACGCTGGTAGCCTGACTGTCTGTCGGGACCATAATGAAGAAGATATCCTGTTAACAGCAAGATCGATGGAAGAGGATTAATGGCTGGAGTTTGCAGACCACTTCTGGCTTCCATGTAGAGTTTTGGTCTCCTTGTTTGAAAAAGGATACAATTCCATTAAAAGCAATTCAGAGAAGGTTGGCTTGACTCATTGGGATGAAGGGTTTATTTTGTGAAGAAAAATTGAACAGGTCACGCTAATACAGTGGCACAGTGGTTAGCACTGCTGCCTTACAGCTCCAGGGACCCAGGTTTGATTCCTTGGGTCACTGTCTGTGTGGCGTTTGCACGTTCTCCATGTATCTGTGTGCATTTCGTCTTGTGTGGAGTTTGCACATTCTCCCCGTGTCTGCGTGGGTTTCCTCTGGGTGTTTTGGTTTCATAGAACATAGAACACTACAGCACAAACAGGCCCTTCGGCCCACAAGTTGTGCCGAACACATCAAAACCTACCCAGCCGTAGACCTATCTATAACCCCCAATCCCATTGGATCCCATATACTCATCCAGAAGTCTTTTAAAAGACCCCAGCGAATTTGCCTCGACCACCACCGACGGCAGCCGATTCCATTCACTCATCACCCTCTGAGTGAAAAACTTTCCCCTCCACTTTCAGTGTTTCCTTCAAAGATGTGCAGATTAGTTAGATTGGTCGTGCTAAATTGTCCATTCATGTCAGGGGGAAGTAGCAAAGTAAATACATGAGGTTATGGAGATAGGGCCGGGGTGGGATTGTTGTCGGTGCAGGCTTGATAGGCCAAATGGTCTCCTTCTGCACAGTGGGGATTCTATAATTTGATGAACAATATTTGGAGTTTAGAAGAATGAGAGGTGATTTTATTGAAACATTTGAGATCCGGAGGGGAGTTGATAGGATGGGAGATTAGGAGGGTGTTCCCACTTGTGGGGGAAATTAAAACTAGGGAGGCCAGTTTAACAATAAAAGATCTCCATTTTAAGCTGGAAGTGGGAGAATTTTTTTCTGAGGATCATTAATCTGTAGAATTCTTTTCCCCAGCAGAGGAGGCTGGATCATCGAATGTATTCTATGCTGAGTTAGACAGATTTTGGATTGTGATGAGTGTTGAGGGTGATTGGAGCAGACAGGAAAGTGGAGTTGAGACCTCAATCAACCATGATCCTATTGAATGGTGGAGCAGGCTCGATGGGTTGATTAGTTGATTCCTCCAGAGCTTCATACAAAGTTAATTTGGTGTCCCAGTGCCTCTGGATTGACAAAGACCAATCAGTTGAGTTTACTATGCAATAACACGCAGAAGGCACACAGGAACAACAATCCACACTCTCACCATCTGCCACCTAAAAGGGCAAGGGCAGCAGACACATGAGGAACAGCACCCCCTGCGAGTTCCCTTCAAGCCATACACCATCTAGACTTGGAAATATATTGCCGTTCCTTCACTATCAATGGGGTCAAAACCCTGGAATTACCTTCCTAACAACTATGGGTGCATCTACATCACACAAACTGCAGTGGTTCAAGAACAAAGAACAAAAAGAAAGCATGGGAAACAGGCCCTTCGGCCCAACGAGCCCGTGCCACCACCTCGATGTTCCCACTTCTACACGCGATCCCTATCCATGTTTATAGATCTATGGATTAAAAACCAAATTTGAGACAAATTAGGGAGAATTTGTTTTGCCAATTAGCCTAAGAGCACATCTTTGGGATGTGGGAGGAAACCAGAGCTCCTGGAGAAAACCCACGCAAGCATGGGGAGAATGCGCAAACTCCCACAGACACAGGCCCAAATCCATGTATCTGCACAGTCACTTCTTGAGGGCAATTAGGGGTGAGCAGCAAATACTGGCCTAGCCAGTGACACCCACATCCCAAGACTGAATTACAGAAAGAGACTATTTAGGCCATCAATCTTTATGGCTGACCTGAGACCTAATGTCACATATCCATCCCCAAATCCCTTCATAATATCTTTGGTGAATAAACATCTCTGAATCTCAGATTTCACATGAATGCACAGACAAGGGGATTGGGCTTGGGCGCCCTGTTTGCCATTCAAGTAAAGTTTGTACTTCTATGAGTGGAGGGTAGTTCAAGCCCAAGAGGCCACAAAAAACAGAAAGCAGTGTGTAAAATTAGAAAAAAAGCATCAAATGAAAAGCTGCTGCACAATTTTTTCTCTCAACTTTGGTAAGTAAACATGTTATAGATTAGAGTAATGAGATGGATGTCTGAACAGAGAAAGAACATGCCATTAAGTCCTTGTGGTTATTAAGAGGGAGTTTCTCCTTTCCTTGCAGGTGAGAAACTGGACTACAAAGCCTCGGAGGCCTTGGAGGAGGTTTTCAAGCGTGTCCAGTTTAAGCTGGTGGATCTGGAAGCAACAAACCTGGATGAAGATGTGAGCTGTTTGAATATTTTCACATGCATATCGCTGAAATTTTGAATGTTGTCTTCCCAGATGCATTATACATGAATGCCATGGCTATACTGCATATTTGAGGTCAGGTTTCAGCCGAGCTCCACATTTGGATTAGTTCCAATTTAAGCAACACATATCTTGGTTTCATTATTTATGCTATGACCAGTTTGGATGGATGGATTTCTGTCTCATTAGCTGGATAAAAATGCTCTCTACGTGCTTCTAAATACTGAATCCCCTTGTACTCTCTTAAAGGTTCCAGCTGAGTGGTGACACAACGGACAGTATCTGGTTCTAGTCTGTTGGCCCATGCACCACAAAAGAAAACCCATTGTCCAGCCAGCAGCTAATCGTTACTGCAATGCTCTTGACCCCCGATAGGCAGTGAGCGAAGCCAGAGTTAGGCTCGTCTGGAATAAAATCAGCAACACAACATGGAGGAAAATGGCTTTTAAAATCATGAGGGGCATAGATAAAGTCAGGGCCTTTTCCTCGGACAGGAAAGTCTGAAACTAGAGGGCATAAGTTAAAGGTGAGAGGGAAAGGGCATGAAGAGCAGCTTTTTCACAAAGAGGGTGATGCATGTATGGAATAGGCTGCCAGAAAAGGCGGTAGAGGTGAGTACAATCATAACATTGAAAAGACATTTGGGCGGGAACAGGGATGGAGAAAGGTTTAGAGGAATATGTCCCAAATGCAGGCAAATGGCTGGTCTTTTCCTGCCCCTGGCATGGACAAGTTGGGCCAAAAGGACTGTTTCCATGCTGCATATCTCTATGACTCTATGCAAGTTCATGTTTCTGGTCCAAACCCTCACCTGAACTATGTCCTCTATGCTCGTAAGTGTATCCTCACACCCATTCTCCCAAACGACCGGGGCAGTTTGTTATATTTGTAAATATTGTCCCACTAATGTAGAGTGAGCGTTTCAATATTTGCACTTCCATACCTGAGTACTGCTTAAGAAAAGGGAATGATGCTGAAGCTTTTCATTTTGCACTCATTTGGACAAATGCAAGAATGCCAAATTTCGAAGGGAGCAACCATTTTTTCTGCATGACGCAAGGATATTCATTGGTTGGCAAGTTGTCTCTGGTAGAGGCAGTGCCATGGAGAATGCACCATTTGTCCCCCAGATTTTTATTTAATTTTTTAAAAAAGTATACTGCCTGGATATGTTCCTATTGCCTGCAGAGGACTGATATGTGTATGAATATAGATAGCTTCAGAACCTCCCAACAGAAGGTTTTATTTTGTCATAAGTTATTCAGGCCACAAAGTTCACTGACTGTTTTGTTCCCACAGGGTGCATCAGCCTTGTTTGATATGATAGAATATTATGAGTCAGCCACACAGCTCAACATCTCATTTAACAAACACATCGGGACTCGAGGGTGGCAGGCTGCAGCTCACATGATGAGGAAGGTGAGCGTCTGGATCCTTATTGTATTATTTGGCTGCTAGGGTGTCTTTGGCTTTGATGTTTACTTTGTTAGTTCAATCCCCTCACCTCCCGTGAGGGTCAAGACTGCAGCACTCACAAGAAATAGGGACAGGAAAAGACCAGGCAGCCTGCTCTGTCATTCAGTATCATCGTTCTGACAATGGGCTTTAACCCTATTTTCCTGCTCACTGCTCATATCTCTTGATTTCCTCAAAATCTGTCAATCCCAATCTTTAATGATGGAGCATCCACAGCTCTCTGAATTCCACAGATTCACAACACTTTGAGTGAAGCAACATCTCCTCGTCTTATAGTCACAGAATCCCTACAGTGCAGAAGGAGGCCATTCAGCCTACTGCACTTGCATCGACCACAATCCCGTAACCTCATATATTTATCCCGCTGATCCTCCAACACTAAGGGGCAATTTAGCACGGCCAATCCACCTAACCTGCACATCTTTGGACTGTGGGAGCATTTGGAGGAAACGCGTGCAGACACGGGGAGAATGTGTAAACTCCACACAGACAGTGACCTGAGGCTGGAATTGAACCAAGACACCTGGTGCTATGAGGGGATAGTGCTAGCCACTGTGCCATCATGCTGCCCTCAGTCCTGAATCCCTCAGTCCTGAATCCCTCAGTCCTGAATCCCTCAGTCCTGAATCCCTCAGTCCTGAATCCCTCAGTCCTGAATCCCTCAGTCCTGAATCCCTCCTGAATCCCTCAGTCCTGATCCCTCAGTCCGAATCCCTCAGTCCTGAATCCCTCAGTCCTGAATCCCTCAGTCCTGAATCCCTCAGTCCTGATCCCTCAGTCTGAATCCTCAGTCCTGAATCCCTCAGTCCTGAATCCCTCAGTCTGAATCCCTCAGTCCTGATCCCTCAGTCCTGATCCCTCAGCCTGAATCCCTCAGTCCGAATCCCTCAGTCCCTGAATCCCTCAGTCCTGAATCCCTCAGTCCTGAATCCCTCAGTCCTGAATCCCTCAGTCCTGAATCCCTCAGTCCTGAATCCCTCAGTCCTGAATCCCTCAGTCCTGAATCCCTCAGCCATCTCAGTCCTAAATGATCAGCCTCTTTTAGATTTCCCAACCACAGGGAAAATCTCTATCCTGTCAAGCGTCTTCAGAATCTGGCATGTTTCAGTTGGATTAGTTCTCATTCTTCTAAACCCTCATTGTGTTCACTGTAAGATATAGGGGCAGAAATTTGGCCCATCAAGTCTACTCCCCCATTCGACATTGCTGATATATTTCTCAACCCCATTCTCTCATTTTGTCCCTGTTTTCCTTACCAATCAGGAATCTATCTGTCTCTCTCTTAAACACACTGAATGACATGGCCTCCACAGTCTTCTGTGTAGATGAATTTACCTTCAGACTTTGTGGATGCTGCATCATCTGATGTAACACCGAACCAGATATCGTTTGTATTTTCTGGAAATTCATTCTTGGACCATTAAGCGTCACTTGGCAAAATTGATATTTATTGCCCATCCCTAATGGCTCTCAAGGAGCTTATGGTGAGTTGCCTTCTCGAACTGCTGCAGTCCATGTTCTTTCTGTAACAATTTGATAGAACTGTGTGACCAATTTATTGAATTTAAATCTACCTCCGCCTCTTCCATCTGTCCCTTAATTTCTCTTCTCATCATTCCATCTCCTGCTTCCCCACTGACCCCAGGTACTTGAAGCTGCTCACTAAACTGTCACACCTCTCCAACATCTATTACAGTTATCCATTGTGCTGCTCAAATCCAACCAAGAATGCTGTTCGGAGATTGTACACACAGGTTATTGAACTGCCTGCTGCATCACGGTCAAATCGGGCAGTGAAAGAACTGTGTCTGGGGCCTTAACTTTAAATTTCCTTCAGTTAAACCATTGAGTGCATCCCGTATGACTTGCTTGATAAATAAATAAGATAAATACAATTGTACAGGGTGGCACAGTGGTTAGCACTGCTGCCTCATAGTGCCAGGGACCTCGGTTCAACTCGAGCCTTGGTGACCGTGTGGCATTTGCATGTTCTCCCATGTCTGTGTGGGATTCCTCCAGAAACTCTGGTTTCCTCCCACAGTCCAAAGATGCGTAGATTAGGTTGGTTGGTTATGCAAATTGCCCTTAGCGTCAAAGGGATTAGCAGGGTAATCATGGGGTGACATGAATAGAACCTGGGTTTGATTGTTGTTGGTGCAGGCGCAATGGGCTGAACGATCGCTTCCTGCTTTGCAGGGATACTGCAATTCTGCTGAGGGCTACAGGCCACAGTGGTGGATGACTTAACCTGGGAGTGAATGGTGGTAATTCTTCCTGAATTCTGAGTGGGAAAGTTCAGGTTGGTTATGTAAGGCAGTTGTATCATTCTGTTGCTGAGCATTTGCACTGTGCTTGCATTACCTGAGTGTGGTCATGCATCCTTGTGGTAAACAGTCCTTGTCAGCCCCCTCCTCTTAGTGAATGTTGTTCTCTTCTGTTGCAGACCAGCTGCCTGCAGTACCTGGATGCAAGGAACACACCTCTGCTCGATCACTCTGCACCCTTTGTGGCGCGCGCTTTAAGGATCAGCAGTAGCTTGGTGGTACTGCATCTGGAAAACGCCAGCCTATCTGGGCGACCACTCATGCTCCTGGGTAAGAGGTTTACAGTTTGCACTGGGAGGCTGAGTCTTGATCTCCCAGGTTTTAGAGTCATAATTGTCTGTCAGTCCATGCTGGCTTCGTATAGAGAACCCAGTCAGTTACATTCCCTATCAAATGTTCCCCAAAGGTAATTTTATTTTTGTCAAGTGCCTATACAATTTCCTTCTGATCATCTCTGCCTACACTACCCTTCAGTGAGTTTGTGTCGTTACTACCTGCTGAATAAAAAAAACCCTCTCTTGCATTCACATATTTCATTATAGTGTTAACGCAAGACTATTTGTGACTAATAAATAAACTTTACATCGGAACTAGGAGCAGAAATAGTTAATTTCAGCTCTTTCAGCCTGCTCTGTCATTCAGTCAGATCATGGTTGATCTCTCCCTGGTCTCAAATCCACCTCCCCACCTGTTCTCCATATCCCCTTATCCTTTTATTCCTTTTTCATTAGAGACATGTCTTCTCCTTGAAACCATTCAATGATTCAGACTCCACCACACTATGGGGCAGCAAGTTCCACAAATTCACCAACCTCTGTGAGAAGTAGTTCCTCCTCATCTCAATTTTAAATGTACTGCTTCTCAGCCTATATCTGTGACCTCTGGTTTGAGATCGTCCCATAAGAGGAAACACAGTTGGTCTACATTTACTCTTGTCAATCGCTTTTAGTATTTTAGATAGCTCGATCAGATCTCCTTCTAAACTCCAGTGCATGTAAGCCCAAACTGTTTGATCTCTGCTCATACATCAACCCCTTCATCCTGGATCAGTCTGGTGAACCTTTTGCTCAAAAGCTTTAATCCATGTCCCCTAGTCCTTTTACCATCAGCCGATGCTTTAATGAAGGAAAACTTTGTGCCAATAAAGCACCTCAGAGCACTTTTTATATAAAAGAATTACTTAAAAAAAAAAATTAATGATTAGAACAAAGAACACTACAGCATAGGAAAAGGCCCTTCAGCCGATCAAGCCTACGCTGACACATGGCACCTTTCTAAACTAAAGATCTTCTGCCTCTACATGGTGCGTATCCCTCTATTCCCTGTGTGTTCACTTATCTTCAATTGATACAACTAAATGGAACTCAAGAATTCCCTTTCCAACAGTATTGAGATAAATGATTAGTTTTTAACTAATGATTGAGGGAAGAATGTCATAGAATTACAGAATCCTAAAATGCAGAACAAGGCCATTCAGCCCATTAAGTCTGCATTGACCACAATCCCATCCGTGCCCTATCCCCATGCATTTACCTAGCTTGTCCTCCTGACACTAAGGAGCAATTTAGTATGGCCAATCCACCTAACCGACACATCTTTGGACTGTGGGAGTCGGTCAGTATCAAAGGAGAGCTCCCTTTTCTTCTTTGTACTGTGGAACCTTTAATGTCCACTGGAATTGTGATCTCACCCAAGGACTGCACTTTTGACAGTACAGCACTCTCATAGTAGTGCATTGGAATTTCCAACCGGCGATATGTGCTTAGGTTTTGGCAGGGACCTAAACTCGTTTTAACTAATCGGTGAGTGCTACCTCCTTCAGTTATATTGGTGCACTTGAGGCAACAGGAAACTGAAGCTTTGTAAATGATTCTGAAACTATTAAAACAGACTGAGAGATACAGTGATCAGCTCCAGAGGGCTAACTGGTGGTGACTGTCGTACTGAGTGCACACCCAATACTCCATTTCAGCTGGGCAACGTTAGCATTGCAACACACTGATCCCTGTGCCCCTCAGTCAGGGAGTGAATAAAGTCATTTGATGCTGTTTCAGGTTTCCTGGCACAAGTATTTATTTGGCTGCTAAATTTAAAGTTAAGGACTAACTTAAAACTGTTGTGTGGCCTGGGCTGATTGGTGAGTAGTTCATTTTTCTGATCTATTATTCATTCATTCATAGAATCCCTGCAGTGCAGAAGGAGGCCATTCAGCCCATCAAGTCTGTACCAATCACAATCCCACTCAGACCCTATGCCTGTCACCCCAAACATTTACCCTAGCTAGGCCACTAAAACTAAGGGGCAATTTAGCATGGTCAACCCACCTAATCCACACATCTTTGGAGTGTGGGAGGAAACCCATGCAGGCACACGGATGTCTGCAGTGACCCAAGCTGGGAATTGAACTCAGGTCCCTGGAGCTATGAGGCAGCAGTGTTAATCACTGGGCCACTGTGCCGCCCACAGGTTCTATTGATTGATTATTATTTCTGAGAACCTCAACAAATTATTTTGCCTTGCTTACCTATATTTTCCTGATAGTTTTCTCCCCTCCTCTCCGATCCAGGCTGTTGCTAGGGTACAGGCCTGTTTTCCTCCAGTGGTCACTTTTCATGTGTAACTGGAGGCAGTAAAGTGTGGGGATGTCCAAATATCTGAGTCCTGAGACCCACTGGGGGAGTGGTATTGTAACGGAGCCTCTCTCATCTAATGTTGACACAAATTGCAAAGGTCAGAAGCAGGAATCCTAGCTTGTTAGAAACTGCTCTGCTCCCTAGCCAGTGGTAATTGAGGCCACTGCCCTAGTTGAAGTCAGCCCAGCATAACCTAGGGTTCAAACCTTGTCAGGTCTACTTGCATCCGGCTCAGCTATTGGATAAGTGTCAAGAAGCTTTTACATTCTAAGGATTATCACAACTGAGTTTAGGCCTGTCCTCACTTGACCTCCATGCAATACTGGCTTTGTACTCACTCAATAGCAGGGATCACTAGATTTGGAGGCCTATCATTTTACCTTGACTTCTCATGTTTCTGCCATTTTTTTAAACTATCTCCTCTAATCTGTAATAAACTCTCTTCCCTAAACATATTGTAAAATTCTGTTCACAATCTTGAGGGGATTAGGTTGTTTTTATTCCGCAGAAAATATAACTTTCTCTTCCATCATAAAATGCAAGCCCAGACGTTTAGAAAATTGAAGCCACCTGTTTCAGTTCATGGCCTTCAAGAAGCAGATTAGTGAAAGCTGGTGTGGGTATGATGGGGGCAGCATGCCACTCTGGCGCACACATCCCATGTTTTATCATATGTCTGTCCTTTCCTCCTGGCAGCAACCGCATTGAAGATGAACATGACACTGCGAGAGCTGTTTCTGGCTGATAACAAACTGAACGGACTGCAGGACTCGGCCCAGCTGGGCAACCTCCTGAAGTTCAACTGCACCATCCAACTGATGGACTTGCGCAACAACCATATTCTGGACTCAGGTAGGCGGCGTGCTTCCTTTCTTGTACAGACCTCCCAAAGGTCAACTTATTGGGTGGCATGGTGGTGAGCAATGGAGTCTCTTAGCTTCAGGGCCCGGGTTCAATTCCTGGCTTGGGTCACTGTCTGCATGGAAGTTCTTCCCAGTGCTCCAGTTTCCTCCCACGCTCCAAAAAACGTGCATTGGCCATGCTAAACTCTCCTTCCCATCTATCCAAACAGGTGCCAGAACATGGCAACTAGGAGATTTTCACTTCATTGCAGTGTTAATATCAGCCTACTTAGGACATAATATATAAACTTCAAAACTTTGGGATACGATGGAGCCTCTTTTCCGAGTGCTCTTCTTACACGTAAATAATCAGGATCCATTGTACATCCAGGGTTTTGGTGCAGGTAGTTGGATGCCACAAGGTAGCTACACTGAGCTAGGTGGATTGTTCAACCTTAGTGCCAAGAATTTATTTCTTTCCCTTGGTTTGTAACGTTCCTTCTGGATGGAATGGATAGGGCATCATTGCATTCCAGGGGAGTATTTTTATACCATTTTATATATTTACTTTGGGATAATGGGGGCACCAACAGCCAGCATTTATTGCACGTCCATTGCTGAACATAAAGATATAAGGTACAGAAGTAAGAGAAGGCCATTTGCCCCTTCAAAATGATTCCACCATTCACTGTGATCATTGGCAGCAATAGGGAGACCTCTGTTTCCTGCGGCTGAAGTGGGGGACAGAAGGAGGCTTAGAAACAAATCCTGACAGTGACTGTTGCCTCTGATGAAGCAGGATTGGGTTTACCTGTGGGATTGGCTTCTCCCACAAGCAGGTTGCTAACACATGCTCACAACATGACCATTTGTACAGGCCTGCAACCCAATCCCCAGCGATAGCCCAGCACCTATAGGAAAGGAGAGAAAAATGACCGTGAGTCTATTTCAGGACCGTTTGCCAGGTTCTCTTTGCTTTATTCACAGGCTTGGCATACATTTCCGATGGGTTGAAGGAGCAAAGACAGGGTCTGGTGACCTTGGTTCTGTGGAACAATCAGCTGACCCACAATGGGATGACATACATCGCAGCCGCACTGGTGAGCGAGACTTCTTGAAATGTGCAGGGTTGTAAATTGTGTATCTATTTACTGTCATCTCTGCTTGTAACAATATTAATCCTTGTGTTAATAATGCACATGCCTGTGCGCACATTTCCTGTCCACAAGCATGATTCCCTGCTGTCGTGAGTTTTGTTCTCACCCTGTGTCAATTGGACCGACACAGTGGCACAATGGTTAGCACTGCTGCCTCACAGCGCTGGGGACCTGAGTTCAACTCCGACCTCAGGTGACTGTCTATATGGAATCTGCACGTTCTCCCTGCGTCTGCGTGAGTTTTATCCGGGTGCTCCGGTTTCCTCCCACAGTCCAAAGCTGTGCTGGTTAGGTGGATTGGCCGTGTTAAATTGCTTCTTAGTGCCCGAGGATGTATAGGTTAGGTAGACTGGCTACGATGACTTGCCTCTTGGAATCGGGGGAGTATGAGAATAAATATATGGGATTATAGGGATAGGCTTTGTGGTCGATGCAGGTTCGATGAATGGCTTCCTTCTGCACTGAGGAATTCTATGATTCTAGCTGAATCACAGCTGACACATCACCAATTCCCTTCATAATTTCAATAACTCCAGTTGGGTTTCCCAAAAGCCTTCTCTTTCCTATCAAATTTATTAGCAAATTAAATTGATACCCATACATGTTAAACTACCCACCGAATCGCAGATTTCAGACTGGTTGCTTCTGTACTGTCAGGGAGCTCCAAGTGGAGACATTCTTAATCAGTAAGTCTGATTTCAGTTACACTTAAACAGAAATATCCCCCATTTCTTCCTCTCTCTCTCTTTCAGCCCTACACACTGAGTCTGGAGACACTAAATCTCGGCCATAATGCTATAGGAAATGAAGGTGTGCACAAGCTAAAAGATGGACTGATTGCAAATCGATCTGTTCTGCGATTAGGGCTGGCATCTACAAAACTCACCTGTGAAGGTAAGAGCCAAGCAAAAGATTCATGGGCAAGTGCCAATCGTGCAACATTCTGTGGCTTTCAAGCTAGTTTTTTATTGCATTGCTCTGTTTAAGATCTGTACAGCTGAAATCACATGATAATAACTTGGTATTTGAACTGTCTGTGTAAACAAGCTTATACATTACAGGAAGGTGTTACCTTTTTGTTTCTTAGCCTGTGCCAGATTAACTGAAGTTCGCCCAAGGTTCCCTAGGAGAGGCTGCAATTGTCTCACGAATCTTTGGGTTATGGGAATGGGATGGGTGGAATTAATGAGACAAAAATCTCGCATGCAATTGCTATCCAGTGACCCGTACCCTCCCACCTCCCCTTCCCAATGGCTGGAAAATGTGCTGGTGAGGATAGGATTGTGATATGATGGCCCTCGCGTTGCCCCTCCAAGTGGGGTGACTGTGATGCATTCCACAGTCAAAGAGCCCATTGACAAAAAGCCTCACCTGTCTGGGCCCCTCCAGGAAGAATGGTTGCTTGATTGAAACAGGCTTTAGAATTTCAGGATCAGACAGCACCCTAGAGGGAGGGGAAGGACTTACAATAACAAGAAAGTTCTGTAATTCACCCAGACGATTATCGCATATTTTTTGTTCTTTGCAGTTTTCTTGCTCTTCTGAAAATGATCTCGAACATGCATGGACACTGTGCCCCTTCCAACATCTAGTCTGAGTGTTTGTTATTCAAATGAGTGTTTATGCATGTTAACTTTATTGACATCAGCTGGGCCACTTGTTCAGAGAGCTGGTGTTGCCTCATGACTTCTGTGCTAGAAAAGACAGCAGGGTTCCCTATTCCTATTCACTGTGCAGTGAACCCTGTTGGAACCCGTGCGGATGTTGGATAAGAGTAGAATTGTAGATTTGGCCTGATACCCTTTAGACATGCCTTATGAAGGGCTTCCACTTAAACAAGGTCAGCCCGTACCCAAGGAAGCAGTCTCGAAAAGAATCAGTACCTTTGAGAATGGGATTAGAGAGTGGATGGCATGGTAGCACAGTGGTTAGCACTGCTGCCTCACAGTGCTAGGGATCTGGGTTCAATTCCCAGCTTGGGTCACTGTCTGTGTGGAGTCTGTACATTCTCCCTGTGTCCTTGTTCCTCCGGGTGCTCCGGTTTACTCCCACAGTCTGAGAGATGTGCTGGTTAGGGTGCAGTGACCCGAACTGGCATTGGACTGTGGTGACTACTGGAATTTCACAGTGACTTCATTGCAGTGTTAATGCAAGCCTACTGGTGACTAATAAATAAACTTTGACTTTAAATGAAATTGCATTTCTGCCTAAAAATGTATAAGCTTGTGTGAATTCTGTTTGTGGCAAGCGACATTCCTTGGAATTTATCCAATGTATAAGTGGAACCTTTACAGAACAATGATCACTTTTATCATCTGCAGATTGGTTGCTTGGTTAAATTCCATATCGAGGATCTAATCATTAAGCTCCTGGTATTTTATTTACACTAGCAGAAACTGACCTTTTTGAACTTGCTAGGTTAACATGGGTGAATGGGGTTAGATTGGTGTATCTTTTTTTTTCTCCCCCTTCCAGGTGCTGTAGCTGTGGCGGAATTCATTGCTGACAGCCCCCGCCTCCTCCGACTAGATCTGCGTGAAAACGAGATCAAGACTGGTGGGCTTATGGCCCTCTCGCTGGCCCTCAAAGTGAACCATTCCCTCCTGAGGCTTGACCTGGACAGGGAGCCCAAGAAAGAAACGGTTGGTATTTATAGCTGTCCTTGATTTAAAATGGAAGGCCCCTCAACCCATCTCTTCCACTAACTTATTTTCCAGGGCCTCAAATTGGAAAGATATCAGCTTGTACGTGAATCACAAAAAATTAAGCTGCAGCTACAGGCAAATTATTTGTTTGAAGACAAATTACTGCGGACATGGAATCTGAAATAAAAACAGAAAATGCTGGAAAATCTCAGCAGGTCTGACAGCATTCGTGGAGAGAGAGTAGAACCAATGTTTTGAGTTTAGATGGAAAGTTTCAACCTTAGTTATTAGTGTCACACATAGACTTACATTAACACTGCAGTGAAGTTACTGTGAAAATCCCTTAGTGGTCATGGTCACGCTCCGGCACCTGTTCGGATACACTGAAGGAGAATTTAGCACAGTAAATGCATCCTGTAACAAAAATAAGACCAACAAAAAATAAGGCTAACAAAAATAAGGTTATACATTTTCTTTATCAGATTCTCTAACTTTGATTAGTTTAAAATTAATTTCATTTGATATACACACATCAATGCTAATCTCTGTCAAGTACCTCAGCCAGCCACATCATACCTGCCAGCATCATGGTATTTCATTCATCCATAAAATCCAGACATTAACTCCCTTCTTGGCTAAAGCTACTTCTCTGTTGCCTCATTATAGTAGGTACTATAGGGGATATTCCTGTGTTCCCACTGTCAAGCTGAATAGATGTGTTCCTGCATCCAGAGATACATCTATTATGTCTGGGCAGTGACTGAAACTATTCATTATTGTTGCAAAATGTGTTAACTCATAAGAATCTTCCAGATATGAGTTCTGCTGGTTAATGGGTTCCTTTGACTCACAACTGTTTACCTTTCCCATCATGGTCAAAGCAAGCAATCACAGTAAAATACATTTTAAAATATCAACTTGTATGTTTTAACATTATAGTCACTTGTTTAATTTTCTTACTGTATTCACATTTGTAAGATATCCGCTTGTTTTAAGAATCATTTAACTCTTTACTGTTAGTTCTCAGTGTCTTAGGTATACTGTTTAAAAGCTAGGCGAATGTGTAAAATAATCACTTTCACTGACCAATGCTCCCCACTTTTTAAGATGTTACCCCTACACCATGAACTTTAATTTTGCATATTAATTTTTTACGTGACACCTTGCCCTTTAAGCTGTACTGTTCAACTTCATGTTACTGCCTACCTTAATGGCGTTTCACTCGCTTATCAAGAATCTATCTATCTTTGCCTTAAAAATAGTCAATGGGCTGCATGGTCCCCTTGCTCTTAGGTTGCTATGTGTATAATTTTTTTTGGGATGAGAGATTAAGATTTCCACTCACGTTTTTGTGACAAGGTGCTTCCTGACGTTATCTTTGAACAGCACTAATTATATGCCGCATTGTTCTGGGTGACTCCACCGTAGGAGATAGTTTTTCTCTATTATAGAATCCCTACAGTGCAGAAGGAGATCAATCGGCCCAACGAGCCTGCATCAGCAGCAATTGCACCCAGGCCCTATCCTAGTAACCCTATATATTTACCCTGCTAAACACCCCCCCTTCCCTTTGAAACTAAGGGGCAATTTAGCATGGCCAATCCATCTAACCTGCACATCTTCGGATATTAAGGGACAATCTAGCATGGCAGATCCACCTAACCTACACGCCTTAGGACACCAAGGGGCAATTTAGCATGGACTTTCCACCTAACCTGCACATTTTTGGAGTGTTGGAGGGAACACGAGCACTCGTAGTAAACCCACACAGACACAAGGTGCAAATTCCTCATAAGCAGTCACCTGAAGCTGGAATTGAATCCAGGTCCCTGACGCTGTGAACCAGCAGTGCTAACCACTGTGCAGCTGTGCTGCCCATATATACAACTATCAAAACCTTTAATCATCAAATGATGAGGAAGTGCTTAGGCGACAGCAAACTTGCGTCATTGAGTCTTCCTCATACTGCAGGTTTTTTTAAGTTCTAGCAATTGTTTGGTCTCGAGAATTGATTGCATCAATTTGAATCCTTGCAGCGTGTTTCTCACAATGAAATGTTATGACCTGTGTTGTTCGACTCAGCTTTCCTGTGCAAGAATGTTTTATCCTCTGAGCCTAGATTGTCTGCGAATTACAATTCACTAGATCACTGGTTTCCAATCAGCCAGTGCCTCAAATAAGAGTGACACAGTGGTTAGCACTGCTGTCTTATAGTGCTAGAGACCTGGCTTCGATCCCCGACTTGGCTTACTGTCTGTGCGAAGTCTGCACATTTACGTGTTTTCCTCCGGGTGCTCCAGTTTCCTTCCACTGTCCAAAAATGTGTAGGTTAGGTGGATTGCCATGATAAATCGTCCTGTAGTGTCCTGAATGTGTTCCCTCCTTGGTGTTGGGGAACTAGCAGGGTAAATACATGGGATTATGGGGATAGGGCCTGTATGGGATTTTGTTGCTGCAGACTTGATGGACTAAATGGCCTCCAGCATTTGGGGACTCTATGATTCAATCTCTTTAATGAATGGGCAGCACCCTGACACATTGGTTAGCATGGCTGCCTCACAGCGCCAGAGACCTGGTTTTGATTCCCTGGTTGGGTCACTATGCGGAGTCTGCGCATTCACCCCACGTCTGTGTGGGTTTCCTCTGGGTGCTCCAATTTCCTCCCACAGTCCAGCGAGGTGCTGGTTATGGTGCGTTGGCCGTGTTAAATTCTTCCGCTGTGTACCCGAACAGGCGCTGGAGTGTGGCAACTCAGGGATTTTCACAATAACTTCATTGCAGTGTTAATGTAAGCCTACTTGTGACACTAGTAAATAAACTTAAATTTGTCTCCATGCACCCGCTCTATCTCTAACCTCTTCCAGCCCTATAACCCTCTGAGATCTCTAAGAAACTCAGTTCTGACCTCTTGCACATCCCCTGATTTAATCATGCCACCACTGGTGGCTCTATATTCAGTTGCTAGGAATTTGCTCCCTAAGCCCCTCAGCCCCTCAGCCTCTCTAACCTTCTCTCCTCTAACACATTCCTTAAAACGTAAGACCCAGCTTTTGGTCACTTGTCCCAATATCTCCTTATGTTGTGGCCCAATTTTGTCCTTTACACTCATGCTGAAATCCTAATTACATCTTAAGATTTTGAAGGTGCTATATAGGTTCAATCTGAAGTTGTTGTGTAACCAACTCCCTCATGTATTCCCCAGGTGAAGAGTTTTATCGAAACTCAGAAAGCTCTCCTCACAGAGATCCAAAACGGCTGCAAGAGGAACTTCATCTTGGCCAAGGAGAAGGAGGAGAAGGACCAGAAGATGCAGCATTCTGCGTCAATGCCTGAGATCACTGTGTCGGTGTGTGATAACAAGGAGGAAGCCCAAAGGAGCCAGGCTCAGCCAAAGGCAGAGGAAGCGTCAGATGAATCGGGAACTAGAGTTCCCAAAGGATGCGTACAGTCCATACCTGGGAGTACTGAAGGAACGGGTAGCCCCAGTGAACTGAGTGTCACATCCTCCTCCGTGGAAAGTAACGTGCAAACGGCAGCACAGGGTGAATCTGGGAGGAGTCCGAGGCAGCCAAGCGTGGTCGGAACGCCAAGCCCAGAAGACGAACAGGTACTTCTGGAGAGCACCTCTGGACAGGAATCAGTCACAGAGGGCAGCCAGGAAACCATTGAAGAGGCGACACCAATTGCCTCTGAATTACCATCCCCGGGGTTGGAGAGTCCCGTCTTTGTCAGCTCACCTATCGAGATCACGCCGAGAAACAATGAGCGGCTCGTATCCAGCCCGGGCAGGGGGCACAAAGTCTTCTTGGTGACCAGAGTAGAAAGCCCCCCAGAGAACCCCAACATCCAGGACCTCCAATGGCTGAACAAAGCACCACAAAGTGGAAAGGACAAACTCCCCGCGAAGGAGGCAGAGTCCTCGCCGGAACCTTTGCCTTGCTCGGCGTCAGACACTCCGACTTTGACTGTCCCAGCCCCTGTCTCAGAGGATAACCTCCAATCTGAAAGTCTGTCGGACCCAGACCGGGGCACAGATAACTCCAGTCACGACTTTGAGGCAGTCTGTGCTAAAGACTGCGATCATGCGATACATGGAGCTGCCTTACCCAATGGACTGAAAGTGGAGCTTGTACAGAGACTGCCTGAGTCAACACTGCTAACTGCAGGAAAGGATGACAAAGCAGTGAGCTGCAGCATTGAACACGGTAAGTGTGTGTGTGTATGTGCGCATTCTAATACGTCATGTCTGACTCGTGGTAAATCAGAACTAATGACCATCAATTTTATTAATAACATAGTGATCTATTCACCATTTATTCCTCCTAAGCTGCAAGTAAATACCCACACCCACCACTTCATACTGAAACTAAGACTCCTTGCATCACCTCTGCACTATAATTCAATTTTCATAGAGTCATTGAATCCCTTCAGTGCAATGGCCCTTTTTGGGCCATTCAGCCCAAAAAGCCTTCATTGATTCTCCAACAGAGCATTCTGCCCGGAGTCTATCCCACACATTTACCTTGCTAACCCTCCTAAGCTACAAAGCTTGGGACACTAAGGGGCAATTTAACATGGCCAATCTGCCTAACCTACGCCTTCGTGGACATAGGCAATTTAGCAATCCACCTAACCTACACATCTTTGGATATTAAAGGGCGATTTAGAATAGCCAACCCACCTAACTTGCACACCTTTGGACTGTGGGAGGAAACCGGAACACCCAGAGGAAACCCACACAGACATGGGAAGAATGTGCAGACTCCACGCAGTGACCCAAGCCGGGAATTGAACCCAGGTCCCTCGTACTATTGAAGCAGTAATGCTAACCACTGTTTCACTACTTTTCACAAGACCTTGAAGTTATTTAGCTCTTTGCCTCCCTTTCATCCTTCAAATACAATTCTCTGTATTTAAAAACATTAATCAGCCCCCTTGTTCAGACATTTTTAATTGAAAAGACTTTTCCTGTAACTATTAAACTATAAATTTTTTTATTTAGAGGAAGATGATGGTCTATGGAAGAGAAGGGAATGGTTTAGTTTGGAGGGGCATTGCTATTTATTTTGGTCGGCACAACATCGAAGGCCAAAGGGCCTGTGCTGTATTGTTCTATGTTCTAGTGGTATTATCATTAGACTATTAATCCAGAAACTCAACTAATGTTCTGAGGGCCAGGGTTCGAATACCTTTACAGCAGATAGTAGAATTTGAATTCAATAAAAAAAATCTGGAATTAAGAATCCACTGATGCCCATGAATCCATTGTCGATTGTCGGAAAAACCCATCTGGTTCACTATTATCCTTTAGGGAAGGCAACCTGCCATCTACTGGGTCTGGCCCACATGGGCAACAGCAATGTGGTTGACTGTTAACTGCCCTCTGAACAAGTGCAAGTAGTGATGGGCAATAAATGCTGGCCAGTCAGCGACGCCCATATCCCACAAGTGAATAAACAAAAAATAATTTGCAGGATGTGGGCATCGTTGGCTAGGCCAACATTTATCGCTCTGTCCTGATTGCCATTGAAACAGTGGTGCTGAACGTCTGTCTTAAACTGCTGCAAGCTTCATGATGTAGGTACACCCACTGTGCTGTTAGGATAGCTGTGCCAGGCTTTTTACCCAGGCAGATTACCACGTGCACTTGATTTTTATCTGTTCAGCTAATTAAACAGAAGTCCAATTAAACTAGCATTGTTCATGACTGAAGTTGAACATTAGTCTTCTCTCTCCCTCAGTTACCTCCCCATGCCCGCAACCATCCTCGTTGCCACAATCTTTACCCCAACTCCCCTGCCTGTTTACCCCCTTCCCCCGACCCTCCCCCAATGTTCATTGGCACCTACCATGTCTAAGCTGCAAAGTTCCAAGAAACCTCAAATTGAATTCCTGATAACATCTGCTAAATGAGCCGATCTCAGTCATCAGATGCTGCAAAAGTCCTCCGTGTAACTGGACTCAGCTGAGATTTCCCCCCCACCTTGCCCTTTTTCTCAAGGTTAAAAAGCCTACCAGTGCTCGTTGTTCACACACTCTCTCGAAGCAAGGACATTGGAGTCGGGAGTTCGAAGGTTTCTCTTGGCTGAGAGACAGTTTCCGGGTACAAATCGGCATTGTCAGCAGAGGCAGGTGTTTTTCTTCTTTTAAATGTTAAGAGGGCTAGAATACAAGAGCAGAGATGTACAAGGCTCTGTTCAGAGCCTATTTGGAGTATTGTGAACAGTTTTGGGTCTCATATCTAAGGATTGATGTGCTAGCCTTGGAAAGGGTACAGAGGACATTCACAAGAATAATCCCTAGAATGAAGGGTTTGTCATATGAGGAATGGTTTTGAGGACTCTGGTGGAGTTTAGAAAGATGAGGGTGAGGATATTATTGAAACTTAGGGGGTACTGCAACAGATAGAGTGGGTGTGGAGAAGATGTTTCCATTAGTAGAAGAAAGTAGAACCAGAAGGCACAACCTTGAGCTAAAAGGACGGACCTTTTAAAACAGAGATGAGGAGGAATTTCTTCACCCAGAGAGTGGTGAAGCTATGGAACTCTGCTGCAGAAGGCTGTGGCATTGAGTGTCTTTAAGACAGAGATAGATAGATTCTTGATTGATAAAGAGGATCAGAGGTTGTGGGGAAAAGGCAGGAGAAAGGGGATGAGAAAAATATCAGCCATGATTGAATGGCAGAGCAGACTCTAATCTAAAGGAAAAGAATGTCAAGTAAGGACTATCGGGGTTCCTTTTAAATCCGTTTTTCTGTCAGCCACTCCTGACTAAGCCCCAACCTGCCCCATTCTAATAATATTTCTGGTTTGTTTTTGAAGAGTTTACATCTCCCAAAACTGAAAAGGAGCTGGAGGAATTATTGCTGGAAGCGAGTCAGGAGACGTGTCGTGAAACGTCGTGAGAGTGAGCCAGTAAGTGCTTCCAAATCTTGTCCCTTGTTGCTGTCTTTGTGTCTTGCCAATTATTATATCAGCATTAACTGAAATATTTATTTCTGTTGCTCCGCAGTGTCTTTCAGGTGCTGCTGAATGTACTGAGGCGGTCCTTGAAGATTCCCCATCCCCCTCCCCCTTTCAGCACCAAACAAAAGATGTATTTTCCCTCTTGCCCTCTCCACGCTGCTCTCTTCCTTCAGTCGGAGCAGGGGCTGCTGGACTGTCCGCTGTAGATCCGCCTCACTCATCACCGCGCCATTCCATCTCGCCTCCAGGGGAAGGGTTTCTGTGACCCCACTACAGTTGGGGTACAAACCAAAGAAAGCACCGCCCAGGAGATGATAGATTGCTTTTGGACCCTATCAGATGGGGGTGGAGCCTCGCTGCTGGGGCAGAGACTCCCCTCCCCTCCTTTACACAAGTGATGTGTCTGTGGGGGAGGGGCGGGGTTGGTCACCATGTCTAGTGTTTAAAAGAGACTGTGAAAGTACTACTCATACTATAGACTTTTGCCCTCATAGTGCGTGCATTGTGACAGTGCTGGGATTAATTATTTACCAGTAAACTGCGTGTAGAATTTTTCCTACCCATTTAGCATTTTTGCTAGTGGTCTTGATCGCTAGTGAAGAGCAGGTCCAATATTCCAGCAAGCAGCCCGCAACCTCCCACCCCCTGACTCCTGCCTCCTGTCTGTCGTTCTTCACTGTGATTTCCTGCAATATTGAAAGGATGCTCGTTGACAACCAGTGGGGAAGAAAATCAGAAACACTTTAAAAAAAAATTGTTTTTCAGCCCTGGTACTGCTTTGTTCTAGTTTGGCAGTGAGATTTTTTTATTTTGAATTAGATGCTATTTATTTTTAGTCGTGATGTTTATTGATTTTGGGTAATTAAGCGTGGCTGCGTGAGATTGCCCAAGAAGCTGCAGTTCGAAAGCTGCAACGCTGACGCAACTTTTTGAGTTGAGCAGAACGGTTTGCGCCTGTTGGGAAAGGTGTCAAAATGTCTCTCTGGAACTACTTGGCTGCATCTAAGCATGACTGATGCTTGGCAACATGAGATTAACACTAATTTAACTAGCTGAATCCTTGTACATTTGATCAGTGACACTACTCAACTTCCCAACCATTTGATGAAAGTAGATCAGCCCCAGGGGACATGGAAGATTGAAAATGATGAAAGGTACTATTCCTCCTAATTATTCTTCTGAAATTCCTAGCGGTATCTAACAATTTACAAAATCTTTTCCACGAGACACTTCCACTTTCTCAGTTTGATCTCCACGGCTTTGTGGAAATGATAGTTGTGTTTTATTTCAGCAGAGCTAAGCCATGAATGCAGATGGCAGCAATTTGAGATTGAAATTTGTAACCCAGGAAGCAGGTTATTTCTGCTCTTTGGGGCACTGCTTTCCTGATCCACATCCTGGCTCAGAGTTGCCGTGTCTGTGATTGCTTAGAGTTGAAGCAATGTGATAGTCCCCTCCCCTCTCTCCAGACCCTCCCCTGACATTCTGTAGTGCTCTTGGAGCAGTGAAGTACAGAATCGATCAACTTGCAAGTGCTAAAATAAAAACAGAAGATATTGGGGAAAAAATCACCAACATCATTCCACATATTTAAATAGAGTAAGCAGATCGAGTTACCTTTATTTCTCCTTCACCGGCCGGCACGGATGTTGACCACCCGGCTGTTTTATTTCCAACATTTTTCAACCTTTCTGCTTTATATTTTGCTATACCCAATCCCTCGCGGAGGCAAATAAAGCATGACACACAAGATTATGATAATGACGGACTTGTGTATTATCCCAATGCAGCTGCATTCCTGGGGAGGACAACAGTCCGCCCTGTGGGAATCTCCACAGATCAGGAGCAGTGCCGATCCTTAAAATTCCATTTAGCAATCTGTCTTAAATTCCCTCACCCACACCAAACCGTTCTCTGACTCTCCTCATCGCACCCCCCCTCCCCTAAATGAAAGCCCAAGAACAACGGGGAGAAGAAAAGTCCTGGCTTTTCTCTACTTGGGTAGATTGAGAGGGATAACAAGAAGGGACAGCTTGCTTTGATGTTGCCCAGTGCTGCCTTTGGGTACGAAATCACACTCTGTAGGAATTGCACTTCAACCACCTCCCTCCCTTGTGCAAACCTCATTGTGAAGCCAGAGCAGATTTGCCTCACTTGGGACAGGGTAACTGAACTGAAGCAATAAGTGGTCTCTGTTGCACAGGATGAGTGGGGGAATGCGAGAAGACCATTTGAAGTTTCTCAAAATAATCCGAGGCAATCTTATCCGGCACTCACTGGCACGTGGAGTGGGGAGGGGTAATCCCATCATATTACCTCAGAATTGATTACTTTGTCAGGGGGTGTGGGGAACACTCACAAATAATCCCCATGCAACATTTTTTTGGAACTTTTTGAATTGATAGCAGAAAGCGAAGATTGAAATGGTACAGCAATCAAATTGTCACCTTGTCAGGAAGTGCAAGGTTGTGGAACTGACTGAAGGTGTATTCTGTTAGGTATCGGTGGTGGGTAGAGCTAGTCTGGGCCAGGAGAGGAATATTCCCAATTCTACCTCCCTGTTTTCGTTTGCTGTGTCACTACTCCCTTATACAGGGAGAGATTTGTTGGCCCCTGGAGGAAGCAGTGAAGAAAGATTAATGATAATAGAAAGACATGGGCTCTGCTGGAACACAAATTGGAATAATCTTTTGTTTTTAAAGACTCATCATACCAAAAGAATAGTGCGTTCGAGGGTTTCAGAAATTGTGTGGGTCCCATTCAGCATCAACTCATTCCGGGCTCTTGGTCAACTCCGAAATGGGAATTGTCTTTTTTGCGAACCTCAAGACGGCAGCATGCATCTGTTGTGTCTGTGCATCTTAATTTCTGATGGTGGGAGTTTATGTAGGGAACCATCCCATCCTGACTCCTTACCCCCTCCCAGATTAGATGGACGTGCATTCCGAAACTACTGTCTGAAGGTTGGAAGATTTTTCTGTGCTGGTTGGCTTCCCTGTGGCTGTCTCGCCATGACCAGTGAAATCTTCTGAGGTGGAAATCTTGCCCACCAGGTTCGTCCCAGAAGTGGTCAGTGTGGTATTGAGAAACTCAAGGAGTTTGAGACTGCCTTAAGGATTCGCACTGGGATGAAGGTTGCCCAAGTCACTGATTCTACGGATAGATGTTGCTAGGCTTGTCCGTTGCAAACACTAGGCGACGTTCGCAGGCTTTAGCGAAATCCCAGGAGGGGGAGAAGGTACAGACTGACTGACTGCCTCGAAGACTTACAGGCGTTGTGACGTGCAACCCAACGAAAGTGGTGTGTAACCTTTGCCCCATCCCACCCCACCCACTCACGAGTTTGCTGTATCGGAAGACTTTAAGGATGGAAATGAGGAGCGAGGGGCAGAGCTTAAACTGTGCAAATAAGTGCTCGTTTTGTAAGCAATTATTTATAAAAATCCATTTAGTGGGAAGGGGAATGGGGTTGGGGGTGAGAGCATGTATCCATGACTAATCCAAATTAAGTGGCAGTCTGGTATGAGCCTGAAGGAGTGGAGTGCCGGAATCCAGAGGTTCTCTCTTTAAAGAAAAAAGTGCAATAAATGTTTCAGGGCAGTTGTATCAAGACATTACTGCATGCAAGTTACAGCAGGATGTGTATAAATTGATACTGTAACTTCCTGACGCAGAGTATCCGACGTATAGTCTAACACTATGTATAGAGATAGCGTGAACCGGTATCCCTGGGCTGCTTCATGTTTTGTTTCCCGATTGTTTTCTCCAGTCCAAGAATTTTGTTGTGATAATAATTGTGTTTTTTTTTTGGCTGTCTCTGTTTGTTGTGGCAACTCTTGTACACTTTGTCTGTCTTAGAGATGTGGGTTCAGGCTATGCACCCTGCCAAAAAAAAAATGGGGCTGGGGTTAGCTGTGCATGGTGGTGGTGGGGGGGGGGTGCGGGGAAGGCTAATGTGTGGGTAGGTGTGTTCATCCTGGCATTTGTCATGGACTAGCTGGAGCTGACAGTAATTCCTCTTCATTTCAGTGGGTCTCGTTATTTGTTTTTCTTGCCGGAAAGGTCAAAGGGCAGATTGATCACTGTTCTTGGCACCCTCTCGCGTGCGAGGCAGTCTGTACTGCTCTCTGGTGCCCAAAGCCCACATGTTCAAGACCCCAAACAAGCGCAAAAATTAATTCAAAACAAGAGCCGACTGTTGTTATCACAGCTCAGCAGGGTGATACTCCAGTCCTGAAGTCAAGTGGTGGGTAAACAGTAGCTTTCCAGCAGACGTCTGCTTTAGCATTACTGAGACGAGAAGTGTAGGAAATAGGTGCAGGAGTAGGCTATTCGGCCCTTCGAGCCTGCCCCATCTTTCAATACGTTCATGACTGATCAAGCACTTTCTGTATCCCGCTCCCACTTTACCTCCACACCCCTGGTTCTCTTTAATGAGTTGATAACCTGAAAGGATAATGCTGCTCGTCTGCTTTGACAGGAGGAGGCTCCGAGGTCTGCTTTCCATTTCAGAAACTGGCACACTAAGGAACTGTGTAACACATCCAAAACTGGTACCTCTGGGTCCCTCCTCGCTATTCCTATTTGTTTACCGCTCTCTACAGAAAGAGGGCTCTGCCAATCCCATTCTCTCTTCACAATCCCAGGAGATTCTTCTGACTGGCAAATCTACCTAGTGTAGATGCTAATGATACAAGGGAAGACAGCAAGCTTGTTCTCAAAGTGAACCAAGCAGCTGTTAGTTTGAAGAGAAGCATTTTTTTTTTTGGGAAAGAGGGTAGAGAGGCTATGCTGCCCGAATTTGGGTCCCACGTTTTGATCTGCCTTTTTGAAAACTTAACATTGAAGTCCCTAACATGTAAGCAGACTGCATTTCTGCTGTACAAGGTCAGGAATATCTGGGCAGCCATGAGGTGTCATGAATCAGTTTGAACACCCTGCCTGGGTGCAGAAATATCAGCTAGGGTTGTCCATTCCTGATCCCAGGAGGGTGGGCTGGAAAGGACATGATTGAGAAGTGCCTGTCCTGCTCTGGGCCACTCTGCCGAATGCACAGCCTGGTGGCACAGTGGTTAGCACTGCTGCCTTACAACGCCAGGGACCTGGGTTCAAGTCCGGCCTCGGATTATCGTCTGTGCAGAGTCTGCACATTCTCCCATATCTGCGTGGGTTCCCTCCCACAGTCTAAAGATGTCGGGTTAGGTGGATTAGCCATGCTAAATTACCCCTCAGTGTCAAGGGGGACTACCTAGAGTAAATATATGGGGTTATGGGAATGGGGTCTGGATGGGATTGTGGTCAGTGAAGACTCGATGGACTGAATGGTCCTTTAGGGATTCTATGAATGATCCTGAAAGGTGGTCACAAAGATGGATTGCAATAAGAATGGGGGGAAGGGGTGGGTGGAGAGAATTAGGACCCATAACACAGACTTATGCTTGCTGGCTGTTAAGGTTTTATTTATTTTCAATGTGGGACCGAGCAAACAGCAGCTGCTTGTTTCCAGAGGCAAGAAAGACAAAGATATAAGCACAGTGAGTAGGAGCACCACTGAAATGAGGTTGTAAACAAAACATTAGTGAACACTGTAAATCGAGAATGGGAGCCTGGGAGAAGAACACAAATTTTATTGCTAGCTAGAACAATGATGACTTTTGCCAGGATTGATGTGGGATATAGGATGGTGAATGGGGAGGTGGGGGGAGGGGAGAGGAAGGGAACAAATGTCCACGGTGTGATTTTTGATAACACTGCTTTTAAATGACTGTTATAACATGTGGGAATTATTGAGTGAAGAGGAAAGTCCTCCCCATCTAAGGAGTGCGTCAGACATAAAGCTGCAGCCAGCGGATTCTGAGCAGAGATGATTGTTCCACCTCTCCCCAATCTCTTCTACTGTGCAGTACAGTATTCTATGCAAAAGGCAACACTGACTTCACCCTCCTATTTCTGACCCCCTATGCCATTGTTTTCTGCTGATAAAACCAGTAGGAGGTTCATGTGAACCAGTTTCCAATTTAAATGACCCCTTGCTATATCAGTGATCTTTTGCTTGATCTCGTAGCAATGCTTGCTGAATGGAGATTTCTCCAGGTGTTGCAGAATGAGGAATGTGATGTGATCCACTCTCCCTATGTACCAGTGGATATGAGTGTGGGTTTGTGGGGTGCATTGAATCCACAGTTTCAATCATTTTCACAATAAAAGAGGACTGACAGTAACTTAGAATTTGCTCTGCTGCTAGACCTGTAATTCCAGCCCCCCGGCAGTCCAACTCCAAAGCTGGGGGCAGGCGGAGGTACAGGAGGTACAAATGACCGATGCTGGAGTTAGACCAACTTCATAAACCAGGCTGAAATACTCTGTTTTTCTGCATTAAGCTGATGTCTGTTGGCTGTTTGCTCCCTATCTCCTCTCTTTGTTCCTTCCAACTCCCCGTCTCTGAAACTCCCCTCTCCTCCTCTCTGTCTTCCCCTCCTCTCCCTCTGTCCTGCCCCCTTTCTGCCCTCTTTCCTCTGCCTTACACGTTCTGACTGAGTCACTGTGCTGTCATAGTTCCTAATAGCTCTCAGTTCTCTGCAATCAGGTGGATACCTCTTCCCTGCTCCTCTCTGGCTGTTTGTGGCTCTGGATGCTCACTCTCAGTAGGTGGCTTTGCCCTGTGAAGCATCGTAGCAGAATCTGAGAAGGTGTTTACCTATGGAGTCAGGAGCAGTGACCGAGAGCATTGTGCCCTCGGGCCAACAGTGCTGATCTGATTCTAAATCTTTTCAATTGCTGTTCACATCAACTGAATCTCTCACTGCCTTTCCTTCAGGAGCTAAAGAAAGCGCCCACTGTTTGAATTTTTTCTGCACCAAAAGGACGCCCAACATTTCTGCTCCTCAGTGTCAGAATGACAATGCCACTAGTTAAAGACTTGCACAGCTGCAACATCCAGTATTGTAAGGCCAGGAAGTTTGCTGGGAAAAGGTCCTAAATTCTGTTCCCATGTGTCTCTCTTGCCCGTCTATATCTCTGTGTTTGTCTCTCTAACTTCCTTTCTTATTGCCTCTGTAGTCCAGTTTTGTGAGAATTCCTCAGCTCCTTCCAATATTGTTGAAAGGAGAGATATATTGTCAAAGCTTTTCAGCTTGTACTCATCAGGATAAACCCAAGAACACCACATTTCAAACAATCACAATCAGCCCTTAGTTCCTTTCTCCTCAACATTTCAGTGCCCCCTTCTCCTATGGTGAAATTTGTTGTCATTGTTTGAAATTTGGCGTTCTTGTATTTGTCCTGATAAGTGCATGATGCAAAGATTTAGCATTGCATTGTCTCCTCAGCAAGATTTCAAAGTTCTCAATTTTCATCCCATCATGCAGAATTCATCTGCCATCTTGCATCCCTCTGTCCTTCCGGTTTAAGCCCTAACCATTTCTCAAGGCTTGTTGGCTGCGACTATTATTATCTTCCCTGGCTGTTAAGAATGAGAGCAGTTCAGAGTAACCCTGCAAAGAAGTTTTTTTAAAACTTGCAGTGAATTTGTAGAGCAGCACGGTGGCACAGCGGTATAGCACTGCTGCCTCACAACACCAGGGACCTGTGTTCAAATCCTGGCTTGGGTCACTGTAGTGTGGAGTTTACACACTGTTCTCCGTGTGTCTGCGTAGGTTTCCTCTGGGTGCTCAGGTTTCATCTCATAGTCAAAAAGACATGCTGGTTAGGTGCATTGGCATGCTAAATTCTCTCTGTGAATCCAAAAAGTGCCGGAGTGTGGCGACTGGAGGAATTTCACAGTAACTTCAATGCAATGTTAATGTAAGCTGACTTTGACACTAATAAATAAACTTTAAATACATGGACTTTGCTGATATCTTCCCACAGTTCAAAGACATATAGGTTAGGTGCATTGGCCATGATAAGTGCCCAAAGATGTGTTAGTTAGGTAGACTGGCATGCTAAATTGCTCCTTAGTGTCCAAAGATATGTAAATTAGGGGAAATTGGCCAAGGGATAAGCCTAATAAATAAATAAAAACTCAAACTACACTGAATTTGCTGTCAGACAGTGCCGGCTCCCTTTGGTTTTTAATAATTCCTGGATCACCTCATTGTTATTGCTCCTTTGGGAGCAGGGGAGTGGGATGGTTTATAAGGAACGTCGGCATTCCTTTCACCTCTGAGTAAAGCTTTTAAAGATCAGACAGTGCCCAAAGTCAGTGTTGTTTTTTTTTTGTTCATTGTACCCACAGGTGACGGAGCACACATCTCTGCCCACAATCACTATATGTCGAAGCCTCCTTGAATAGCTGCACTTGTACAGAATGTTTGATTATTATGTTGATTCTGGGCAAGTGGACATATTTCCACCGGGCCCCTCCAGACTCTGAAATGAACCTAGTGCAATTATGTGAGTTTTACAGCATCTTTTGGGTTTATTCAGAATCTTGGTTAATAATTAAAAATAAAAAAAAGATTTCTTAAACTCTGCTGCATCACCTCTTTTTAGTGTTTCTTCTTTCTTGCTGCCTGACCTCCCAGACACTCATCGACCTGCCCATAGGTTTAATAGAACATAGAACACTACAGCACAAACAGGCCCTTCGGCCCACAAGTTGTGCCGAACACATCAAAACCTACCCAGCCATAGACCTATCTATAACCCCCAATCCCATTGGATCCCATATACTCATCCAGAAGTCTTTTAAAAGACCCCAGCGAGTTCGCCTCGACCACCACCGACGGCAGCCGATTCCATTCACTCACCACCCTCTGAGTGAAAAACTTTCCCCTAGCATCCCCTCTGTACTTGCTTCCCTGCACCTTAAATCTGTGCCCTCTCGTCACGACCATTTCAGCCCTGGGAAATAGTCTCTGAGAGTCCACCCTATCTATTCCTCTCAACATCTTGTAAACCTCTATCAGGTCGCCTCTCAACCTTCGTCTCTCCAGGGAGAACAGTCCCAGCTCCCTCAACCTGTCTTCATAAGGCATGCCTCCCAATCCAGGCAACATCCTTGTAAATCTCCTCTGCACCCTTTCAATAGCTTCCACGTCCTTCCTATAGTGAGGCGACCAGAACTGCGCACAGTACTCCAAGTGTGGTCTGACAAGGGTCCTATAAAGCTGCAGCATTACCTCCTGACTCCTGAACTCAATCCCTCGATGAATGAAGGCCAGTACACCGTAAGCTTTCTTAACCACATCCTCCACCTGGGAGGCCGATTTGAGAGTCTTATGGACCCGGACCCCAAGATCCCTCTGCTCTTCCACACAGCTAAGACTCCTACCTTTGGTAGTGTACTCATTCATCCCGTTGGATCTGCCAAAATGGACCACAACACATTTATCCGCGTTGAAGTCCATCTGCCACTTCTCCGCCTAGTCTTGCATCCTGTCAATGTCCTGCTGCAACTTTTGACATCCCTCCAGACCATCCACAACACCACCGACCTTCGTGTCATCGGCGAACTTACTCACCCATCCCTCCACTTCCTCATCCAGGTCATTTATGAAAATGACAAACAGCAAGGGTCCTAGAACAGATCCCTGGGGCACTCCACTGGTGACCGACCTCCATGCAGAAAAAGAGCCATCCACAACCACCCTCTGCCTTCTGCAGGCAAGCCGGTTCTGGATCCACAAGGCCAAAGCCCCTTGGATCCCATACCCTCTCACCTTCTCAAGAAGTCTTGCATGTGGGACCTTGTCAAATGCCTTGCTGAAATCCATGTACACCACGTCCACTGCTCTTCCTTCGTTAAGGTGAGAAGTACAAAAGAGTCCAGAGGGGCAATTGTTTCAGAGGGTGGTGAGTGTCTGGAACAAGCTGCCAGAGGTAGTACTAGAGGCAGGAACAATTTTGTCCTTTAAAAGCATTTAGAGAGTTACATGCTGTCTAAGGATCTTTGGTAAGTTGTTGCAGTGCATGTTGCTGCCGCAGTGGAGGGAATGAATGTTGGTGGATGAACTGCCAATCAAGTGGGGCTGTTTTGCCCCTGAAGGGTGTTGAATCTCGAGTGTTGTTGGATATGATGGGTATAGCAGGATATGGGCCAAGTGCAGACAATTGGGACTAGCTTAGCGGTTTAAAAAACAAAAGGTGGTATGGACAAGTTGGGCTCTTTCTACGCTGTAAACCTCTGTGAGCTGGGATATGATGAGCTGACCCAGTACTCCTCCAAGAAGAAAGCATTCTTCAGATTGTTCTGCTGTGCTAATGGACCTTTCGTTTTTTTTTATTATTCATTCGTGGGACATTGGTGTTGCCGACTGGTCGGCATTTATTGCAGTGGCGGAAGCGTCATCCAGACTCAACGTTGGCTCTATTCTCTCTCCACAGATACTGTCAGAGCAGCTGAGATTTTCCAACGTTTTCTGTTTTTGCTTCCGATTCCAGCACCCGCAGTATTTTGCTTCGATCTTTATAGTCCATCCCTAATTGTCTCTTGAGAAGATGGTAGTGAGCTGCCTCCTTTAATTGCTGCAGTCTGTGCTGAGGATCGATCCACAATGCCATTAGGGAGGGAATTCCAGGATTTTGGCCCAGTGACTGTGAAGGGGAATGGCCAATATATTTTCAAATCAGGATGATGAGTCGCTTGGAAGGCAGCTTGTAAGTGATGGTGTTGCTAAATTGCCCCTTAGTGTCACGGGGGCTAGCAGGGGTAAATATTTGAGTGGGATTGTTGTCAGTATAGTTGATGGGCCAAATGGCCTCCTCCTGCACGGTGGGGATTCTATGACCGCCACTTGCAAATTCCTCCTACGGCTATGTACTGTCCTTATTTGGAAATATATCGGCTGTTCCTCCACTGTCCCTGGGTCAAATTAGTGAGAATGCTCTCCCTAAGAGCACTGTGGATGTCCCTACACCTCAGGGACTGCAGCAGTTCAAGATTACACGCTCACCCACCACCTTCTCAAGAGCAATGCTGGCCCCTGGTCAGCAGACATGCACATAAAAACACAGAAACTAGAAGCAGGTGTCGGCCATTCGGCCCTTCAAGCCTGCTCCCTCATTCATTTTGATCATAGCTAATCATATTCAATATCATGATTTCCACCCCCTCCATATCCCCTTATCCCCAAAAGCAGTATTTAATTTTTTCTTGAATTGTTTCTTCAGACAACATTTTGGCCTCAACTACATTCTTTGGTAATGAATTCCACACTAAAGCAATTTCTCCTCACCTCTTTTCTAAAAGATTTACCCTTTATCTTCAAACTATGACCCCCTAGTTCCAGACTGTCCCATCATTGGGAACATTCTTTCTGAATCTATCCTGTCTAATCCTGTTAGAATTTTATAAATTCCCATGAGATCCCCTCTCACTCTTCTAAATTCCAGTGAATATAATCCTAATCAACTTAGTCTGTCCTCAAAAAACAGATCTGCCATCCCAAGAATCAGGCTGGTAAACCTTTGCTGCACTCTCTCTATAGCAAGGACATCCTCCTTCAGATTAGGGCGACCCTTTGGAAGGGTCCTTGGAGCAGTATGTGGATGGCCCAACTAGAGAGGGGGCTATACTGGATTTGGTTCTGGGGAATGAGCCAGGGCAGGTGGTTGACGTCGAGGTAGGAGAGCATGTGTCAAATAGTGATCACAACTCTGTCTGCTTTAGGATATTAATGGAAAAGGACGAGACCTGCCCAAAAGGGAAGGTATTTAACTGGGGGAGGGCTAGATACAGCCAGATTAGGCAAGATCTTAAAGATACCGACTGGGATAAGCTTTTCGAGGGCAGGTCGACGAGGTACATGTGGGAGTCTTTCAAGGGAAAACTAAACTCTCTGCAGGAAAGATACGTGCCGGCAAGGAGGAAGGATGGGAAAGGTAGGATTAGAGAACCGTGGCTTACCAGGGATATTGAGGACTTGATCAGGAAGAAGCGAGAGGCTTACATTAGATCTAGGCAACTGGGGACTGAGACAGCGCTGGAAGCTTATAGAGAGTGTAGACGGGATCTTAAAAGGGGTGTTAGAAAGGCAAAAAGGGGCCACGAAGTGGCTCTGGCAGGTAGGATTAAGGAAAATCCTAAGGCATTTTACTCCTATGTAAGGAGCAAAAGGATGGTTAGAGGCAAGATTGGACCTCTCAGGGACAGAGGAGGGGATCTATGCTTAGAGCCTGAGGGAATGGGGGAGATCCTGAATGAATACTTTGCGTCGGTATTCACGCAGGAGACTGGCCAGATGTCTGTTGCTGATGTTGACAAAGTTGAGGATCCGTTGAGGGAAATAAAGATTACGAGGAAAGAGGTGTTGGGGCTGTTAGGCAGTTTAAAGACATATAAAGCTCCGGGGCCTGATGGCATTTACCCCAGGCTGCTAAGGGAGTTGAGGGAAGACCTAGCTGGGCCTCTGACGCAAATCTTTGTCTCTTCCTTGGACACAGGCGAGGTCCCAGAGGACTGGAGGATAGCAAATGTAGTACCGTTGTTTAAAAAAGGTCAGAGGGATAACCCAGGGAACTATAGGCCGGTGAGCTTGACTTCAGTTATAGGTAAGCTAATGGAGAGGATCCTCAGGGACAGGATGTATGAGCATCTGGAGCGCTGCGATCTGATCAGGGATACGCAGCATGGCTTCGTCAAGGGGAAGTCTTGTCTTACAAATCTAGTGGAATTTTTTGAAGAAGTGACAAAAACAGTTGATGAAGGACATGCTGTTGATGTCGTCTACATGGATTTCAGTAAGGCGTTTGACAAGGTTCCTCATGGTAGACTGATAGAGAAGGTGAAGGCGCATGGGATACAGGGCCAGGTATGTAGATGAGTCGAGAACTGGCTCGGGAAGAGGAGACAGAGGGTAGTAGTGGAAGGCTCTTTTTCCGACTGGAAGCCTGTCACTAGTGGAATGCCACAAGGCTCAGTACTAGGTCCTCTTCTATTTGTGGTCTACGTAAACGACTTGGAAGTTGGGGTAGGTGGTGAGGTTAGCAAATTTGCTGATGACACTAAGATGCTTGGATTGGCGGGTACAGAGGAGCAGTGCCAGGCAATACAACAGGACATAGATAGGTTGGTAGACTGGGCAGATAGATGGCAAATGGAATTTAATCCGGATAAATGCGAGGTGATGCATTTTGGCCGGAAAAATGTAGAAGAGAGTTATAGGATAAAAGGTAAAACTATTCGGAGTATAGAGACGCAGAGAGACTTGGGGGTGCAGGTTCACAAGTCTCTGAAGGTGTCTTCACAGGTGGAGAAGGTGATAAAGAAAGCGTATAGTATGTTAGCTTTCATAGAAAAGGGTATAGAATACAAGAGTAGGAGTTTGATGTTGCAATTGTATAGAACGTTGGTTAGGCCTCACTTGGAATACTGCGTCCAGTTCTGGTCGCCGTACTATCAGAAGGATGTGGAGTCCTTGGAGAGAGTGCAGAGGAGGTTTACCAGGATGCTGCCTGGTATGGAAGGACTGTCTTATGAGGAACGATTAAATAGACTGGGGTTGTTTTCCCTTGAAAGACGTCGGCTTAGAGGGGATCTAATAGAGGTGTATAAGATTATAAGGGGTATGGATAGAGTAAATGGTGGTAAACTTTTTCCACCTTCAGAAATGGATAGGACGAGGGGTCATGGCCTTAGGGTGAGGGGGGCTATGTATAAGACGAATATTAGAGGGCAGTTTTTCACACAAAGGGTAGTGGGGGTGTGGAATGCACTGCCGAGTAAGGTGGTGGGAGCAGGCACGCTAGGGCTGTTTAAGGGTCTCTTGGACAGCCACATGAGCGGTATGCAGATAGAGGGATATAGTAGGACTGTTTAACTATGGCTTTTTTTTCCACAGGTAATTCGGTCCATACTTGACCAACAAGGAGCGTGCATTCGGCAGGTGGTGCGAGGACAGCTCTTGGATGTTGATTCATGGGTTGCCTGGTGCTTCATGTCGTAAATGAGTGCTTTATCTGGACCATCTGAAGGGCACCATGACAGCTCAGTGACTATCGCTGTAGCTGTGCAGACACTTGGAATTGGGCCGGTGTCTGCGGGAGTTTGCGCGTTCTCCCCGTGGTTGCGTGGGTTTTCTCCGGGCGCTCCGGTTTCCTCCCACATCCCAAAAAATTCGCTCTTAGGCTGATTGGGAAACAAATTGTCCCTACATTGAGACTCTTCCATATTAGGAATAACATAAAATTAGAATAGGGTAATGGAATTGTTACTGTATAGTTATGACGGCGGCGCGGGCTCGTTGGGCCGAAGGGCCTGTTTCCCATGCTGTGTTGCTCTAAAAAAAACTGCACACAGTACTCCAGATGTGGCCTCAGCAGTAACCTATATAGTTGTAGAGATGCTGGCATTGGAATGGAATGGCACAGTAAGAGGTGATGCAAGAGCGGTGCTCCAAAAGCTCGTGATCTCAAATAAACCTGTTGGATTTTAATCTGGTGTTTTGAGATTTCTTACTATACAATTGTAGCAAAACATCCCTATCCATGGACTCAAATCCTCTCACTATGAAGGCGATCGTACTATTTACCTTCTTTACAGCCTGCTGTACCTGCATGCTTATTTTCACCACTGTTGTATAGATTGTTTTGCTGAGTATCTACCTCTCTCAATTTACACCTATTCAAGTAATAATGTCTCTTCCTACTCTCACTATCAAAATGGATAGACTCACGTTTATCCACACTCCTGCATCTATCACCCAGCCTGTCCGAATCACACTGAAGCATCTCTACACCTTCGTCACCTACTCAACTTTGTATCATTTGCAAATTTGGAAATAATACATTTAATTTCCTCTCCCGAATCATTAATGTATAATGTGGATAGTTATCCTCATACAGATCCCTACGGAACCCCACTAGTCGCTGCCAATCAGAAAAAGACCCATTATGCCAACTCTTTGCTTCCTATCTGCTAACCTGCTTTCTATCCGACTCAAGACATTACCTACAATCCTATGTGCTTTACCTTTAATTAGTAGGACCTGTGACGACTTGTCCAAAGCTTTCTGAAAGTCTAAATAAATCCCACTAGTCACTGCCAATCAGAAAAAGACCCATTTATGCCAATCTTTGCTTCATATCTGCTAACCCGCTTTCTATCCAACTCATGACATTACCTACAATCCTATGTGCTTTACCTTTACTTAGTAGGATCTGTGATGACTTGTTCAAAGCTTTCTGAAAGTCTAAATAAACTACATCGCGTAGTTCTCCTCGGTCAACTCTACGACTTACATCCTCAAAGAATTCCAATAGATTCGTCAAGCATGATTTCTCCATAACCTCAAAAGAATTTTTAAAAATTCCATTCTTGTGAGGACCTGTACATCCCAACATTGGCTGTGTAGTGTGTAGGAAGACCCATGGTGACAAGAGATGCCAAATCATTGCAGGTTTCTTTTTTCGGGATAGATAGCTTGAGGGGAACCAGTTTGCTTCCTTGCCCAAGATCCACACACGTGAATGCTTTCAATAGGGATAGCAGATTATTTATCTGCTACCTGTGTGGATTCTACCTCAACACACTGAACTTAATCTGGGGAACTTCCCTGGCTTACAGTCTATAAGGCTTAATAGAATGTTGAGTGCTAAATTGATTTATTATTGTCACATGATTTGGGTTATACTGAAAAGTATTGTTTCTTGTGCTCTCTACAGACAAAGCATACTATTCATAGAGTATACAGGGGGGAATTCCCTTTTCGTGCACAGCCAACTGGTTAGATGGTGGGGTAATACACTTCCCGTACAGGCTCTCAAGAGCAGAATTTTTAAAAATTCTTTTGAGGTTGTTGGGAAATCATATTTGACAAATCTATTGGAGTTCTTTGAGGATATAACTAGTAGTGTTGACCAAGGAGGACCAGTGGATGTAGTTTATTTAGACTTTCAGAGGATTTCGGACAAGTCCTCACATAACAGACTACTATGTAAAGTGGGTCCATTCAATAGTCTGATGTTAGCAGGAAAGAAGCTGTCCTTGAGTTGGTCGGTACGCGACCTCAGACTTTTGTATCTTTTTCCCGACAGAAGAAGATGAAAGAGAGAATGTCTGGGGTGCATGGGGTTCTTTGTTATGCTGGCTGTTTTGCTGAGGCAGCGGGAGATGTAGACAGAGTCAATGGATGGGAGACTGTTTTGTGAGATGGACTGGGCTTCATCCACGACCTTTTGTAGTTCTTGCAGTCTTGGTCAGAGCAGGAGCCATACCAAGCTGTGATACATCTGATAGGATGCTCTCTGTGGTGCATCTGTAAAAGTTGGTGAGAGTCGGTAGCGGACATGCCAAATTTCCTTAGCCTCCTGAGAAAGCAAAGGCGTTGGTAGGTTTTCTTAACTATAGCGTTGGCATGGGAGGGAAACCAGGACAAGGTTGTTGGTGATTTGGACACCTAAAAACTTGAAGCTCTCGACCATTTCCACTTCATCCCTGTCGATGTAGACAAGGTAATGGCCTCCACTACGCTTCCTGAAGTGGATGACTATCTCCTTCATTTTACTTATATTGAGGGAAAGATTATTAGTGCCACACTAATAAATATGTTCCAATGTTAATCCGAATCTTGAAAAATGGGAGAATTCATCAGATTCTCTATCTCATCCCTGTACTCTGTGTCATCATTATTGGAGATCTGACCACTACAGTGGCGTCAGCAGCAGACTTGAAGACGGAGGGGAATTTGGCCATGCAGTCATAAGTACGTAAAGAGTATAGTAAGGGACTGAGGACACCGATGTTGAGGGCGATCGTTGAAGAGGCGTTGTTGTCTGTGTTTTTGGAAGTCTGCGATCCAGTCACAGAGGGATTATCTGCTTTGGTTCCCTAATACCCAAAGCTAGGAAAAATCTTATCACCCACTTCATTTGGAGTGTCAGCACTTGATTAAATGCCTGCCTCTCTACAGCGGATAGCTATAATCTCAGGGATAATGACAGGGGGAAAAGCCAGCATTGTGTGACTTAAGCCTCTGCAATCGTTCCTGTGGTTGAGATACTGCGTGGCTGTACTGATGATAAAGAGACCACACGAGATTCTAATGCAAATAAACGAAGAAAACAATTGAAAAAATTCAGGAGGTCTGTGGAGAGAGAATCTTAGAATCCTACAGTGCGGAAGGAGGCCATTTGGTCCATCAAGTCTACACCAACCACAACCCCACTCAACTCCTATCTCTCTTACTCTAAGTATTTATCCTGCTAGTCCCCGATTCTAAAAGTCAATTTAGAATGGCCAATTCACCTAACCAGCATGTCTTTCGGACTGTGGGAGGAAACCGGAGCACCCAGGGGAAACCCACACAGAGTACGTGCAAACTCCATGCAGACAGGGTCCCTGGCACCGTGAGGCAGCAGTGCTAACCACTGTGCCGCCCTGAAATAGAAATAGTTCCTTTTTCTGTTGAGGTGGATGGCCTTTCATCCGAATTGGAAGCTAGAAATGTAGCAGGATTGCAAGAGGAGGAAGAGAGAAGAATAGAACAAAAGTCAGTGTCAGTGATAGGGCGAAAAATAGGAGTGGCTGAATTCCTTTAACAAGCGTAAAACACTCCAACTGCCAGAGATCGGAAACAAAACCAAAATGCAGGTAAGGCCCTTTGAGGTTGTTCTGCCATTTAACAAGATCATGACTGACCTGATAGTTACCTCAAATCTGCATCCTGCCGACCCTCCCCAATTACATATTGCTCCACTTCCCCCTTGCTTAACAAGAATCTATTCACCTCTCTACCTTAAAAATATTCAAAGATCTATTCCCACCATGTTCTCAGAAGAGACTCACAACCCTCAGAGAGAAAAAAAATTACCTCATTTCCCTTTTAAATTAGTTACCCCTTGTTTTTACATCTTAGTCAGTTCCCTAGAAGAAAGTGACAGAAATGGTGGAGCAGTCTCGAAGAACTGAATGGCCTATAACTTTTAGAATAGAATCCCAATAGTGCAGAAGGAGGCGATTTGGCCCATCGTGTCTGCACTGACCACAATCCCACCCAGACCCTATCCCCATAATCCTACATATTTATCCTGCTAATTGCCCTTCACACTATGGGGCAATTTAGCATGGCCAATCAACCTAACCTGTACATCTTTGAACTGTGGGAGGAAACTGAAGCACCCAGGGAAACCCACGAAGACACAAGGAAAATGTGCAGACTCCATAAGTGACCCAAGGCCAGAATTAAACCCGTGAGCCTGGCACTCTGAGGCAGCAGTACTAACCCCTGTGCCATCATGCGGCCTTGTTCATAGGTTTGTATTGTCACCAGGCTAGCAATCCGGCTACCCAGCATAATGCTCTGGGGACTCAGGTTCGAATCCTGCCGTGGCAGAAAGGGAAATTTAAATTCAATAAAAAATCTGGAATTAAGAGTCCAAAGGTAACTATTGATGATTGCTGGAAAAAGCCATCTGGTTCACTAATATGTTTCAGGGAAGGAAATCTGCTGTCTTTACCCAGTCCGGCCTACATGTGACTGCAATCATAGAAATCCTACAGTGCAGAAAGAGGCCATTCAGCCCATTGTGTCTGCACCGACCACAATCCCACCCAGGCTTTACCCCCGCATCCCCACACATTTACCCGCTAATCCCTCTAACCTATGCATCTCAGAACGCTAAGGGGCTTTTTTTTCTTTAGCATGGCCAACCAATCTAGCCCGCTTATCTTTGGACTATGGGGGGAAACCAGAGAACTCAGAAGAAACCCATGCAGACACAAGGAGAATGTGCAAACTCCACAAAATCTTAAATGCCTTCAGAGAAGCCCTTGAGATGCCCCTGCCAGCAGTGACCACATTCCATGAATGCATTACTTTTTCCTATCTTTATTTCAACAGCCAGGTTACATTTGCTCTTGAGATTGTAACTGAAGTTGAATCGCAGTGAAAGCATCCCCCAGAAGCGCTCTTTAAATATATTCCAATGTTAATCCAAATCTTGAAAAATGGGAGCATTTACAAGTAATCAAGTCTTTACAGGTACAGACAGTGTGAATGGAGAGAGGGATAATTACTGGTCAAAGAAGTGTGAACTGCCTCAAGCCAGGACATGAGTAGGATTCCGCAAACAGATAACCAAGTACTGCACACTTCAGGATGGCCTCAACTGGGATCTTGGGTTCATGTCACACTATATGCAAGTCTCACCATTTGGCCTGGGCTTTTTCTACACCTTGGCTGTGACTGTAACACTATATTCTGCATCCTCTTCTTTTCGACGAACGGTATGCTTTGTATAGCATGTGAGAAACAATACTTTTCACTATAAAGTAATACGTGTGACGATAATAAGTCAACAGGCATAAAGGCGGAACTACACCAGGAGTCGAGCCATGAACAGCCACAAGCTGGAGGCTGTCACTGCCACCTTCCCTCCCACCCCACCCACTCACAAGAGGAAGGCAAAGCCCTCAGCTCTGCTGTTCCCATGAGAGGATGACGAAGCCTTGAAAATTTTCCAACAATTGCGATAACAGAGGCACAAGAAAAACACGTGGTAAGACTTGCATTGATTAGTGTTATTCACGATCACCAGGCGTTTTACAGCCAGCAGAGCACTTGTTTAGAAGTGCAGTCACTGTTGTCATACAAGAAATGCAGCAGCCATCCTAAATTACCCTGAAGTGTCCAAAGGTTAGGTGGATTGGCCATGCAGTCGAATCCCTACAGTGCAGAAGGTGGCCATTCATCCCATCAAATCTGCACCACCAAAAATCCCACCCAGGCCCTATTCCTCTAACCCCATATATTTACTCTAGGTAATCCCCCTGAGAATAAGGGGCAATTTGGCATGGCCAGTTCCCCCATCCTGCACATCTTTGGACACTAAGGGGCAATTAAGCATAGCCAATCCACCTAACCTGCACATCTTTGGACTGCGAAAGCAAACTGGAGTACACAGACACAGGAAGAACATGCAAACTCCACACAGATAGTGATCCAAACTGGGAAACGAACCTGGGTCCCTGACTTAACTTTTGTGTAACTGGCAAGTACCCAGGCAGACATTGGCCTTTATCCGTGTATTGGTCTCTGTAGTCCTCTACGTAGTCTGCTTCTTTGGTCTGGTCTGATACTCAGGTTCTGGTCTTCCTTCCTTTGCTGGTGCCGTGGCTCTCTTCGTGGTGCCAGTTGCTGGTGGTGCTCTCCATTGTTCTGCTCCTGTTGCGCACTCTCTCTTTCTCATTCATACTCTTCTTTCCGCTGTGCTGCACCTTTTATCCTTTATTGGCTTTGCGCCCTTTTGGGTGGTCTCTTGATTATTACCAATCAATCAATCAGGCTCTGATCACCCTGACTGATAGAGTCCAACCAGGTGCTACCATCCCAGTGTGTACCCAGCGGCCACGTAGCTCACACGGTTATGAATGTAACCCAATCCATCACTCAAACCAACCTCCAATCCATTAACTCTATCTACACTTAGCCAGCACAATCATGGACCCCACCGCACCCTGGACATTCTTCCTTCCACCTTCTCCAGTTGGGAAAAAGATACAAAAGTCTGAGGTCACCTACCAACTGACTCAAAAACAGCTTCTTCCTTGCTGCCATCAGACTTTTGAAAGGACTTACCTTGCATTAAGCTGATTTTCTTCACACCCTAACTATGACTGTAATACTACATACTGCACTCTCTCGTTTCTTCTTCTGAATGGCATGCTTTGTCTATATAGTGTGCAAAAAATGATACTTTTTACTGTATCCCAACATGTGATAATAATAAATCAAATCCTCTATCCATGCTGAAATGTAACCCCAAATCCATGTATATTAACCTTTTATGTGGCACCTTATCAAATTCCTTTTGGAAATCCAGGTATATTACATCTAGGTTCTTCTTTATTTATTCTCCTTGTTACATCCCCAAAACCTAGAATACATTTGTCAAACAGGATTTTGCTTTCATAAAATCGTGATCTAATCATACAGGTTTAAAAAAAGGCAAAACCTTCATAATCCCAGATAACCAAAGGCTGATCTCCCATAAAATTCCTGATAGTGCAGAATGAGGCCATTCAGCCCATCGAGTCTATACTGACTCTCTGATAGAGTATCACACTCATGCTCACTCCTCCGTATCACTACCCCAGTGCATTTACCACATCTACCCTGCATATCTTTTGCACACTATGGGGAAATTTTATCATGTCCAGTCTACCTAGACCCGCATGTCTTGGTAATTTGGACCCTTTGAGGGGCAGAGCTGACTGGTGATGATTTAACCTGAGGATCATCACGCCTCAGGCAAGGGGAAGGTTGAGAAGGCACCTTCATGAGCAACCTCAGTTGGTACAGGAATTGAACCCATGCTGTTGGCTTTGCTCTATGTCATGAACCAGCTGTCTGCACAACTGGACTAAATTGACTCATACAATGCTTTCTGGATGAGGTAGACTTGGGATCTGCCTCTTAGCAGATGTATTAATTTGATGTATTATTTTCACATGTGTTGGGATACAGTGTACAAGTTTGTTTCTTCTGCGCTATACAGACAAAAATATACCGTTCAAAGAGGAGAATAAAAGGAGGGAGTACAGAATATAGTCACAGAATATAGTCTCACAACACCAAGTTAAAGTCCAACAGGTTTATTTGGCAGTACGAGCTTTGAAGCGTTGCACCTTCATCTAATGGTGGAGAAACTCTGACTGCGGAACTAATATCGCACCTGGATTTCTAGAGAAGCCCGTTTGACTGCGGTACCCAGCGGGGCGGACGTGGCCGGGGGGAGCGGAAGGGGGGAGCTCAGCGGGGCGGAAGTTGTCACTGCGGCCTGGCTAAGAGGGGAAGAAAAGATGGCGGAGCGCGGTTAAGGGTTCAGGTGAAAGGAGCGGATGGAGGAGGCGGGAATGAAGGCCAACGAGCCCGGGGAGAGGATGAGGGAGGAGTGATGGGGAGCGGGAGGAAGGGGAGACTGATGGGGAGCGGGAGGAAGGGGAGACTGATGGGGAGCAGATGCAGAGAATTGGGGGGGGGGGGAAAGGGGCAGGTGTGGGGGAGTGGGGGGGGAGATGGGGGGAACTGGGAGGGGGGAAGGTGTGGGGAACTGGGGGGGGGGGAGTGTGGGGGAACTGGGGGGGGGGGAAGGTGTGGGGGAACTGGGGGGGGGGGGGAAGGTGTGGGGGAACTGGGGGGGGGGGGAAGGTGTGGGGGAACTGGGGGGGGGGGGAAGGTGTGGGGGAATGGGGGGGGGGGAAGTGTGGGGGAACGGGGGGGGAAGGTGTGGGGGACTGGGGGGGAAGGTGTGGGGGAACTGGGGGGGGGGAAGGTGTGGGAACTGGGGGGGGGGGGAAGGGTGGGGGACGGTGGGGGGGAAGGTGTGGGGGGATGCTGGGGGGGGAAGGTGTGGGGACCTGGGGGGGGAAGGTGTGGGGGGAGCTGGGGGGGGGGAAGTGTGGGGGAGCTGGGGGGGGGGAAGGTGTGGGGAGCTGGGGGGGGGAAGGTGTGGGGGAGTGGGGGGGAAGGGTGGGGGAGCTGGGGGGGGAGGGTGGGGGGGTGGGGGGGGGAAGGTGTGGGGGAGCTGGGGGGGGGAAGGTTGGGGGAGCTGGGGGGGGGAAGGTGTGGGGGAGCTGGGGGGGGAAGGTGTGGGGAGTGGGGGGGAAGGTGTGGGGGAGCTGGGGGGGGGGGAAGGTGTGGGGGAGCTGGGGGGGGGGAAGGTGTGGGGGAGCTGGGGGGGAAGTGGGTGGAAGGTCTGGGGGGCGGGAGATGTAGGGGGGAAAGGTGTGTGGGGGAGCAGGGGGGAGGGAGGTGGGGGGAGTGGGGGGGAGAGGGAGCGGGGGGGAGGGAGGTGTGGGGAGCGGGGGGGAAGAGGGCAGGTTTGGGGAAGCAGGAGGGAAGAGGAGTTGGGGGGAGCCTGAGGGGTTCCTGGGACCTGGGCAGAAGCTGGGTGGAAGGGAGTGGGTAACGCTGGAGGAGGGGGAAGTCACTGACCCTGACCCAGGGAATCCTCCCAAATATTTTCACCCAGTAATTTGGGTGAACTGGGCAAGATTTCATTCTTATTTTAAATGTAGAATCAGTCTGTATAAAGCCCAGACAATACTGGGAATCACTTACAGAGAAGGGGAATCGAAGTTAGTTCCAGGTCAATGGTAGAGCTTCGAGTCTTTGGCCGGAGGCGGGGGGGGGGGGGGGTGGTTGTGGGGGGGGGGTGGTGGTGGTGGTGGGATCCATGTTTCTATTCCTTCTTAACACCTTTCTCCTCATTCTGTCTCTCTGCAGATCGAATGCCATTGCATACAGTTGAGCTTTTCACCCCTCTCGCTGAGCTGCCCTTTGTCCTCTGGACAGGTGAAGTGAATAAATAATATTTTCATAAGGACATAGAAGGCCAGAGGAGTCGAGGTGTTTATCCCTTTTCGGCTGCCATGACTTGAGCTGCTAACGTTCCACTTACTGGAATACATTCCTTAAATTCCCCTAGACTCCCTGTCCCTTTCTTTTACAGCCTTCCTCATTAAAACTCAAATTTTTGGACATATTTTGGCACTGTGTCCATTTCCTTTGTGCCTTCTAAACTTCCACTCTCATCTTCTTTTCCTCTGAGTTTAGTGTCCTCCCTAAGTCCCTCCAACCATCTGTAGTTTTTGATCTTTTAAAAGTGCATTTTG
Organism: Sphyrna mokarran; assembly: GCA_024679065.1. Classification (NCBI taxonomy): domain Eukaryota; kingdom Metazoa; phylum Chordata; class Chondrichthyes; order Carcharhiniformes; family Carcharhinidae; genus Sphyrna; species Sphyrna mokarran. The sequence continues at coordinate 6,393,766 of JAGIQG010000036.1, read as the reverse complement.
AAACCCAAATTGCCCAGTCTTTGAACTGCATATTTGCCACTATATATCTGTAGTCGTCAACCTATTTTTGGAGAGAGTGGCGCTGTGGTAATGTCACTGGGTTAATACTGCAGAGGGCCCTAGGCTAATGCGCTGTGGTATACAGATTCAGATCCCACCATGGCAGCTGTTAGCATTTATATTCAATTAATAAAATCTGTCAATTCAATTAATAAAAAGCTAGTCTCAGACTGTGGAACTATCATCGATTGCCGGAAAAACCCCACCTGGGTCACTAATGTCAGGGAAGGAAATCTGCTATCCTTAACTGGTCTGGCCTTCGTGACCCCAGAGCCATAATGCGTGACTGACTCTCAACCATCCTTGGGCAACTAGGGATGGAAACTAAATACTGGTCCAGCCAGGAATCCTACAACCCATATGTTACAAGTGGCCATTTGGCCCATCAATCTAGCACCAACAATAATCTCAACCAAGTCCTATCCCCATAAGCCCAAGGATTTACTTGTAATAAGTGACCCTGACACTCAGGGTCAATTTACTGTGGCCAGTCCATCTAACCTGCACATCTTGGGTTACTAAGGGATAATTTAGCATGGCCAACTCAACCTAACATGAAGTCTTTGGAGTGTGGGAGGAGACTGGAGCACCCAGAAGAAACCCATGCAGACACGGGGAGAATGTGTAGTCTCCACACAGACAGTGACCTGAGGCTGGGAATCGAATCCAGTCTCTTGGTGCTGTGAGGCAGCAGTGCTAACACTGTCACCATGCTGCCCATGCAATACTGGCATCTCATGAAAGAATTGAATGAAAAGTTAAATGCAAGTTGTTGATTGGTGCTTGTGAACAGTTCCCTGCCTCCTACGTGCTTCAGTGATGGAATTATTATCCCTGGAATTATGACGACTTCGAAGAACTGATCTCAGTTGGTGGTTAGGGAGTCCTGGGAGTCATTGTCCAGTGCCAGAGGTTATTGCTGGCACAATGATCTACAACGTATTGAATGTCATATGTCTGTACGCCTCCTGTGTTTTTGGGACTTGGCAGGGATCGAACCAGTTATTTATGATTCTGCATCACACTCGTGGATCAGTTTCCTGCAAAGGAGTACTGGGTTGGACATTTTTGCTTGGTATAAAACTTGAATACTAATGATTTAGAATTTGACATGTAGAGAAGGATATGTATGAGAGATATTTATTCATTTAAAATTTATTTTATTAGTCACAGGTAGGTTTACTTTCACGTTGCAATGAAGTTAATATGATCGCCACACTCCGGCGCCTGTTTGGGTACACTGAGATAAATTTATCGTGGCCAGTGCACCTAACCAGCATGTTTTTCGAATTGTGTGAGGAAAATGGAGCACCTGGAGAAAACCCACACTGACGTGGGGAGAATGACCAAGCTGCCAATCGAATCCAGATCTTTGGTGCTGTGAGGCAGCAGTGAGAGCCACTCTGCCACCATGCCGCCTTAAAAAATTTGATTTATTATTGCATGTATTGACATACAACAATAAAAATGTTTTTTCTTCCATGCTATATAGACAAAACACACCATTTATAGAGAAGGAAATGAAAAAATGCATAATATACTTTACAAAAATTCACCGGCATTCCTATGTAGCTCTGGTCCTCTCGCCCCCTCCCTTTAAGATGGTCTTGAAAAGCTGCCTCTTTGTAAAAGCTTTTGGCCATCTTTCTTACCTTGGGGTTCCATATTTGCTACAGTTCTGTAAACACCTTGCTGCGTTCAAGGCACTGTGTAAACACAAGTTGTTGTTGGATGCTGGCCATTGAACTGTGATCGCTTCCTGCCTCTTCAGACTTCCCATTCTGCGTAAACTGCGTCATCTGGAATCCATCATGTGGCATGAAGCCCGGAAGCACGAGCGGAAACTGCGCGGGATGATGGTGGACTACAAGAAGCGCGCGGAGCGACGCAGGGAGTACTACGAAAAGATTGTGAGTTCTTTTGGATTCGGGATCCGTGACATTGGGGTTGGTTCACGCTAAGATTTTTTAAAAACTCAAAAGAAATTTTCCCAACTTGAACTACGCAATCTCTGATTTGCAGAAAAAGGATCCAGCGCAGTTCCTGCAGGTACACGGTCGGGCATGCAAAATACACCTGGATTCTGCCGTGGCGCTTGCTGCAGAGAGTCCCCTCAACATGTGAGTGGTAGTGTCTGACTGCTATGCTTCATATTAATGGTATTGTTGTGGTTAATGATAAACAGAGGGCTGGTATTTATTCATTAAGTATCATGGTGGGGTGTTGAGGAGAGTTATAGATCTAGGGGTACATGTTCATAGCTCTTTGAAAGTGGAATCACAGGTGGACAGGGTGATGAAGAAGGCATTAGGGAAGCTTGGTTTCATTGGTCAGAACATTGAATACAGGAGTTGGGACATGTTGTTGACATTTGGAGTTGCACACTTGGAATACTGTGGCAATTCTGGTCACTCTATTATAGAAAAAATGTTATTAAACTAGAAAGACTGCAGAAAAGATTTACTAGGATGCTACTGGGCCTTGAAGGATTAGTTATAAGGAGAGGCTGGATAGACTGGGACTTTTTCCTTGGAGCGTGGGGGGCTTAGGGATGATATAAAAGGGATCTATAAAATAATGAGGAGCATAGATCAGATAGATAGTCAACATCTTCCCAAAGGGCATAGGTGAGAGGGGAGAGATACAAAAGTGACACGAGGGGCAATTTTTTTCATACAGAGGGGTTGGTGAGTGTCTTGAGCAAGCTGCCAGAGATGATAATAGCGATGGGTACAACTTTGTCTTTTAAAGAATATTTAGATTGTTCCCATGTAACTATGGGTATAGAGGGATATGAGCCAAATGTGGACAATGTTAACAAAAATGGGCAGTATGGTCAAGTTGGGCTGAAAGGGCCTGTTTATATGCTGTAAACCTTTATGACTTTCTGTGCTTTGTCTTCAGTGTAGAGGTGCCTCCTTCAGGACTTGTTGCTACAACCTCCCGCCACCTTGCCTTCCTCAACCTTTCTTGCATTTTAGCCCCATACTCTTGATCTACAGGCACCAGTGAGGAGGAGGCAGCGAGGGAGGAAGACTCCCTCGAGAACCTGCTCCTGGAACTTGCCAGACTTGCCAGCAATGGGTACAGGCAGTAGATGATTGAGGGGGGTCTCTGACCCAGCGGTCTGCCCCTCTACCGTGGCCACATTCACGTTTCGGGGTACAAGTGGTGTCGTGGGCAGTATCCATGCCTTTCATGCTTGTTGGGCACAGCAGGGGCTGGGGGAGCTTTATTGACCCCTTTAAGCACATTCTGGTTTGAAGTTTTAGGTTTTATTTGTGAGTTGTATTTGCTTAAGGCAGTTCCTCTTTAATTGGCTGCCCCTTCTTTTTGTCCCTCAGTTTATCTGATTTATGTAACTCCGTTCTGTTTTTGTTTTGGTGTTCCACCAGGAGCTGTCATTCTGTCTTTTTGAATTAATTTTAATGATTTTTGATTTATAATATTAAAAGATTAAAAAGATTCCTTTATCAGGCTGTTAATTAAATTATTTTATTGGTTTATGAATCATTTTAAAGGTGTGATGATACTGTGCCTTTAAGGAATGCATTTGTGTCAAGTTTCTTGTGCAGGATTTATTTTAGCAGTCACTTCTATTAACCGGTACCACTTTGTAACTGATAGCTCTGCCGTTATTGCAGCAGCATAATTGATTTCAATTGTTAAAACCTTTGTTTTAATCTGGGCTAATGGTGTTCTGTTATTTAGTGTTTTCCCCTGGACTTTTTTTGTAGAGTAAAGCTTGGTTAGGTTGATTGATAAGAGAAATCATATGACCGGGCAGAATTAGGTTTACACAGAGAAATCAAGTCAATTGCTACTCAAGATCTTTAGAAAGAGGTAGCCTTCTCTGTGCCTCTTTCTCTGTCTGAATTTAGAGACCCTCCCTTTCTCTGGAGGCTGCTTTATGGGAGGCAGAAGGCAGGTGTCCTTCTATATCTGTCCAGAGGGGTTAAGAGGCTGGAAATCTAGCTTCCACCTGAGCCAATTTTTTTTTTTGCTAATCTAACCTTAAGCTGAAAGGGGATTTATGTCTGTAGGGTTATTGCTTACATTGGAATTATGGAGATAGTTAGCTGCCGGAACACTATTGATAGGTGGAAAGGAGACATATGTGTGCTATATTCTCAAAATAAATCTTCTATGTGTCTAAATAATTCACAATCTGTCCATTGAACATAGATTGACAAGTGTCAGATGACACTAGAAAGACTTGTATGTGTATAGCATGAGCACAGGTCCTGCCAAATGCTTTGCAGGCAATGAAATAATTGAGGTGGCGGGGGTGATGTCGTAATATTGGTGCTGGGCTAGTAATCTAGAGACCCAGCATAATGCTCTAAGGACTCGGGTTCGAATCCCACCACAGCAGACTGTGAGATTTGAACTCAGAAGTCTGGAATTAAGAATTACTGATGACCATTGTTAATTATCAGAAAAAGCCATCATGGTATTCACGGTGGAAAGTGAACTGGGAGGTTGTACTGCAGGTTTGAGGCAAACAAAAAAGATTGAGTATGTGGATGTTAGGAAAGAGGATGTGTTAGACCTGTTAAATTCTATCAAGATAGACAAGTCGCCGGTACCGGATGGGATGTACCCCAGATTATTTTGGGAGGTGAGGGAAGTGGTTGCAGAGCCCCTGGCGATGATATTTGCGTCATCCATGGAAACGGGAGAGGTTCTGGAGGATTGCGGATGTGGTTCATATCTTTAAGAAAGGGAACGATTATAGTCCAGGGAATTACCGACTGGTGAGTCTGACTTCAGTGGTTGGTAAGCTGATGGAGAGACTTCTGAGGGATAAGATTTATGAACATTTGGAGAAGTTTAGCTGATCAGAAATAGTCAGCATGGTTTTGTCAAGGGCAGGTCATGCCTTACGAGTCTAGTTGAGTTCTTCGAAAATGTGACTGAACACATTGATGAAGGAAGAGCAGTGGACGTAGTGCACGTGGACTTTAGTAAGGCGTTTGATAAGGTCCCCCATGCAAGGCTTCTGGAGAAGGTGAGAGGGCATGGGATCCAAGGGGCTTTGGCCTCGTGGATCCAGAACTGGCTTGCCGGCAGAAGGCAGAGTGTGGTTGTGGATGGGTCTTGTTCTGCATGGAGGTCGGTAACCAGAGGAGTGTCCCAGGGATCTATTCTGGGACCCCTGCTGTTTGTCATTTTTGTAAATGACCTGGATGAGGAAGTGGAGGGATGGGTTAGTAAGTTCGCCGACGATACAAAGGTCGGTGGTGTTGTGGATGGTCTGGAGAGATGTCAAAAGTTGCAGCGGGACATAGACAGGATGTAAGACTGGGCAGAGAAGTGGCAGATGGACTTCAACGCAGATAAATGTGTAGTGGTCCATTTTGGCAGGAATAATGGGATGAATGAGTACAATATAAGGGGTAGGAGTCTTAGCTGTGTTGTAGAGCACAGGATCTCGGGGTCCGGGTCCATAGAACTCTTAAATCAGCCTCGCAGGTGGTCAGGAAGGCGTATGGTGTACTGGCCCTCATTAATTGAAGAATTAAGTTCAGGAGTCAGGAGGTAATGATGCAGCTCTATAAGACCCTTGTCAGACCCCACTTCGAATATTGTGCGCAGTTCTGGTTGCCTCACTATAGGAAGGATGTAGAGGCTATTGAGAGAGTGCAGAGGAGATTTACAAGGATGCTGCCTGGATTGGGAGGCAGGCCTTATGAAGATAGGTTGAGGGAGCTGGGACTGTTCTCACTGGAGAGATGTAGGTTGAGAGGCAACCTGATAGAGGTTTATAAAATGTTGGAAGGAATAGATAGGGTGGACTCCCAGACTATTTGCCCGAGCTGAAATGGTCACTACGAGAGGACACAGATTTAAGGTGCAGGGAAGCAAATACAGAGGGGATGTTAGGGGTAAGTTTTTCACTGAGAGGGTGGTGAGTGAATGGAATCGGCTGCCGTCGGAGGTGGTTGAGGCAAACTCACTTGGGTCTTTTAAAAGACTTCTGGATGAGCATATGGAAACGAATGGGATAGGGGGTTATAGATAGGTCTGTGGATTGGTAGGTATAGATGTGATCGGCTCAACTTGTGGGCCGAAGGGCCTGTTTGTGCTGTATTGTTCTATGTTTACTAATGTCCTTTAGGGAAGGAAATCTGCTGTCCTTAGCTGGTCTGACCCGCGTGTGCCTTCAGAGCCACAACAATGTGGTTGACTCTCAACTGCCCTCTGAAATGTCTGAGCAAGCCATTCAGTTCAAGGGGCAGTTAAGGATGGGTGGCCACATCTTATGAAAGAAAAAATGTAATAGCTGCCACATTATATTTTATGCACAGTAAGCTCCCACAACAGCAGTGTATTAATGACCAGTTGGGCGGCACGGTAGCACAGTGCTTAGCACTGCTGCTTCACAGCTCCAGGGTCCTGGGTTTGATTCCCTGCTCAGGTCACTGTCTGTGTGGAGTTTGCATGTTCTTCTCATGTCTGTGTCGGTTTCCTCCCACAGCCCAAAGATGTGCGGGTTAGGTTGATTGGCCTTGCTAAGAAATTGTCCCTGGGATGCTTGATTAGAGGGATTACTGGGTATAATATGTAGCGATATGGGGGGAGGGCCTGGGTGTTCAGTGCAGACTTGATGGGCCTCTTTCTGCATTGTAGGGTTCTATGATTCTATGAGATAATTGTTAAAAATGTAATTTGAGAGAGAAATATTGACCAAAACATTAGCTACACTTTCTGAAATGACACTATGGGATCGTTACATCTATCTGAGGGGCCTCAGTTTTGTATCTCATCCAAAAAACAGTATTTCTGACAGTGCAACACACCCTCAGTGCCGCAGTGGAATGTTAGGCTTGGTTATTGAATTCTAATTCTGAACCATTAACCTTAAAGGGTGGCACAATGGCAGACTGTAGGGTGGCGTGGTGTTTATCACTGCTGCCTCACAGTGCCAGGGACCTGGGTTCGATTCCAGCTTTGGGTGTCTATGTGGAGTTTGCGTGTTTTCCCCTGGTCTGCATGGGTTTCCTCCGGGTGCTCTGGTTTCCTCCCACAGTCTGAAAAATGTGCTGGTTGGGGTGCATTGGCATTGAATCTGCACTGACCAGAATCCCACCCAGGTCCTGCTCCCCTGACCCCTCATATTTACCCTGCTAATCCCCCCTGACAGTAAGGGGAAAATTAGCATGGCAAATCAACCTAACTCTGTACGTCTTTGGACTGAGGGAGGGAGCTGGAGCACCTGGAGGAAACCCATAGGAGAATGTACAAACTCCACACAGACAGTCCCCTGAGGCTGGAATTGAACCTGGGTCCCTGGCATTGTGAGGCAGCAGTGCTAACTGCTGTGCCATCCCATGAATGGGTTCTTGTTTACGTGCCAAATTTCCATTCTGAATTGTTTACCCGAGCATTTCCACCGTTAAATGTTGTTGAGATATCACGGAAAAGGGGAAGTAAATGTGGGCATGTGATTTATGCTGTCCCAGCTCTACACAGAATAGAATCCTACAGTGCATAAAGGCAGCCATTCAGCCCATTGAGTCTGCATTGACCACAATCCCACCCAAATCCTTTTCGCATAACTCCATGCATTTACCCTTGTGTCAGGGAGACTCTAAGGGGTAATTTAGCATGGTCAGTCCACCTAACGGCACATCTTTGGAGTGTGGGAGCACCCATAGGAAAGCCACATAGACACAGGGAGAACGTGCAAACTCCACACAGACAGTGACTCAAACCGGGAATTGAACCTGGGTCCCTGACACCGAGGCAGCAGTGTTAATCACTGTGCCGCCATGTACTCTGACCTCCAAAAGATAGTTGGTTCAACCAGCAGACCAGGGGCATCAGTGTACAATTCAGGCTGACATCTCAGTGCTGAGGTGTCATTTATATACAGTGTTTTGTGCTCATAATTTGGACTTACTCCCAATTTGATTCTGTATTTGTTTTTTCATTCGCCAAGGATGCCGTGGCAGGGCGATACAAACAACATGATTGACCGATTTGATGTCCGGGCACATCTGGATTACATTTTGGACTACAACCCGCCATTTCTGAGTGCCCTGTGAGTATCCGTGCAGTGGGAAGGAGGGAATTGTCATCCCTTTGTTTGTCATATCAGGAGTACTTCTTCCCTTGCACTCTCCATATCAGGTATCCTGAGAATCACAGACCTCCACATGGTTTCAACTGGATGCCACTCCCTGGCACCAGAGCAGAAGGGTTGGTCTGTGCTTGGTGTGTATTGCCAGAAGCTGCACAAAATTACTGCAAAAGAATGGTTCAACAGTCGCTTGGTAAAATAGAACGGGGGAGCTACATTGGCAGGATAATCACTGGATGTGTAATAAGAAATGTAGAGTAACACTGTATGGTCCTGCGTTCAAATTCCACGTCAGATAGGGAGATTTGAATTAAAAAGTCTACTGATGACCGTTGTTGTAAAAACCCATCCGGTTCACTAATGCCCTTTAGAGAAGGACATCTGCCATTCTTCCTGACTCTGACCTATATGTGACTCCAGAGCTACAGAAGTTTATGGTTGACTCTTAAAACCCTGTGAAATAGCCCAGCAGAACACTCAGTTCAAGGTCAATTAATGTCCCCGGTCCGAAACTGAGCAGAAACATTATTAAAAATGAATGTTGCATTTAGAGTGAGGGAAATCTGCACGATTTCAATTATTTGATGAACATTATCTGAATTGCGATTTGTGGGTGACACAGTGATTAGCACGGCTGCCTCACAGTACTAGGGACTCGGATTCAATTCCTACCTCAGTTTGCTGTGTGGAGTTTGTACTTTCTCCCCATGTCTGTGTGGGTTTCCTCCGGGTGCTTCAGTTTCCTCCGACAGTTCAGAAGAGGTGCTAGTTAGGTTGATTGATCATGCCAAATTGACCCTTGCAGTCAAGGAAATTAGCAGGGTAAGTGTGTGCGGTCACGGGGATTGGGCTGATGCGGGCTCAATAGGTCAAAAACTGCCTCGTATGGGCAGCACGGTGGTTAGCACTGCTGTCTCACAGTGCCATGGACCTAATTCAATTCTTGCTTCGAGTCACTATCCGTGTGGAGTCTGCACATTCTTCCCATGTCTGTGTGGGTTTCCTCCAGATACTCCGGTTTCTTCCCACAGTCCAAAGATGTGAGGGTTAGGTGAATTGGCCGCTCCAGATTATCCCTCAGTCACGTTGACCCTTATAGTCAGGATAAATGTGTGGTGTTACGGGGATTGGGCCTTGATGGGATTATGGTCAGTACAGAGTCGATGGGCTGAATACTGTACTATGTGCATCCTATGATTCTAATTCAGAGTTATGACAAGAATTTATTTTCTCCAATCCAGCTCGCCAGAATACGACAACGATGAACGGAAGTGTAATTACGAGCGGTATCGAGGTCTGGTTCAGAATGATTTTGCAGGCAGTAAGTTTCCACACTGTGTTCTGTACTCTGGCCAGTCGCCGTTCGCTGAATTTGAATCAGTCGGAGCTGTTGTGATTGTTCAGCCAGTAAATTGGCCAAACTTGTCTACATAGAACAATACAACACACTACAGGCCTTTCAGCCCTCAATGTTGTGCTGAGCTTGTCCGAACCCAAGATCAAGCTATCCCACTCCCTATTGTTCTGTGTGCTCCATGTGTCTATTCAGTAACCGCTTGAAAGTTCCTAAAGTGTCGGACTCCACTATCACAGCAGGATCTTTTAAAAACAAACCATCTAAGCTATTTATCCACTCGGTTCTTGCCTCATCTTTGTCACTGTTGTTTCTGCATGTTCTCACTGGTTCAGTCTTGTTCATGGGCAGTGTCACTGGGAAATCAACTCGTCTTCCTTTTCCAAAAGTCCAAATTGAGCTTAGCTGCTGTTGCTTTGATGACCATCGCTCCACCCTTACAGCTCATGATGCCAATAACACAGATACAGAAAATATCCAGCACCCAGCCTGAAGGAGCAGAGGGTTAGGAATGTGGGAACCAGGAGTGCCGCCATTCAGCCCCTCAAGCCCGTTCCACCATCCAGTCAGACCATTATTAATCAGTATCGCAACTCCCCATCTCTGCAGCTTGTTTGAAACATTGACTTTATGTCAGAAGGGAGGCATCAACCCATCTTTTCCACCAGAACGTGAGGAATAGGAGTAGGCCATTTGGCCCCTCAAGCCTGCTCTGCCATTCATTTTGATCATGGCTGATCATCCAACTCAATATCCTGAATCTCCCCCATCTCCCAGATATCCTTTGATCTCTTTAGTTCTAACAGCTATATCTAATTTCTTCTTGAAATCACACAATATTTTAGCCTCAACTACATCCTGTGAGAGTGAAGTCCACACATTCACCACTCTCTAGATGAAGAAATTTCTCCTCACCTCAGTCCTAAAACCCCTTATCCTCAAACTGTGACAAGTAAGGCTTATATTAACACTGCAGTGAAGTTACTGTGAAATTCCCCTGGTTGCCACAGTCCGCTGCCTGTTCAGGTCAATGCACCTAACTAGAATGTGGGAGGAAACCAGAGCATGTGAAGGAAACCCATGTAGACACAGGGAGAAAGTGCAAATTTCACACACACACTGGCCCAAAATTTAATTTTTTTGTTCAGACTTCAGAATTCCTTTGCTTTTTGTTTAAACCTTCTGGTCTTTATCTGTGTTTCAGTTGCCGAGGAGCAGTGCCTGTACCAGATATACATCGACGAGCTGTACGGAGGAATGCAGAAACCCAACGAAGACGAGAAGAAGAAGTATGTGCAGTCCCTGGGTGAAGGGTGGGGGAGGGTGGCAGGATGGAACAGGCAGTAGCTCTCTCTTTATTGCGCACTGATAACTTTGTGGCCAAGTGCACTCAGGTTCATGTGAGTTTACATTAATCGGGGCTGCAGTCATCAGACTTGATGTCCCCTTGAGGGTGGATGGGAGTGGAGCTGCTGAAGAGGAGAATTATGAAGTACTTACAGTAGAGAAACAGATTATACAGCCCAGCTGGCCTGTGCTGATATTAGTACTCTCCACACAAGTCACCTCCCAACTCGTAAACACACACTCCTATTTGCTCAAGGAACAGCATCTCATCTTCCGGCCAGGCACTTTACAGCCTTCCAGTCTCGCCATCCAGTTCAACAACTTCAGATGATTTGCTCTACCCCATCTCAATCCCTCTGTTTTCATTCTATTTTATTTAAATTTTTATTATTGTTCTCTACCTTTTATTTCTTCATTGTCTTTCTTCCTTTTTCTTTCCATTCCCACTCTTTCCACCTATTTTAACCCCCTTCCCTTACCTTTTCTTCCTCCTTCCTGACTTTCTCTTTTCAACATTCTACCTCTGTCCCATCTCCCCCCCCCCCGCCTGCCCCGCCCCGCCCCCAAACATCAACTTCTGTCATAGCTTACAGTTCCTATGCCGTTTGGCCATTCACATCTTTTATTCTGTCTCTGGGCTGCCATTAGTAGCTTTTCCTCTGGTTTCTGTGGCTATGACTCATCTCTCCTTCTGCAGTATAAATATCTCCCACTTTGTATGCCTTTTAGTTTTGACAAAGGATCATCTGGACTCGATACGAGTTCTTTTCTCTCCTTACGGATACCACCAAACCTGCTGAGATTTTCCAGCATTTTCTCTTATGGTTTCAGATCCCAGCATCCACAGTATTTTGCTTTTATCTTTTTATTCCACTCAAGGGAATATTTGCCACTCGAGTGGATAGAGCCGTGAAGAAGATCTATAATGTATTAGTGTTTATTAATAGGGGGTTTGAGTTTGAGCCATGGGGTTATGCTGCAATTGTACAGGACCTTAGTGAGACCACGTTTGGAATATTGTGTGCAGTGCTGGTCACCTCACTATAAGAAGGATGTAGGAGCATTGGAGAGAGTGCAGAGGAGATTTACTAGGATGCTGCCTGGCTTGGAGAGTAAGTCTTATGAGGAAAGGTTGAGGAAGCTGAGGCTTTTCTCTTCAGAGCGGAGGAGGACAAGAGGTGAATTAATAGAAGTTTATAAGTTGCTGAGGGGGTTAAATAGAGTGGATGTTCAGAGACTATTTCCTCGAGTGAATGTAACTGTTACTAGCCGGCATAACTATAAGGTTCGTGGTGGGAGATATAGGAGAGATGTCCGAGATGGATTCTTTACTCAGAGAGTGGATGGGGTGTGGAATGTGCTGCCTGCTGTGATAGTAAAGTCGGACACTTTAGGAACTTTCAAGCGGTAATTGGATAGGCAGTGGAGCACACAAGAATGACAGGGAGTGAGATAGCTTGATCTTGGTTTTGGACAAAGCTTGGCACAACATTGAGGGCCGAAGGGCCTGTATGTTCTATGTTCTATTCCGTTCTGTCTTGTGTTTATCCAGCTTCCCCACCTGTCCTATTTGCCTCAACCAGTCCAATAGCGAAATGTACATTCTCACCACTCTCTGGGTAAAAAAAAATCTTGTTCATTGGATTTGTTAATATATCTTGTTTGCGATGTCTGACCCAGGGTGACACAGTGGTTAGCATTGCTGCTTCACAATGCAAGGGACCTGGGTTCAGTTCCGGCCTTGGGTGACTGTGTGGAGTCTGCATGTTCTCCCTGGAGAAACATTAAATCCCTATAATGCAGAAGGAGGCCATTCATCCCTGCACTGACAATCCCACCCAGGCCCTATCCCCAAAATTCTATATACTTACCCAGCTGATTCCTCTAACATAAACATTCTGGGACAATTTAGCATAGCCAATCAACCTAACCTACACACCTTTGGAATGTGGGAGGAAACCGGAGCATCTGGAGGAAAATGCAGACACAGAGAGAACGTACAAACTCCACACAGAGTAAGAATCGACCCCAGGTCCCTGGAGCTGTGAAGCAGCAGTGCTAAATTGCCCCCTAATATCCAAAGATGTGCAGGATAAGTGGATTGGCCATTCTAAATTGCCTCTGTGTCCAAAGATATGTAGGTTAAATGGACTGGCCATGCTAATTTTCACAGTAACTTCATTGTAGTGTTAATGTAAGCTTACTTGTGGTACTAATAAACTTAAATTGCCCCTTAGTATTCAAAGATGTGTAGGTTAGATTGACTAGCCATGGTAAATATTGGGATTACAAGTTTTGGGTCTGGGTAGGATGCTTTATTGGAGAGTCGATGCAGACTGGGCTGAATGGCCTTCTGCACTGTAGGGATTTTATGGTCTCATTTCATAGTCTCCAACCTGTTTGGGTTTATTTTTAGTGGAAATTCTGGCATTCCCTATTCTCAATCCAGTGGAAATTGAAATGGGTTTCGGCTGTGATGCCCCTGCAGTGGAATAGTATGGAGGCCCTTAAAAGCAAAGACTGCCCTTGAAATACTGAGATTTCAGAACAGCACATCATAAAATTAGGAAAGAGAGTGAAAACTAATTGTACAACTGTGTTGACAAGCACGATTGTATGCAATACTTGAATTTTAAAGTGTTTGAATTCTGTTGCAGGGTTGATAATATGTTGATAATGGGGCTGCATGGTGGCACAGTGATTAGCATTGCTGCCTCACATGTCCAGGGACTCGGGTTCAATTCCCGGGCTTGGGTCACTGTGTGGAGTTGGACATTCTATTCATCTCTGCGTGGGTTTCTTCCAGGTGCTTTGGTTTCCTCCCACACTGCAAAGATGTGCAGGTTAGGCAGAATGGCCCATGCTAAATTGCCCATTAGTGTCCAGAGGTGTGCAGGTTAGGTGGATTAGCCATGTCAAATTGCCCCTTAGTGTCCTGGGATCTGTAGGTTGAGAGATTAGTGTGGTAAATATGTGGGGTTGTGGATATTGTTGTCAGTGCAGATTCGATGGGTAGAATGGCTTCTTTCTGCACTGTAGGATTCTGTGTTAACAGCAGCAGTGTCCCCTCTTACCCTGAATTCTATCCCCGGCATCTCGAACAGTGGTGCTGGTGAAGACTGGGTTACAGAATTCCCCCACTGCCCTCGCTATTATATAGGTTAACATGACAGCGGTTTGTGCATAGCAAGACACCATTTGTTCCCCCCCCCCCCCCCCCCCCCCCCCCCGTCAATGTCCCATTAATCATTTGTCCTTCTTGCTTCCTAAAGACTGGCAGAGAAGAAAGCTTCAATTGGCTACACTTATGACGACAGCTCAGTAACCACAGACGAAAAGATCGAGGAGAGGGATGAAGATGAAGAGGAAGATTCAGATGAGAAGAGCGACTCGGATGAAGAGATCCCTGACATAGGTAAGCCGCTGCTGTGTCTCTGAGAACCATCCGGAAACTTCTGTCACAGCAGAAGGTAATGTCAAAGGATTATATTCTGGATAGGGATTCTATATTAATAGCAGCGGTGACCCCTCTTACCCTGAATTCCTCTCCCTTCTGACCTCAGTGGAGACCCCCTCCCCGCACTACTGCTTCAGTCTAGCAGCTCTGATCTGCCAAGTAGAAAGAAGAGGTGTGAGAGGGAAATTTAATGGGGCTAAAAAGGAGGTAACATTGGGGTTAAGATAAACTGTGAATGGCACAGTAGCTAGCACTGCTACATCGCAGTACCAGGGATCCACCTTGGTCACTGTCTGGGTGAAGTTTGATGTTTTCCTGCTGTCTGTGTGGGTTTCCCGCAAGTTCTTAGGTTTTACTCCCATAGTACAAAGGTGTGTGTGTTGGGGTGACTTGGACCTGATGAATTGCCGCTCAGTGTCAGAGGGATTGGCGTGGTAAATCTCTGGAATTACAGGAATAAGGCCCTGGGTGGGATTGCTGTGGGTGCAGACTCAGTGGGCTGAATGGCCACCTCCTGTGCTGTAGGGATTCCATGTTTATGTTTTGGATGCAGGCACTTTGATGGAATTTGGTGCTGACAGAGCATGTAGTGTAGGAACAGAACATAGAACATTACAGCACAGAACAGGCCCTTTGGCCTTCGATGTTGCGCCGACCAATTATGAAAAAAGCAATGACCCTCCAAACTAAACCATTCCCTTCTCTTCCATAAACTTATCAACTAACCTCTTAAACGCCACCAAACTTGGCGCATCTACAACTGCCGCAGGCAGGGCATTCCACTCCCTAACCCCCCTCTGGGTAAAGAACCTACCTCTGATATCCGTCCTATAACTATCACCCCTTAATTTAAAGCTGTGTCCCCTCGTGCTAGCTTTTTCCATTCTAGGAAAAAGGCTATCACTGTCCACCCTATCTAAACCTCTAATCGTCTTATATGTTTCAATAAGGTCTCCTCTTAGCTGCCTCCTTTCTAACGAAAACAACCTCAAATCCCTCAGCCTCTCCTCATAAGACCTGCCCTCCATACCAGGCAACATCCTGTACCCTCTCCAATGCCTCCACATCTTTCTTATATGTGGGGACCAGAACAGCACACAATACTCCAAGTGCGGCCGCACTGGAGTTTTGTACAGTTGCAACATGACGTTGTGTCTCCGAAATTCAATCCCCCTACCAATAAAAACTAAGACTCCGTATGCCTTCTTAACAACCTTATCGACTTGACTGTCTACTTTCAGGGATCTATGCACAAATACACCAAGATCCCTCTGTTCATCAACACTATTAAGAATCCTACCATTAGAAGTAGGCCATCAGCCCATCAAGTGCTCCGCCATTCAAAAAGATCATGGCTCACCTGGTTCTCAACTCCACTTTCCTGCCTTGTCCTCGTAACTCTTAATTGCATGCTGGTTAAATATCTCTCTAATCTTAGCCTTGAACATATTTAACGACCCAGCCTCTGCAGTAAAGAATTTCATAGATTCATTCCCCTCTGAGAGAAGGAATTCCTCCTCATTTCTGTCTTCAATGGGTGACCCCCTCTTAAATTATGCCCTCACCTCCTGGACTCTCCCACAAGAGGAAAAAGCTTCTCAGCATCTACCCTGTCAAACCACTACCACTACCACACCACACACACACACACACACACACACACACACACACACACCCCCCCCCCCCCCCGAGAATATAGTGTGTCTCAATAAGGTCGCCTCTCTTTCTTCTAAACTCCAATAAGTCCAGGCCTAACCTACTCACTCTCCCATAAGAAAATCCCTCCACATCCGGGATCAACCTGTGAACCTTCTCTGGACTGCCTCCAATGTTAGTATTCCCTCCCTTAGGTAAGGGGGCCAAAACTGTTCCCAGCATTCCAGGTGTGGTTTAACTAGTGCCTTGCATAGTTTTACAAGTCCCTATTTTTATAATCCATTCTCTTTACATTAAAGGCTAATATTCCATTGGCCTTTCTGATTATCTGCTGAACCTTACTGCTAGTGTTCTGTGATTTATGCCCCCAAGTTCCTCTGTGCTGCAGTCTTTCTCCATTTAAATAATATTCAGCTTCTTTATTCTTCCTATCAAAGTGCATCACTTCACATTTTGCTACATTATGTTTCATCTGCCAAGTTTTTGCCCACTCCCCTACGCCTTCACCCCTCTGGAGACTGTGTCATCCTCACAGCTTGCATTCCCACTTATTTTTATCTCGCCCGCAACGGTACTCTCTCTTCTCTTGTCCAAGACATTATTATATGCTACCTTTAAGAGTTGCTCATTAGCCTGTACTGTATTATAAATTAAATGGCTGTTTCATTGAATGGCACACTCCGTTCTCTTTAAAATAAAGGTTAATATTCCATTTGCCTTCAATTACTTGTTCGGGAGGTAATTGGGAAGGTTTGGTTTGCAAAATCCTACCAACTGTCCTGGCTTGAGACAATTCACATCTCTTTAACCTGTCATTGTCCCTCTCTCCACTCATGCTGTCTGTACCTGTAAAGACTTGCATTCCAACATGGAATTGATCTCGGTTTGTGTACGCTGTGTTTGTGAAATGTACTTCCACTCACCTGATGAAGGAGCAACACTCCAAAAGCTTGTGATTCCAAAATAAACCTGTTGGACTTTAACCTAGTGTTGTGAAACGTCCTACCATGCCCACCCAATCCAAGGCTGGCATCTTTACTTCATTATGAGCAGGAGATAAGCTAGTATGCAAGTTTAGGAAGTAAATGGGGCGACTTTGTGGAAGTGACTTTGCTCTGGTTTATATGGTGGTACTTCCATGTAAATGTTATTTTTGCAAATAAGTTGGCCAGGAAGGGAGAACAAAGAAAATCACAGCACAGGAACAGGCCCTTCAAGCCTGTACTGGCCATGCTGCCCAACTGAACTAAAACCCACTACCCTTCATGGGACCGTATCCTCCATTCCCATCCTATTCATATATTTGTCAAGACATCTCTTAAAACTCACCATTGTACCTGCTTCCGCTATCACCCTGGGCAGTAAGTTACAGGCACCTGCCACCCTCTGTGTAAAAAAAAAAATTGCTTCGTACATCTCCTTTAAACCTTGCCCCTCACACCTTAAACCTGTGCATCTTGTAATTGATTCTTCCACCCTAGGAAAAAGCTTCTGACTATCTGCTCTGTTCATGCCCCTCATCATCTTGTAGACTTCTATCAGTAATTCTGAAATTGCAGTTTTTTCCCCCTTTTTACTACAGAGCTAAGTGCAAGGTTGGGAGTATATTTGTTTTTGTGCTGCTAGAGTGGATCGTTGATCTGTGAAATTCTCTAAACGTTTAATTCCTTCCCTTTAAGATGTTGAAGTGGATGTTGATGAATTAAACTCCGAACAAACTTTGGAGCTGAACAAACTCGCCACCACTTACGGGATGTCTGAAGGTGACTTTGTCAGGTGAGGTTAAAGCGTATGTGTGGTCAAGTCGACAAAGCCATCTGCCATGGTTGCAGTTAGTCATGAGGAATAGGAGCAGGAGTCAATCAAAAAAATTAGCCTGAATGACCCCAGGCACCTCCTATGCTCTATGGAAGACAATTCCACAGACTAACAACCCTCTGAGTGAAGAAAGTCCCCTTCTCCTCCGTCTTCATTGGTAGGCCCCATGTTTTGAAACAGTCAGCAGAAAAGTTCTTGATTCAATTCGTGTACCTAATTAGTTGATGATCTCATCAGCGCAGTTCACAAAATGTACATTTGGGTTCTCTCTTTAATTCATTCATGGGACATGGGCGTTGCTGGCTGGCCAGCATTTATTGCCCATCCCTATTTGCCCTTGGGAAGGTGGTGGTGTGCTGCCTTCTTGGATAGCTGCAGTTCACATACTGCAGGTTGACCCACAATGCCGTTAGGGAGGGAATTCCAGGATTCTGACCCAGTGACTTTGAAGGAACGGCTGATATATTTCCAAGTCAGGATGGTGAGTGACTTGATGGGGAATTTGCAGGTGCTGGTGTTCCCATGTATCTGCTGTCCTTGTCCTTCTAGATGGAAGTGGTCGTGGGTTTGGAAGGTGCTGCCTAATGATCTTTGAGTTACTGCATCTTGCAGAAGGTACACACTGTTGCTACTGAGTATCTGAGTGATGGAAGGAGTGGATGTTTGAGGATGGGGTGCCAATCAAGTAGGGATGCTCTGTCCTGGATGGTGTCGAGCTCCTTGTGTGGTTGGAGCTGTACCTATCCAGCCCTTTGGATTAAGAAACGTACATAGAAACAAAATAGGAGGAAGCCATTTGGCCCTTCGAACCTGCTCTGCCATTCATCACAATCATGGCTGATTGTCCAATTCAGTAGCTTAATCCTGCTTTCGCTTTGTAACCCCCAAGTAGTATATCTAACCGCCTCTTGACTACAGTCAGTATTTTGGCATCATCTACTTCCCTTTGCACAGTGGCTTTCTGCAATAGTCCATAAACATAGGGAAAGAATGCTCATTGTAGGATGAAGAGTTGAATGAAGAATTGGGAGAAGATAGCTCATCGGACAAGAGCCCCAAGATTTCTGCAGTAACTTCATTGCAGTGGTAATGTAAACTATTTGTGACATGAAGAAATAAATCAAGCAAACTTTAGAAGAGGGGGGAATTTCTTCATGTGCTGTCTCTTCCCAGAAGACTAGAGTGCAGTGGTGAGGCTGGGCGGGCGACCCAAGGGTGGGCAACTTACTGGGGCGCTCTGAATAACCAGTAATACCCATGGGGGAAGTATACCAAATCTGTGCCTTCACCATCAGCCACACGGCGGCACAGTGGCTAATGCTGCTGCCTCACAGCGCCAGGGACCCAGGTATGATTACCAGCTTGGGTCACTCTGTGCAGAGTCTGCATGTTTTCCCTGTGTCTGTGTGTGTTACCTCTGGGTTTTCCAGTTTCCTCCCACAGTCCGAAAGATGTGCTGATTAGGGTGCGTTGGCCGTGCTAAATTCTCCCTCTGTGTGCCCGAACAGATGCGGAAGTGTGGCAATTAGGGGATTTTCACAGTAACTTCATTGCAGTGTTAATGTAAGCCTTACTTGAGTCTAATAAATAGTAAAAATAATACAAAGTGTTGTGAAGGATGCAGCGTGATTGTCGCATTTTAAAACCAGCCTCTCTCTTTTTTTCTGCTGGAAGGATGCTGCGGAAAGACAAAGAGGAGGTGGAGGCGATTAAACATGCCAAGGCCCTGGAGGAAGAGAAGGCAATGTACTCGGTAAGGAAGCCCATCCTTACAGTGAGAGAAGGGGAGAGAGAGCACACCACATATCAGACACTGCTTTTGATGCCAGAGTCCAGAGCAGGGTATAACTATCTTGTTGCGTTTTCTCTTCGCAGGGGCGAAGATCGCGTCGACAAAGGAGAGAATTCCGAGAGAAGCGCTTGAAGGGAAGAAAAATCAGCCCACCCAGGTACAGAGCACTTTCTCCAGCGTCTCATTGTTTTCTCTTTTCAACCCCTTCCCCTCGTTTTCGTTAGGGGTGGCTGAGTGAGTTAGCACTGCTACTTCACAGCACCAGGGACTTGGGTTCGATTCCTAGCCTTGCTCACTGTCTGTGTGGAGTTTGCATATTCTTCTAGTGTCTGTGTGGGTTTGCTCTGGTTTCTTTCCACATCCTTAAAGACATGCTGGTTGGGTGCATTGACCAGAAGAGGTGCCAGACTGTGGCAACTAGGGGAATTTCACAGTAACTTTATTGCAGTGTTAGTGTAAGCCTTACTTGTGACTAATAAATAAACTTTAACTTTAGTAAGAAGAGCGAGCAGGTATGTACGCTTTTCTCCATTGCGGTTGCACTGTCAGCGTGACACTGGCTTGATGAAGATTTACGTATGGGTTTTAAAGTGTTTTTGATATGCCAGTTTTCTCCCTTCCTCTTCTGACAATTGGGTTCATTTCCACTTCTCTTGGACATTTCCTGGCACTTTGCCCAGGGAGAGGTGATGGCCTAATGTATTCTCACTAGAGTCTTAATGCAGAAAATCCAGGGACCTGAGTTTGAATTCCACAAAGGCAGAAGGTGGAATTTGAATTCATTTTTTTAAAAAAACATCTGGAATTAAGAATCTGCTGATGACCATGAAACCATTGTCGGAAAAACCTATCCAGTTTATTAATGTCCTTCGGGAAAGGAAATCTGCTCTCCTTACTTGGCATTTCCCGCTGCCTCGGCAAAGGACCACACACACCCTGGACATTCTGTCTTCTACCTTCTTCCTTGGGGGAAAAAGATACAAGAGTCTAAGGTTACATGTCAACCGATTCGAGAATATCTTCCCTGCTGCCATCAGACTTTTGAACAGACTTACCTTGCGTTAAGTTGATCTTTCTCTACACCCTAGCTATAACTGTAACATGACGTTCTGCACTTTTTCCTTCTCTATGAATGGCATGCTCTGTATAGTGCACAAGAAGCAATACTTTTCACTATATGTTAATATATGTGGCAATAATAAATCAAATCAAATCAAACTTATGACTCCAGAGCCACAGCAATATGGTTGACTCTCAACTGCTCTCGGGCAACTAGGGATGGGCAATAAATGCTGGCCCAGCCAGCGACGCCCATGTCACTTTTTTTTAAAGTAGTAATTTTGCTCTAAATGGTGGTGTTACCACCATGTTCGACAGCCAGAGTTGGCCTTTTCTATTGGCAAGGAGCGTCACCTATGGGATGAGGGGAGACTGGTGGGTGTGGACACGTTCACAGTTAGCAGTCAGTATCTGATGATGTTTCCTTTTCTTTTCAGTTACGCGAGGAGAGACAGCCCCACGTACGACCCGTATAAAAGGTAAATGTTTGATCTTGGAACTGAAATGTAGGTAGAAAAGTTCCAGCTAATAGAGCAGGCTGCTCCTATGTGGCGCGCAACACTGAGGGAAACCAAGTGAGAAGGATTTGCAGAGCCATGCCGGATGCTAGGGGAGTTAATGGTGTAGTAGTATTGTCACTGGACTAATAATCCAGAGACCCAGGGTTCGAATCCCGCCACGGCAGGCAGTGAAATCTGAATTCAGTAACATTCTGGAATTAAAAGTCTAATTGTCAGATCATAGAACCCTCACAGTACAGAAGGAGACCATGAGACCCATTGAGTTTGTAACCGACTACAATCTTACCCAGGCCCTCTGCCTGTAACCTCACCGATTTACCCTGCTAATCCCCACTAGGGTCAATATAGCATGGCCAGTCAACCTAACCCACACATCTTTGGAGTGTGAGAGGAAACAGGGGCACCCTGAGGAAATACACGCTGACACGGGAAAATGCCCTACACTCAGTGAGGCCAGAATTGAACCTGGGTCACTGGTGCTATGAGACAGCAGTGCTAACCACCGTGCCATCAGTTACAGTACAAAAATCTCACTTGTCACTCCAGATTGACTCCAGATTTAAGTATCGTCTGTTCACTGACAATTAGGGTTGGGAAATGAATGCTGGCTACTGAGAACTAGACAGTGTGTGTGTGTTTGCAGCCTCTGAACAGGACCTCAATCTTGTACCTCATCTGTCAGATATTTCCTGGCTGTTGTTCAGGATTGCTGTAGCTCAGAGGTGGTAAGCCAATTGCAGTGACCTGCGTCTTGTCACCGAGATGAGCTGGGTTTCAGTGATATTGCAGATTCTTTAAAGCTTTGTTAATTGCTGCTTTAGAGAGCTGAGCTTTCAATAGTAATTCTTATATAAACCTGATAAAGAAGCAAGCAGGGTTACCAGCGTGACTCAACCAGAAACTCTGGGTTTGAGTCCCATCCCAGGACTTGATAACCAAGGAAGGTGTGTTCATATCGCAGCCAAACAGGTTGAGTTTCAACCTGCAAAGTCCTGCGAGAGCGAGACTGACTGCTGGTCAACCGGGTGATGGAATAGACATTGATTCTACTACCCCATCACAAAGCTCCGGACTACAACATGCATGAAAATGTCAACAGCAGCTTGGACTCCAATGAGTGAACTGTAATTCATACCAGCGCCACTGATAGGATTGTTTCCTCCCCACCCTCAGAACGTAAGAACAGGAGGAAGCAATTCCGACCCTTGAGCCTATTTCATTGTTCACCTGGATCGCACTTGGTCTGTGCATCAAACCCCTATACCCACCTTTGCTTCATGACCTCTCTATAACCTCGCTTTTCCCCACTCCCTCACCCAGTCCCCAAGTTGGCCGTACACTTCAAGCCTGAGGAACTGCCTATCACAGATTGTCACAGTGAACAGGCCGAGACTTTCACTCTGCCTGAAAGCTCAGTTTCCATAACCTCCTGGGGTTTGTGGTACAATTTACAACACTTGGCTGATACAGTTGGTTCCAATTTGTGCAGGAATGCACCAGCTATTCCCAGTCCATCCAACAAGCTTATCTAGTCGTCTGTTGATGATAAACTAGGGCATATGTTGCAAGTAATCATACTTGCGACTTGAAGGGCAGTCTAAATCTAAAGGGCATAGGTTTAAGGTGAGAGGGGAGAGATACAAAAGTGTCCAGAGGGGCAATTTTTTCACTCAGGGTGGTAAGTGTCTGGAACAAGCTGCCAGAGTTAGTAGTAGATGCAAATACAATTTTGTCTTTTAAAAAGCATTTAGTCAGTTACATGGGTAAGGTGGGTGTAGAGGGACATGGGCCAAATGCGGGCAATTGGGATTAGCTTGGGAACTTTTCAAAAACAAAAGGTGGCATGGACAAGTTGGGTTGAAGGGCTGTATCCACACTGTAAACCTCTGGTTCAATGACTTGACAGTTATACAAATATGGTTGTCTAAATGTACAAGTTCCTTCTGTCTTGCTGGCCCCAATTTACTTCATGGTCTCTGTGCTTCCATTTTATTTTGCTTTATTTATTCTTCCCTGGATTGTAGGTGTCGCTGCAATGCTAGCATTTGTTGCCCGTCCCTAACAGCCCCATGAACTGAATACTGTGCTCGGCCAGTTCAGGGGGCAGTTAAGAGTCAATTCTGCTGCTCTGGATCTGGAATCACAAGGAGTCTGAACAGGACTACCATCAATGGAAATCGGGGTGGGGGGGATGTCTTTCCACTGGTTGGAGTCATACCTAGCATAAATGAACATGGTTGTGGTGGTTGGAAGTTCAAGGACATCACTGCGGGAGTTGCTCAGGGTAGAGTCCCAGGCTCAGCCATCTTCAGCTGCTTCACTAATGACCTATCTTCCATCATGAGGTCAGAGGAAGGGACACTCGCTGATGATTGCACAAAGTTCAAGGCCATTTGCGAATGCTCAGATACTGAAACAGTCCATCTTCAAATGCAGTAAGACTTGGAAAATTTCCAGACTTGGTTGAGGAGTGGCAAGTAAAATTAGCGCCAGAGAAGTGCCAGGCAGTGACCATCTCTGACAAGACTGAAAGTTCTCCTCCAAGCCACTAACAACCCTGACTTGGAAATATGTTGGCCGTTCCTTCACAATTGCTGGGTCAAAATCCTGGAACCACTCCCAAACAGCGCTGCAGATGTGCCTATACCTCAGGGGCTGTAGTGGATTCAAGAGGTGGCTCACCACCACCACCTCAAGGTCTACTAGGGATGGGCAATAAATGTTGGCCAGCCAGTGACACCCATGTCCCATGAATGAATAAAAAAAAGTACACCAATAAGGATTGTAGATTTCCTTTCCTAAAGGATGTGAGTGAATGAAATGGGTTTTTAAAACAATGGATCACATGACTGTTTTTTTTTGTTATTGAATTTAACTCCCAGTGGCTGTGCTGATGGGGTTTGAACCCATGTCCTGCGGGCATTAGGCTGAGCCTGTGGATTATCAGTCTAATGACATTAACAACACACCTCTGTCTCTCCCCATTTATTGTTATGTTACATGGGCTGGTCTGTTCAATCCAATAAGCCGTACCTCCCAGTGAACATGATAACACAGCACAAAACTGCCCCATAACCTGGGGTGCTACCAGGATTTGATGGGTTGAGTTATAAGGAGAGGTTGGATAGACTGGGACCTTTTCTCTGGAGCCTAGAAGGCTGAGCGATGATCTTATATGGGTCTATAAAACAATGAGGGGTACAGATCAGCTGAACGGTCAATATTTTTGCCCACAGGTGTGAGAGGGAAAAAAAACCTAGAGGGCATAGGGGAGAGATACAAAAGGGTCCAGAGGGGCATTTTTTTCCCACAGAGGGTGGTGAGTGTCGAACAAGCTGCCAGAGGCAGTAGTAGAGGCGGGTACAATTTTGTCTTTTAAAAAGACTGTTTAGACAGTTAGATGGCCATAGAGGGATATGGGCCAAATGTGGGCCATTGGGACTAGCTTCGGGGTTTAAAAAAAAGGCAGCGTAGACAAGTTGAGCCGAAGGGCCCGTTTCCATGCTGTAAACCTCTATGACTTTAACCTCCCAAAATCTCTAGCATTGTAAATATGGCTGTTCCTCCACAGTTGCTGGGTCAAAATCCTGGAACCCCTTGTGATAAAGGATGCTGAGATTAGAGTTGAGAAAATGCAGAGCAGCAATAAGCAACGGAGGTGAGTGGGCCGCACGAGTGGTCCTCCTCTATCTCAGTGGGTCACAAGGTTGAAATTGGGCTTACTCACGAACCGTGACCCAATGAATAAGAGTTAATACGTGCCAAATATTTCATAATCCGTTATAGAAAATGTAGGCTGCCAAGTCATAAAAACAAAAGAAATATTGACACTTTGGACACGGAGGGAGCACATAGCTCTCATGGTTGATGTTGTGCAGGGGAGGCGTTGGCCTTGCAGTATAATGGCTAGATGATCAATCCAGAAACTCAGCTAATGTTCTGGTGACCAGGGTTCGAATCCCAACACGGCAGATAGTGGAATTTGAATTCAATCCCACTGCAAAGCAGCCAGCATGATTAAGGACCCCGCGTATCCTGGGCATTGTTTCTTCCACCTTCTTCGTCAGGCTGAGGTCATGTACCAAACGACTCAAGAACAGCTTCTTCCCTGCTGCTGTCAGACTTTTGAACCTACCTTGTATTGATTTTTCTCTACACCCTGGCTATGACTGTAACACTACATTCTGCACTCCTTTTCTTCTCTATGAATGGTATGCTCTGTCTGTAAAGCGCACAAGAAACAATACTTTTCACTGTATGCTAATACATGTGACAGTAATAAATCAAATAAAAATAATCAGGATTTAAGAATGTACTGATGACCGTGAAGCTATTATGAGGGCGGCACAGTGGTTAATACTGCTGTCTCACAGCCCCAGGTTCAATTCCCAGCTTCGGTCTCTGTGTGGAGTCTGCACATTTCCCTGTGTCTGCGTGGGTTTTCTAAGGGTATTCCTCCCACAGTCTGAAAGACATGCTGGTCAGGCGCATTGATCTGAACAGGCACCAGAGTGTGGTAATTAAGGTGTTAATGTAAGCCTAACTTGTGACTGTAACTTTTTAGCTTGTGCTTGCTATTCATTCAAAGAGTCAGCTTTATTTCTCAAATGAGCCTGTAGTGGGTTTGTATAATGGGCAGTTGTTAGGGCGGCATTTTGCTGCCCTAACACAGCAGTGTAAATGAAAAACGTAATGATATATTACAATATGGTCTATCTCGCAGGTCGCAGTCTGAATCTAGCTCAGGAACAAGATCCCGATCACGTTCCAACTCCCCGACCCACGAGGAGAAGATCACCTACATCACCAGCTTTGGGGGCAGTGAGGATGAGGGGGGCTCTACGGCACAGTCTGGTGCGCCCACAGCCAAGGCTCCGCTGAGTCGACACCGGACCTCCAATTCGCTGCAAAGCTCTGGCACAGGTCATACCAGCTCCTCCCGGTCGGTAATTTTCAAAATCATTCGTTTACCGTTCCCAAGACGCTGCTTGTGATTCTAGGGTGAAAGGTTGGAACTCCCTAAAGAGAGGGAAGCTTTCGCCGTTTTATTAACCGTCTTGTACTCAGTTCATTCTGAGAACGGCCAGCGCACAGTGTGGGGCACGTTGTCATTGTTGGAAAGGGCAACAGAGAGAAAGCAGCGGGTTAACAGTAAGCTTGGATTTTAAAAATCCTCTGGATTATAGAAAGTAGCGTCAGTGAGTCTAACATCGTGACTGAGTGACTCAGACTGGATCTGATCTCCTGAGCTATAGCTTGAAGCATCAGAACATGCAGCTGCAGGCCCTAGGCCAGATGTGGCTCCTGGATGCTACCTGCCTCCGATTTACAGAACCATTCCCTCTCAGCCCTATTTGCTTATACTCCTCACTCATTCAAGTATAGGTCAGGAGATTGAGAATAACGTGTCTACTTTGCTGCATAAGTGTCAAATTGCCTATCAGCTACTCGATTTGCATATCTATTCAGGGCAAGGTGGATTCCCGTATGACTCTATAGCTGTGATTCCAAACCTTCCTGATCCTCACCTATATGACTTTCAGACATTTGAGATGCAGACATAGTATCATGACATATAGCACAGCAAGCTTTGTCTGTTTGCTCCTTGTTATACAAAGAATAGTACAGTGCAGGAACAAGCCCTTCTGCCCTCCAAGCCTGCACTGATCATGATGCCTGCCAAGTATGCTTACGGAGTCCACATCCTTCCATTCTCATCCTATTCATGTATTTGTCTAGTTGCGCCTTAAATGGCACTATCGTACCTGCTCCCACCATCTCCCTGGGTAGCGCGTTTCAGACATTCACCACCCTCTGTATAAAAAAAACTTGCCTTGTCCATCTCCTATAAACTTTTTCCCACGCATCTTAAACCTATATTCCAAATACTTGACTTTCCTACCTTAGGAAAGAGCATCTGACTATCCACTCTGTCCATACCACTCATAATCTTGTAAACCTCTATCAAGTCAACCCTCAACCTCCATCATTCCAGTGAGAACAAACCAAATTTATCCAACTTCTTATAGTTAATACTCTCCAGACCAGGCAACGTCCTGGGTAAACTTCTTCCGTACCCTCTCCAAAGTGAGGTCCTCCTGGTAGTGTGACAACCAGAATTGTATGTAATATTCCAAATGAGGCCTAAATAAGGTTCTGTACAGCTGCAGCATGACCTGCCAACTTATATATTCAATGCCCCGACCAATAAAAGCAAGCATTCTTTATGCCTTCTTGACTACCTTATCCACTTGCTTTGCCATTTTGTGATCGGGGGACATGCACAACCAGATCCCTCTGTTTAGCAGTACTCGTAAGGGTTCTACCACTAACTGTACATGTGATATTGCCACACATTATTCCCTTCCCGCACAAAACATTTGATACACAGCCAGCCTACCTGGGTGAAATGGAGTTGCCTGGCTCGTTGCCACAGAGCAGGCTGGGGTATAGACTCCACGTTGTCAGGAGAGTAGCAGTTCAGTAAGCCTCCTGCCTTGGTGGATGATGAGGTAGAGAGAGGACAGGGGTGGATAGGTTAAACAGTGAGTGTGACACTTCGAGAGAATGGGCCAAATGCAGGAGGGCGGGTAGTGAGGGCAAACACAGTGGGCAGGATGGGTTCACAGGTCTATTTGTGCTGCTGGGTGACTTGAAATGCAACTCTGGATAATTGAGGGTCTGAGCTGGTGACGAGGCTGTTGGTGTCTACTGATGTGCCAAAGTTAATTGGTAAAAATAAAGCCCCCACATTTCCAGATGACCATAGGCTGCTGTCCCCTTTGAGGGGGGGAGAGCTAACTGATGGTGATTTTACCTGAGGGTCACTACACCCCAGGCAAGGAGCAAGGTTGAGAAGGCAGAGCCTTCATGGATAACCTCAGCCAGTGCAGGAATTGAACCCATGCTGTTAGCGTTGGTCTGCATCACTAACCAGCTGTCCAATATGAGCTAAAGTTAATAAGTTGCGTGATTAGAGACCTTTCATAATTGTTCTAAAATGTGTAAATCTTAATTCCCCTACAAGAGAGAGAGAAAGAAGTGTGAGGGGCATGTGGGCTATACGGTGACACATTGGTTGGTACTGATGCTTCACAGTGTCCAGGGACCTGGGTTCGATTCCTGCTTCAGATCACTGTCTGTGTGGAGTCTGCATATTCCCCCCATGTTTGTGTGGGTTTCCTCCGGGTGCTCTGATTTTTTTTCCCCACAGTCCAAAAGATGTGCAGGTCTGGGGAAATTGGCCATGCTGAATTGTTCTTTAGTATCAGGGAGATTAGCTGGGTTCTGGGGATAGGGCCAGGTGGGATTGTTATCGATGCAGGCTTGATGGGCCGAGAGGCCTCTTTCTGTGCTGAAGGGATTCTACGATTGAGTCCTGCACAGGTGAAGTTTGCAAATACAGCAGGAAACATAAGGGATCGATGGTTGAGGGGGGGAGGCAGTCTTAACAAGGAGGATGTGATGGAACCAGATTGAAAAAGAGATTAACTGCCTAAATTAGGGGAAGAGTTGTGATTTCAAAACAGCACGGGAAACAGGCCCTTCGGCCCAACGAATTTCATTCAGGTTAAACCAAAGAGAAATAGGCGAGAGACCAGGAGATGGGGTGGGGTAGGTGGGCTCGAATTTTGGGAATGGAGAGCTGAAAGATTTTGTTTTTAAGAATGGTGGGGACCTTTGACATCCTCCTTAGCGTCCACAACGAGCGGAAGAGGCCTCAGTTTAACCCTTGATATAAAGGTCCACTCAGTACCGTCCAGATTTAAGTTTTAGGGTTTAGTGCGATACTTTGAGAGAGTGGGCCAAATGCAGGAAGGCGGGTAGTGATTTAGGGTTACAGATTAAGGCAAAAAAATGACCTGGCCTAGGAACTACCTAACACTGTCTCAAAGACGGAAAGTTCTGGAAATCCTCAGCAGTTCCAACTGCATCTGTGGAGCGGAAACAATGGAGTTAATGATTCTAGTTGAAGGGCTTTGATTAGAACTGGAAAGAGTTCAAACTACGATATCTGACTTCCATCCTGTCACAGACTTTCACTTTTTCTCACCTACCCCTTAAAATCATAGAATCCTTACAGTGCTAGAAGGCGACCATTTGGCCCATCGAGTCTGCACTGACTCAACCCACCCAGTCCCATCTCTACCCTAACCTGCACATCTTGAGTAACTAAGGAGCAATTTTAGCATGGCTAACCCACCTAACCTACACATCCACCGTGGGCGACATGGTGCTTAGCACTGCTGCCTCTCAGCACCAGGAAGCTGGGTTCAACTTCTAGCTTGGATCACTCTGTGTAGAGTTGCAGAGAGAGATTGAATAGGTTAGGACTTTATTTGCTGAAGGGGACATTTGATAGAGGTGTAGATAGATTTTGATGGGTATAGACAGAGTGAGAGCAAGCAGGCTTTTTCCACTGAGGCTGGGGGAGAAAAGAAACCAGAGGATATGGGTTAAGGGTGAAAGGAGAAAAGTTTAAAGGGAATATTAGGGGGAATTTCTTCTCACAGTGGTGGAGTGTGGAATGAACTGCAGGATAAAGTGGTAAATGCAGTGTTACTTTTAACATTTAAGAAAATTTGGATGGGTACATGGATGAGAGGGGTATGGAGGAATATAGTTGAAGGGTAGGTCATTAGGACAAGGCAATAAATGGTTCGGCACAGACGAGAAGAACCAAAAGGCCTGTTTCTGAGTAATTTTCTATGGAATCTGCATGTTATTCCTGTGTCAGCGTGAGTTCCCTCTAGGTGCTGTGGTTTCCTCCCACAGCCTGAAAGACGTGCTGGTTAGGTGCTAAATTCTTCCTCAGCGTATCCAAACAGGCAGTGGAGTGTGGCGATTGGGGGATTTTCATACTAACTTCATTGCAGTGTTAATGTAAACCAACTTGTGACACAAATATATAAACTTAAAACACTAAAACAAAACTGCAAACTATCTTTGGACACAAAGAGGCAATCAATAAAATCCCGACAGTACAGAAGAGGCCATTCAGCCTATCGATTCTGTATTGATTCTCTGACAGAGCATCTTATCCAGGCCCTATCCTCATCCTATCCTTGTAACCCCACACATTTATCAGAGCTAATCCACCTAATATATGCATCTTTAGACACTAAGTGGACAATTTAGCATGGCCAATCCAAATAATCTGCACATCTTTGGACCCTGAGGGACGATTTAGCATGGCCAACTCACCTAACCCCGCACATCTTTGGACTGTGGGAGAAAACCGGAGCACCTGGAGGAAATCTACGCAGACACGGGGAAAACGTGCAAACTCCACGCAGGCAGTGACCTGAGGCCAGAATTGAATCCAGCTTCCTGATGCTGTCAGGCAGCACTGCTAACCGAGGCTCGAAGCCATTTAAATTCTAACTTTCCCAGTTCTGCTGGAAGGTCATCGACTCAAAGGGTTAACTGTTTCTTTCACCACAGATGCTACCTGACCTGCTGAATATTTCCAGCATTTTTCTGTCTTTATTTCAGCTTTGCAACATCCATAATATTTTGCTCGTGTTACTGAAACTGATCCCAGGGTAGGAACTCTGGGTTTCCCCTCGGGTGTCCTGGTCTTTGTTTTTTGTTATTGTGTGATCAAGTGGGTTTGAGAATGAGAAAGTTGCAGCGCGATTGTTCTTGGTACCTGAAGACTGCAATGTAATTTATTCTGTTGATTTTCATTTTGTTTTTATTTTCTTTTTTTCTTCCTTTACTCCCTCAGACATCGTTCCTCGTCCTCATCACGATCCTCCCGATCTCGGTCAAACTCCCGCAGCCACCGTTCCCGCGGGCACCGGCGGTCGAGTCGATACTCGCGCTCCCGAACACGTTCCCGCTCTCGCAACAGGCACTACTCGGGCTCCCGCGGGCGGTACGGCAGAGGGGGCTCCCGGGACGGGCGGCGCTGCTCGCGTTCGCAGTCTCGCTCGGCCGACAGGACGCGATACATCAGCTCCCGCAGTCGCGGCAGGCGGTCCAGGTGAGTTGTCAGGACGATGGTTGATGTAGTGGCAAAGCAGCTGTTGATGATGCACTCAGCCTACAGCGAGCAACCTGTGGCTCGCAACGAAAGGAGAGTGAGAATTGATCTTTCAGCACGGTGACACAGTGGTTAGCACTGCTGCATCACAGCGCCAGGGACCCAGGTTCAATTTCAGCCTTGGGTCACTGTCTGTACAGAGTCTGCACATTCTCTCTGTGTCTGTGTGGGTTTCTTCCGGGTGTTTCAGTTTCCTCCCACAGCCCAAAGACGTGCTGGTTAGGGTGCATTGGCCATGCTAAATTCTCCCTCAGTGTACCAAAACAGGCACCGCAGTGTGGCAACTAGGGGGAATTTCACAGTAATTTAATTGCAGTGTTAATGTAAGCTTACTTGTGATTAATAAATAAACTTTAACTTAATTGTACTTACTTATTGATCACATTTATTTATTTGTTTTATTAATTAATATTTATTATTTATTAATTTATTAATGTTAATTTATTGATTAAATAATTAATATTTATTAATCGCAAGTAAAGCTTACATTAACAGTGCAGTGAAGTGACTGAAAATCCCCAGTTGCCACACTCTGGCGTCAATGTGTCAAACTCCTTTGCAATGTTAATGAGAGTCTTGTGGCTAATAAATAAACTTTAGAAGGAGATTGAAAAAAAAGGCTGGTTTGGTGCATTAATGCTGGCACTGTCCAGTTGTGTCAAGTGGCCAGATCTGGAGTCGCTCGTGGGATGCCAATGACCTGGTTCAGTGCCCAACAATCTGCAGCCCCTTCAGGAGAGGAGGGGAGAAGGTTCCAGAGGGGTGGTATATCCTTGGCTTTATGTTGTTAACGCATCTTCCCTTCTTGTTTAAGGTCGAGGAGTCATTCGCGCTCAGATGACCGTTACCGGCGGAGTGGCAGGACCAGCTATAGCTCAAGTCGGCGCCGGGACAGCAGCAGTCGGAGCAGCAGCGACAGTCTGAGCGGCTCCCAGAGCCAAAGCAAATCCCTGTCTCCCGTCAAAGAGAGCCTGGGCAAAGTAGCTGCTTCCCCTGCCATGGGCGAAAAACTGAAAAAGTAAGCACGACTCGGAACCCCGGCGACTGGTTTTAGGCGCCTGAATTATAGAGTCCCTAAGAGGCCGTTTAGCCCATTGTGTCTCAGCGTGGCCAATGCACCCTAACCGCGTGTCTTTCAGACTGTGGGAGGCACCTGGAGGAAACCCACACAACACGGGGAGAATGTGCAGACTCCACACAGACAGTGACCGAAGCCGGGAATTGAACCCGGGTTCCTGGCACTGTGAGGCAGCAGTGCTAACCGCTGTGTCACCATGTCACTGGAGGGTAGCTGCGTGCATTGTTATTTTGACACTTTTTTTAAGTTAATTTGTTAGTGTCACAAGTAGGCTTACACTAACACTGCAATGAAGTTACGGTGAAAATCCCCTAGTCGCCACATCCGGCACCTGTTTGGAACACTGAGGATGAATTTAGCACGGCCAATCCATCTAACCAGCATGTCTTTCAGATTGAGGAGAGAAACCAGAATACCTGGAGGAAACCCACACAGACACAGAGAGAACATGCAGACTCCATACAGACAATGACCTGAGGCCAGGAATTGAACCTGGGTCCCTGGTGCTGTGAGGCAGCAGTGCTAATCTCTGTGTTGTGCCCCCGCATGTGCGGGTTAGGTGGATTGGCCATGCTAAATTGCCCTTAGTCTCCCAAGATGTATAGGTTAATGTGATAACCTGTTAATGGGGATAGCACCTCGATAAAGTTAAAGTTTATTTATTAGGAAATATAGGCTTACACTCACACTGCAATGAACTTACCGTGAAAAATCCCCTGGTCGCTGCACTCCGGCACCTGCTTGGGTACACTGAGGGAGAATTTAGCATGGTGAATGTGCCCTAACCAGCATGTTTTTCGGACTGTGGGAGGAAACTAGAGTGCCCAGAGGAAACCCACGCAGACACTGGGGAGAATGTGCAGCCCCCCCACATAGACAGTGACCAATGCTGAAAATTGAACCTGGGTCCCTGGCTCTGTGAGGCAGCAGAGCTAACCAGTATGCCACATGTCTAGATATGCAGGTTAGGTGGATTGGCTATTCTAAAATGCCCCCTAGTGTCCTAAGATACAGAGATTAACAGGGTAAATGTGTAGGGTTACGGGGCTAGGGCCTAGATAAGATCTTCTGGCAGAGAGCTGCTGCTGACTTGATGGGCTGAATGGCCTCCTGTGCTGTTGGGACTCTATGATTTCATGCCAGGTGGTGACCAGCAGAGAGCTGGTTTAATTGTACGGCGCTGTCTGAGATGCATTTACTCCATCTCTTTCTCTTTCCAGGTGTGACACTGCTGTGGGTAAAGAGTCCGGAGCTGCCAAAGTCAGTAAGAATTTTACCTCACCTCCGTTAAACACAGCCCCTCTGAAAACCTCACAGAAACACTTACGCAGCCTCAAGTAGTCTTTCAGCAACTTTTTAGTCTCTGTCCTGAAATTGTCCTTGAGGCAGTGTGATCGGGTAACTAAGCTGAACACCTATCAGTTTGGGCTCACCTCACCCCCAAACCGTTCCATTTCGATGAGTTCCAAAAGCGTTCCCTCTTCCCCCTTTCCCTAAATTGTGTTAAAATTCAACGGGCCTTGACAGTTCTAACGTTTTCTCTCTCCTGTGATTCTGTGAATGCTATAACCTTACTGCGGATGTGTTTTATATGGGTTGTTAGAATTTATTACAGGTTTTTCTTTTACGTTATCCACTTTGCCACATGTTGTCTGTTTGTGGAGATGACCACTTCCACTGGTTACAATTTTTGGCTCAACCTTTAACTTGACATTCATTTCATTCATTTTTGCTATGTCAACTATCACAGTGCCATTTCAAGCCACCAGGGGCACTGTGGAGTGAGTTTCGGAAGTGTTTCTCCAATCTGTCAGCCACCTTATATATTTAAGGAGAGGCAATAGCCAACCAGTCTTATTGCCTGACTATTAATCCAAAAACTCCATTGTGGGAACACGGATTCAAATCCCGCCGTGGTAAATGGTGCAATTTGAATTCAGTAAAAAATTATCTGGAGTTAAGAATCTACCGATGACCATGAAACTATTATTGATTATCGGAAAAACCCATCTGGTTCACTACTATCCCTTTAGGGAAGGAAATCTGCCGTCCTACCTAGTCTGGCCTACATGTGACTCCAGAGCCACAGCAATGTGATTGACTCTCAATTGCTCTCAGGCAATAGGGATGAGCAATAAATGCTGGTCCAGCCAGCGATGTCCATGTTCCACAAATCATTTAAAAAAAGATGTTTGTATATAGAATCATCGAATTTGTAAGAGCAGAAGGAGGTTATTCAGCCCATCGAGTGTACATTGACCATAGTGCCAGCCAGGCCCTATCCCCATAACCCCATGTATTTACCCTACTATTCACCCTGACAATAGGGGGCAATTTAGCATGGCCAATCCACCTAACCTGCAGGTGTTTGGACTGTGGGAGGAAACCCATGCAGACACAGGGAAAACGAGCAGACTCCACACAACAGTGACCCAAGGCTGGAATTGAACCCCGGCCCCCAGCGTTATGAGGCAGCAGTGCTAATTACTGTGCCACCATGCCAGCTAAATGTGCATTAGCAGAATTTTAACTGACTAAGCCACAGTGCCAGAGAACAGCATGAAATAGTCCTTTTCCGATAAATTTTACTTCTAAATTAGGTGTTTCCCAGCATCACAAAGTCCCGGAACCTATCCCCACTCGCCTGAACCATAGGTAGGCTCCACTTTGGGATGTCGCTCAGCCGTCAGTGCATCTCGTGCCGGGGGGGTGGTAGCGAGAATGCACCCAGTGTATCTCTGCTCACCATAGAATGGCTGCATACACACATCTGACCAGCAAGCGAGAGTTCAGTTTCCATGGTCGAGCAGCCCACACTGCCTGCCTCATGCACAATGAAGTGCTTCGAGCAGCTTGCAAGGAAGGGGCCAAATCTGTTTGGATGGCACCTCCGCGAGAAGTTAACACCATCTAGGAAGAAAGAAGGAAGCAGGGTGAGAATCATTGTGTCAGCATAAAATCCTTACAGTGCAGCAGGAGGCCATTTGTCCCTTGTGTCTGCACTGACTCTCCAACAGAATATCCTCCCCAGGCCCAATAAGAATCCAAGAGTTGATTGGAAATAGAAACTAGAAGCAGGAAAAAGCCATTCAGCCCTTCAGGCCTGCTCTGCCATTCATCTTGATCATTGAATTCAATGTACTGATTCTCCCTTCCCCACAACCTCCCATATCCTTTGATCCCTTTAGCTCCTAGAGTAATATCTAATTTTTTTCTTGAAATCACACAATGTTTTGGCCTCAACTACTTTCTGTGGTAATAAATCCCACACATTTGCCACATTCTGTGGAAGAAATTTCTCCTCTCCTCACCTCAGTTCTAAAAGGTTTATCCGTTATCCACAAACTATGACTGAGAGTTTTGGACTTCCCCACCATCGGAAACGTTCCTTCTGAATCTACTCTGTCTAACCCTGTTAGAATTTTATAAGTTTCTTAGGATTGGTTAAATCCTAACCGATTTAGTCTCTCCTCATAGACAGAACTGCCATCCCAGGAATCAGCCTGGTAAACATTCGCAGCACTCTCTCTATGGCAAGGCCATTCTTCCTCAGATTGTCGGAACAGTTTTTCGAATATTCTGAGGGATTAGAACACTAAAAGTCAGGGTGGAGCACAAACCTTCAGCCTGCTGTGATTCTTCCTGCTAAGTTCAGTCTTGGGCGAGGACAGGACATTTACACATTCACAGTGACCATGCATCAAGTAGACCAGATGTCAGCCCTGGGCTCCGAAAAGCAACTGCATTAAAGAGTGTTTTTCATACTCGTTTGTACTACGTGAAAACCTGCAAATACAGGCAGACACTCTCGGGGAGTCCCTTCAAATTCAACCCCATCCTCAACCCCCGTCTCCGTCTCCGTCCCCGTCCCTCGTATTATGTCATACTGTCCAAGGATCTAGTTCTACTTCCTATGAATGTATTAAACCAACCAGAGAATAGCAGCGTTGTCAGACACAAAATGCCCTCTGCAAAACGCAAAACCACGCTGTCTCATAAAGGCTTAAGCATAGAAACAGGCCCTTTGGCCCAATTTGTCCATGCTGCCCTTTTTTTAAACCACTAAACTAGTCCCAATTGCTGGTGTTTGGCCCTTGACCCTCCATACTAATCTTACCCGTGTAACTATCTGAATACTTTTTAAAGAACAAAGTTGTATCCGCCTTTTGATATTGTGTTTTGACTTTCCAAACATCCTATCATCACTTCCTTAACAATGGATTCTAACGTTTTCCCGATAACAGATGTTAAACTAACTGGCCTATAGTTTCCCAATTTCTGCCTCCCCTCCCTTTTTGATCAAAGGCGTGATATTAGCATTTTTCTTATCCACATCCAGGGAAATATGATAACCAGTGGATCCATTATCTCCAACGCCACTTCTTTTAAGACCTTAGCACGTAGACCATCAGGTTTGGACATTGAGAAGAAGATGGACAGATATTTAATTATGGGGTTGAAGGATGATGAAGTACAGGCAGGAAAGTGGAGTTGAGGACAAGACAAGATCAGCCATGATCATGTTAAATGGCAGAGTGGGTTCAAGGGACTGAATAGCCTACTCCTGCTCCTAGTTCTCATGTAGCCAAGTCCTACCAGACAAAGATTGAACATTTTAAGTGCAGTCACTGTTCTTGTGCAGGATGAATATGACAGAGTTTGTGCACATTTCACTGATAAAATAACCAGCGTTTGGATGCGAGACCGATATTAGTCAGGGTACTGTGGGAACTCCTACAACAGTGCCAAAAAATCCTTTCTGAACTTTACAGTATGATTTAGGTCTCCACGCAGTGCTAGAAGGAAGTGTCAGCCTCGATGTCAGAATGTCGTAGGTTTGAGTCCCAACCCAAAGGCATTTAACTCTGGTTGACCTCCACTCGTGGTACTGAGGGAGCACTGGGTAATGCATTGAATTGAGACCCATCTACCATTCAGTGTACAAGATCCCGTGGCAGGTTCTGGAAGAGGAATAGGGAGATTGTCACTGATGTTCCTGTCACTCTGCTAAGATAGATGATTGTACCTTGGGCATGCTGCTGTTTATGGGAGGCCCCTGTCTGCAAATTGGCTGCCACCGTTCCTACTTTGCAACACGCCAAATCGAACTTTATTGGCTGTGAAGCATTTTGGAGCTGCTTGGAATTGTGAAAGGTGCTATATAAATGCAAGTCTCTACATAGAACATAAAGCATTACAGCACAGTACAGACCCTTCGACCCTCGATGTTTGGCCAACCTGTGCAAACCAATCTAAAACCCATTAACCTACACTTTTCCGCATTAAACTCCATTTGCCACCTCTCAGCCCAGCTCTGCAGTTTATCTATGTCCCTCTCTTTAATATTATTTCATAATAGCCTTTTTATAATAGGAAAGGATATAATTAAACTAGGAAGAGTGTAGAAAAGATTTCCTAGGATGCTACCAGGACTTGATGGATTGAGTTATAAGGAGAAGCTGGACTGACTGGGAATTTTTTCCCAGGAATGTAGAAGGATGAGGGCTGATCTTATACAGGTCTATAAAATAATGAGGGCACATGTCAGCTAGATAGTCAATATCTTCTCCCAGTGTTAGGGGAGTCTAAAACTAGAGGGCATAGATTTAAGGTGAGAGGGGAGAGATACAAAAGAGTTCAGAGGATGGTGAGTGTCTGGAGCAAGGTGCCAGAGGTAATAGTAGAGGCAGATACAATTTTATCTTTTAAAAAGCACTTAGATAGTTACATGGGTATGATGGGTATAGAGGGCTATGGGCCAAATGCGGTGCAATTGGGACTACCTTAGGGGTTTTAAAAAAATAAGGGCAGTAGGGACAATTTGGGCTGAAGGGCCTGTTTCCATGCTGTAAACTTCTATAACACTATTGTGCTCTGAGGTGGGGAAAAACTCGACTTTCTGATTTAGGTGCCAGTGCCAACAATGGTGTCAAGCTTACTAGTGGTTATAATTATTACAGAAATAACAGCAGCAAGCCTGCTGACTTAGTGGGAAAGGAAATTGGAGGAGCTGAGTATTTTGTTACATTTAAACTGTTCTGAAACTTTCCGCATGACCCCAAAGACCCAGGTTCTAAGATGTATTTAATTTCCCCTTGTTCTGATCTGCCTCTTCTTGTGACCATTACCTTAGCAAAGCTCACCCCTGTTGACTGCTCCCTAACTGGTGACCACCTCACATGAATAGCCTCTCTGGGAGAGTTTGGCCTGATCCAGTGTCCCAGGCCTGACAGTGTGCGTTTTGGCAGATCTAAATGACAATTGCTCCCTAAAGGTTAGAACGTCAAAGTGATTGATATATCTGTTCGGGAAACTGTCTTAATGTCCAGCAGTAAAATTGCAACAAGGTGCTCACAATTACTCTTAGAAGAATTATAGTATCCCTACAGTATAGGAGGAGGCCTTTCAGCCCATCAAGCCTACACCGACCACAATCCCACCCAGGCCCTATCCCCATAATCACACATATTTACCCTGCTAATCCCCCTGACACTAATTTAGCCTGGCTAATCCACTCAACCAAGCTATCTTTAGGCACTAAGGGGTAATGTAGCCTGGCCAGTCCACCTAAACTGCACATCTTTGGACTGTGGGAGGAAACTGGAGCACCTGGAGAAACCTACGCAGACACGGGGAGAATGTGCAAATCCCACACAAACAACCACCCAAGCCAGGATTGAACCCAGGTCCCTGGCTCCGTGAGGCATCAATGCTAACCACTGCATCGTGCTGTTTGGGCCAGATGCCCAGGGCTAATATGTGCTAATTATTTGAATGGCTGAAGTATTAAACAGAAGACTTGACCTGATGCTGGGATTGCAAGACTCTTCCTCGGTAGTATGTGTTGTTTTAGTGCTGCGATGTAAGGGCTGTATTGGTGCTGCCCTCCAGCAGTGCTTTGTGGTCCGCTTTTCCAGCCCTTCTGTATCATGTTGCCGAGAATTGGGAATCTGATTGCTCCTGACAATATCAAAGCGTTGCTGCATGTATTGTGTGTGAATAAACCCTCATCTTATGTTCGCATTCCTCTAGGTTGCGGAGGAGCCCTAACATGTAAATTGAAATGGTGACACTGTAAATGTAAACCCCTCGGGCTGCGTCGCGTTCTTCCTCCCCCACAGGCCGATTGGTTCACTGTCGACAAGGCAGCCAGAGCTTCCAGGACAAGTTCGGTTCTGTGCTGTCCTCGTGAGGTGACGCTGAGGGATTTCATACTGTCTAACCCCAGGGTATGTTGGCCCCGAACAAATGTCACCTTTTTCTCTTTCAGCCCAAGCTAACACCCCAGGAGAAGCTGAAACTCCGCATGCAGAAGGCACTGAATAAACAGTGTAAGGATCTATCTCCTGTTTCTATATCCTATCCTTGAAGAATATTTTTTGTCAATTTTCTGCCATTCAAGGCGTGTTGGTGCCAGTAGCAAACCTGTGTTCCATAAATAATAGTAAAGGTCCCTCTACACTGCCCCCCCATCAAACACTCCCAGGACAGGTACAGCACAGGGTTAGATACAGAGTAAGGCTCCCTCTACACTGTCCCCCATCAAACACTCCCAGGACAGGTACAGCACAGGATTTGATACAGAGTAAGGCTCCCTCTACACTGTCCCCCATCAAACACTCCCAGGACAGGTACAGCATGGGGTTAGATATAGTCCCTCTACACTGACCCCATCAGACTCTCCCAGGTTAGATACAGAGCTCTGCATCTCCATTGTTAATATAAACTCACGTGGGTGCTTTAACACTGAAATGACAGTGCAGCAGCATGTGTCAAACATGTTATCTATCACATATTAAAACGAGGTCCAGCTGCTTGCACAAATGGGTATTAAAGATTCCATGGTCACTATTTCGAAGAAGATCAGAGAGTTTCCCTGTTGTCCTGGATTATGTTTATCCTTTCACCAACATTGAATTATCTCACCAGAATCGCGTTGCTGCTTATGGATCTTGCTGTGCATGAGATTACACTTCACTGGCTGTTAAGCACTTTGTGACATCCAGTGGCTACAAAGGCTGCTATGTAAATACCGCCCAGCCCACAGATACAAGTTGTCCTCCTGATAGCGCCACCCAAATGGTGGTCATGTGATCTTGAATAGGGATGGCCGAGTAACTGACTGTGGAGTAACAGGCGCACTGTGTACCTGCGGCGTCTCCAGTGGGGAGTCTGTGGAACAGCGAGCAGGCCTGTAGCAGCCTGCAGAGAAGGGAGCCAGCAGGTGGGGGACGCAGTCTGAATAGGTGTGTAGGGGGCGGGAATACTCAGGTCTGCTTCAGACAAACGTGTGAGGAAAAGTAAAATTTCTTTTGTTTTTTGTCATCCAGTTAAAGCTGATAAGAAAGCTGCGCAGGAGAAACAGCTCCAACAAGAACAGGAGCGACAGGTAAGGCATCACCAGGGCTCAGGATATGTGCAGTAACAATGCTGATGAGGCAAGCAGTGGAATAAGAGGCCATTCAGCCCTTTTAGCCTATTGCACCCCTCTATTCAGCGTAGTTTGATTTCAATTAACCCGCCTTAGTTCCGTGAAACCCTTAGTTAACCCAGAGAAAAAAATTATCAATCACAATCTTGGAAATTTTAAAAGCTCTTCCATTCTAACAAAGGGTCAACCAGATTTGAAACATTGGCTCTTTCCCGTCTCAGTAAGAAGTCTCACAACACCAGGTTAGTGTCCAACAGGTTTATTTGGAATCACTAGCTTCCGAAGCGCTGCTCCTTCATCATGAGTGGTGGTAGGTTCACAAAGATGGTATATACAGTTGTAAGATAATGATAGATTGGGATGTGAAGAATCTAATTATCTTTCAATTGTGTCTCTGTCTGTATATGCCATTTTGTGAACCTACCTCCACTCACCTGATGAAGGAGCAGTGCTCCAAAGCTCATAATTCCAAATTTAACCTGGTGTTGAGACTTCTGAGGGAGAATAGAGCTGATGTTTCAAATCTTGTTGACCCTTCATCAGAATGGAAGAGCTCCAAAAGCTCGTGATTCCAAAAATTAATCCTGTTGGACTTTAACCCCGTTGTTGTTCTTACTGAGCCCACCCCAATCCAACACCGGCATCTCCACATCTGTTCTCTCTCCATAAACCAGCTGAGACTTTCCAGCATTTTCATTTTTGCTTGAAAATTATAGTTGATCCTCTGCCATGCTTTTCCGGAAGATGATTTCCCAGTTTCCGTTTCGGTTTGTGTGGATACGCGCCTGGCACCGATGCCGCTGCACTCTCTCTGTGCTGGATTCGCCAACCACAGCAAACAGCGTCTAGCGTATCAGGCTGGATTTAATCCCAATGCTTAGCTCGTTCCATGGATGAAAGGCTTGACATACGAGGAGTGTTTAAGGACTCTGGGTCTGCACTTGGAGCTCAGAAGGATGAGGGGGGAATGGGTAGTACGGTGGCACAGTGGTTATCACCGCT
Source organism: Sphyrna mokarran (assembly GCA_024679065.1). Classification (NCBI taxonomy): domain Eukaryota; kingdom Metazoa; phylum Chordata; class Chondrichthyes; order Carcharhiniformes; family Carcharhinidae; genus Sphyrna; species Sphyrna mokarran. Next base: position 6,352,057 of record JAGIQG010000036.1, on the reverse strand, counting down.
GCTTCACTGCGCTGGGGACACGGGTTCAATTACTGGCTTGGGTCTCTGTGTGGGATTTTGCACATTTTCCCCATGTCTGCATGGGTATCCTCTGAGTGTTCTGGTTTCCTCCCACAGTCCAAAGATGTGCAGGTTAAGTTGATTGGCCATGTTAAATTGCCCTTTAGTGTCAGGGGAATGAGTAGGGTAAATGCATGGGTTATGGGAATAGACCCTGGGTGGGATTGTGGGTAATGCTGACTCGATGGGCCAAATGGCTTCCTTCTGCGCTGTAGGGCTTCCATGATTCTATCTCATTGAAACTTAGGAGAATGCTGGAAGGCCTGGATAGAGTGGACATGGGGAAGATGTCTCCATTAGTCAGAGAGACTCAGATCTGAGGGCATAACTTCAGAGTAAAGGGACAACCATTTAGAAACGAGATGAGGAGGAATTTCTTCATCCAGAGGGTGGTGAATCTGTGGAATTCATGTCACAGAGGAAGCCGAGTCATTCAGTGTGTTTGAGACAGAGATAGATAGGTTCTTGATTAATAAAGGGATCAGGGAGAAGGCAGGAGATGGGAATTGAGAAATTTATCACCCACGGTCAAATGACAAAACATGCAATGGGTCAAATGGCCTCGTTCTGCTCCACTGTCTTGTGGTCCCCTCATCCTTTATCAACAGTGGCAGCACAAGCCAAGCTGATGTAACCTGTCCTTGAGATTCAACTCTTTCAGCCATTATATTCTAGCCAGAGGATTTGTGTGTAGGGATGGGGATATTTTGTTGCAGCTGAATAGGGCATTGGTGAGGCCATTTTTGGAGTATTGTGTGCAGTTTTGGTGTCCTTATCTGACGAAGGATGTCCTTGCTATAGAGGGAGTCCAGCGAAGATTTACCAGGCTGATTCCTGGGATGGCAGGTCTGTCATATGAGGAGAGACAAAGTCAGTTCGGATTATATTCACTGGCGTTTAGAAGAGTGAGAGGAGATCTCATAGAAACTTATAAAATTCTAACAGGGTTAAACAGGGTAGATTCAGAAAGATAATGTTCCCGATGGTGGCGGGAGTCCAGAACTAGGGGGTCATAGTTTGAGGATGAGGGGTAAACCTTTTAGGACTGAGGTGAGGAAAAATTTCTTCACCCAGAGGATGGTGACTGTGTGGAATTCACTCCCACAGAAAGTAGTTGAGGCCAAAATGTTGTGTGATTTCAAGAAGAAATTAGATTTTGCCTTTGGGGCTAAAGAGATAGGAAGGGGAAGGGGGGGGATTTGAATTTGATGATCAGCCGTGATCAAAATGAGTAATGGAGCAGGCTTGAAGGGCCGAATAGTCTATCCTGACTCTAATTCCTATTAACATGTGATGGAGTTCCTTCTGTAAGCATTGCCTCTTTTCCTGCGATGCAATCTCCAGAACTGAATGCAGACGAGTCAGACGAAGGCTCTTTCAAGACTGAAGGAAGCAAACGTTCCATTAGCTATTTTGGTTACTTAATTGACTCGTATTTAAAAGGTTGTGTCTTTTCATTTCATCCCATGTGGGTAGTGCTTAGTTTAGATCAGGGTCCCCTCCCTGTCGCTGTGCAGCTGTGCCTCATGGAGGCATCTCATAATATTTATTCATTCCCACTTACCTTATTTTGAACTGGTAGAGAAACTGCAGAATATTGCGGGGCAGAGAACTCAGGGTATCAAAGATCAAAGTACAGCACAGGAACAGGCCCCTCGGCCCTACAAGTATACGCTAATCATGATTAACTAAAGTTAAAGAAGAAAACCTATCCTTACTCGGTCTGTATCCTCTATTTTCTCTCTCCTCACGCCTCTGGCAGTGGATTCCAGGCACCTGTCACTCTCTCAAAAACTTCCCCCGCATATCTCCCTTAAATTTGCCCCCTCACCTTGAACCTGTGACACTTCCATCCTGGGAAAAGTATCCTTTGAAACATTCTAAAAAATCAGCAAGTAGAGGACGCAAGCAAAGAGAGTGTTGGACTTCGGTGCTATGTTGGACCTGTTCTGCTGGGCCATGTTGTAGAATCATAGAATCCGTATAGTGCCATTTGGCCCATTGAGGCTGCACCAACAACTCCCACCCTATCCCCGACACCTCACGTGTTTACCCTGCTAATCCCCCAACACTGAGGGGCAATTTAGCATGGCCAATCTCCCTACACGTCTTTCGGACTGTGGGAGGAAACTGGAGCACCCGGAGGAAACCCATGCAGATATGGGAAGAATGTGCAAACTGTACACAACCCAACCTGGTGTTGAACCCAAGTCCCTCATGCTGTGAGGCAGCACTGCTAACCACCGTGCTCTTAAATAGTCCAGGACTGATGCGATTAGGAGCAAAGGCAGAAATGCTGGCCCAGCCAGCAACACTCAGTATGCACATCAGTATTTAAGAAAACAAAGAAGATTAAATAGGTAGCACGGTTGGCTGGAGTGTTGGGAATGAGTGGGGAGAATGAGGATGATATTGTGTGGGGCTGGTAGATCACAAGAGGAGGGTAAGAAGGGGAGAGGAAGTCGAGGGGAACCAGAAAACAAAGATAAAAAGACGACACAAGGTGGAACTGGCGCATTTGTGCTGGACTCGGTGGGCACAACCCTTATCACCAGCTCTTTCTCCGGAGGCTGTCAGACTGACTGACAGGTCTTTTCAACATCGTATGATTTGTTGCCAGGGCTGGGAAAATGTGGCGGTGAGGAGAGATTGGATAGGCTGCAGATATTTTCCTTGGAATGAAAAAGGCTGAGGTGGGGGGGGGGGGGGAGGGGGGGTGACTTGACAGATGTACCAAGTGATGAGGGGAAGAGGTAGAGGGGACAGGATAAAATTGTTTCCTTTGTGGTGAATTTCTAGAACCAGGGTGACACAGTGGTTAGCACTGCAGCCCGACAGTGCCAGGTTATCTGGGTTCGATTTCAGGCTTGGGTCACTGTCTGTATGGAGTATATACATGCTCCCCATATCTGCGTGGGTTTTCTCGGGTGCTCCAGTTTCCACCCACAGTCCAAAAAAACATGCTGGTTAGGTGCTAAATTCTCCGTCAGTGTAACCCAAACAGGTGCCAGAGTGTGACGATTAGCGAATATTTACAGTAACTTCAGTGTTAAGCTTACTCATCTCACTAATAAATAGCAGGATAAACATAGATTTGAGGTAAGTGGCAATCAGTGTAGAGAGGAAATGAAGAATTTTTTTACAGAGTGTTGCGTGTCTGGAATTAATTGCTCGGGTTGGTGGTGGAGGCAGAGATCCTAAACTCTTTGTAGCTTACAGCACCTTGGGTGTTGCAAGCTACAGGAGTATGGACTTGGAGCAGAAAGGCTGTAAGATTTAGGAACTGAATTGGACCATTCAGCCCATTGAGTCTGCTCTGCTTTTGATCATGGCAATATATTTTTCAAACTCATTCTCCAGCTCTTTCCCCTTAACCCTATTTAATCCAGAACCTATCTATCTCTGTCTTAAACACACTCAATAACACAGTCCTCTGAGGCAGTGAATTCCACAGATTTGCCACTCTCTAGTTGAAGAAATTCCTCCTCATCTCTAAAGAACTGTCCCTTTTTATTCTGAGGCTGTGCTGTCGGATCAGAGTCTCTCTGACTGTACATGGGATTATAAAGGGCAGTTATGTGCCCTTGGGCTGGCATGGATGAAATGGGCTGAATGGCCTCCTCCTGTGCTGTAACTTTTGTAAGATTTGGCTTCCACTGAACTATGTTTGTGTTTTTTTTCAGGAACGTGAGGATGAACTGCGGGCCATGGCTCGGAAAATCCGACTGAAGTAATAACTTTTCCACTTGCTCTGTCTGTCCCTGTGTGCAGTTTCATCCCTGAGCAGCAGGAATTCATAAGATAAATGAGCAGTATTAGGCCATTTGGCCATCGAATCTGCTCTGGCTGATATGCTCCTCATTCCTGCCTTCTCCCATAACCCATCAACCCATTACCAGTTAAAAATCTGTCTAACTCCTCCTTAAATTTATTCTCTGTCCCAGCACCTATTTCAGATTCAATGGGCCGAATATCCTCTTGCACTATAGAGATTCTATGGTTCTGTAGACCCCGTGAGCCTAACGTCATGTACTGAATGGCAGAGAATGGTCTAGTTTTTATTTTATTTGTCAGTGCATGAGTAGGCTTACGTTAACACTGCAATGAAGTTACTGTGAAATTCCCCTAGTTGCCACACTCCAATATCTGATCGGGTACACTGAGGGAGAATTTAGCACGGCCGATCCACCCTAACCAGCACATCTTTCAGACTGTGGGAGGAAACCAGAGCACCCGGAGGAAACTCACGCAGACATGGGGAGAACATGCAAACTCCCAACAGACAGTGACCCAAGCCTGAAATCGAACCCGGGTCCCTGGAGCTGTGAGGCTGCAGTGCTCATCCATTGTGCCACTCCTAACTAATATTCCCAGTTTAACCCCAAACCCTTTCTGACTCTGTGTGAGCTCTTATTAAACTCAGTTAAGAGAAATCACCTCATTGACAGTTGTTCAATGTCTGTAGCAGAGACAGGGTTAAATATACTCGGGGCTGATTTAGAATTTTGATCGATAAAGGTTACAGTAGGGAGTGGGGGGAGGAGTGGCGGTTTTGCAGACAAGGAACTCTGCTGAACACTGGCCTGACTGGTGTCTTCCTGCCCCTGTTTATTGTGATCTGAAGAGTTCAGTATCAAATAGAAGGTATCCTCATCCAACCTGATTTACTGGAGAGTTCAGGTGCATGTTTTCCAGCTCTCCAGCAGAGGGCAGGCCTATCAAGGAGTAGATTTCTGCTATGTCTTGTTGAACTGACCCTGCCACCCCCAAGGGATCTCCTGAGCGTAACCTGCCTCAGTGAGTAGGGGAGGCACTCATCCTTGGGGTAGTTTGGTCATTGTCCGGTGGCACAGTGAGATAGCTCTGTTGCCTCACAACATCAGGGATCTGGATTCGATCCTGGCCTCCGTGTCTGGAGTTTGCAAGTTTCTTCAGGTGGTTCGGCTTCCTCTCATACTTCAAAGATGTGCAGGTTAGGTGGATTGGCTATGCTAAATTGCCCCTTAGTGTTACTGGGATGTCACGGGCCTCAGCAGGGTCAATGCGTGGGGTCATGGGGATAGACTTGGGTGGGATTGTTGTCAGTGCTTGATGGGCAGAATGGCCTCCTTCTGCAATATCCATCATCGTGGTTCTGCAAATGTTTCTGTCCTTGACTGAAGCTAAGCTGTGTGCCAATAAATTCAGGAGAGGTGCGGGATGGGGAGAGAGAGAATTTTCAGTCTTGCTTCCTTGGATGCTTGGCTTGAGCTCGGAAAGCTGTGTTGGGAGATTGGAACCGTGCGTTTGTCCGGATGTTTGATACGAAAGTGCTACCTTTTTTGCTTTCTGTTTTGCCACACAGGGAGAGAGAGCGCAGGGATAAAGAACGGGATGAGTGGGAGAAGGAGTATCCGAGGCGGAGCCGCTCGTGTTCACCGAGGCACGGTACGTATCCCGCTGTGTGTCTGGGGGAGGGGGGAGGAGGGAGGAAGGTGTCCAAAGATGTCCACGTTGGGTGTATTGGCCATGCTAAATTGGCTCTTAGTATCCAAAGGTGTGTGGGTTAGGTGAATCGAGGAGGGGCAGTTTAGGATGGGTGTGAGGAACTGGATAAGATACTCTGTCATAGAGTTGGTGGGCTGAATGGCCTCCTGCGTTGTAGAGATCCTACTGTGGGTGAGTGACGCACCTCGGTGACTCTGATCAGTAAGACTGTGATGGTACTCATGCCACAGTACTGCGGGGGTGCTGCACCATCACGGGTATCATCTTTAGACACACTGATGGAATGGGGGGAGCAGCATGTGGAGCCTGAACACCAGCATGGAATGAATGGCCTGTTTGTCTTGTAAATTCAGCATTGCTGAAGCCCTCCCCTCATGATTTTTTTTAATTTGAAAGTTCCATTTGTGCTGTTAAAAAGCACGACAGCTTGCTCTAAATTTACAATCTGCACCATTTTAATCCAGAAATGCCAGTGAATAGATTACAGCTTTGCTTCTGGCCTTGTCATCATGGGCAGCGCAGTGGTTAGCACTGCTGCCTCACAGCACCAAGGACCCAGGCTCAGTTCCAGCCTCGGGTGCACATATTGGCACTTGTAATGCCAGCATTACCACAGTAAAAGTACAGGCTGTAAACCACTTTATTGCATCCTGAGCTTGTGAAAGGTGCTATGTAAATGTGGATCTTCCGTTTAATATTTGTGTTGTAGTACTGACTGCGCCCACCAGGTGGTGTTGGAGCTTCATTGTGTCCAAATCCTGACCCTTTTGAACCTCTGTGAGGCCAATTGGATAGTTCTTAGAAAGGGGTAGCATGAGCGCCATAGGCCAAATGGCCTTTCTGTGTTCTGTCCTTTCACAATTCCAGCCTCAGCAAACTTAAACAGCTCATGGTAAAGGGAAAGGGGTTAGAGGTTTGAGTGGGTGCACCCTCAGTGTCACTGGTTCCTGGTGAGCTGTTCCGAAGGTGTGTCACTTTCTCTGGACAATCTCTTTGTAGTCATTCAGTATCTGCTATTGGTCAGCTGCAATGAAAGCTCTCGGGTAGCTGTTATAGGAAGCCCAAACAAGAGTTGGGTTGAAGAAAAATCCCTTCTTACTGGCTTCACTGCTGTGTCCTGTTCCATGGTGAACTTTATTCATTGAATTCTCACAGAAACACGTTCTACATCTAGTTGCATTGATGTAAGGAACATTTTGGACCTGTTGAGATTCCCAATTTTAATCACTCTGCCATTGGCAATCAGAGATGTGTAGGTTTAGCATGGATTGGCCGTGCTAAAGTATGGGATTATGGCGGTAAGTTACCTTAAAGTTAGGGGGATTAGCAAGGTAGATACTTGTGTTTACAGGGATAGGGCCAGGGTGGGATTGTGATCAGTACAGACTTGATGGGCCAAATGGCTTCCTTCTGTACTCTGGCCATTCTATGATTCTATGCCTTTAGCTGTCTGGGATCCCTGAACTGTGTAAATCTCCCCACCTGCCCCCCTCCCTGCCACTCCCCTTTCTTCCCCCTCTCTCTCTTCCCCCATCCCTTTCTTTCTCTCTCGCTCTCTTTCTTTCTCTCTCTTGCTCTCTTACTCTCTCGCGCTCGCTCTCTTTTTCTCAACATCCTCCCCCCCTCCACTCCACTCCATCCTCTCTCCCACCAAAGCTCTGTCTGAATATCTCCTGGTCTGGCTCATGTTCCCTCACCACCTTTGTGAAACAGCCTCAGGTATTGTCCTGAGCTAAAGGTGCTATATAAATGCAGGTTTTCCAGGTTATTTTGTCTCAGCATTCCCGCCCTCACCATGACAGGTGGGGTTTTGGGGGAGTAGGGGGGGCAGGCTGTGGGGTTCCCCCTCCTCTCCCCTCCCCGGGCTGTGTGGCACTGCTCAATTCATAAGTTTCTGTTTGTCACTGCGGGAAACAAGCCTTCCTGGAAACTGTGGGAGTGGGAGGGTTTAGAGAAACCTGCCTGTTGAGGTTTTTTTTTCACATACATAGAACCTGCTGTGGTGCAGGTTCTGAATGCTTGGCATGGTTGAGAGGGAAGGAGAGAGCTGTGGCATTACGAAACGCTGATCATGTCTCAGAGACGCCCCAAAGCTATTCAAACTGAATGAAGCAAGTTTCGCTTTTCACAACCTGTTATCGGGCTACCTCTTGATTTAACTACACTCAAATTCTCTCCCCTCCTTCGCTGACTAGACTGACTCTGAACCAATGCTGTCTCAGCGCCTGACTAACAATAGCATGTTCCATTGTGGAGAGTATCGCTGTTCAGTTTTGACCTTGTCTACCTGGGTAGTGATCGGGAACTGTGTGTGGTTTTATATATGTGTGTATGCGCATGGAGTGGGGATGTGTGTGTCTGTGTGAGTGTGCGTGCGCACGCGTTGAATGTGGGAAAACGTCTGGGTTTTGTAATTGCTGTTCCTCCCTAACCTGGGGGTCTAATGACACTGCAACAACCCTGAACTGTGCAGGTTACCCTGCCACACCAGTGATGGAACTCAGTAAGTTCTGCTGTGTGTGACGCAGTACATGGCTAGGGAGCTATTTTTTATTATTCACTCGTGGGGCACGGGTGTCGCTAGCTAGCCCAGCATTTATTGCTGCATTCATCAACCAGCCGGCCGCAGTGAAGGGCATGCATCAGTGGGAAAAAGACCCTGTATTTGTATCGTACCCCAACAGTCTCCACATCACACGGGGCTGGCAGCGTGGTTAGCAGTGCTGCCTCACAGCGCTTGGAACCCAGGTTCAATTCCCAGCTTAAAGCTTATTTATTAGTTATAAGTAAGGCTGACATTAACACTGCAGTGAAGTTCCTGTGAAATTCTCCTGGTTGCCACACTCCAGCATCCTAACCAGTGCATCTTTCAGACTGTGGGAGGGAACCCATGCACGGGGAGAACGTACAAACTCCATACAGTCACCCAAGGCTGGAATCAAACCCGGGTCCCTGGCACTGAGAGGCAGCAGTGCTAACAACTGTGCCGTCCTCTTGGGTCACTGTCTGTGTGGAGTTTGCAAGTCCTTCCCATGTCTGTGTGGGTTTCAAAGAACAAAACAGCACGAGAAACAGGCCCTTCAGCCCAACGAGCCCGCGCCGCCACCCCAACGTTCCCATCTCTACCCGTGATTCCTGTCTATGGATTAAAAACCAAATTTGAGACAATTTAGGGAGAGTTTGTTTTGCCAGTTAGCCTAAGAGCACATCTTTGGGATGTGGGAGGAAACCGGAGCTCCTGGAGAAAACCCACACAAGCACGGGGAGAATGCGCAAACTCCCACAGACACAGGCCCAAATCCATGTATCTGCACAGCACAGCATTAGTCACTGAGCTGTCGTGTTGCCCATCAAATGGTCCAGGTCAAGCGTACACTAACGACGTGAAGCACTAGGATACTCTCAAAAAAAATCCAAGAGCAGCCCTCTCACGACCCATCGCGTGTATGCCCCTTGTTAGACAACAAAGTGGACCAAAGCACCTGTAGGATAAAAACAAGTACATCAATATCATCATCTATTTACACACTTCCCAGGGACTCCCAAGGCTCATGATCCCTATTTTAAATCATTTTTCTATACCCCTCCATTCCCATTCTGTTCATGTGCCCATCTAAGTATTTCTTAAATAATTCCAGAGTACCTGCCTCCACCACTTTACTTGGTAGTGCGTTCCATACCCTCACCACCCTCTGTGTGAAAAAACTCCCTCTAGCATCCAAATTATACCTTACCTCCCTCACCTTAAGCCCGTGACCCCTCGTGCTATTCGAGTCCATCCTAGGAAAAAGCTTAACCCTGTTTACTCTATCTATACCCCTCATAACCTTGAACATCTTTATTAGGTCTCCTCTAAGTCTACGTCTTTCTAAGGAAAACAGTCCCAATTTGCCTAACCTTGTAACTCAGATCTTCCATACCAGGCAGCATCCTGGTAAACCTCCTCTGCACTCTCTCCAGGGTCTCCACTTCCTTCCTGTAGTAAGGCGACCAGAACTGGATGCAGTATTCCAAATGAGGTCTAACCAACGTTTTATACAACTGCAACATTAAGGGCCAGCTCTTGTACTCTATACCCCTTCTTGTAAAGGCTAACATACTATATGCTTTCTTCACAACTTTCTCCACTTGCTCTGCCACCTTCAGAGACTTGTTCACCTGCACCCCCAGGTCCCTCTGCGTTTCTATACTCTTAATAGGTCTACCCTTTATCATGTATCTCCCCCTTACATTCTTTCTCCTGAAATGCATCACCTCGCATTTATCAGGATTAAATCCCATCTGCCATCTATCTGCCCAAGCTACCAGCCTATCTATGTCCTGCTGCATCGCCTGACAATGCTCCTCACTATCCGCAAGTCCAGCCATCTTTGTATCGTCTGCAAACTTGCTGATCACCTCTGGATGCTCCGGTTTCCTCCCAAAGTCCGAAAGATTTGCCGGTTAGGGTGCTAAATTCTCCTTCGGTGCACTAAAACAGGTACCAGAGTGTGGCAGCTAGGGGATTTTTGCAGTAACTTCATTGCAGTGTTAATGTGAGTTGATTAATGACAGTGTTAAATTTTTTAAAACTCTCTGGCCTTTTCAATTTAAACCTCACACAGTCCCAGCTCCCATGCTGTCACTTATTTTAACCCCTGGAGCTGTAAAATCCCCATTTCCTCTGGGATGGTCCTTCCCCGTACTGACAGCGTGCCCATAACACCCCACTCCCTCTAAGGAGGTGGCATTTGAACTTGACCCTTTGTTGCCAGCTGTGCTTTGCATCGGTGTAAGTGGGTACTGTGCTTTCCGCATAGTTTCTCTTTCTCTGTCCCTCTCTGCCTGTCTTTGCCAGTTCTGGTTTGCTCAGAATGGCATTTGTCTTTATTGTTCTCTCCTCACTTGACCATCCGGCTCCCTCAATCGGAACTTGCAGTATAACCTCCTGATACTTGTACTCTCTCTCTCTAGTGGCTGTCTATGCAAATGGCTGCTCCTGCACCCCGCTGCTCAGCAGACAGTTGCTCTGAGCCCACGCTGCTATCTTTATTCATGGCTGGGTCAGGCAGGGTTACGTCCCTCAGGCCTGTGGGGGTGGCTCTGACGAGCAACATTTCAGCTCACGGTCGCTGGATCAGAAAGTGTTTCCCGCGCGTGCATCTGACAATTAAATAAGTATCACATTGAGTACAGGAGTTGGGACGTTATATTACAGCTGTACAAAACATTTTTTTTTTTTAAGCAACACAGCACGGGAAACAGGCCCTTCGGCCCAACGAGCCCGCGCCACCGTAATACCAAATACATTATCCTATTTTAATATTCCTATATAATAATATATATATTAATCCTAATTTGGAAAATTTTCACCCTAGGGACAATTTGTTACCCAATCAGCCTAAGAGCGAATTTTTGGGTTGTGGGAGGAAACCGGAGTGCCCGGAGAAAACCCACGCAACCACGGGGAGAACGCGCAAACTCCCGCAGACACCGGCCCCATTCCAAGTGTCTGCACAGCCACATCGATAGTCTCTGAGCTGTCATGGTGCCCTTCAGATGGTCCACATAAAGCACTCATTTACGACATGAGGTACCAGGCAACCCATGAATCAACATCCAAGAGCTGTACCTGCACCACCTGCCGAATGCATGCTCAATGTTGGTCAAGTATGGACCGAATTACCTGTGGAAAAAGCCGTAGTTAAACAGTCCTACTATATCCCTCTATCTGCATACCGCTCATGTGGCTGTCTAAGAGACCCTTAAACAGCCCCAGCGTGCCTGCTCCCACCACCTTACTCGGCAGTGCATTCACACCCCCACTACCCTTTGTGTGAAAAACTGCCTTCTAATATTCGTCCTATACATAGCCCCCCTCACCCTATGGCCATGACCTCTCGTCCTATTCATTTCTAAAGGTGGAAAAAGTTTACCTCCATTTACTCTATCTATACCCCTTATAATCTTATACACCTCTATGAGATCCCCTCTAAGCCGACGTCTTTCAAGGGAAAACAACCCCAGTCTATCTAATCGTTCCTCATAGGACAGTCATTGGTAGGCCACGTTTGAAATATTGTATAAGCATACAATTTAAAGTAAATAATGCTTATTTATCAGTTACAAGTACATTTATTTTAATACTGTAATGAAGTTTTAGATTCTAGCATCCACAGTAATTTGCTTTTATACTGTAACAAAGTTACTATGAAAATCCCCTAGTTATCACACTCTGGCACCTGTTTGGGTACACTGAGGGAGAATTTAGCATGGCCAATAAACCCTAACTAGCACGTCTTTGGACTGTGGGAGGAAATTGGAGCACCCGGAAGAAACCCACGCAAACAAGGGGACAATGCGCAAACTCCACACAGACAGTGACCTAAGCCGGGAATTGAGCCTGGGTTCTTAACACTGTGAGACAGCACTGCTAACCGCTGTGCCACAGTCGCTCTGCTATAGGAAGGATGTTGTTAAACTGGAAATGATGCAAAAAAAAGATTGACAAGGATGTTATCGGAACTGGAAGGTTTGAATTATGAGGAGAGGCTGGCTCTTTTTTTCCCTGGAGTGTAGGAGGATGAGGGATGGTCTTATCAAGGTTTATAAAATCATGAGGGACATAGATAAGATGAATAACAAGGTCCTTTTCCCCAAAGTAAAGGAGCCCAAAACTAGGGGGCATAGGTTAAAAGTGAGAAGAGGAAAGATTTAAAAGGGGCCTGAGGGGCAACTTGGTCCCACAGAAGGTGGTGCATCAATAAAAACAAAATGCTGCGGATGCTGGAATCTGAAACAAAAACAGAAAAGTGCTGGAAAATTTCAGCCAGTCTGACAGCATCTGTGGAGAAAGAATAGAAGTCATGATGTGGAGATGCTGGCGTTGGACTGGGGTAAACGCAGTAAGAAGTTTCACAGCACCAGCTTAAAGTCCAACAGGTTTATTTGGTAATAACTACCACTGGCTTTCGGGGTTTGCCCCTTCACCTGGTAAGTCACCTGAGAAGAGAAAATAGAGTCAGCATTTCAAGTCCGGATGGACCTTTTGTCAGAGCAAAGAGATTCAGTGGATGTTTACACTATCGGGAGGGAGAGAGAGAGGTTGGAATGGAACAAAGAGAATGTAAATGAGGATATGGAAGACTGCGAAGGTGCTAAAAGTGCCCATTAAGTGATCAGAATGCATAAATGGCAGACAACGTGTAGATTGTTAACTGCCTGAGGAATGTGGTACTTGCACTGAAGGGGAAGGTGGATAGGGGTGGAGGGGACAAGGAGGAGAGCAGGAATGGAGCAGTGGAAAAAAGGTGAGAAAGAAGGAAGATAAAATTGATCATAGAATCCCTATAGTGCTGTTCGGCCTATCAAGTCTGTACTGACCACAATCCTATCCAGGCCCTATTCCCGTAACCCCCACAGTTACCCTGCTAGTTCCTCTGACACTAAGGGGCAATTTAGCATGGCCAATCCACCTAACCCGCACATCAACAAAATAAAATGGAGGTGGTGAATGTATGGAATGAGCTGCAGAGGGTGGTGGTAGAGGTGGGTACAGTTGCAACATTTAAAGGACATTTGGACAGGTACATGATGGGAAAGGTTTAGAGGGATACAGGCCAAATATAGAGTAGTTCCATGGTAAGTGGGTGGCACAGTGGTTAGCACTGCAGCCTCGCAGTGCCATTCAATTCCAGCCTTGGTTTGCTGTCTGTGTGGAGTTTGCACGTTCTCCCAGTATCTGTGTGGGTTTCCTCCAGATGCCTCAGTTTCCTCCCACAGTCTGAAAGACATGCTGGTTAAAGTGCATTGACCCGAACAGGCACCAGAGTGTGGCGACTGGGGGAATTTCACAGCAACTTCATTGCAATGTTAATGTAAGCCTCATTTGTGACTAATAAATAAAATTTACAGTTCAGGAAACCTGGCCAGCATGAATGAGTTGAGCCAAAGGGTCTGTTTGCCTGTTGTAAATCTCTATAACACTAAAATGGACAGAATTGAGGATTGCAAAACTGCAGCATTTTGGTCTCACTTCAGGACTTATATCATTGTATGATTTCAGGAAAATATTAATATTTATTGCATTAGAAGCAATCCGGTAAAAGTTCATTTGACTAGTACTGAGACGAAGGAGTTAACTTGTGAGGAAAAGCTGGTCCTCTGCCCATTGATGTTTAGAAGGATGAGGGTGATCTTACTGAAATATCTAGGGCAACTCAACAGGAGAATTGCTGAGAGGGTATTTACCCTCATGAGCTGATCTTGGGGGCATAGTTTAAAAATTGGGTGTCTCCCATCTCAGACGGAGATGAGATATTTCCTCTAGGATATCGTTAAAAATACAAACTAGCAGCAGGAGGAGGCCATTCGACCCTTTGAGCCTGCTCCGTCATTCATTTTGATCATGGCCGATCATCAAATTCAGTATTCTGATCCCTGCCCCCATGGGGCTGCAAGGTGGCACAGTGGTTAGCGCCGCTGCCTCACAGCGTCAGGGACCTGGGTTCGATTCCTAGCTTGGGTCACTGTCTGTGTGGAAGTGTGTACATTCTTCCCATGTCTGCGTGTGTTTCCTCCAGCTGCTACGGTTTCTTCTCATGGTCCAAAAGATGTGCTGGTTAGGGTGCATTGGCAATGCTAAGTTCTCCCTTATTGTACAAACAGGTGCTGGAGTGTAGCGACTAGGGAATTTTTGCAGTAAATTCATTGCAGTGTTAATGTAAGCCTTACTGGTGATTAATAAAATAAACTTTAAAACATTTCTCTTGATCCCTTTAGCCTCCAGAGCTATATCTAATTTCTTCTTGAAATCTCAATGTTTTGGCCTCAACTACTTTCTATGGGAGTGAATTCCACACATTCACCACCCTATGGGTGAAGGAATTTCTCCTCACTCAGTTCTAAAAGGACTTGGGGGCACAGTTTAAAAATTATGCGTCTCCCATTTCAGCCAGAAATGAGGAGATGTTTCCTCTACGATGTCTGTTAATCCTCAAACTATGACCCCTAGTTCTGGACTCTGCCACCATCTGGCACATTCTTTCTGAATGTAAGAATAAAAAGCAGTTTATTTATCAGTCACACATAAGGTTTACATTAACATTGCAATGAAGTTACTAGAAAATCCCCTAGCTGCTACATTCCAGCAACTCTTCGAGTCAATGCATCCTAACCAGCATGTCTTTCAGAGGAAACCCACGCAGTCACGAGGAGAACATGCAGTCTCCACATAGTGACCCAAGCTGGGAATCGAACCCGGATACCTGGTGCTGTGAGGCAGCAGTGCTAACCCCTGTGCTACTGTGCTGCCACATAAAAGCCTGTAGCATTCTGTCCCCCAGAGAGCTTTGGGGGTTGGAGTGCTGTGGGGCATGGACTATGTTTAAGACTGTGTTAGACAGATTTCGGATTGAGGGTTTTTAGGGAACGGAGACAGTCAGGAAGGTAGAGTTACAGCCTGATTATGAGCTTTTTAGGAACTATGGAACAGTCTCAGGAGGCCGAATGGCCTCTTGCTGTTGCAGATTACCTGTTGATTATCATGTTGATTATGCTGTGCGCAGTAATACAAGTGACTGCACTCTGTAGCAATCTTCAGATTGGGAAAGATGCTACATAAATGCAAGTCTATGTCACCTATAAAACTGGAGTGGAGGAGGAATTGGACCAGAGCGTATTGCAGGAGGTTTACTCAGTCTGATGTCGGTGTGAGGGGGAAGAAGGCAGGATCAGGAGGAGGGGAGATGCTGACTGTGCCATCATGGAGGATAACCCCTCCCTTTCGGAATTTCCTCCTCAGGATAACAAAAACCATTTCCCAATCTTCAGAATCTCTCCTGTTTTGAAATCTTTGCATCTGCAAAGTGGCACAGTGAATAGCATTGCTGCCTCACAGCGCCAGCGACCCGGGTTCAATTCCCAGCTTGGCTCAGTTTGTATTGAGTTTGCACATTCTCCCCATGTCTGCATGTCTTCCTCTGAATGATCCAGTTTTTTCCCATACTCTGAAGATGTGCAGGTTAGCTGGATTGGCTGTGCTAAATTGACCCTGGTGTCAGGGAGATTACGGGGTAAATGCATGGAGTTATGGGAATAGGGCATGGGTGGGATTGGAGCTGGTGCAACTCAATGGGCTGAATGGCTTCCTTCTACACTGTAGGGATTCTATGAAGGCAGCACCTTTAGCAAAGCACTGGATCCCTAAGGGCTAGGCACCCTTGATGGGCTGAATGAATTTATTCCTGAAAATTGGGTTACCCTAGCTCTGTGTGCAGGGGTTTATATTAATGTCAAAGTCATAGTGCAGGAATTCTGTCTCCTACATGTCACTGATCATCCTTCTCTTCTTCCCCCGGCTCCCTCCTCACACAGGCCGTGACTATAGCAGCTCATCTCGAAGGTAAGAACCATCAGACTGCAAGGCACCTTCACTGCCAGCTGTTTTTTATCCCCCTGTTTTGCAGGCTGATCTGAGCCTGTGGATTGTGGAGCGCACGATCGCTTCTGCTCCAGAGTGTGGGCAGCTACTGAGAATCCACCTCAACTCCCTCCCCCATACCATCCCACCCTCTCCTCTCTCTCTCCCCCCAGAGTGCCTTTCATCCCTCCTTTGAATGACACCCTCCCATCGGAGTGTTCCCTTCTCTCTCCTCGAAGCGCCCCCTCCCCTTAAAGCTTCCCCCTTTGCCTCCCCTTAAAGCTTCGCCTCCTCTCACTTCGGAATGTCCTCTTCCCTTCCTCCTCATGTGCCCCCTTGAGAACATTCTGCACCTTGGGGGGGGTTTGGAATGACTGATCCCTGAATATTGACTTTCGTTTTCCTGTCATCCAGACGGTCTCGCTCTCGCTCGAGAAGCCCTCACCATCGCCATTAGTGGCCTGTGCTCGCACCCCCAAGCCCCCCCTCGCTGGCAACTCGAGCTCGCGTCGATCTGCAGACACAGCTAGCGACACAGTGATGGCCCATGGACACAGCTGAGAAGACGTGTGTAATAACTGCTGTGCGTGCGCCTGTATGTATGTACATAGGTATATTTATCGTATCAACAATGTACACAGTTTTGGTTGTACTTGTACCGTTGCTGTGTACACCCCGGGTCAGGAACGTGTTGGTATTTGTCACAGTTTCACATGGTCAGTAAAACAGTGACCCTGTTTCTAAAAACCTCCTTTCTGGTGACTAAACCTACCTGCAAACGGCTGTTTTTATCTTATTTTTTTCTTGCTGTGACAACTAATCATTTGTCTGCTTTCCCAGCAAAGTATCAGCAAACTGTGTGTCTGTGTGTGTGTGTGTCTGTGTGTGTGTGTGTCTGTGTGTGTGTGTGTCTGGTGTGTGTGTGTGTCTGTGTGTGTGTGTGTCTGTGTGGTGTTGTCTGTGTGTTGTGTGTCTGTGTGTGTGTGTGTCTGTGTGTGTGTGTGTCTGTGTCTGATTTCTACCCTCTGGCTGTGGTGTGTGGGAGTCTGGAAGTGTGTGATCGCCTCAGGCTGAGTTTTGACTGCCCTGCTTGGGGGCAGATGCACAACACTAAAGAGTGGGCACTCTGAGTGAGCCCTGTGTATTCGGACACATCCTAAACCCTTCTGTCCCCCTTCTGTGTTCTGCAATTGGTCGCAGTGCTTGCTGGGACAGCCTGGTGATGCCAGGTGCTGATACCATTGTCCTGTCAGTGCCAAACATGGCAAGTTATGGTTAGGCAGTAGCTGCCTGTCCATAGGGGGTGAGTCCCAGACATGGGCTGGCAGCCATCCTGCACTGTGAGGAGGGAGGATTGATCTCTTGAAGAGGGTGTCTGTGACTGCATGCCACAAACGCAGAAATATGAGTTGTTAGAAAACAGTAATCCTGTTGCACACCCTGGCTCATCCTAATGCCTAGCAGTGCCAGTGGCAAAGGTCCCCATTTCCCAATCTGCCCCCAGGGCAAAAAGAATCCTGTTGCCAAAGTGTCTGTGGAAGCAACTTGAGTAAGAAGCCACATGAGGTAAAGAGTCGTAACAGAAAGTAAGGACGTACAGGAACTGCCTGGACACAGCAGCTGAGATACACGGCCTCAGCAGCAGGAAGCACCTGTCTTTCTCCGTGTTGGACAGTATCAAGTGCCATGTCTGGCAAGTTTTTGATTGCTATGTTGAAAAGAAAATCTATATTTAAAAATAAAACAACACTTGTCAGGGTTGAAGAGCGGACGTTTGTTGTGGTTGGAAAGGTACGATGAAAGTTCCCCTCAAACCCACATCAAGGGTCTTTCTAAATGCCCTGCTTCAGCCAAAGCAGGTGCCTGACCTGGGCAGAAAACACTCGGCTTTCTGGGAGATGTATGGGACCTGGATTCAATTCCCAGCTTGGGTCGCTGTCTGTGTAGAGTCTGCATGTTTTCCCCATGTCTGTGTGGGTTTCCTCCAGCTGCTCTGGTTTCCTTCCACAGTCCAAAAGACGTGCTAGTTAAGTGCTAAATTCTCCCTCAGTATACCTGAACAATTGCTGGAGTGTGGCGACGAGGGGAATTCTCACAGTAACTTCATTGCGGTGTTAATGTAAGCTAACTTGTGACAAATAAATGAAACAGTTCGGGTATTCGAACACTAACAAGTTTTGAACAGAGTTGGGAATTGTTTGTGTGCCTGGAGTTAATGTTCCCCCTTCTCCCTCCCTCAAAAATAAGCTTTCTGCCCCTTGAGATTTTTTGCGTTGTATTAACTCCAAGGTGAGTCCTGTCTTGTTGTGTTCCATCGTTTCACTTGGCAAGCAGGAGGTTGCCGCTTGTAAAAGTGTAATTCTGCCAGACTCTTGTCTGCAAACTGAGTCAGACTCTCACCACTTGACTCGAATAAAGCATTCACACATCTTTTTGGAGTTTTTGTCTTGTATAGTTTGTAATTTTACCTGTTCCTGTAAATGTTTTTTTCCTTCAAACAATTAAAAGTTTTTTTCCTCCTCCTGATTTGTGTTCTATTCATCGTTTCTAAATGAGTGCTACTCGAGGGTTAGATACAGAGTAAAGCTGCCTCTATACTATCACCCATTAAACACTCCCAGGACAAGTACAGCAGGGGATTAGATACAGAATAAAGCTCCTTCTACACTGTCCCCCATCAAACACTCCCAGGACAGGTACAATAAGGAACAAAATTCCTTCCACATCTGACCATCCAGCATTAAGGTTCAGGTGTTCCTCATTTCTGTTACTGTATCACCCTTGATGGATGCCTGGTTTTTGGTGTTTGCCAAATACAGGAGCATTGTGGGTGGGATAGAAGAATAAAGCTGCTGTGGATCAGAGGTTTACAGCATGGAAATGGACCCTTCGGCCCAACTTGTCTATGCTTCCCGAAGCTAGTCCCAATTGCCCATATTTGCCCCATTTCCCTCTATATCCATGTAACTGTCTAATTGCTTTTTAAAGGACAAAATTGTACCCACCTCTACTACTACCTCTGGCAGTTCATTCCAGACACTCACCACCCTTTGTGTGAAAAAAATGCCCCTCTGTATCTCTCCCCTCTCACCTTAAAAACTATTTAGTTGTAGATGCCCCTATCTTTGGGAAAAGATATTGATTATCAAGCTGATCTGTGCCCCTCATTATTTTACAGACCTCTGTAAGATGACCCCTCAGCCCTCCTCACTCCTGAGGAAATAATTCAGTCTGTTCAGCCTTTCCTCATAACTCAATTCATCCCAGTAGCATCCTAGTAAATTTTTTCTGCACTCTTTTTAGTTTAGTAATATCCTTTCTATGATAGGGGGACCAGAACTATACACACTATTGCATGTGTATTCTGGTCTTCCAAGCAAAGAGTGGGGGGTAAATGGGTGTTTTTTCTGCTTTGCGATCAGTGACTAGTGGTATGCCTCAGGAATCACTGTTGGGATTGCAATTGTTTACAATTTACATAGATGATTTGGAGTTGGGAATCAAGTGTGTGTCAAAATTTGTAGATGACATTAAGATGAGTGGCAGAGCAAAGTGTGCAGAGGATACTGAAAATCTGCAAAGGGATTTAGAAAGTCTGAGTGGGTGAGGGTCTGGCAAATGGAGTACAATGCTGGTACATGTGAGGTCATCCATGTTGGTAGGAATAACAGCAAAATGGACTAATATTGGTAAATAATTAATGAAAGAAGAGGGATCTGGGTGTCCTTGTGTAGGAATCTCAAGGAGTTGGTTTGCAGGTGCAGCAGGTAATTAAGAAGACAAATGGAATTTTGTCCTTCATTGCTAGAGGGATGGAGTTTATAAACAGCGAGGTTATGTTATAGCTGTATAAAGTGCTGGTGAGGCCACACCTGAAGTACTATGTACAGTTTTAATCTGCTTACTTAAGAAAGGATGTACTCGCACTGGAGGGGATGCAGAGGAGATTCATTAGGTTGATTCTGGAGTTGAGAGGGTTGGCTTATGAGGAGAGACCGAGTAGAGTTGGGCTATATGCATTGGAATTCAGAAGAATGTGGGGGGGAGATCTTACAGAAACATAATCTTATGAAGGAAATAGGTAAGATAGAAGCAGGGAAGTTGGTTCCACTGACAAGTGAAACTAGAATGGGGAGTGGGGGGGGGGGGGGGGGCATGGCCTCTGAATAAGGGGGAGCAGATTTAGGATGGAGTTGGGGAGGAACTTCTTCCCACAAAGGGTTATGAATCTGTGGAATTCCCTGACCAGTGAAGCAGTTGACGCTACCTCATTGAATGTTTTTAAGACAAGGATAGTTAAATTTTTGAACAGTAAATGAATGAAGGGTTAGTGGACAGGTAGGGTGGAGCTGAGCCCACAAAAAGATCAGCCATGATTTTATTGAATGGCAGAGCAGGCTCGAGGGGCCAGATGACCTACTCCTACTCCTGCTCCTAGTTCTTGTATATACACAGGGTGAATATCCCAGCTTAGAGTTGTAAATTCCACGTTAAGACCTGTTAAGGATCAGAATTTCAGAACTTGGGCCCAAGATGCTTCTTGTTAGGAGACAAATGTGTTTGTACAAAAGTTTATCTAGATCAGCTGTAATGTAATTGCTGCAATGGGTTTGAGGGGCTGAATGGCCTCTTGCTTCTTGGCCTCCATTGCCTCTCTTCCCCCACCCAAGCCTCAGCCCAGTGGAGAAGCTTTAGGGTCAGTTCCCTCAGCCAGCCTCAGTGGCAAGTGTGGGTTGGTGGGGAGGTGATGTATGGTGTGTGGGAAACGAATGTGCTGTCAGGGGAAAGCATCAGCCACAGAAGGAAGCCTGACTGGACTGACGGTCCTGACTGTTTTTCTGCCAGTGGTTTATTGGGGAGGGGTAGTGGGAGGCTGGTACCAGTTTCCTTATCTATCTAACCTGCCGGATGCTGTGGAAATGGCTGGTTGGCTACCCTCAGCAAGGCAAGAGAGAAAACACTGTGTCAATCGAGGGTCCCTGGAAATCTAAGGCCAAAATGTCATGAAGAATTGACCCTGCCTGTGGCTCCCTGCCAGTTGCAGAATCTAAAACCAGAGCTGTGGTGGTGGGTGGGGGGGAGGGGCCACAGGCAGAGGATTAGGGATCCAATCATAGAATCCTCTCAGCTCAAAAGAAGGCTAATTGACCCATCAAACCTGCACCAACAACAATCCTACCCATGTATTTACCCTGCGATTTCCTCCTAACGGGCAGTTTTGCATAGCCAATCCACCTAACCTACACATCTTTGGACACTGAGACAATTTAGCATAGCTAACCCACATAACCTGCACATCTTTAGACACTAAGGGACAATTTAGCACGGCCAATCCCCCTAACCCGCACATTTTTGGACTGGGGGAGGAAACCGGAGCATGCAAAGGAAACCCATGCAGACACAGGGAGAACATGCAAACTCCACACAGTCAGTAATCCAAGCTGAGAATCGAACCTGGGTCCCTGGCACTATGAGGTAGCCATGCGAACCACTGTGCTAGCATGATCATTCAGGGTTTTGAGGAGAAATCTCTTCACTCAAAGGGTTTGAGTTCTTGGGATTCTCCACTGCAGAGACTTGCAGATCTCTATTATTGAATATATCTGAAGAATGATAGAATGAATGCAAGCAAGCTTTTTCCACTGAGGCTAGGGGAGAAAAAAACTAGAGGACATGGGTGAAGGGGGAAAGGTTTAAAGGGAATATTAGCAGAGGGGGCTCTTCATGCAAAGAGTGGTGGGAGTGAGGAATGAACTGCCAGATGAATGCGAGTTCACTTTTAACATTTAAGAAAAATTTGGTTGGTACATGGATGAGGGGGTTGTGGAGGGATATGGTCCAGGTTCAGGTTAGTAGGACTAGGCAGAAAAATAATTTGGCACAGCCAAGAAAGACCAAAAGGCCTGTTTCTGTGAGTAATGTTCTATGGTTCTAACAAGGGAAAGTACAGCATAGGAACAGGCTCTTCGGCCCATCAAGTCCATGGCCTTCATGATGCCCTAACTAAATGAAAAAAACCTTCTGCCCTTCAGTCTGTATCCCTTCTATTCCCTCCTTACTTATATACCCATCCAAATGTCTCTTAAGTGTCACTAATGTGCCTGCTTCCACCACCACCTCTGGCAATTTGTTCTAAGCACCCACCACTCCCTGCATTAAAAACCTCCCCTGCAAATCTCCCTTAAACTTGCCCCCTCTCACCTTGAACCTGTACCCTCCCCCCTTGTAATTGATACTTTTCCACTCTGGGAAAAAGCCTCTGACTACCCATTCTCTATGTGCCCCTCATAATTTTGTAGACTTTCAGGTTGTCCCTCAGCCTCATTTTTCAGTGAAAGTAATTTGAGTTTATTCAATATTTCCTCATTGCCAACACACTCTGGACAGACAAAATGTCAACAAAGGAGACTGTCATCGACTTCAAGAAGCATAAAGGAGAACATGACCCTGTCTACATCAACGAGGACGAAGTAGAAAGGGTCAAGAGCTTCAAATTTTTACATGTCCAAATCACCAACCTATCCTGGTGCCCCCCCCCCATGCCAACACCTTAGTTAAGAAAGCCCACCAATGCCTCTACTTTCTCAGAAGACTAAGGAAATTTGACATGTCAGCTACGACTCTCAGCAACTTTTACAGAAGATACCACAGAAAGCATTCTTTCTGGTTGTATGGCTTCTGCTCCACCCTCAAGACTATAAGGAACTACAAAAAGTAAATGTTGCCAATCCGTCACACAAACCAGCCTCCAGTCACTGACTCTGTCTACATTTCCTGCTGCCTTGGCAAAGCAGCCAGCATAATTAAGGACCCCATGCCTCCCAGACATTCTCCCTTCCACCTTCTTCTATTGGGAAAAAGATACAAAAGTCTGAGGTCACATACCAACTGACTTAAGAACAGCTTCTGCCCTGCTGCCATAAGACGTTTGAATGGATTTACATTAATTTGATCTTTCTTGACACCCTAGCTATGACTGTAACATTACATTCTACACTCTCTCCTCTATGAACGATATGCTTTGTCTGTATGGTGCGCAAGAAACAACTTTTCACTATGTTGATACATGTGACAATAAATCAAATCAAATCAAGACAACCTTCTTTGCACTCTCTCCAAAACTTCAAATGATTCCGACAGTGCAGAAAGAGGCCATTTGACCCATTGAGTCTGCACTGACAACACTCTCACCAGGCCTTATCTTCGCAATTACTTATATTTACCCTGCCAATCCCCCTGACACTAAGGGGCAAATTATTATGGCCAATCAGCTTAATTTACACATCCTTGGACATCCTCCTGATGGTAGCTGGAAATGGGCAGGTTTTTGATGACTTGGGTGAATTAAAGGGGGAAATGGATGGTGGTGCAGGAAAGCGGAGTTGAAACCCCAAATCAGCCATGATCGAATTGAATGGTGGAACAGGCTCAAAGGACGAATGGTCTGCCCCCAGCTCCATTTGCTTGTGTTTTGAAGGGGAAAGGAATGTGATTGCTGTCTGACTTGTCCAGGGTTGGAGCGCAGTGTTAGATCATGAGACCATACGAGCACAATTAGGCTACTCGGCCCATTGAGTCTGCTCCATCATTTAATCTTGGCTGATATTTTTCTCATCCCCATTCTCCTGCCTTTTCCCCGATCCCCCTATTAATTAAGAACCTATCTATCTCTGTCTCAATGACCTTCTGTGGCAAGAGTTCCACAGAGTCGCCACTCTCTGGCTGAAGAAATTCCTCCTCATCTCTCTGTTGAGTGGACATGATGTGGAGATGCCAGCATCGGACTGGGGTGGGCACAGAAAGATGTCTCACAACACCAGGTTAAAGTCCAACAGTAGCATGAGCGACTAGCTTTCAGACTCACCTGATGAAGGGGCAGCGCTCCGAAAACTAGTGGTTCATGTTACCAAATAAACCTGTTGGACTTCAGCCTGCTGTTGTGAGACTTCTTACTGTAATTGAGTGGAGGCATAGAGAGAATGAAAAAGGAACCTGTTATCGTCCCTGACCCCCCCCCCTCCCCCCACCTACCGAGCAACACCAAGTAAAGTTAGACACTGCAGGGATTACTGGAAAGCTTGGGTGTCTGTGTCTCTGTAAGTGGAGCTTTTCTCTGAGTGATGATTTCTCATTCCCAAGATATTAGTGGCAGACAGACAAGAGTGGCTAATCCTCTCTCCCAACCCCGCAGGCTTTCAGCAAACACTGGTATTAACCCTCCGCGAAACCCTGCAGACAGAGGTGATATCTGCAGGTACTTAGCTACAGACTGCGCCAGACCTGCCTGCATGGGGCCCCAGCTATTAAGGGTGCGATTTTCAGAAATGATGCATTTAAAACAATAAGCTTGTACTTATACAATACGTTTGACGGGGTAAAGCGTCCCCCTCCCCAGCCATGACCTCATGGGAAGAATTATCAAACAAAACCGGACACCAAACCACAAGAAAGGCACCTTTGCAGTAGACGAGAAAAGATTTCTCAACAAGTTCTAAGTGTTTTAAAAGGAGAGAGAAGAGCTCTAGGAATTGGCCGCTTGACCCATCGATCCTGTTCCGCAATTTAATACACTTATTGCTGATGGGACACCCACTAGCCCCAACATCTTTTATATTATTGTTAGTCGGAAAATTATCAATCTCTGCTTAAAGCAAGGCAGCACAGTGTCAGAAGCACTAAGGAAATTTGGCATGTCCGCTACAATGCTCGATGTGGAGATGGAGACTTGATTGCCTATACAATTTCGCATTCCAACCATTGTTTTGTAAATTGAGTTTGTGTCTTTATATGCCTCGCTTGTGAACAGAACTCCCACTTATCTGATGAAGGGGCAGCGCTCTGAGAGCTAGTGGCTTGTGCCACCAAATAAACCTGTTGGACTTTAACGTGGTGTTGTGAGATTTCTTACTGTGCTACGACTCTCACTGGCTTTACAGATGCCCCATAGAAAGCATTTTTTCTGGTTGTATCACAGTTTGGTATGCTCTGTCCAAAACTGCAAGGAACTACAAAAGGTTGCTAACGTAGCCCAGTCCATCACACAAACCAGCCTCCCATCCATTGACTCTGTCTACACTTCCTGTTGCCTCGGAAAAGAACCAGCATAATTAAGGATCCCACGCACCCTGGACATTCACTCTCCCACCTTCTTCCTTTGGGAAAAAGATACAAAAGTCTGAGGTCATGTACCAACCAACTCAAGAACATCTTCTTCCCTGCTGCTGTCAGACTTTTGAATGGACCTACCTCGCATTAAGTTGATCTTTCTCTACACCTTAGCTATGACTGTAATGCTACATTCTGCACCCTCTCCTTTCATTCTCTTTGAACAGTATGCTTTGTATAGTGTGCAAGACACAATATTTTCACTGTATACCAAAACGTATAACGATAATAAATCAAATCAAATCAGTGATTAACATTGCTGCCTCACAGCACAGGTGTTCGGTTCCCAGCTTTGGGTCACTCCTGTGTAGGATCTGCACGTTCTCTCCATGTCTGCATGGGTTTCCTCCATACGGTCCTGTTTCCTCCCACAAATACGAAAGATATGCTGGTTAGGTGCATTGGCTATGCTAAATTCTCCCTCAGTGTACCCAAACAGGTACCGGAGTGTGGCGACTAAGGAATTTTCATGGTAACTTCATTGCAGTGTTAATGTAAGCCTACTTGTGACAATAATGAATAAACTTAAAACTTTAATGAATGACTGAGCTTCTTCGACACCCCCCCCCTCCCCCTCCAGGGTAAATAATTCCAAAGATTCATAATCCTCTGATAAGGAAATTTCTCCTCCTGGAGTTATAGAGGTTTACAGCATAGAAACAGGCCCTTCGGTCCAACTTGTCCATGCCGCCCTTTCTTTTAAACCCCAAAGTTAGTCCCAGTTGCCCACATTTGGACCATATCCCTGCATACTAATCTTACCCATGTATCTGCCTAAATGCTTTTTAAAGACAAAATTGTACCTGCCTCTACTACCACCTCTGCCAACTTATTCCAGACACTCATCAGCCTCTGTGTGAAGAAATTGCCCCTCTGGACATTTGTAGCTCTTCCCTCTCATCTTAAATCTATGCCCTCTAGTTTAAGACTCACCCACCTTTGGGAAAAGATGTTGACTATTTAACTGATCTGTGCCTCTCGTTATTTTATAGACTTCTATAAGGTCACCCCTCACCTTGGTCCTAAGTGGCTTCCCTCTTATTTTGAAATTGTTACTCACTCCTAGAGAGAAATAAATTGATTAGGGATAGTCAGCACGGTTTTGTGAAGGGTAGGTCGTGCCTCACAAACCTTATTGAGTTTTTTGAGGAGTTGACCAAAGAGGTAGATAAGGGTAAGGCAGTTGATGTAGTGTATATGGATTTTAGCAAAGCGTTTGATAAGGTTCCCCATGGTAGGCTACTGCAGAAAGTGCAGATGCATGGGATTGAAGGTGATTTAGCAGTTTGGATTAGGAATTGGCTAGCTGATAGAAGACAGAGGGTGGTGGTTGATGGGAAATATTCAACCTGGAGTGCAGTTACAAGTGGTGTACCTCAAGGATCTGTTTTGGGCCACTGCTGTTTGTCATTTTTATAAATGACCTAGATGAGGGTGTAGAGGGTTGGATTAGTAAATTTGCTGACGATACCAAAGTGGGGGGAGTTGTAGACAGCGAGGATGGATGTTACAGTTTGCAGAGGGACATAGATAGGTTGCAGAGCTGGGCCGTGAGGTGGCAAATGGAATTCAATACGGATAAGTGTGAGGTGATTCACTTTGGTAGGAATAACAGGCATATGAAATATAGGGCTAATGGAAGGACCCTTAATAGTGTTGTCGAGCAGAGGGATCTTGGGGTACAAGTACATAGCTCTTTGAAAGTTGGCACCCAGGTTGATAAAGTTGTTAAGAAGGCGTACGGTGTGTTAGCTTTTATTGGTAGAGGGATTGAATTTAGGAGCCCTGAGGTTATGTTACAACTGTACAAAACTCTGGTGCGGCTGCACTTGGAGTATTGCATACAGTTCTGGTCACCGCATTATAAGAAAGATGTGGAAGCATTGGAAAGGGTGCAGAGGAGGTTTACCAGGATGTTGCCTGGTATGGTGGGAAGGCCTTATGAGGAAAGGCTGAGGGACCTGAGGTTATTTTCATTAGAGAGAAGAAGGTTACGCGGTGACCTAATTGAGGCGTATAAGATGATCAAGGGATTGGATAGGGTGGATAGTGAGAGCCTTTTTCCTCGGATGGTGATGACCAACACGAGGGGACATAACTTTAAATTAAGAGGTGGTAGTTATAGGACGGATGTCAGAGGCAGGTTCTTTACACAGAGGGTGGTGAGAGCGTGGAATGCCCTGCCTGCAGCAGTTGTGGACTCGCCTACTTTGGGGGCATTCAAATGTTCTGTGGATAGGCATATGGATGATATTGGAATAGTTTAGGTTAGAGGGTCCACTGGCCAGCGCAACATCGAGGGCCGAAGGGCCTGCACTGCGCTGTAATGTTCTATGCTACCCCCCCACCCCACTCCAGTTCTAGACTCTCCAACCAAGGGAAACATCTATCCCACATCTATCCCTTCTGTTCCTTTAAGTATTTTTTAGATTTCAATGTAATTACCTCATTTTTCAAAACTCTAAGAAATACGGGCCCTCTTTGCCCAAATCTCTCTTCATGTGATGATTTTGCCATCTCCAGAATAAGTCTGGTGAACTTTAGTTGCACTCCCTCTGTGGCAATACTATCTCGTCTAAGATAAGGGGATCAAAATTACACACAGTTCTCCCGGTGCGGTCTAACCAAGCTCGTTTACAATCGAACTAAAACCTCAGTACTCCTGCACTCAAGCCCTTTTAGAGAATCCTAACGTGTAAGACCCAGACAGCTGATGGTGGGAGGGGAGGAACAGGAAGTCAGAATTGGGGTTGAGTTGGGGAACAGAGATCTTGGAAGGTGGTGGGTCACAGAGATCCATCCCTCTGCCACCCACGCTCAGTAGTAGCACTGTGTACAAGACGCACTGCAGCAATTCACCGAAGATCCTTAGACAGCACCTTCCAAACACACGACCACTTCCATCTGGAAGGAAAAGGGCAGCAGACACATGAGAACACCGCCATTTGCAAAGTTGCCCTCATCATCCTGACTTGGAAATATATCGATCGTTCCTTTATTGCCGCTGGATCAAAATCTTGGAATTCCATCCCCATGCCATTGTGAGTCAACCCACAGCATTTAAACTGCAGTGATTCAAGAAGGCAGCTCACCATCATCTTCTCAAGGGCAATAGGGATGGGCAATAAATGCTGGCGAGCCAGCGACTCCCATGAATGAATTGTAAAAAAAAGGGTGGAGAGAGGCTTTGGAAGGATTTGAAGATAAAACTTCGGTTAGGCCACATTTGGAGTGTTGTGTGTAGTTCTGATCACTGCAGTACGATAAGGACGCGGAAACTTTGGAGAGGGCAAAGAAGGTTCACTAGGATGTTCCCAGTCTCATATTGTCTATGGGGAGACATTGAATAATTCAGAACATTTTCACTTGGAAGACAGAGGCTGAGGGGAGACCCTATAGAGGTCTACAAAATTATGAAGGGCATCGACAAGATGGATAGTCAAGAGGCTTTTTCCCAGGGTGGAATCGTGTCAGTTACAAGGGGGTCATAGATTCAAGGAGAGAGGTGGAAAGTTTAAGGGAAATGTGCAGGGAAAGGTTTTCACAGACAGAATTGTGGGTGCCAGAACGCACTGCTAGGGGAGGTGGTGGATTAGGCACATTAGAAACATTTAAGAGGCATCTGGATGGGTACATGAATAGGGAAGGAATAGGGGAAAACAGTCCGAGTAAGGGCAGGTTTTTTTTAAGTTTAGTTAACGTATCACAATCACACTGGTTTGACAGGCTGAAGGGCCTGTTTCTGTGTTTTTTTTCTTCGTTCTTGGTATCAGAATGAGAATTGTTCAAGTGTGAGGACAAGGGAGGGAGAGATAAAAATGCTAAGATGATAGAAATAGAAAGCAGCAAATGGGTCAGAGTCTGAGGGTACAGGGTAGACTGGTTAGGATAGAGAAAAGGAGAAATTTCTCTATCCAGAGAGTGGTCAGCCTGTGGAATTCACTCCCACAAGGAGCAATTGAAGCCAAAACCTGTGGTGAAGGAAGCCCAGTCCATCACTCAAACCAGTTTCCCATCCATTGACTCTGTCTACATTTCCTGATGCTTTGAGAAAAGCAACTGGCATAATTAAGGACCCCACACACCCTGGGCATTCACTTTTCTGCCTTCTTCCTTTGGGAAAAAGATGCAAAAGTACCACCATACGGACCAACTAACTCAAGAACAACTCCTTTCCTACTGCCATCAGACTTTTGAATGGGCCTACCTCACCCATTGATCTTTCGCAACACCGTAGCTATGACTATAACACTACATTCTGCACCCTCTCCTTTCCTTCTCCCCTATGTACTCAATGAATGATATGCTTTGTCTGTATAGTGCATAAAAAAACAATACTTTTCACTGTGACAATGCATGTGACAATGATAATTCAAATCAAAATATTGTATGTTTTCAAGGAGCAGTTAGATATAACACTTGGGACAAAGGGGATCAAATGATATGGGGGAAAGGGTGGGAGATTAGGATATTGAGTTGGATGATCAGCCATGATCGTAATGTCATAAAAACTCTACAGTGCAAAAATAGGCCATTGGTCCCATTAATTCTGCACCAACTACAATCCTATCAGGCCCTACATATCCCTATATATTTATCCACCAATCCCTCTAACCTACGCGTCTCAGAGCACTAAGGGGCAATTTTAGCCAATCAACCTAACACACACATCTTTGGATGTGTCAGACAGAGCACCCGGAGGAAACCCATGCAGACATGAGGAGAATGTGCAAACTCCACACAGACGGTGATCCAAGCTAGGAATTGTGCTAACCAGGACCGAAGCCTGGAGCTGTGAAGCAGCTGTGCTAATCATTGTGCCATGTACTGCCTCATGAATGGCAGAGCAGGCTCAATGGGCCAAATGGCCTCTTCCTGCTCCTATCTTCTTGCTGACGGTCAGTGAAAGTCAGACAGGTTGCTGTTGAGAGACAAACAACAAGAATGCTACAGTGGGCGAGAGTGATTGATAGACGGGGCATCAGGAAGCAGTGTGGACACGGAGGGAGAGTGTGGCTGTAATGAACTGAAAGGCAGAGTCTGGGAGTGATTGATCGAGTGAGACAGAGCAAGAAGGGAGAGTGGTAAACAGATAGTGCCTTTCCTGTTGTATTCCAGCTACCGAGACAATTGACCTCCAGGATTCGACAAAGTGGCTTTTCTGTGAAATTGCGGCTTTGAGGAGAGAGATGGTGAAGCAGACAGGAAGGTTTGACCATTTAATGTGAGAGGGTGTGAGAAAATGCTGCAAGAATACAAAGTGAGCAGCTCAGATCAGAGCGGAAGCCCTCAACATCCACCCCGGGAGATTCCTTTCACTCTCAGAGTCTGGAGTCAGTTGTTGACTGTTTTAGCGCAATGCTCTGATCAGAACAGTAATGTCCAAGAGCTATTATTCACCCAACTGTTACCCCTGAGGTGAGGGAGAGGGCAGTGAGTCTGCAGGGTTGTGTTGGGGTAATTATTCCCTCAGAGATTATTCCTGATCCACATTCAGAGACGCCATCAAGTGATAATGGGTTCGGGGTCTCAGAGGAGGGAGACGGTCAGATTGGCCTCTGCTGTGCCATCATGTTTACCTCACCCTAACTCCAATGTTAACCCTTGCCCCAATCCAAATCCTAACCCTAACCGTAACCCTCATCCTAACCCCAACCCTAATCATAACCCATACCCTAAACCCTAACCTCAACTGTAACACTCATCCTAACCCCAACACTCACCCTAACCCTAATCCACACCCTAAACCCTAACCCCAAACCGTAACCCTTACCCTAACCTCAACCTGTAACTCTCATCCTAACTCCAACCCGAACACTCACCCTGACCCTAATCATAATCCACACCCTAACCTCAAATGTAACCCTCATCCTAACTCCAAACCGTAACACTCACCCTAATCGTAACCTTCGTCCCAATCCTAATCCTAACCCCAACCCATAACCCTTACCTTAACCATAATCCACACCCAAAACCTTAAACCTCATCTCAACCATAACTTTCATTCTAACCCTAACCCATAACACTCACCCTAACCCTAATCGTAATCCACACCTAAATGCTCACCCTAAACCATAACCCTCCCAACTGTAACCCACACCCTAGACTCTAACCCCAACCCTCATTCTAACCCTAATCCCAACCGTGACCCACACCCTAAACCTCATCCCAACTGTAACCCTGACTCTAACCATAACCCACCCCAACTCACAGAATCCCTACAGTGCAGAAGGAGGCCATTTGGACCATCGAGTCTGCACCGACCAAACTCACAGGCTCTGTCCCTGTAACTCACATATTTGTCCCGCTAATCTACACATTCTAGGACACTAAGAGACAATTTAACATGGCCAATCCACCTAACCCGCACATGTGGGAGGAAACCCACGCAGACATGGGGAGAATGTGCAGGCTCCACACAAACAATGGCCCCAAGCCAGGTATCGGACCCAGGTCCCTGGTACTGTGAGGCAACAACGTTATTGTACTGTCCACTGTGCCACACTAACTCCTATCCCCAACCCTAACCCCAGCTCGAACTCCTAATCTAAATGATCATCACTCTGTTTTCCTCTTCCATCAACCGCACAACACCCCCACTCCCCCTCCTCACATGAGAGTAATCCCCATTCATCACTCTAGACAAAAAAAATTAACAGGAATGAGAATAGATTAAAAAAAGGAAAAGGCCCGGAGACAAGAAGCCACAATATAAAGGCAAGACCTCACAGAGGGTAACAAGAGTTGGACATGGGCCAAAAGTAGTAGAGCAGGAAGAAGAGGGTACGTGTCCTCTCCCTCTGTCCGACCCCAAAACCTTAACCCAATCCTGACCCAAGTGCCTCCTTACAATTGTCATCTGGACTGTGTGGCTTCTCCAAACTGAACAACTTCCTCCAAAGCAAGAATGTCTCCAGCATACCTGACATGGGCTCAATGCAGGAAAAGGATGGTGTGCATTTTTATAGCGCCTTAGGATGTCCCAATCTGCTTCCCAGCCAGTCAAATACTTCTATGGAGTGCAGTTGTAATCCAGGGAATGCAGGATCCAATCTGCGCCCAGTAAACTGCTGCAAACAGCAGCATAATTAGTAGATGTGATTGGCGCAACTCGTGGGCCAAAAGGCCTGTTTGTGCTGTATTGTTCTATGTTCTATAACAGCGACCCAATACTCTGCTTGACGGGCTGTTGATTGAGGGAGGCAAGAAATTCCTGGTTGGGACAATCTGGAGATGTCTTCAAAACGTTGGGGAATTGTTTGTCTGCAGGAGAGGCCTCGCTTTAAAGAATCTCACCCAAAGCAAATGGCAGGGCAGTAGAACCTTCTGCAGAACAAAGAGAACTTGGTGTGTTCATCCACAAATCTCTGAAGATGGGAAGGTTTGTTAGTCAGGTGAGGAAAAAGGTTGTGGGACATGGAGGGATGAGTGAAGAAGTGCAGAAAGAGCAAGGGGTTGAGCAGCATGGGGGGAGTTGAAGTGGGAGGAGGAAGATGGTGTAGGGAGAAGGTGTGGGGGGAGGTGGGAGGAGGTGCAGGGGGAGGGCAAAGATGCGGTGGCAGGGGGGAGTGCGGTGGCAGGGGGGAGGTGCAGGGAGGAGTGGGAAGGTGTGCGATGAGGGGGGGTAGGTATGCGATGAGAGGGGGAGTGCCTGGGAGGGGGAGTTGCAGAGGGGGGGGGGGGAACTGTGGAGAGGGGGGGGAGATGCAGGGCAAAGGGAAGGTGCAGAGGAAGGGGTGGGGGAAATTGGGAGAGAGCAGGTGGAGGTGCGGGGGTGAAGATGTGGGGTGGAGGGGGAGTGCAGGAGGGGAAGTGTGGGAGAGGGAGAGTATAGGGATGTGGGGGAGGTGTTGACAGTTGAATTTCTGACGGCCGGTGGAGTGTTAGGGCGGGGGGGGGGGGGTGGCTCTGTAGTCTGTTATTCGTGGTGGGTGGGGTGGGGGGGGGGGGGGGGGGGGGAGGGGGAGGGGCAGCGCTCTGAGTCGATGTTTATCGAGCTTCTCGAAGATTCCCCGTCGAGTCTGAGCGCGCCCCCCTCTCCACCTCGCGCCACCCCCGCCCCCCCCCCCGTCCCTCCCCTCACGAGCTGTCCCAGATGGAAGGATCTGGAAGGTTCTCCCTGGATCTGGGAAAGCAGCAGCCAGCCGCCCAGTGTGCGGACACCCGGGGGCCGCGGGTTGAGGATGAAGGTCATTCCCTCCATATTTCCTTCTCAGCCCCGGTGGAAGGGGGTGGAGCGGGGGCGTAGGAGGAGGAGGAGGAGGTGCCTTGACCCTGGGTGACCAGACAGCGGGGTCATTGGGGTCAGCGAGCTTGTCCAGACAGCAGAATAGCCGCGGGGGGTCGGGGGCCCCATCGCTTCCCGAGAAGAATTAAACACCTGTGTTTATTTAACACCACCTGCCGAGGGGAGGGAGGAGGGGGTCTGAAAGAGAGAGTGAAGGGAGAGAAAGGTGAGGGGAGAAGAGAGAGTGAAGGGAGGAGTGAGGAAGCGGGTGGGAGTAGAGGGGGTGAGAGGAAGCGGGGTGAGAGGAGGGAGGTGAGGGTAACAGCGTGAAAAATGTTTGAGTGTTTCCATTCACAGTGTGCAGTGTTCACTCAACTCTGACTGCGAGGCCCTGAATTAACTTTTTAACCCCTTAACGTTCCCCCCTCCCTTCATATTCTATACTGCCCCCCCATCGCACCTCACTTACAGTCACAATTAAGAACCACCTTGGCTTCCTCACCCTGAACCCCAACATCTCAAAGTGACTCGCAGCCAACGAAGTGTGGGGCAGTTAGCGGTCGTCTTGAGCATAGCAAGATCCCATGCAGAGACTAGACTCCACCCCACCCCCACACACATGTACACACCAAGGGGCAGCATGGTGGCACACTCGTTAGCACTGCTGCCTCACATTACTCAGACCCGAATTCAATTCCCAGCCTTGAGTCACTGTCTGTCCCAAATATCTGCACGTTCTCCCCGCCTCTGCGTCTGCGTGGTTTTCCTCCGGGGTCTCCGGTTTCCTCCCACAGTTCCACAAATGGATGGGTTAGCTGGATTGGCCATGCTAAATTGTCTCTTATTGTCCAAAGGTGTGCAGGTTAGGTAGATTGGCCATACTAATTTGCCCCTTAGTATCCAAAGATGTACAAGTTAGGTGGATTGGCCATGCTAAATTGCCCCTTAGTGTCCAAAGATACACAGATCAGGTGGATTGGCCATGCTAAATTGCCCCTTAGTATCCACAGATGTGCTGGTTAGGCGGATTGGCTATGCTAAATTGCCCTTTAGTGTCCAAAGATGTGTAGGTTAGGTAGATTGGCCATGCTAAATTGCCCCTTATCATCCAAAGAGTGACGTGTCATGTATCAGCGCAGGCTTGATGGGCCGAAGGGCCTGTTCCTCTGTTGTGGTTCCTTTTTTCTTTATTAGATATTTAAAATTCCACACTTAAATTTTGCACTTGAAATATAACGTTCAATTCTGGTCACCACGCTGATACAGAAAAGATTTAACAGAAGTTGCCCGGTATGGAGGACATTAGCTATGAAGAGAGATTGGAGAAACTTGGTTTGTTCTCACTAGAATGATGCAAGATGAGCGGCGACCCTGATAGAAGTCTTCAAGATTATGAGGGGCATGGACAGAGTGGATAGTCAGAAGCTTTTTCCCAGGGTGGCAGACGCAATTACTAGGTGGGTACAGATTTAAGGTGTGACAGACAAGGTGTAAAGCAGATATACGAGACAGATTTTTTACACAGAGAGTAGCGGGTGCCTGGAACTTACTGCTGGTTAGGTAGCGGAAGAGGATACGATAGTGAATGGCCTCCTTCTGCTCTGTAGGGATTCTATGATTCTATTCTGTAGGTAAGTTTTGTTTAAATTTATTGATGGAATGTGGGCATCGGTTGGTTAGATCCACATTTATTGCCTTTGAGGCCTTTGGGCCTAGTCTGGGGTTGCAGGGTCTGCCAGCTCAGTGTGGGGGGGGGAAGGTGTTGGGGAGAGGGAGAGGAGGCAGGTTTATCCGCAGGCGATGGTTGGCAAATCCATTAGTCTTCCCTGTCATCTGTTCAGTTTATAAAGATCAGTGAGGTAATGTACTGTGGCAGTGGGTACAGTGTACAACACTGACCTTTGTCACCCTGGCCTCCTTGGCAGCTGGCTATGTCTCAGCGAGCAAATCGCTGGGCACTGTGCCACCCTGACCTGCCAGTCCGCCCCTCCCTCCCTCCCTCCCTCCCACACACCAGGATTATAATTACCAGGCTGCTCCATGCCCAGGTAGAGATTACCTACATCTGTTCCTGGTCTCCTGTGGCCTGTGGGGAGTGGAATCTGTGCATTGGCAAAATCCTGTATCTACAACACGAACCACCACCACCTCCTCCTCCCCCCTCCACCACTCCCCACCCCTCCCCCCCCCCCCCCACTCACCAACCATACAGCCCCTATTAAATGGGGTGCTCGGGGAGGCGGAGATGAAATCTGGTGTGGATTCCGAGGGATGGAGGGAGCTTTATTTAGACTCCGAGACCTCTGTGTATTTCGATTTCATTCCCAGCCGTAGATTCTGGGGCAGTGAAATTGGCAGATAAATGACTGCAGCCTCGGAGCTGGTAGTGTCAGAGAGGCCACTCCAAAACTAAATCAATATTATCTGCACAACCGTGGGGGAGAAGTGCTGAGTTTCTCTTTCTCTCTCCCCCTGTCTGTCTCTCTCACTCTCTCTCTCTCCCTTTCTCTGTCTCTTTCTGTCTCTATTTCTGTCCATCTCTCTCTCCTTCTCTCTCTGTCTCGTCTGTCTCTTTATCTCTCTCTCTCTCTCTCACACACACACATATTCTTTGTCTGTCTCTCTAAAACTCTCCCTTTGAGTGTGTCTCTCTTTCATTCTCTCTATCTCACTCACTCTCTCCCTTTCTCTCACTCTCTCCTCCCTTTCTCTTTCTTTCTCCCACACTCTCCCTTTCTCTTTCTTTCTCTCTCACTCTCTCCCCTTCTCTTTCTCTCTGTCTCCTCTTTCTCCCTCTCTCCCCTTTCTCCCTCTCTCCCCTTTCTCCCTCTCTCTGTCTCCCCTTTCTCTCCCTCTCTCTGTCTCCCCTTTTTTTTTCTCTCTCTTTCTCTGTCTCCCCTTTTTCTCTCTCTCTCTGTCTCCCCTTTCTCTCTCTCTCTCTGTCTCCCCTTTTTCTCTCTCTCACTGTCTCCCCTTTCTCTCTCTCTCTCTGTCTCCCCTTTTTCTCTCTCTCACTGTCTCCCCTTTCTCTCTCTCTCTCTGTCTCCCCTTTCTCTCTCTCTCTCTGTCACCCCTTTCTCTTTCCCTCTCACTCTCTCCCTTTCTCTTTCCCTCTCACTCTCTCCCTTTCTCTTTCCCTCTCACTCTCTCCCTTTCTCTTTCCCTCTCACTCTCTCCTTTTCTCTGCCTCTCTCTCTCTCCCTTTCTCTCCCTCTCTCTCTCTCCTTTTCTCTGTTTTTTCCTTTCTCTGCCTCTCTCTCTCTCCCTTTCTCTGCCTCTCTCTCTCTCTCTCTCCTTCTCTGCCTCTCTCTCTCTCTCTCTCTTTCTCTGCCTGTCTCTCTCTCTCTCTCTCTCTTCCCTTTCTCTTTCCCTTCTCTCTCTCTCCCTTTCTCTTTCCCCCTCTCTCTCTCTCCCTTTCTCTTTCCCTCTCACTCTCTCCATTTCTCTTTCCCTCTCACTCTCTCCCTTTCTCTGCCTGTCTCTCTTTCTCTCTCTCTCCCTTTCTCTGCCTGTCTCACTTTCTCTCCCTTTCTCTGCCTCTGTCTCTCTCTCCCTTTCTCTGCCTGTCTCCCTTTCTCTGTCTCTCTGTTTCACTCTCTCTCTCTCTCAGGTAAGAAACAATTCATATCCTCGCATTTCTTCCATCTCTCGCAATGTTTCCCTCTCTCTGTTTCTTTCTCGCTCTCAACCCCTTCTCTCTCTCTCTCTCTCTCTCCCCTCCCCACTTCTCCCTCTCTCAACTTCTTTCTGTTTCTGTCTGTCTCTTTCTCATCCTCTCACTCTCTCTCATCCCCTTTCTCACTCACTCTGTTTCTCCCTCTCTCCAATTCTCTCTCACTCTCTCTGTTTCTATCTATCTCTCACTCCCTCTCTCTCACTCTCTTTCTCTCCCCCTCTCTCTTTCTCTCTCTCTCTTACCTCTTCTCTCTCACCCCCTTTCTCATTCACTCTGTTTCTCTCTCGGTCTCTTTCACCCCCTCTCTCTTTCTCTCTCTCTTCTCTCTCTCTCTGTTTTTCCCTCTCTCACTCTCCTGTCTCTTTCTTCCCCTCATCCTCCTCCCTCTCTCTCTCTCCCTCTCTCTCCCTCCCTCTCTCTTCTCTCCCTCCCTCTCTCTCTCTCTCTCCCTCCTCCCTCACTATCTCTCCCTCCTCCCACACCATCTCTCTCTCTCTCCCTCCTCCCTCACTATCTCTCCCTCCTCCCACACCATCTCTCTCTCTCTCCCTCCTCCCTCACTATCTCTCCCTCCTCCCACACCATCTCTCTCTCTCTCCCTCCTCCCTCACTCTCCTCTCCCTCCCTCCCTCTCTCTCTCTCTCCCTCCCTCTCCCTCCTCCCTCATCCCTCCCTCCCTCCCTCTCCCTCCCTCTCTCTCTCCCCCTCCAAATCCTATCTTCCTCTCTCTCTCCTCATCCCTCTCTTGTCTCTCCCTCTCTCCCACTCCCTCTCTCTCTCCTCTCTCCCCTCACTATCTCCGCCTCCCCTCTCTCCCTCCTCCCTCTCTCTCTCCCTCCCTCCCTCTCTCTCCCTCCCTCCCTCTCTCGCCCTCGTAGGGGACTACCCTCCTCTCCCTCCCTCTCTCTCTCTCTCTCTCTCTCTCTCTCTCTCTCTCTCTCTCTCTCTCTCTCTCTCTCTCTCTCTCTCTCTCTCTCTCTCTCTCTCTCTCTCTCTCTCTCTCCCTCTCTCTCTCTCTATCCCTCCCTCTCTCTCTCTCTCTATCCCTCTGTATCTCTCTATCCCTCCCTCTCTCTCTCTCGAATCACTCACTAAATAAAGAGAGCGAACGAAGGAGAAGTATAAAGAACTCTGATAGAAAGAATAAAACCAAATAGATAGATAAAGAAGAGAGATGAAAGAAATATAGAACATGCAAGTATTGCACAGAAACTAACTACATATATACACAGAACGACGCTATCAAGAAATAAAAATATCGCACTAAAGAACAGATCTACTACATAGATAAAGCTAAAGAACTAGAACGCCAGAACTCTAATCCACGCCTAAATAACGAGTCAAATCCAGTAGCACGACAGCTCAATTACATCTCCCTAAATGATAAAAGTCACCTATACAAAACAAAACATCAAGCATCTCTATGGCTCCCTCTCTCCCTACCTTTCACTCCCTCCATCCCGCCCTCTCTCTCCCTCGCCCCCCCTCCCTCTCCCTCTCTCCCTCCCTCCCCTTCCCTCCCTCCCTCTCTGTCCCTCCCTCTCACCCCCTCCTTCCCTCTCTTTCTCTCCCTCCCTCTCTCTCCCTCACTCTCATATTCACTCTGTTTTTCTCTCTCACTTTCTCTCTCTCACTCTCTGTGTTAACACAGACTGTACTGAGTTAGAATTTGAACTTTAATTATCTGGACAAGATTTAGTCTAATCACCAGTTGTGGGGGTGGGGTGCGGGAATGAGGCTGGGTAAAGCAGGGAGTTTCCTTACTCCGAGATCTACACGAATAATTTCGAGGTAACCTCCCAGTACAATAATAACTTGCATCTGTATAGAGCCTTTGATACAATGGCGTGCCCTCAATGCAAGAGTGTTGCACATGGCAACATTCGATATTGAGTCACTGAATATTCAGGGAGGAGCATGGGGAATCGATTTGGGGAGGATGGTGAGATAGAGAAGTGAGTGGAGAGGTGCATTTATGGTTAGGGAGGGAATTCCAGAGCTTGCAGTCCCCATCCCCAGGGCAGTAGAAAGCACCAATGGCAGAGCAATTAAAATCTGGGGACATTCAAAGAGAGAACGGAATTGGAGGAGCATAGACATCACGGAGGTTGTGGGCCTGGAGGAGATTTCAGATTGAATAAAAAAGGATGTGACACCCAGTGCAGGAGGACGCCATTCAGCCCACCTAGTCTCCACTGACTCTGTGACAGAGTATCTTACCCAGGCCCTACCCTTATCCCTATAACCCCACACATTTACCAGTATTAATACATCGAACTTACATATCCTGAGAAACTAAGGACAATTTGCTATGGGTAATTTCCCTAACCTACACATCTTTGGACGCTAAGGGGAAATTTAGCATGGCCAATCCACCTAACCTACACATCTTTGGCTATGCTAAATTCCCTTAATATTCAAAGATGTGTAGGTTAGGTGGATTGGCCATACTATATTGTCCCTTAGTGTCCAAAGATGTGTAGGTTATGTAGATTGGCTATGCTAAATTCCCTTAATATTCAATCTACATAACCTACACATCTTTGGACACTAAGGGACAATATAGTATGGCCAGTCCACCTAACCTGCACATCTTTGGACACTAAGGGACAATTTAGTATGGCCAATCCCCCTAATCTACACACCTTTGAACGCTAAGGGCAATTTAGCCTGGCCAATCCACCTAACATACACATCTCTGAATATTAAGGGACAATTTAGTATAGCCAATCCACCTAACCTATGCATCTTTGAATATTAAGGGACAATTTAGCATAGCCAGTCCACCTAACCTACACACCTTTGGACTGTGGGAGGAAACCGAGCACCTGGAGGAAACTCATGCAGACGCTGAGAGAATGTGTAACCCCCACACAGCCAGTCATCTATGGCTGGAATTGAACCTGGGTCCCTGGCGCTTTGAGGCAGCAGTGCTAAGCAGTCCCTACTGCTCATGGTGAGAGAATCTACGAATGACTTATTATAACTTACAGTTGAACTGGCATTATTGGCATCCAGTGCCTATCAAACATTGCATCTTGTGACAACTGTGATAACCCAACGAGAGTGGACAATCTTAGAGGCTGTCTCCACTTTGTGAAGGAATCTATAACGTGGGGGCAGAGTTAAAAAATAAAGGGCCCCTCACTCAAGGTGGAGGAAAAATTTCTTCTCTTAGAGAGTCTTAAAAATCTTTGGAATTCTCAGAGATCACTGGAGGGAGAAAAAAAATAGAGAGGAAATAATTTTCTAAACATGTTCATAAAGGATAGTGATACGAAGTGAGGAATAGTGAACAGGCACAGTGGTTAGCACTGCTGCCTCACAACGTCAGGGACCCGAGTTCAATTCCTGACTTGGGTCACTGCCTGTGCGTAGTCTCCATGTTCTCCCCATGTCTGCGTGGGTTTCCTCAGGTGCTCCAGTTTCCTCTCATGCTCCGAAGGTATGCAGATTAGATGGATTGGCCATGCTAAATTGCCCCTTATTGTCCAAACATGTGCAGGTTAGGTGGATTGGCCATGCTAAATTGTGCCTTAGTGTCCAAAGATGTGCAGGTTCGGTGGATTGGCCATGTTAAATTGCCTGTTAGTGTCCAAAGATGTGCAGGTTCGGTGGATTGACCATACTAATTGCCCCTTGGTGTTAGGGGGATTGGTTAGGGTAAATATGTGGGGATAGGGCACGGATAGGATTGTGGTCGTTGTGGACCTGATGGGCTGAAAGACCTCCTTCTGCTCTGTAGAATTCTAATTCTAACCACCCTGAAGTTGTTTCAGGAGGTCAGATGAATGTGGCCAAGATTTTCTGCATTTTTAAAGTCCATAAATTGGGGAAAAGGCCTTTGTCTCCCAATAATCCTGAAAGTACAAAATTCAAGATGGCCACCAAGTGGGAGTTGCTCTGACTATGGTGCTGACCCCTGATGATCCCAAGAGATCCCTTGAGATCCCAGAGACACAATAAGATTAGGGAGATGGGGGGAAGAAAGGGCCTCCCTGTACTTGACTGCCCAGTGATACTCCTGCGGCTTCAGGCCCCAAGTCACCGTCGCTTTGTTCAGTCAGATCCAATCAATAGGGTTGCTGTATCCATGCCAACACCAAGGCACCAGTCTAGGGACTGGGAACTGGCCATCCTCCCCTCACCACCCCCACTCCCCCCACTCCCTCCTCGAGTTCTTGCACAAGCGCAGGTGAGCAGGTCAATCCCTTCAGGTAAAATGAACATCTGCCTTGTGAGAGGTTTCCCTTTGCGAGAGAAAGAGGGCAAAAAAGACACTCGCTCTCATCCCCTCCCCACCTCCCCCCCGTCCTCAGGAAGGTCCCCAAGGAATAACTCAAGAGTTCAGACTGGGAGATCAGT
The DNA here is from genome assembly GCA_024679065.1 of Sphyrna mokarran. Taxonomy (NCBI): domain Eukaryota; kingdom Metazoa; phylum Chordata; class Chondrichthyes; order Carcharhiniformes; family Carcharhinidae; genus Sphyrna; species Sphyrna mokarran. The sequence goes on along the minus strand of JAGIQG010000036.1, from coordinate 6,310,678 downwards.
GCCTCAGACACTTTGACAAGTTGCTCCCAGCAATGTGACCCATGACTGTGACTCCAACGCTCTCGTTTTTTCTCTCTCTCTCTCACACACATTCCCACCTCACCCTCCCCCCTCACAACCAAGTCTAAGTAGGGAAAACAAGCTCAGAGGGAAGGCAAGTCAGAATTCTGCTGCAGTTGACAACTTTGCGATCAAAGATTTTACCGGTCTTCGTCAATTTGGCCCACTCGGGTTACGGGTTCATGTCCCAGCCTGGGGCCTTGAGTACAGAATCTAGGCTCTGGAGGGAGTTTGGTGGATATGAAAGCCCCTCCCCACCCACTGCCTTTCAGTGTTAGACATTAAACTCGGACTCTCTCCAGATTGTTACGTTGATCCTCTGGGATCACTCCGTAATTAATCTCTAGGATACCAACTCCGAGCCATATCCACCAAGATAAAAATTGAGGCCTCAACCAAAATTATTTTCTGTTCATCACACTTCCATTTATTAATTAGGGACAGCACAGTGGTTAGCACTGCTGTCTCACAGCACCAAGGACCCGGGTTTGATTCCCAGCTTGGGTTACTCTCTGTGCCATGCTAAATTGCCTCTTAGTGTCCAAAGATGAAGAGGAGATTTGAGGAAAAACTTTTTCACCCAGAGAGGAATCTGGAACTCGCTGCCTGAGAGGGTGGTAGAGGGTGGAACCTTCACAACATTTAAGAAGCATTTAGATGAGCACTTGAGACGCTGTAGCACCCAAGGCTATGGACCGAGTGCTGGAAAATGGGATGAGAATGGATAAGTGCTTGATAGCTGGCACCGACATGATGGGCCAAAGGGCCACAGCAAGGTGCAGTAAAACTCTATGACGCTCTGGTCGATGCAAAGGACTTGGCTGTTAGCTATTTTGGAGACGGGATTGCTGGTTTCCTGAGTAATATTTCTCCCTTCACCAACATCCCCCTGAATAGCTCGTTTATCTCAGAGCTGCGAGGTTTTCGCACTCTGCAGTGAGAGAACGACACTTCAAAAATAATTCATGAGTTGCCAAGCGTTCTCTGACTTCCTGAGGATATGAAAGTGACTTTATAGTAACTGGCCAAAATTTATATTTATATAGCATCTTTATCATAATAAAACACCCCAAGACACTTCACAGGAGTGTTAGAAAAGTAAACCTGACCCTAAACCATCAAAGAGTAAGAATCAAAGAGTCCCAACAATACAGCAAGACACCATTCAGTCCATCGAGTCTGCACTGATCATACCCGTACCCAGGCCCTATCCCCATATCCCTAACACATTTACCCACTAATCCCTCTAACATACCCTTCTCAGGACACTTAAGGGGCAATTTTAGCAATTCAACCTAACCCGCACATCTTTATAGAACATTACAGCGCAGAACAGGCCCTTCGGCTTTCAATGTTGCGCCAACCAATTATGAAAAAAGCAATGACCCTCCAAACTAAACCATTCCCTTCTCTTATCATTCCCTTAACTTATCAACTAACCTCTTAAACGCCACCAAACTTGGCGCATCTACAACTGCCGCAGGCAGGGCATTCCACTCCCTAACCACCCTCTGGGTAAAGAACCTACCTCTGATATCCGTCCTATAACTATCACCCCTTAATTTAAAGCTGTGTCCCCTCGTGCTAGCTTTCTCCATCCTAGGAAAAAGGCTATCACTGTCCACCCTATCTAAACCTCTAATCATCTTATATGTTTCGATAAGGTCCCCTCTTAGCCGCCTCCTTTCTAACGAAAACAACCTCAAATCCCTCAGCCTCTCTTCATAAGACCTGCCCTCCATACCAGGCAACATCCTGGTAAACCTCCTCTGTACCCTCTCCAATGCCTCCACATCTTTCTTATAATGTGGGGACCAGAACTGCACACAATACTCCAAGTGCGGCCGCACTAGAGTTTTGTACAGTTGCAACATGACGTTGCGGCTCCGAAATTCAATCCCCCTACCAATAAAAGCTAAGACTCCGTATGCCTTCTTAACAACCTTATCGACTTGACTGCCTACTTTCAGGGATCTATGCACACATACACCAAGATCCCTCTGTTCATCAACACTATTAAGAATCCTACCATTAGCCCTATACTCTACACATTTATTGTTCCTGCCAAAGTGCATTACCTCACACTTTTCCACATTAAACTCCATTTGCCATCTCTCAGCCCAGCTCTGCAACTTGTCATCTGCAACTTTAGGTAATATTAGGAGAGATGACAAAAAGCTCATATTCGGTTTTAAGTTGCTTCTTCACAGCGGAAATATAGGAGGGAGAGAATTCCAGAGTTTGGCACCCTGGAAGACATGGCCACCAACAGTGGCATCGTGGTTAACACAGCTACCTCACAGCACCAGGGAACCCAAGTTTGATTTCCAACCTCGGGTCACTGTCTGTGTGCAGTTTGCACATTCTCCCCATGTCTGCGTAGGTTTCCTTCTGTTTCCTCCCACAGTCCGAAAGACGTGCTATTTAGCGTGAATTGGCCATTCTAAATTCTCTCTCAGTATATCCGAATAGGTGCCGGAGTGTGGCGATTAGGTATTTTCACAGTAACTTCATTGCAGTGTTAATGTTGTTTCTCCTTGCCACACTAATAAATTCAAAAATAATGGCAGAGTGACTAAAATCAGGAATATTCAAGAGGCTGGAACTGGTGGAAAGCAGAAATCTAGCAGATTTGAGTATAGGGATGGGGATGTTTTGCTGCAATTGTACAGGGCGTGGGTGAGGCCACTCCTGGAGTATTGAGTGCAGTTTTAGTGTCCTTATTTGAGGAAGGATATCTTTGTATAGAGGGGGTGCAGCAAAGCTTTACCAGGCTGATTCCTGGGATAGCAGGTCTGTCATATGAGGAGAGACTAAGTCTGTTAGGATTATATTCACTTCAGTTTACAAGAGTGAGAGGGGATCTCATAGAACCTTATAAAATTAGACAGGGTGGATTCAGAAAGAATGTTCCCGATGGTGGGGAGAGTCCAGAATTTGGGCTCACAGTTTGAGGATAAGGGGTAAACCTTTTAGGACTGAGGTGAGGAAAAATTTCTTCACCCAGAGGGTGGTGAATGTGTGGAATTCACTACCACAAGAAGTAGTTGAGGCCAAAACATATTGTACCAAGAAGTTAGATACAGCTGTTGGGACTAAAGGGGTGACGGGATATGGGGGGGGAGGGAGGGGATCAGGACATTAAATTTAATGATCAGCCATGAAGACTCAAAAGGTCAAATGGCCTATTCCTGCTCCTAGTTAAAGTTTATTTATTAGTTACAAGTAGTCTTACACTGTATTGAAGTTACTGTGAAAATCCCCTACTCGTCACACTCCGGCACCTGTTCAGGTACACTAAGGGAGAATTTAGCACAGCCAATACCTAACCCACACATCTTTGAATTGTGGGAGAAAACCAGAGCACCCGGACGAAACCCACACAGACACGGGGAGAATGTGCAGACTCCACACAGACAGTGACCCAAGCCAGGAATTGAACCAGTGTCCCTGGAGCTGTGAGGCAGTGATAGTCATGATGTGGAGATGCTGGCGTTGGACTGAGGTGGGCACAGTAAGCAGTCTCAGAACACCAGGTTAAAGTTCAACTGGTTTATTTGGTAACAGGAGCTTTCGGAGTATTGCCTCTCACTTAATGCAGGAGAGACACTGTGAAATCTCGAGCTAACAAATATACAGTTGGACTTTAACCTGGTGTTGTGAGACTTCTTGCCGTGAGGTAGCAGTGCTAATCACTGCCACTGGGCTGCCCTGTCTCTATGGTTGTGCGGCCAAAGGAGGTTACAGTGATGGGGATGGGGGCAAATTCTCAGCAGAGGGGGTATGTGGGGAGGCAGGGAATTTGAAAATGTTTAGCTATGCACTGACGTTAGTCAGTTAGAGATGCACAAACAGGTTTTGGGGCGAATTTTTTTGAAATCCGAAACAGATTCTGAGAAAAAGGGAACAAGTCTTCAGGAAACGCCAAACCTCAAATCAAAGCTGAAGGTGAAAGAGGTGGGGGATTTTTTTAAAAAAGAAAGAGGTTGTGAAAGGAGGAGAGATTTAGACACAGAATTCTAGCCTCAGGGGAGACAGAGAGTCGAAGGTGCCAGCACAAACAATGGGGGTGAAGAGAGCATCGATTAAATCGCCAAGGAAGGGTCCATTCTGAAGGTTGCAAACTTGGGAGGGGTTGCGGGGGGAGGATTACAGTGATCAAGCCTGGACTGGAATGGGTTATTTTATCAAATCAAACCAAGCCACCACTTACAGTCCATCCCTAATTACCACTTCAGTAGGCAGTGGTAAGCTGTCTTCTTGAACCTGCCGCAGTCCATCTGCTGTAGGCAGCATTGGGTAGACCTAACCTGGACTAGCTGAGAGATGTGGAATTCTATAGTAGCCAAACTTCTTTTGGGAGGATAGGGAAGGTCAGACAGGAGGGTGTAGGTTGAGGCAGTAGGTGGTAAAGACATGGATGAAGACTCCAACAGTGGGAGAGAGGATGGTGGAAAGGATAGAATCATAGAATCCATACAGTGCAGAAGAGGCACCGACTTTATGACAAAGTATCTTACCCAGACCCATCCACTGCCGTAATCCCGTAACCACATGTATTTACTCTGTTAACCCCCCCCCCCCCCCCCCCCACCCAACTTTGGAGACTAAAGGGCAATTTAGCATGGCAAATCCACCTAACCTGCGCATCTTTGGGCACTAAGGGACAATTTAGCATGGTCAATCCATCTAACCTGCACATCTTTGGGCATTAAGGGGCAATTTAACCTGTACATCTTTGGACACTAAGGGACAATTTAGCATGGCCAATCCACCTAATCTGCACATCTTTGGGCACTAAAGGGCAATTTAGCATGGCCAATCCACCTAACCTGCTCATCTTTGGGTACTAAGGGGCAATTTAGCATGGCCCAATCCACATAACCTACATACCTTAGGACACTAAGGGGTAATTTAGAACAGCTAAACCTCACAATTCATGTGTGAGGACATTCAGAGAACAGGATCCATCGTATCCCAAAATTTCCCCCAACATGTTGGCCAAACTCAGCTTGACGTGCGACTCAGAACGAAACCTGAGTTGGTGACAACATTAAGCTTGGCATTTGATCTGATTTATTATTGTCATATGTATTGGGATACTGTGAAAAGTATTGTTCCTGAATATACTGACAAAGCAAACCTCTCAGCGCCAGGGATCTAGATTCGATTCCCGGCCTTGGGTCACTGTCTTTATGGAGTCTGCAAATTCTTCCCATGTCTGCGCGGGTTTCCTCTGGATACTCCGGTTACCTCCCACAGTCCAAAGATGTGCAGGATTAAGTGGACTGGCTATGCTAAATTGCCTCTTTGTGTCAGGGGGACTAGTTAGGGTAAATGCATGTGGTTGTGAGGATAGGTCCTGGGTGGGATTGTGGTTGGTGCAGACTCAATGGGCCAGATGGCCTTTTTCTGCACCGTAGGATTCTGTGATTTATTATTGTCACATGTATTAACATAGTGAAAAGTATTGTTTCTTGTGTGCTATACAAAGCTACCCGTTCATAGAGTATATATCAGCAAATTTGAAAATGGAGTTGGAGGAGAATTTGGTCACAGAGTGTGTAATGAGCATAAAAACACAGCCTCAGAGTCTGACATCCATCATTATGAAGTGCTTCTAAAGGTTAGTCATGGCACCAATTAAATCCAGCCTCCTGGACTACCGGATCCACTACAGTTTACCTACTGCTGCAACAGGTCCACAGCAGATGTCATCTCCCTGGCTCTGCAGTCAACCCTGGAACATTTGGATAACAAGGACACTTATGTCAAATTCCTGTTTATTGGCTACAGCTCAGCCTTTAACACTATTATTCCCACAAGACTCATCTCGAAACTCCGTGGCCTGGGCCTCAGCTCCTTCCTCTGTGACTGGATCCTGAACTTCTGAACCCACAGACCACAATCAGCAAGGATAGTCAACAACACCTCCTTCCTCAACACCGGTGCCCCACAAGGCTGCATTCTCAGCCCCCTACTATACTCCTTACACACCTATGATTGTGCGACCAAAATTCCCCTCCAATTCAATTTTCAAGTTTGCTGATGACACCACTACAGTGGGTTGGATCTCACACAGTGATGAGTAAGAATACAGGAATGAGATAGGGAATCTGGTGAACTGGTGTGGCAACAATAATCTCTCCCTCAAGATCAACAAAATGAAGGGGATTGTCATCAACTTCAGGAAGCACAGAGAACATTCTCAGGGATGAAATAGAAAGGATCAAGAGCTTCAAGTTTTTCAGTGTCCAGATCACCAACAACCTGTCCTGGTCTCCCCCATGCCGACACTATAGTTATGAAAGCCCACCAATGCCTCTACTTTCTCAGTAGACTAAGGAAATTTGACGTGTCACCTACAATTCTCACCAACTTTTACAGATGCACCATAAAAAGCATTCTTCCTGGTTATAGCTTGCTATGGTTTCTGCCTAAGACAGCAAGAAACTACAAATGGTTGTGAATGTAGCCCAATCCATCACACAAACCAGCCTCGCTTCCATTGACTCCATCTACACTTCCCACTGCCTTGGCAAAGCATCCAGCATAATTAAGGATCCCAAGCACGCCAGACATTCTCCTTTCCATCTTCTTCCATTGGGAAAGATATAAAAGTCTAAGGTCACGTACCAACCAATTCAAGAACAACTTCCTATCTGCTGCCGTCAGACTTTTGAATGAGCTTACTTTGCATTAAGTTGATCTTTCTCTATAGCCTAGCTATGACTAACCCTACATTCTACACTCCTTCTCTATGAACAGTATGCTTTGTCTGTCTAGTGCGCAAGAAACAATATTTTTCACTATATTAATAGATGTGACAATAAATCAAATCAGCCTTGTGAGGCATCGGTGTTAAGGATTGAATCCCTACAGTGCAGGAAGCTCTTTGGCCCATCCAGTCTGCACCAACCACAATGCTATCCCTGTAACTCCAGGTATTTACCCTGCTAATCCCCTCACACGAAAGGGCAACTTAGCATAGCCAATCCACCTAACCCGCACATCTGGACACTAAGGGGTAATTTAGCATGGCCAATCCATCTAACCCACACATCCTTGGACACTAAGGGGCAATTTAGCATGGCCAATCCACTTAATCTGCACATCTTTGGACATTAAGGGCAATTTAGCATAGCCAATCCACCTAATCCACACATCTTTGAACTGTAGGAGGAAACCAGAGCACTGGGAAGAAACCCACGCAGACACGGGGAGAACGTGCAGACTCCACACAGACAGTGACACATGATGGGAAGAGAGCCCAGGTCGTTGTGAGGCAGCAGCGCTAACCACTGTGCCATCCTGGGATGATCGTGGAGGAGCTGTTGTTGCCTATCCTTACCTATTGCGGTCTGTGGCTTTGGAAGTCTAGGATCCAGTCGCAGAGGGAGGAGCCGAGGCCCAGGCCACAGAGTTTGGAGGTGAGTTTTGTCATGTTGATGGCTGAGCTGTAGTCAGTAAATAGGAATCTGACACAGATGTCTGTGTTATCCAGGCATGGGTGCGGGGAGATGGCATCTACTATGGACCCTGAAGGCGGGGAGGGGGCAGATTGCGTTCGGCTGCACGGATGTTGGAAAGATAGCAGTGGGAAGGTAAATCATGAGGCAATCACACTGTCCAAGTCTGATTTGTTTTTTTTAATTCAGATGATGGAGCAAGTTGCTTTATCACTGAAGTTCAGTCTTAGAAAAAAGCATTAAAAACATTTGTCCTTTAAAACTTGGGCCGACAGCATTTTCACAAAATACTAGCCCATTCCCTGTTTCTAATCCCCCGTCACCCCCATCGCCCCCCTCCCCGCTTCTCCAATGTTGTCACTGGATGTTGTCAAGGACAGTGATTCCAGCATCACTATGGCGGACTGAATTTCCCGGCGCTCCCTCGGATTTGCCTGGGATCTTTTATGTCAGCTCAGGGGAAGCAGACGATGCCACGGCTTTAATGTCCTGACTATCAGACGGCTCCTCCGACGGTGGGGCAGACGGCCCTGGGGAGGGTGGGCCTGCACTACACACTCAGCTCCCTGGGATGGGGGCTCAAAGCTACCACCTTTGACTCTGAGCATGAGAAGCTTTCATTGTGTGTGATCAGTGTATGTGCAAGAGCAAATGTGTGCACCTGGGTGTGAATGAGCATGTGAGCTGTATGAGTGAGTGCACATTATGTGTCACTGTTTGTGTGTGTATGTGTGTGTGTGTGCATGAGTGAGTTCTGAGTAAATGAGTGTGTGTTGTGTGTCAGTGTGTGTGTGTGTGCGTCTGTGAGAGAGGGAGCAAGCGAGTGAGAGTGAGCAAATGAGTATGAATGTGCGTTATGCGTCATTGTGTGTGTGTGTGTGTGTGTGTGTGTGTGTGTGTATATGCATGTATGGGTATGTGTGATCAACAAATGAGTTGTATGTGAGTTGTATGTGAAAGAGTTGTACGTATGAGTTGTACATGTGAGAGCTGTATGTTACATGTTATTGTGTATATGTGTGTGTGTGTTCACATATGTTCTCTCCCGTAACATCCATTATATCCAGTGACAACATTGCGACCTGCCACAATCCCTTAACAATCCCCCATGTAGATAAACAACCGCCCGCTCTAAAGAAATCCCTACCAAACATTACGATAAACCCCGTCACCCCATAAACATATAATCCCCACAGCAACAAAGTAAAAACACATTGAGGTCAGTGCTTCTGGCAAATCTGGTACAGTTTTACTGCAGTTTTAGGCCCCCTGAACAGTGCCAGTTTTCACTTATGACAAATATTAAACTATACAACATTCAACAAATGCACTTCTTGCCCCCTCCCCCCACCCACCCCCACACCTCGTGCTTTGTCTTTGTGTTTGAATTAGAAAAAGTGTTTGACACCTACCCGAACCCATAGTTATCACAGAGACGCCGATAGTACAAAATAAAAGGGCAGGAATCAATACAAAATGCACCTCCCTGCCCTGAACCTGGGGAGAGGACATCCTGACTGCTTTCAGCACAACGCGTTACAAAAGAAATGGAACTGCTTTGCTCCCATTGCACCATGTAAAAATACACGACTATTAAAAAAATACGAGGCGTCTGGTCCGGGGGTAGGGAACTGCATGAAGGAGAGTCAAAGGAAACAAAGCCCCTGAACCATCGCATTCCCTGACGCAGAACTCCCCCCCCCACCCACCCCTACTCCTTGTCTGCCAATCCTGGCGGACAAATCTGAGCCACAGGCACTCTGTAGCGGTAGGGACAGTGCGTTTGCGCTGCCAGGGCTTGTTTAGTCATCACGATGCATTGCCTGTTCTCCCCGCAGAGGTCAGAGGCGGCCACTGGCTGAGGTCTGTGCAGTATTCAACCGAGGATGGCGTCACAGCCAGGCTCTATCCCTCAGGGAAGTCCATGCACGCATGTGATTTTCACTGGGCGTCCTCGTGGGAGCGGGACCTCTGGCTGACTTTACCCTCCCACCACCCTGCTTAGTCCCATTCACTTGCCTACCTCTTTCCAAACCTCCTAAACCCTTTCCCCCCCAACCAAAGCCCACACCGTTGCCAAGGCCTGGCATCGTCTAGGCACTGGCTCAGCAACAGCAAAGTCCACCTTCCACCCTCACCGGTTTACGTGTTCCTCCTCCCCCACCAGCTTTCTGTAGGAACGGTCCAGTGAGGAGATAGGCCAAATGTCCATTGGGTGGACAACCCTCTTCTCTTGGTGTGGGCAAACTTCTGGGGATGGAGTGGGGTGGGGAGGGAGGCCGAGAATGGTGAGTTTGTGGGTGGGGGTTCAGGGAGGAATGACAAGGAAATTTGGCTGGTTTTCCCAATCAGTGTGAGCTCCCTACTAATCACAGAGGGCAGGAAGCAGGAAGAGAAGTGCCTTCGAGGGTGAGGGGTGTCATGGGGTTGGGGGGAGGTGGGGGGGAGCTATGTTAAACATGCCAGGCAAGGATGTGGCAAAGCAAGTGTGCCAGGGAATGCAGGCAGTTTCAGATGGATCAAGTGTTTCAGCTGCCAGGATCTAAAACTCTGGAATTCTTTCCTAACCTTCTCCAACCCCCTTTCACTCCTCCCCGTCTCTCCCTTCATCCTCCCATCTCTCTCCTTCCCTCCTCACCATCCCCCTCCTCTTCCATCTCTCTTCTCTGCACCCCCTCCTCTTCCCCCATCTCTCTCTCTCCTCTCTTTCCCCTCCTCTCTCTCTTCTCTTCCCCCTCCCTCTCCTACTCTCCCTCCCCTACTGCCTCTCTGCTCCCCTCTCTCTCTCCAATTGAAAACCCACCTCTTTGCCCATGCTTTCCATTGCCTATCCTCACACGGGTCAGCTTCAGACTGTGTGAAGCAATTGGGGATGGTTCCGTACCTCGAGAGGGGCTACGTAAATGCAAAAAATTGTTGTTTATAGGGCAACAAGTGAGGCTGAATTACTGCAGCTTTGACCCGGTGTGTGGGACAGGATTACAGCAGTCACCTCAACATCATCCCCAACGATCTCTCGTGAGGGGGGTTGCGGGGAAGGGAAAGGTGGGCAGACACTTTGGAACCTGTTCCCTCAAATTACTGGGGGTGGCGGAGGAGTCAAGGAGGGAATGGAAACAGTTGGGGGGGGGAGGGGGCACTAAGGGATACCGAGCGAAGGCTGGACAGTAGAGGCAAAAGACTCGCATTTATATAGCACCTTTCATAACTTCAGGACATCCGGCAGCAAAATGGTGGTAAACTGGAAAAGGTGCAGTATGTTACCTGAGGTGGAAGAGAAAAGGGGGAGGGGTGAGAGTGGTTTCGCTTCTTAGCCTCACTGCGAAAGAAGGGGCAACAAACTCACTGGGGGGGGTGGGGGAATGCATTTCCAACATCTATCTTTATATGTGAATACAAACAATGAGCCTTGACTATTCGCCACTGGAGTGCATCACAACCAATTCCAAACTTGGAAATGGGGAGGGGGAGGGAGGAGGGAGGGAAGGGAAGAGGGAGGAGAAAGGAAGGAGGGGGAAGAGGAGTGAGGAAAATGGAGAGAGGTGGGGGGGGGAGGAGAGGGTATGTGTGCTTGCCTATATAGCTTTAAGGCACTTCCTTGGACGGGGTTGGGGGTGGGATCACTGCCTCTTTCTCTTCCTTGCCAACAAGGGAAAGTGAAACAGAAGGAAGTAGCTTACACTGATTCCTGGAGTTCACTTCCCCGGATGAACAGTTCCCTCCTCTGGCATTGCATTGCCATTGGCCAAGCTGATGTGTTGCCTCCCCACCCACCGTCCCCTAATATCCCCCCATTTGTTCGCATCCTCACCCCTGCTTTCCCTATCCAAGGACATGCCCAGCTCACCCTACCTGAGAGAACCAAACATTGCCCAACAAAAGACTTCTGAGGTATTCCTTGGCCCTTGATTGCACTGGGGCTCCCCCCCACCCCCCACCCCCCCACAACTTCCCTGCCTATTGCTACGTTCAAGATCTGAATGCCTTTAAAATAATTCCAATACTAAGAGCACTGGGAGAGAGAATGAGAAAGAAATTCCTTTTCATGGGAATTATGGGATTTGATCAGCAGAGTAAGAAGTCTCACAACACCAGGATAAAGTCCAACGAGCTTATCTGGTAACAAATGCCAGTAGCTTTCGGAGCGCTTGCTCTGAAAGGAAGAGCAGCAAGCGTTCCAAAAGTGTTTGCTACCAAATAATTCTGCTGGACTTTAACTTGTGTTGTAAGACTTCTAACTGTGTTTACCCCAGTCCAACGCTGGCATCTCTACAGTCTGATCAGCAGGCCAGCTGGTCTAGCCTGGATTGTATGCGCAGAACGATGAAAGAAATTTTCCTGGCTACGCCCTCCACCAACCCTTCTCCTCCCACCCCCCCCACCTCCCCAATCTTTTCCCAATGGAGAGGTCCATTCAGAGCTTGGCCTGGCCGTGACACCCTCCTTAGTTGGACAGCGGGGGGTGTTCGCCGTGGCGTTTCTTCATGTGCTTTTCCAGCGTGCTGTAGATGCTGAAAGGGATATTACAGGTGTTGCAACGGAAGACCTCCTTGCCGGGCTGCATGTGCGTCTTCATGTGACGGGTCAGCTTGCTGCTCTGGGTGCACGCGTAGCTGCAGAGCTCACAGCGATAAGGCCTCTCGCCTGTGTGGCTGCGCCGGTGCACCGTCAGGTTGCTGGCATTGCGGAAGGTCTTACCGCAGAACTCGCAGGTGTTGCGGCGGCGGCAGGCATCCCCGCCCCCCCCGCGCCCGGCGCCCAGCCGTTTCGGCGTGCTATGGCCACTGGCCGTGCCGCTGTCCGCCGAGGCGTCCCGGGGCGGGCTAGAGGAGCAGGAGCCAGGCATCTCGCCTGAGTGCTCGGAGGATGGCGAGGCCCGGGCGGCGGACGAGGGGGGCCCCGCCGGCTTGCGGGAGGCCGCGCAGTCCGCCAGCCACCGGGAGTAGAAGTTCTGGCTGGTCTCCTCCGGCAGGAGGTCCTTCTCGGCCTTGACGGGCTTGAGGGGCGCCCTGAGGAGGCTGGGGCCCAACGGAGGCCCCAGGAGACGCTTGGAGTGGAAACCAAAGCCGTTGGCAAGGCCTGGAGGCGCTGGCGAGGTATTGGCAGCCTTGGCTTCACCGTTGGTGAAATCGGCATCCCCCTCGGTGTTGATTTGGTCCGATTCGGACAAGGCCTCATTCTCCTCGCAGTCCGACTGTTCCTTCAGCTCCTCCGGCTGCAGATCCTCACCCGATTCTGGCTCCTCCTTCAGGACTTTAATCTGTCGGAAAACACAGTTCACGTTTGATTAACGGCAAATCTGCCAGCAAGGCTCTTTGACCTATCACACCTTTCCTCTCTCAGTCAACTCGAGTTGAGACTGTCCTAACTCCCAGGGCCCTTTGACCATACATTGCAGCTACAACATTGAAATAGGCCATATTCCAGTGCTTATCGAGTCACAGAGGTTTACAGCATGGAAATAGGCTCTTTGGTCCAACTTGTGCTGCCCTTTATTTGAAGGCCCGAAGCCAGTCCCAGTTGTCTGCATTTGGCCCATTTCCCTCTATACCCATCTTATACTGTGTGTGTGGAGTTTGCACATTCTCCTCATGTCTGCGTGGGTTTCCTCCTAGTGCTCTGGTTACCTCCCACAGTCCAAAGATGTGTGGATTACGTTGATTGGCCATGTTAAAATTGCTGTTAGTGTCCTGAGATACATAGGTTAGAGGAATTAGTGGGTAAATATGTAGGGATGTGGGGCTGAGTGGGATTGTGGTCGGTGCAGACTCAATGGGCCGCATGGTCTCTTTCTCTACTGTAGAGTTTCTAGGTTCTATGACTCTATGGCAAAAGACAAAATTGTACCCACCTCTACTACTACCTCTGGCAGCTTGTTCCAGACACTCACCACTTTGAGTGAAAAAGTTGTCCCTCTGGATACTTTTGTATCTCTCCCCTCTCATCTTAAATCTATGCCGTCTAGTTTTAGACTCCCCTACCTGTGGGAAAAGATATTGACTATCTAGCTGATCTATGCCCCTCATTATTTTATAGACCTCTGAAAGATCACCCCTTGGCCTTCTACGCTTCAGAGAAAAACGTCCCAGTTTATCCACCTCTCCTTATAACTCAAACCTTCAAGTCCATATACTCCACATGATCCTCTCAGAACTTGATCTGTGTATCCTATTCATAGGAGCAGCAGGAGGCCATTCAGCCCCTTGGATGTGCTCTGCTGTTTAACTGAGAGACATGCATTGGCCTGAACAGGGCTACTAGGGGAATTTCACAGTAACTTCATTGCAGTGTTAATGTAAGCCGACTTGTGACTAATAAATAAACTTTAACTTTAAATCATAGCCAACCTTCTTCACCTACTTTTACAGGGGGGCATGGTGGCACAGTGATTAGCACTGCTAGCTTACAGTGCCAGGGACCAGGTTTGATACTGGCTTGCGTCACTGTCCGTGTGGAGTCTGCATGTTCTCCCTGTATCTGCGTGGGTTGCCTCCGGATGCTCCGGTTTCCTCCCACAGTCCACACATGTGTAAATTAGTTGGATTGGCCTTGCTAAATTATCCCGTAGTGTCCAAATATGTGTAGATTAGGGGGATCTGTAAGTTAAATACACAGAGTTATGGGGAGACGGCCTGGGCAAGATGCTCTGTCAGAGGGTTCAGTGCAGGCTCGATGGGCCAAATGGTCTCTTTCTGCATTGTAGGGATTCTGTAAATTAATTTCTATAAAGCTACCTTCCCACACTATCAGCATATTCCTCGATGCCATTGGTTACTAGAAATCTATCAGTCTCTACTTTGAACCTATTCAACTACTGAGTGTCCAAAGTCCCCTGGAGTACAGAGTTCCACAGATTCACTGCCCTCTGACTGAGGGAATTCTTCCTCGTCACAGTTCAAAAAGCCAAATTCCAATTCTCAGACTCTAATTTATAGAATCATTTCACATTTCAACTGTAACGCAACCCAGTCATAGAATCACGGAATCCCTATAGTGCAGAAGATGGCCATTCGGCCCATTTGAGTCTGCATCCAACTCTCTTGAGTATTTTATCTATGGCCAACACCTGCCCTATCTCCGTAACCCCACACATTTCCCATGGCCAATCCACCTAAACTAATCTTTGGACACTAAAAGGCAATTTAGCATGACCAATCCACCTAACCCGCACATCTTTGGACACTAAGGGGCAATTTAGCATGGCCAACCCCACTACCCTGCACACCTTTGGACACTAAGGAACAATTTAGCATGGTCAATCCATCTAACTCGCTCATCTATGGACACTAAGAGGCAATTTAGAATGGCCAACATTCACCTCACACCCTCCCCCACCCCCCTCCACAATATGCACACCTTGGGACACTAAAGGGGCAATTTAGTGCAGCTAATCCACCTAATCTCATATCTTTGGACATTAAAGCGCAATTTAGCACAGCCAATCCATAGAACCTGCACACCTCGGGAGACTAAAGGGCAATTTAGCATGGCCAATTCACTTAACCTGCACATCTTTGGACACTAAGAAGCAATTTAGCACAACCAATCCACCCAACCTGCACACCTTTGGAGTGTGGGAGGAAACTGGAGCACACGAAGGAAACCCACGCAGACATGGGGAGAATGTACAAGCTCCACACAGACAGTGACCCGAGGCCAGAACCGAACCCTGGATTGTGGTGCTATTCAGATGAATGCATCAATTAGAGTTGGTAATTGGATAGTATGGATTTGAGTAATAAACCTAGCAGGGGTAGGGGCATGGTTAGCAGGTTCCTTTTGCTAGGGGACAGCTGCTAGCTTTTCTGCAGTCAGTTTCTTCTAACTCCAGCCCTCAGTTTAGAGAATCGACTTGCGCAAGCCGCCCTGCAATAAGGGCTTGAACTCTCGCCCTTTGAGTCGCTTGTCCAATACCGTAGCCACACTATCAAGTTTACACATGACCCAAGATAGCAAGAGTCAGTGGATCGAGCAAGGCCATACTCCAGGCTGGGGGAGGGGGCCACACAGTCACTGGACAGCAATGGGGAACAGAGACTCTATCATCTAGATAGGAATGGTCACAGCAATGAAAGAGGCCGCTCGGCCCCTTGTGTCCATACTGGCTCTCGAACTCAGTTAAGTCTCACGCCCCTGTGGTCCTTTCAATGTTTATCTTCAAATCATTATCCGATTTCCTCTTATAAAACTCATAGGACCATCAAATCCTACAGTGGAGGAAGAGGCAATTTGGCCCATTGAGTTGGTACCGACCATAATCCCTACCTGGCCCCATAACCCTTTGCATTTATTCTGCTAGCCCCCCCAACACTAAAGGAAACCTTTCAGATAAGATGCTAAATTAAAGCTTCTTCAGCCTTCACGAGAGCTTGGTGGCAGATTCGATCAGGAGTTTGAATCGGGGTGACACAGTGGCACAGTGTTTAGCATGGCTGCCTCACAGCACCAGAGACTCAGGTTTGATTCCCGTCCCGGGTGACTGACTGTGTGCATGGGTTTCCTTGAATGCTCCGGTTTCCTCCCACACCTCAAAGATGTGTAAGACGGGTGATTTAGCTGTGCTAAATTGCCCCTCAGTGTCCAAAGATGTGCATTTTAGGTGGATTGGCCGTGCTAAATTGCCCCTTAGAGTCCAAAAATGTGCAGGTTAGGTGGATTGGCCATAATAAATTGCCTTTTAGTGTCCAAAGGTTAGGTAGATTGGCCATGCTAAATTGGCAGGTTAGGTAGATTGGCCATGCTAAATTGCCTCTTAGTGTCAGGGGGATTAGTGGGTGAATAGGTGGGTTTAAAAGGATAGGGCCTGGGTGAGATTGTTGTCCATGCAGGCTTGATGGACTGAATGGCCTTCTTCTGCACTGTAGGGATACTACGCTATTCTAAAGAAAATATTGGAAAAGGAATGATTTTGTTGGGAAAGTGCCAAGGGAGTGGAACGATTTTATTAGTTCTTAACAAAGAGCCAGCACAGGCACAACAGGCCGAATGGCCTCCTTCTGCATCCACATGGGAGTGGGGTATGGAAGTTGGATTGCGATTAAACTCACCTTTAAATTGAGGTCATCTTGTCCACTCAGCATTGTGCCGACGGTTGCCGCCGAGTAGCCATGACTCTGGGGCCTGGCATCTTCTTCGTAGGCCTCCTCGTAGGCGCCGTTCTCGTGGCTGGGCGGCGCGTAGAGGCGGTGTCGATAGCTCTCCCCCTTGACAGCACCCTCGGGTACTGTGCCAGCCCAGCCATTGAAGAGGCCAGCATGGTTGAGGTGGGTCTTCATGTGGCGTTTGAGCTTGCTGGATTGACTGCAGGCGTGCTCGCAGAACGGACACCGGTACGGCTTCTCCCCGGTGTGGCTGCGCCGGTGGACCACCAGGTTGCTGGGAAACTTGAAGCTCTTGCCACAGAACTCGCATTCCTTGCTGCGGCCGTGGGGACGGGAGGAGCCGGTAGCCGGCGGGGAGGGGGAGGGCCCGGTCAGGAAGGCCGCCTGAGATCCCCGGCTCCGCACGCCCGGGGTAGGGCCCACCCCACCTGCCAGCTTCCGCAGCCGCCGGGAGAAGTCCATCTCCTTGCCCGGCAGTGGGAAAGCTGGTTCGGCAGAGGGGCGTCCGGAGACGGGCATGGGGTTGCTGGCCTCTTCGGACCCACTGTCACTGTAGTCAGGTGGGCAGCGGAGAGAGGGGGTGAAGAGTAGGGAGCTGGCAGGGGAGCGCCCGCGGAACGAGGACTCAGGGCACTCGAAAGGGCTCCCGTCCAGGGCGGGGCCAGCCGATGATTGAGCTGATCGTTCGGCGCTGGGCGACGGAACACCCATCCTGTCCGAGTCATCCAGTTCCAGGTAGATGTGGAAGCCGTGGGTATACTGAGCATGGTGCAGCAGGACTCTGGCACTGGAGAAGGGCTCCTCGCATGAGCTGCAGACATAGTAGGCAGGCTCTGACTCATCTGAGGGAGACAAGAGAGCACAGTTATTCGAAAGCAGATTGCAGAGCCAGAGACACAATTTACAACTCAGAGAACAAACTAGCCTCCCATCCATTGACTCTTGTCTATATCTGCCCTAGACCACAAGAAGCTACAAAAGGTCATGAATGTAGCCCAGCCCATCACACAAACCAGCTTCCCATCCATTGACTCTGTCTACCTCTGCCCAAGACCACAAGAAACTACAAAAGATCGTGAATGTAGCCCAATGCATCACACAAACCAACCCCCCATCTGCTGACTCTGTCTACACTTCCTGCTGCTTCAGTCAGCATAATTAAAGACCCCACGCACCCCAGACATTCTGTCTTCCACTTCTTCCATTGGGGAAAAGATACAAAAGTGTGAGGTCATGTACCAACCAACTCGAGAACAGTTTCTTCCCTGCTGCTGTCAAGACGTTTGAATGGACCTACTTTGCATTAAGTTGATTTTTCTCTGCATCTTGGCTCTGACTGTAACACTACGTCCTGCATCTTCTTTCCTTCTTCCCTATCAATTGACTTTGTCTACACTTCCCGCTGTCTTGGAAAAGCAGTCATCATAATTAAAGACCCCACATACCCAGACATTCTTTCTTCCACCTTCTTCTTTCAGGAAAAAGATACACAAGTCTGAGGTCACATACCAATCGACTCAAGAACAACTTTTTTTTTAAGCAACACAGCACGGGAAACAGGCCCTTCGGCCCAACGAGCCCGCGCCGCCGTCATACTATATAGTAGCAAATACATTATCCTATTTTAATATTCCTATATAATATTAGGAATAATATTATTCCTAATATGGAAAATTTTCACCATAGGGACAATTTGTTTCCCAATCAGCCTAAGAGCTGATGGGAGGAAACCGGAGCGCCCGGAGAAAACCCACGCAACCACGGGGAGAATGCGCAAACTCCCGCAGACACCGGCCCAATTCCAGTGTCTGCACAGCCACATCGATAGTCTCTGAGCTGTCATGGTGCCCTTCAGATGGTCCACATAAAGCACTCATTTACGACATGAGGTACCAGGCAACCCATGAATCAACATCCAAGAGCTGTACCCGCACCACCTGCCGAATGCATGCTCAAAGTACGGACCGAATTACCTGTGGAAAAAAGCCGTAGTTAAACAGTCCTAATATATCCCTCTATTTGCATACCGCTCATGTGGCTGTCCAAGAAACCCTTAAACAGCCCCAGCATGCCTGCTCCCACCACCTTACTCGGCAGTGCATTCCACTGCCCCACTACCCTTTGTGTGAAAAACTGCCCTCTAATATTCGTCCTATACATAGCCCCCCTCACCCTATGGCCATGACCCCTGGTCCTATCCATTTCCAAAGGTGGAAAAAGTTTACCTCCATTTACTCTATCTATACCCCTTATAATCTTATACACCTCTATGAGATCCCCTCTAAGCCGACGTCTTTCAAGGGAAAACAACCCCAGTCTATCTAATCGTTCCTCATAAGACAGTCCTTCCATACCAGGCAGCATCCTGGTAAACCTCCTCTGCACTCTCTCCAAGGACTCCACATCCTTCCGATAGTACGGCGACCAGAACTGGACGCAGTATTCCAAGTGAGGCCTAACCAAAGTTCTATACAACTGCAACATCAAACTCCTACTCTTGTATTCTATACCCTTTTCTATGAAAGCTAACATACTATACGCCTTCTTTATCACCTTCTCCACCTGTGAGGACACCTTCAGAGACTTGTGAACCTGCACCCCCAAGTCTCTCTGCGTCTCTATGCTCCGTATAGTTTTACCTTTTATCCTATAACTCTCTTCTACATTTTTCCGGCCAAAATGCATCACCTCGCATTTATCCGGATTAAATTCCATTTGCCATCTATCTGCCCAGTCTACCAACCTGTCTATGTCCTGTTGTATTGCCTGACACTGCTCTTCTGTACCCGCCAATCCAAGCATCTTGGTGTCATCAGCAAATTTGCTGATCTCACCACCTACCCCTACTTCCAAGTCGTTTATGTAGACCACAAATAGAAGAGGACCTAGTACTGAGCCTTGTGGCACTCCACTAGTGACAGGCTTCCAGCCGGAAAAAGAGCCTTCCACTACTACCCTCTGTCTCCTCCTCCCGAGCCAGTTCTCGACCCATCTACATACCCGACCCTGTATCCCATGCGCCTTCACCTTCTCTATCAGTCTACCATGAGGAACCTTGTCAAACGCCTTACTGAAATCCATGTAGACGACATCAACAGCCTGTCCTTCATCAACTGTTTTTGTCACTTCTTCAAAAAATTCCACTAGATTCGTAAGACAAGACTTCCCCTTGACGAAGCCATGCTGCGTATCCCTGATCAGATCGCAGCGCTCCAGATGCTCATACATCCTGTCCCTAAGGATCCTCTCCATTAGCTTACCTATAACTGAAGTCAAGCTCACCGGCCTATAGTTCCCTGGGTGATCCCTCTGACCTTTTTTAAACAACGGTACTACGTTTGCTATCCTCCAGTCCTCTGGGACCTCACCTGTGTCCAAGGAAGAGACAAAGATTTGCGTCAGAGGCCCAGCCAAGTCTTCCCTCAACTCCCTTAGCAGCCTGGGGTAAATGCCATCAGGCCCCGGAGCTTTATATGTCTTTAAGCTGCCTAACAGCCCCAACACCTCTTTCCTCGTAATCCTTATTTCCCTCAACCGATCCTCAACTTTGTCAACATCAGGCACAGACATCTGTCCAGTCTCCTGCGTGAATACCGACGCAAAGTATTCATTCAGGATCTCCCCCATTCCCTCAGGCTCTAAGCATAGATCCCCTCCTCTGTCCCTAAGAGGTCCAATCTTGCCTCTAACCATCCTTTTGCTCCTTACATAGGTGTAAAATGCCTTTGGATTTTCCTTTATCCTACCTGCCAGAGCCACCTCGTGGCCCCTTTTTGCCTTTCTAATACCCCTTTTAAGATCCCGTCTACACTCTCTATAAGCTTCCAGCGCTGTCTCAGTCCCTAGTTGCCTAGATCTAATGTAAGCCTCTCGCTTTTTCTTGATCAAGTCCTCAATCTCCCTGGTAAGCCAAGGTTCTCTAATCCTACCTTTCCCATCCTTCCTCCTTGCCGGCACGTATCTTTCCTGCAGAGAGTTTAGTTTTCCCTTGAAAGACTCCCACATGTACCTCGTCGACCTGCCCTCAAAAAGCTTATCCCAGTCGGTATCTTTAAGATCTTGCCTAATCTGGCCGTATCTAGCCCTCCCCCAGTTAAATACCTTCCCTTTTGGGCCAGTCTCGTCCTTTTCCATTAATATCCTAAAGCAGACAGAGTTGTGATCACTATTTGACACCTGCTCTCCTACCTCGACGTCAACCACCTGGCCTGGCTCATTCCCCAGAACCAAATCCAGTATAGCCCCATCTCTAGTCGGGCCATCCACATACTGCTCCAAGGACCCTTCCAAAACACACTGTACAAATTCCTCCCCATCCACTCCTACAGCCCTGGGCACACTCCAATCTACTCCAGGAAAATTGAAATCTCCCACTACTACCACCCTATTTTTCCTACACTTATCTAAAATGTCCCTGCATATCCCTTCTTCCACGGCCCGCGGGCTGTTGGGCGGTCTGTAGTAAACACCCAACAGAGTAACCACTCCCTTCCTATTCCTCAACTCCACCCATAGAGACTCAATTCCTAAATCATCCATACCTCCCTCCCTCTGCACTGCTATGACGTTGTCCTTAACTAATAAAGCCACTCCCCCGCCTCTCCTCACACCAACTCTGTCATGCCTAAAACACTTATACCCTGGAATATTCAATTGCCAGTCTTGCCCCTCCTTCAACCACATCTTGGTCACCGCCACCACTTCTAAACTCCTCGTGAACATTATTGCCTTCAGTTCATCTGTTTTGCCAGTCACACTCCTCGCATTAAAACACATGCACTGAAGACCCTCAGCTCTCGGATATTCCTTTCTACCTACTGGTGTTACCCTATCATCCCTCTCTCTCCCACTCCCAGTTCCCGCTGTCTCCCCACCCTCCCTCCCTATTAGTTTAAACACTTCTGAAACACTCCAGCTAACCTCCCAGCTAAAATATGTGTTCCCCTCCCAGTCAACTGCTCCCTATCCCTCGTGAATAGGTGACCCTCCCTCCTGAAGACTTCCCAATGATCAATAAATATGAAGCCTTCTGCCCTACACCAATCCCTCATCCGTGCATTTAGTTGGAGTGTCTCATTTATTACCCAATCGGTCCCGGGCACAGGCAGCAGCCCAGAGAATGCCACCCTGGAGGCCCTACCTTTCAGTTGAGCCCCCAACTCCCTAAACTGTCTACGTAAGTCCCCCCTGCGCTTTCTTCCTACATCTTTCTGTCCTATGTGAACTATTACATTTGCCTTAGACCCTTCTCCCTTCAAAATTCCCTCTACCCTCTCTGATACATCCTGGACCCCTGCTCCAGGGAGGCAGACTACCATCCTGGAGTCTCTCTTTTGCCCACAGAATCTCCTATCGATCCCTTTAACCATCCCATCCCCCACCACTATCTCACCTCCTGCTTTCCCGCCGGTCTCTGTGGCATTCTGTTCCCCCTCACCTGCCCTCTCCATCACAGCTTTTACCCCCCCCTTGGTTTTCTGGGGATCCTCCTTAGAGATGGCCTTTGTGCCTTGATTTTTGTTCTTGTTCCTTGTAACTGTACCCAGCCCATCCCTACTACTAGATCCTGGGGTCCCTGCAGGTCTGCCCTCCCTATTCATTGTATCCTCATTTTCCCTCACTAGACAAACGTCCTCCAAGCGCAGCTCCAGCTGTCTCAACTTTGCTCGTAAACGTTGCAGTTCTAAACATTTTGCGCATATGTGGGCCTTCGGCAGACGTGATGCCTCCAAGAAGGTCCACATATGGCAGCGTACACAGTGGACGCGTTTGGCCAAGTATTGTGGCATTTTGTATACCCCTTTAAAGGTGATTAGGTAGGAAGCACGTTACTCACCGTGTCCAAGCCTGCGCTCGCCCAAGCCCAGTGAGCTTAAGCCCTTGTTGTTCTCACTCTAATTCCCGTCTCACTCCACTGCCCGCTCCCAACGCTGCCCGCTGTCTTACCTTGGCCTTCCTTTTATACTCCCGCGCTTTCTTCCCTGCAGCCCCCCGCGCCTATCTCCCGCTACGGAGCGCCGAAATAAACACTCTACCAAATAAAGTACAAGACAGAAATTGCAAGTCAGGATTCTCTCCAGCCACTCTCCAAAAACTCTGCTCCGGAGAACAGTAAGGTGTACCCACTCGTGAGCACCTGATTTATACTCCTTCCCTCAGGCCTCAGACTTTTGAATGGACCTACCTTGCACCAAGGTGATCTTTCTCTACACCCTAAATATGACTGTAACACTACATCCTGCACCTTCTTCTCTTCTCCCCTATCCATTGACTCTGTCTACACTTCACGCTTCAAGGATAAAATCTTACAGATGCTGCCAGACCTGATGAGATTTTCCAGCATTTTCTCTTTTGGGCTCAGGTTCCAGCATCCGCAGTAATTTGCTTTTATTTATATTGAGTTGATCTTTCTCTATACCCTAGCTATGACCGTAACATTACATTCTGCATCTTCTCCTCTTCTTCTCCGCTATGTACTCAACGAATGGTATGCTTTGTCTGTATGGTGCATAAGAAACAATACTTTTCGGTGTATCCCAATGCATGTGACAATAATAAATCAAAGCAAAATGGTCAGAAATGGTCAAGTTAACTCATCCCCATACTCGCTGGCCCTCAGGATAAACAGTTCCTCAACTCTCAATTCCTTATCCTCATTTGCAAATCCGTCCAAGGCCTCACTCCTCTCTACCATAGAGCAAGTGAATGGGACAGTTAAGAAAGCAAATGGGACACTTGCTTCCATTAGTTGGGGTATGGAATCTAAGTGCAAGGAGATTATTTTGGAGCCATACTGAGTGTTGGTTAGACCTCATAGCACCAGGGACCCGAGTTCAATTCTGGCCTCGGGTCACTTTCTATGTGGAGTTTGCACATTCTCCCTGTATCTGCATGGGTTTCCTCCGGGTGCTCCAGTTTCCTCCCACACTCCAAAGATGTGCTGGTGAGGTGGATTGGCCATACTAAATTGCCCCTTTGTGTCAGGGGGATCAGCAGAGTAAATATGTGGGATTACGGGGATAGGGCCTAGGTAGTGTGCTCTGTCAGACATCAGGCCTGGGTGAGAGTGTTGCCAGTACAGGCTCGATGGGCCAAATGGCCTGTTTCTGCGCTGTTGGGATTCTATGATTCACAGCTGCAGTACTATATGCTGTCCTGTGTAGAGCATAGGGCTAATGGTAGAACTCTTAATAGTATTGATGAACAGAGGGATCTTGGTGTATATGTGCATAGATCCCTGAAAGTTGGCAATCAAGTCGATAAGGTTGTTAAGAAGGCATACGGAGTCTTAGCTTTTATTGGTAGGGGGATTGAATTTCGGAGCCGCAACGTCATGTTGCAATTGTACAAAACTCTAGTGCGGCCGCATTGTGTGCAGTTCTGGTCCCCACATTATAAGAAAGATGTGGAGGCATTGGAGAGGGTACAGAGGAGGTTTACCAGGATGTTGCCTGGTATGGAGGGCAGGTCTTATGAAGAGAGGCTGAGGGATTTGAGGTTGTTTTCGTTAGAAAGAAGGCGGCTAAGAGGAGACCTTATTGAAACGTATAAGATGATTAGAGGTTTAGATAGGGTGGACAGTGATAGCCTTTTTCCTAGGATGGAGAAAGCTAGCACGAGGGGACATAGCTTTAAATTAAGGGGTGGTAGTTATAGGACGGATGTCAGAGGTAGGTTCTTTACCCAGAGGGTGGTAAGGGTATGGAATGCCCTGCCTGCTGCAGTTGTAGATGCGCCAAGTTTGGGGGCGTTTAAGAGGTCAGTAGATAAGTTTATGGATGAAAAGGGAATGGTTTAGGTTAGAGGGTCATTGCTTTTTCTTAATTGGTCGGCGCAACATTGAGGGCCGAAGGGCCTGTTCTGCGCTGTAATGTTCTATGTTCTGGTCAGCTAACTATAAGAATGATGTGGTAGCACTAGAACATAAGAAATAGGAGCAGAAATAGGCCATCCAGAGGCCCTTCGAGCCTGCCCTGCCATTCAAGAAGATCATGGCTGATCTGAAGTGGATCAGTTCCACTTTCCGCTTTCTCTCTATAACCCTTAATTCCCTTGTCTATCAGAAATCTACCTACCCGTGACTTAAATATATTTAACAAGGTAGTCTCCACCACTTCAATGGGCAGAGAATTCCAGTGATTCATCACCCTTTAAGTGAAGAAGTTCCTCCTCAACTCTGTTCTAAACTGCGCCTCTTCCCCCCGCCCCCTCCCTTATTTTGAGGCTGTGCCCTCTAGTTCTGGTTTCAGGGGATACTAGAGGGGATATAGGGGAGCGTTTGAGCTGTAAGGAGAAACTGAATAGGCTTGGATTGTTTTGTCTGGAGCAAAGGAGGAACATGATTGAGGCGTATGTAAGTATGATGGGGGTAGATGGGATGGAACTTTTTCCCATAGTGGAAGGGTTGGTAAGAGGGCAGAGATTTAGAGGGCATTTGAGGAAAATCTTTTCACCTAAAGGATGGGAGTCTGGAACTTGCAAAAGGCACTAATCCCATTTTCCAGCACCTATTCCATATCCTTGAATGTTATCCAAAACAGAAAATTCTGGAAAACGTCAGCAGGTCTGACAGCATCTATGGGGAAAGAATAGAGCCAACAGTTCGAGATTGGATGATCTTTCATCAGAGCTGATTTGTAACATTGGCTCCTGTTCTCTCCCCACAGATGCTGTCAGACCTGCTGAGATTTTCCAGCATTTTCTGTTTCAGATCTGCAGAATCTTTGAATTTTATGGTGTCCCAATTGCCCATCCAAATGTTTTTTAGAGGTTGTAAGGTTTCCAGCCTTCCCAGGCACTGCATTTCAGAGTCCCACCTCCCTCTGAGCCAGTGATCTCAGACTTTTGTATCTTTATCCAACAGAAGGAAGAGAGAATGTAAGTGGGGACAGGGTGAGTAGGGAACTGTCTCCCTTAGTTGAGGGGGTCAGTCACAAAGGGCCAGGAGGTTCAGAGGGGATTTGAGAAAAACCTTTTTCATTCAGAAGTCTCCTTCCAGTCCAAGAAAGAACAAAACAGCACAGGAACAGGCCTTTCAGCCCATCAAGCCAGCACCGATTCCTGATCATATTTAGGCCCACTATGCGGTTTCTAACTCTCTGTTTGTCTCTGTTCATACATCTATCAAGAAAGAACAAAGGACAACAAATGGAAACAACTCCTGCCTAACCAGTTTCTCTCTTCATCACTGAAGCACTCTAGCCCAGGCAACATCCAGAAGAATATCCTCTGCACTCTCTCTGGTTACATCCTCCTTATATCGTTCACAACTTCTGTTGTGGGCAAAGTATTGGAGAGAATTATTAGGGATAGGATTTATAGTTATTTAGAGAGAAATGAATTGATTAGGGATAGTCAGCATGGTTTTGTGAAGGGTAGGTCGTGCCTTACTAACCTCATTGAGTTTTTTGAAAAAGTGACCAAAGAGGTGGATGGGGGTAAGGTGGTTGATGTGGTATATATGGACTTTAGTAAGGCATTCAATAAGGTGTCCCATGGAAGGCTTCTGCAGAAAATGCAGATGTATGGGATAGAGGGTGATTAGCTAATTGGATTAGGAATTGGCTAGCAGATAGAAGACAGAGGGTAGTGGTTGATGGGAGATATTCATCGTGGAGTTCGGTTACAAGTGGTGTACCTCAGGGGTCTGTTTTGGGGCCCCTGCTGTTTGTAATTTTTATAAATGATCTGGATGAGGGTATTGAAGGATGGATTAGTAAATTTGCGGATGACACTAAAGTCGGTGGAGTGGTAGATAGTGAAGAGGGGTGTTATAGTTTGCAGAGAGACTTGGACAAGTTGCAGAGCTGGGCCGAGAGGTGGCAAATGGAGTTTAATGTGGAAAAGTGTGAGGTAATGCACTTTGGCAGGAATAATAAATGTGTAGAGTATAGGGCTAATGGTAGGATTCTTAATAGTGTTGATGAACAGAGGGATCTTGGTGTATTTGTGCATAGATCCCTGAAAGTAGGCAGTCAAGTCGATAAGGTTGTTAAGAAGGCATATGGAGTCTTAGCTTTTATTGGTAGGGGGATTGAATTTCGGAGCCGCAACGTCATGTTGCAACTGTACAAAACTCTAGTGCGGCCGCACTTGGAGTATTGTGTGCAGTTCTGGTCCCCACATTATAAGAAAGATGTGGAGGCATTGGAGAGGGTACAGAGGAGGTTTACCAGGATGTTGCCTGGTATGGAGGGCAGGTCTTATGAAGAGAGGCTGAGGGATTTGAGGTTGTTTTCGTTAGAAAGGAGGCGGCTAAGAGGGGACCTTATCGAAACATATAAGATGATTAGAGGTTTAGATAGGGTGGACAGTGATAGCCTTTTTCCTAGGATGGAGAAAGCTAGCACGAGGGGACACAGCTTTAAATTAAGGGGTGATAGTTATAGGACGGATATCAGAGGTAGGTTCTTTACCCAGAGGGTGGTTAGGGAGTGGAATGCCCTGCCTGCGGCAGTTGTAGATGCGCCAAGTTTGGTGGCGTTTAAGAGGTTAGTTGATAAGTTTATGGAAGAGAAGGGAATGGTTTAGTTTGGAGGGTCATTGCTTTTTTTCATAATTGGTCAGCGCAATATCGAAGGCCGAAGGGCCTGTTCTGCGCTGCAATGTTCTATGTTCTATATTGACCATTGGCGCCCATGCCTTCAGCTGTCTGGGACCTTTATCTCTGAAATTCCCTCCCTAAACTTCCCCACCTCTCTATCTCTCTCTTCCCTCCTTTACAACACTCTCGTAACACTTTCTGACCAGTCTGTTGGTCCACCAGTTAGCCCATGTTGTTGTCACATTTAATGACAGGCCATCATCCTGTACTATGTTTGAGAAGCAAGTTGTCAGTGCTTTGCCAAGTGTTTGCTATTTGCATGAGATAATATTTTACACATCTATTCATATATTACACCTGCACCCACTTCCTGGCTGCAACATCCAACTTCTGCCTATCACATTTTTAAAAAATTATTTATTAGTCACAAGTAGGTTTACAAAGATCAAACAGCAACACAGGAACAGGCCTTTCGGCCCTCCAAGCCTGCACCAATCACAATGCCTGCCTAAACTAAGACCAAATGCACTTATGGAGTGCTATCCTACCCTACTTTCTACACCTCCACTTTCTCAGAAGAATAAGGAAATTTGGCATGTCACCCACGACTCTCACTAACTTTTACAGATGCATCATAGAAAACATTCTTTCTGGTCATATCACAGCTTGGTATGGCTCCTGCTCTGAGTACATAGAATAGAACATTACAGCGCAGAACAGGCCCTTCGGCCTTCGACGTTGCGCCGACCAATTAAGAAAAAGCAATGACCCTCTACCTAAACCGTTCCCTTTTCATCCATAAACTTATCTACTAACCTCTTAAACGCCCCCAAACTTGGCGCATCTACAACTGCAGCAGGCAGGGCATTCCATACCATTACCACCGTCTGAGTAAAGAACCTACCTCTGACATCCATCCTATAACTACCACCCCTTAATTTAAAGCTATGTCCCCTCGTGCTAGCTTTCTCCATCCTAGGAGTCAGTGGCTATCACTGTCCACCCTATCTAAACCTCTAATCATCTTATATGTTTCAATAAGGTCTCCTCTTAGCTGCCTTCTTTCTAATGAAAACAACCTCAAATCCCTTAGCCTCTCTTCATAAGACCTGCCCTCCATACCAGGCAATATCCTGGTAAACCTCCTCTGTACCCTCTCCAATGCCTCCACATCTTTCTTATAATGTGGGGACCAGAACTGTACACAATACTCCAAGTGTGGCCGCACTAGAATTTTGTACAGTTGCAACGTGATGTTGCGGCTCTGAAATTCAATCCCCCTACCAATAAAAGCTAAGACTCCGTATGCCTTCTTAACAACCTTATCGACTTGACTGCCAACTTTCAGGGATCTATGCACATTTACACCAAGATCCCTCTGTTCATCAACACTATTAAGAGTTCTACCATTAGCCCTATACTCTACACATTTGTTATTCCTGCCAAAGTGAATTACCTCACACTTTTCCGTAAGACTGCAAGAAACTACAAAAGGTTGAGAATGTAGCCCAATCAATCACGCAAGCCAGCCTCCCATCCACTGACTCTGTCTACACTTCCCACTGTCTTGAAAAAGCAGCAGTGTAATTAAGGACCTCATACACGCCAGACATTCTCTCATCCACCTCCTTCCGTTGGGAAAAAGATACAAAAGTCTGAGGTCACGTACGAACCGACTCAAGAACAGCTTCTTCCCTGCTGCCATCAGACTTTTGAATGAAGTTACCTTGCATTAAGTTGATCTTTCTCTACACCCTAGCTATGACTGTACCACTACGTTCTGCACTTTCTCCTTTCCTTCTCTATGAACAGGATGCTTTATCTGTATAGCGCACAAGAATCAATACTTCTCAATGTATGTTAATAGATATGACAATAATATATCAAATTAAAAATCTAAATTCTTCCATTTCCATCCTATTTATGTATTCGTCTAGATGGATTTGTCTATGGGTGGCACAGGGGTACAGTGGTTAGCATTGCTGCCTCATAGCGCCAAGATACCAGGTTCAATTCCCAAACTGGATCACTGTGTGCGCGGAGTCTGCATGTTCTCCTCATGTCTGCGTGGGTTTCTTCCAAGTGCCGTGGTTTCCTCCCACAATCATGGACAGGGATCACGGGTAGAGATGGGAACATCAGGGTGGCGGCGCGGGTTCGTTGGGCCGAAGGGCCTGTTTCTCATGCTGTTTTGTTCTTTGTTCTTTGTATATGCAGATTAGGGGGAATGGCCATGCTAAATGGCCCCTTAGTGGCCAAAGATATGCAAGTTAGGTGAGGGATTGGCCATGCTAAGTTGCCCCTTAGTGGACAAAGATATGCAGATTAGGGGGATTGGCCATGCTAAATTGCCCGTTAGTGTCCAAAGATATGCAGATTAGGGGGATTGGCCATGCTAAATTGTCTCTTTGTGTCCAAAGATGTGTAGGTTAGGTGGATTGGCTGTGCTAAATTGCCCCTTAGTATCAGGGGGACAAGCTAGGGTAAATATATGAGTTATGGGGATAGGGCCTGGGTGGAATTATAATCGGTGTACTGTCAATGGGCCAAGTGACCACTTTCTGCACTCTTAAGATTCTATGATTCAATAGGACCATTTGATGGGCAACACGACAGCTCAGTGACTATCGCTGTGCTGTGCAGATACATGGATTTGGGCCTGTGTCTGTGGGAGTTTGCGCATTCTCCCCATGCTTGCGTGGGTTTCCTCCGGGTGCTCTGGTTTCCTCCCACATCCCAAAGATATGCTCTTAGGCTAATTGGCAAATCAAATTCTCCCTAAATTGTCTCAAATTTTGTTTTTAATCCATAGATCTATAAACATGGACAGGGATCACGGGTAGAGGTGGGAACATCGGGATGGCGGCACGGGCTCGTTGGGCTGAAGGGCCTGTTTCCCGTGCTGTTTTGTTCTTTGTTCTTGTTCTAACCCCATCATCCTCAACACCAGTGCCCCACAAAGCTGTTTTCTCAGTCCTCTACTATATTCCTTATATACTTGTGATTGTGTGGCCAAATTCCCCTCCAACTTGGTTTCCAAGTTTGCTGACAACAGCACAGTAGCATTGGATCTCAAACAATGACAAGACAGAATACAGGAATGAGATAGAGAATCTAGTGAACTGGTATGGTAACAATAATCTCTCCCTCAATGTCAACAAAACAAAAGAATCATCAACTTCAGGAAGCATAAAGGAGAACATGCCCCTTCTACATCAATGGGGATGAAGTAAAAAGGGTTTTCAGGTTTTTAGGTGTCCAGATCACCAACAACTTGTCCTGGTCTTCCCCATGCTGACATTATGCCACCAATGCCTCTACTTTCTCAGAAGACTAAGGAAATTCAGCATGTCAGCTACAATTCTCACCAACTTTTACAGATGCACCATAGAAAGCATTCTTTCCAGTTGCATCACAGTTTGGTATGGCTCTTGCTCTGCCCAAGATAGCAAGAAACTACTAAAGGTCATGAATGTAACCCAATCCATCACGCAAACCAGCCTCCCATCCATTGACTCCATCTACACTGCCTTGGCAAAGCAGCCAGCATAATTAAGGACCCAACGCACGCCAGATATTCTATCTTCCACTTTCCTCCATTGGAGAAAAGATATAAAAATCTGTGGTCATGTATCAACCAACTCAAGAACAGCTTCTTCTCTGCTGCCATCAGACTTTTGAATGGACCTACCTCGCAATAAGTTACCTTTCTCTACACCCTAGCTATGACTGTAACACTACATTCTGCACTCTCTCATTTCCTTCTCTATGAACCGCATGTTTGTTTGTGTAGCGCACAAGAAACAATACTTTTGACTGTATGTTAATACATGTGACAGTAAGAAATCAAATCAAAATTGAGGGGCAATTCAACATGGCTAATGCACCTCACCTCATATCTTTGGACTGTGGGAGGAAACCAGAGCACCCGGAGGAAACCCATAGACACAGAGAGAATGTGCAGAATCCACACAGACAGTGACCCAAGCCTGGAATTGAATCTGGATCCCTGGCGCTGTGAGGCAACAGTGCTAACCACTGCCACTGTGTTGCCCTATCTGGCCATTAGCACGCCACTGTTTTGGGAGTTTATCATGCGTGAACAAGCTGCAAAACTTTCCTACATTACGTCATTCACTGCAACTCAGGGCTCCAAATGCCAAGTGGCACAGGGCCTCCCAGTCTGGAAATGGTGGGTTCACAAGGCCAGAGGCTTGGGGGAGAAATCTAGGTCCCACTGCCAGCACTGCATGGGATGTGGGGCTCATTGCTGGTAGACACTGTGAGGTGGGAGGTTAATCCTGTCTACTGCTCACATCGCATCATGTGGCTACCTCTCTCTGGGGAACAGCTGTCCCTGGTGACTCTTTCACAATATGTTTATCCCTCAGTCACCAACACACACACACACAGGCACGCACACACACACACACACACACACAAGCACGCACACACATGGACACACATACACAGATATGGGCACACGGACACACACACACATACCCACACATCTACGCATGCCGGACACAACTGTTTTGGAGCAGGACATTGTCTTTGATTTGATTTATTATTGTCCCATGTATTGGTACATAATGAAAGTATTGTTTCTTGTGCACTATATAAAGCATACCGTTCATAGAGAAGAAAAAGAGACAGTGCAGAATGTAGTGTTACAGTCATAGCTAGGATGCACAGAAAGATCAACTTAACGTGAGGTCTGAGTATTGCCAGTGGGGGCAGGTCTGTTATTTGAGGAGAGACTAAATGGGTCAGGATTATATTCACTGGAGTTTAGAAGAGTGAGTCGAGATCTCATAGAAACTTATAAAATTCTTAGAAGGTTAAACAGGGGTAGATTCAGAAAAAAATGTTCCCAATTGTGGGGGAGTTCAGAATTAGGGGTCATAGTTTGAGGATAAGAGGGTAAACCTTTTAGGACTGAGGTGAGGAGAAATTTCTTCACCCAGAGGTGGCGAATATGTGGAATTCACTTCCACAGAAAGTAGTTGAGACCAACATGTGTGATTTCAAGAAAAAAATTAGATATAGCTCTTGGGGCTAAAGGGATCAAGGGATATGGGAGGAAGTGGGGAGGTGAGGATATTGAATTTGATGATCAGCCATGATCAAAATGAATGGGGGAGCAGACTGGAAGGGCCAATTCCTGCTTCTAGTTTCTACGATCTTGCTGTGCTCCAACACAGTGTTACACTTCAAAACAGAAATAACGCACTTAAAGGGGTCGCGTGGACTTTGGGTCATTTGGCCGAAAATTTTCCTTGAAGACATCAGCTGGGGCGAAGAACAAAATAGGTCTAAGGGTGAGGAAGGGAACAAGGGGAGAGGACTGGCTTCCTTCTTCCTGATAATCCTGATGACCTTGGCGAGGGTGGGGTGACAGAGATATGGGGCTTGGATGAGGAGGAGGCATCCCCCACTCCAAAAACCATGTACCCCGGCCCCATCCAAGAGGGAAAAACACCCTGTCTCGGTGCGAGGGTTAATCATTCTTCTTTGTGTTGTTTTCCTCATCACAGCCAGTCTCGCCGGACCTGACACAGGTGCAGCTGGCTAATCCTGTGATGTGCCGAGGGCTTCCAGGGGTAAGGATTTCTTTTCTCTCTCTCTCTCCGAGTTTCCTGATTCCGGAGGCAGTCGCTCAAATGAATATTCAACAAATAATTATCCAGACTAATTAAAAAATGCAAATGCTCTCTCTCCCCACCTCACCGCAACACCCCCCTCCCCAAGTCCCATGAATGTAAATCCGAGAGATGGAACAGGGGAACTCCGCGGGGAAATGTCCTAGGATTTGGAGCAGGGAAGAATATTAATGAACAGACAACACCTCAGGGATTTGGAGACATATGTTAATATGCAAATTAACAAAAGCCTGACTGAGTGCTTCAGATTACACCGTGGTGTTGCTTCAGGCCTGTGTCGGGAGAGATTACAGCTAGGCCGGTAACCAGGGGCAACCCACCACGGCGTGCAATTCGAGACAGCAGGAAAATGAAGAGTAAGGACTTTTCTTCCCCCCGCCCCCTTTTCCGATGGGCCGGACACCCATCTTGACTTGGTGCTGACACTCCAACCCCGAGTCACCACTCCTAACCAGGACTTTTGGCCAAGGGAGCCATTACAGCATGCCCAAACACCGTGGCCAACTGTAACAACCTTGACCTGTTTTCTTCCCCCATCCCCAAGATACAGTCAGCACAGATGTGAGGACTGCAGACCGTACAGATGTAGTCAGAGAATCTTGGGATCCCTGCATGGGAGAAGTAGGCCATTCAGCCCATCGAGACTGCTTCAACTCTCCGACAGAGTATCTTACCCAAACCCTATCTCCATAACCTCATCACTAATCTCCCTAACATACACAATTTGGGAACCAACGGGCAATTTAGCATGGCCAATCCACCTAAACTACATCTCTTTGGACACTATGGGGCAATTTAGCATGGCCAATCCACCTAACCTGCACATCTTTGGACACTAAGGGGCAATCTAGCGTGACTAATTCACCTAACCTTGGATAGTGGGTGGAAACCGGAGCACCCGGAGGAAACCCACGCAGACACAGGGAGAACACGCAAACTTCACACAGACAGTGACCCGAGGCTGGAATTGAACACGGGGCCCTGGCGCTGTGAAGCAGCAGTGCTAACCACTATGCACCGTGCTGCCCAGTTCAGGCTCAGTAGCAAATGGGGTGTTATCGGACCTGCGTGATACTTCTGTGATTTTTTTTTAATCTGGAAGACTTGCATTTATATAGCGCCTTTTGCAACTGGAAGTCCCAAATTGCTTTACAGCCAATGAATTGTTGTTGCTGTTGGAAAACCAACATCCAATTTGCACACAGCAAGATCCCACATTTAGACAACTTGATAGTAACTGGGTAATCTGTTTTCTTGTGTGTGACGCTCACAGAGAGATGAACGTTGGCTAGGACACTGGTAAGAACTCCCCTCTCCTCTTCGAATAGCGCCCCTATGATCTTCCATGTCTATCTGAGGGGGCAGATGGGTTCTTGGCTACATTGCACCATCTGAAAAATGGCAGTTCTGCCAACACGGAATACCCACAGCGCTGCAATCAGCCTAGTATTTGATGCTGTTGTCAGTAGGACTAACAGAATAGTGGGACAGTGACAGTGCAGAAGGAAGCCACTCAGCCAGTTGTGTTCATGCCTAGCCACTCCAACCTTCTGACTCGGTCTTACACAAAGATGCAACATTTAAAGAGTCAGTTTGTGCCTAAGTATCAATAGGCCTGTGCACCAATCCTTATTCATGGAATCAGTATGCCAGACGGAGGCCATTCGGCCTGGCTTGGTAATAGGAAACAGAGTAATAGTGGAAAGGTGTTTTTCTAGCTGGAGGTCGGTCACTAGTGGTGTGCTGCAGGGCTCGGTACTGGGACCTCCTATTTGTAATATATATAAATGACTTGGAGAGGGAGTAATTGGAGTGATCAGCAAGTTTGCAGACGATACAAACTTGGCTGGATTTGCGGATAGTGAGGAGCATTGTCAGGCGATGCAGCAGGACATAGATAGGCTGGTAGCTTGGGCAGATAGATGGCAGATGGAATTCAATCCTGATAAATGCGAGGTGATGCATTTTGGGAGAAAGAATGTAGGGGGGATGTATATGGTAAAGGGTAGACCTATTAAGAGTACAGAAACGCAGAGGGACCTGGGGGTGCAGGTGCACAAGTCTCTGAAGGTGGCAGAGCAGATGGAAAAGGTTGTGAAGAAAGCATATGATATGCTAGCCTTTATAGGAAGGGGAATAGAGCACAAGAGCTGGCCCTTAATGTTGCAGTTGTATAAAACGTTGGTTAGACCTCATTTGGAATACTGCGTCCAGTTCTGGTCGCCTTACTACCAGAAGGACATGGAGACTCTGGAGTGAGTGCAGAGGAGGTTTACCAGGATGCTGCCTGGTATGAAAGGTCTGCGTTACGAGGAGAGATTAGGCAAATTGGGGCTGTTTTCCTTAGAAAGACGTAATCTTAGGGGAGATCTAATAAAGGTGTACAAGATTATGAGGGGTATAGATAAAGTAAACAGGGTTAAGCTTTTTCGTAGGATGGACTCAAATAGCACAAGGGTTAGGGTGAGGCGAGTAAGGTATAATTTGGACGCTAGAGGAAGTTTTTTCACACAGAGGGTGGTGAGGGTATGGAATGCGCTGCCAAGTAAAGTGGTGGAGGCAGGCACTTGGAGTTATTTGAGAGATACTTAGATGGGCACATGAACAGAATGGGAATGGAAGGATATAAAAAACTAATTAAAAATAGGGATCATGAGCCTTGGGAGTTCCCTGGGAAGTGTGTAAATTGTGGATGATATTGATGTATTTGTTTTATCCTACAGGTACTTCGATCCGCCTTGTTGTCTAACAAGGGGCATACACGCGATGGGTCGTGAGAGAGCTGCTCTTGGATTTTTCGAGAGTATCCTAGTGCTTCACGTCTTTGGTGTACGCTTGACCTGGACCATTTGATGGGCAACACGACAGCTCAGTAACTATCGCTGTGCAGATATTGTCTCAAATTTGGTTCCAATGCATAGATCTATAAATATAGACAGGGATCAAGGGTAGATTTGGGAATATCGAGGTGGCGGCACAGGCTTGCAAAGCCAAAGGGCTTGTTTCCCAAGCTGTTCTGTTCTTCTTCTTCTTTGTTCTTCAGTCAGTGCTACTGTTAACATTGCTTTTCCGGTGTTGGTGATAGGTTACTTTTAGGGCGTTACCCTGCCACCACCCTCTTTGTCCCTTCTCCCTCCTTTACCCTTTCCCCTTCTCCTCCCCACACCACCATCTTTTGAGGAAGGGAGTCCCGAAAATTAAGAGCCCTCAAGAGAGAAATATTTTCCTCAACTCTGATTTAAATGGGTGACCTCTGACTCATCAACAGGGGTGACCTCGGTTCTAGATTTTCCCACGAGAGGGGTAATGCCCTCTCCACATCCATCATATCCAGAACCACCCTGCCCCCCCCAAGGATCAGGCAAAACGGCAGCTAGATTTCTCAGCCAATGAGAAATAAAGAGAGCTAAACTCTCAGCGATTTGAGTCAAAACCGGTAAAATACGTTTCACAACCTCCCGATTTGCCCTAAGTGCTTTTGTTTTGAACTGCAGCTGCACGGCCACGCAGGGAATGCGGAGAGCAAAATGCGCACAGCAAGCTCCCACAGCACAATGTCTTTGCAGAGTCTGCATATTCTCCCTGTGTCTGCGTGGGTTTCGTCCAGTTACCATGGATTCCTCCCACAGTCCAAAAATGTGCAGGTTAAGTGGATTGGTTATGCCAAATTGCCCCTTAGTGTCTAAAGATGTGCAGGTTAGGTGGATTGGCCATGCCAAATTGCCCCTTAGTGTCCAAAGATGTGTGGGTAAGGTGGATTGGTCATGCCAAATTGCCCCATAGTGTCAGGGGGATTATCTGGGTAAATGCATGGGATAGAACCTGGGTATGATTTTTGGTTGATGCAGACTCGATGAGCCAAATGGCCTCCTTCTGCACTGTAGGGATTCTACGAACAAGGAAATAATGACCAGGTGATCTGTATTTATTTTTAAGGTGTTGCTTGCGGGATAAACACTGGCTGATTTCACCAGGGATAACGCCACAGCTCCAGGACATATTACGCCCACCTTGAGAGGGCTGGGGTGGGGGAGGATGGAAGAGGAGGGGGGTGTGGAGAGGGCTGAGGACGTGGTTTAATGTATCATTCAAAAAAAGGCCGCACCTCCAATAGTACAACACTCCCTCAGCACCAACACTAGGAATATCAGACCTATCGGGCCTAGTGCTACAGCTTGGAGCTTGCGACCTTGTGAGTCAGAGATTGGCACCAGTCCCAAGTCTACCAATCATAGGCTGAAGGTGATGGATCTCACGGGAAAGAGACATGGAGACAAATCTTGCTTTTTCTTAAGGACAGCGTTGTGGGAAATGTCCCCACAGTTCGGGGAGGAGGAGGAGATAGGCACGTACAGTCCTGCCCCATGCTGGCGTGGCAGGCACCAACACAATGCCCTCCCTTAGCCGGCAACTTGCTGGAATAAACATGTTGAGATTATCTGTCTGACTGTCTTGGCAGGGCTCCAGAAGCCCTAAGGTTAAAGGCGCGGCCCGTCAAATACTGGTTTGTACAGGTTTGTGGCGCAGGTGAGAGACAGCCACAAGTATAACTGGCGCTGGGCATTCTGCTGCCTCAAAAACATCGAAAACACACACTGGAGTGGGCCATTCGGCCCATTGTGCCCTCTCCTGGGCCTACCAGAGTTTGGGGCCTACGCAGAAAGGAGGCAAAGGAACACTCTAAGCCTTCCAGTTTTCAATGATTCCCTATTTACTCTCCCAATCCTACTTCAATGCCACCCGCCCTTCACCTCACTCGCCACCAAACTCATGTTAATCCCCCCAGGGCTCCGTAACCATGGCAATCTGGGCCCTCCTCCTGAGGAAGTGGCAGCGAAGCCCAACGTGGAAGGGGGGGGGGGGGGGGGGGGTGGTTACTGGGCCAATCGCTCAGAGTAAAAGCAGAAGCTGTTTGAGCAGCAGATGTACAATCTGAATATTCACTTCCTCCTGCAAGCCAGAGGGGACTTTTTTTCTCTCGTTGAAAGCTACGCGCTGTGGTTTGTTTTGTTTGTTCCTCAGCAGACAACGAGCGGGAACCAGCCAACCATACAACCAACGAGACAGGAGCCGCCAGCGTGCAGGACGAGGGGTGGGTTGGGGGGTGTGGGAGGGTGGGAGTTGTGTATGTGTCAGGGCTCATGGAGAGGTGGGAGAGAGGGTGAAGAGAGACAATCGTCAGGTCCTGGGCAGAGATATGGCTGGTGGGAGTAGCCTGTCTCCAACATACATCTGCATTTGTGGGGTAGGTGGCAGCTGTACAGCCAGGGAAAGGGGAAGGGTGTGGGGAATGTGACATTTGACCTCAGTGCAGGCATGAATCGTAGAATCCCTACAGTGCAGAAAGAGATCATTCGGCCCATCGAGTGTGTACCGACCACAATCCCACCTAGGCTCTATCCCCATGCATTTACCCTAGCTAGTCCTCCTGAGGGGCAATTTAGCATGGCCAATCTATCTAACCTGCACATCTTTGGACACTAAGGAGTAATTTAGCGTGGCCAATCCCCTGACCTACACATCTTTGGACGCTAAGGGGCAATTTAGCATAGCCAATCCACTTAATCTACACATCTTTGGACACTAAGGGGCAATTTAACATAGCCAATCCACCTTATCTACACATCTTGGCACACTAAGGGGCAGTTTAATATGGCCAATCCAACTAACCTGCCCATCTTTGGACACTAAGGGGCAATTTAGCTTGGCCAATCCATCTAACCTACACATTGTTGGACACTAAGAGGCAATTTAGCATGGCCAATTCACCTACTCTTTGAACTGTGGGAAGAAACTGGAACACACAGAGGAAACGCATGCAGACACGGGGAGAACATGCAGACTCCACACAGACAGTGACCTGATGCCGGGAATTGAACCCAGGTCCCTAGTGCTGTGAGGCAGCAGTGCTAACCCACTGTGCAACAGTAGACAAGTTGAAAGAATCGCCCACAGTTCCTGATCGCTATGCCAGCGATATTGTTGGACACTAAGGGGCAATCTAACATATGCATGGATGTGTACAGCGGGGAAGGGTGGAGAGGATCAAGATGGGTTACAACCTCCCCAAGGGTGGTGCGGTGGCACAGTGATTAGTACTGCTGCCTCAGGGATCTGGGTTCGATTCCCAGCTTGAGACACTGTCTGTGTGGAGTTTGCACATTTTCCCCATGGGTTTCCTGCGGGTGCCCCGGTTTCCTCCCATATTCCAAAGATTTTTGGGTTAGGCGAATTGGCCAGGCTAAATTGTCCCTTAGTGTCCTGGGATGTGTAGGTTAGAGGGATTAATCAGCAGTGTCATTATTTGGGGTTACGGCAATAGGGCCTGGGTGGGATTGTTGTTGATGCAGACTTGATGGGCTGAATGGCCTCCTCCTGCACTGTTGGGATTCTGTGATTGCTGGAAAATCCCATCAGATTCACTAATGCCCTTTAGAGAAGGGCATTACCCTTCTCTAAAGGGCATTACTGTTTTTACCCGGTCTGGCCTACATGTGACTCCAGAGCCACAGCAATGTGGTTGACCCTCAACTGCCCTCCAAAGTCAACTAGGGATGGGCAATAAATGCTGGCCCAACCAATGATGCCCATGTCCCACGAACAAATAACAAAAAAATTAAATCTTGAGGTGCATTAGGAGGGGGTGCCTGCGTTAAAGGGGTGCAGGAGTCTCAAGAGCTTTGGAGGATTGGATAGGGAAGGATTTGAGGATAAGAATGAGAATTTCTGGATTAAAATGGTCATAGCTTAGTGACGGTTCTACAGTTGATCTAATCTCACCCAACAGGGTTCCATT
Source organism: Sphyrna mokarran (assembly GCA_024679065.1). NCBI lineage: Eukaryota > Metazoa > Chordata > Chondrichthyes > Carcharhiniformes > Carcharhinidae > Sphyrna > Sphyrna mokarran. The sequence goes on along the minus strand of JAGIQG010000036.1, from coordinate 6,271,046 downwards.
TCAACAGTTCCTGATGGTAAAATAAAGATTTGTATGGCATTCCAGACCCAGCAAAGTCCTAAATTCTCAAAATTGGAATCTGTCTTTCTGGGTTAACGTAAGTCATTTAAAATTTGTGATAGTTTATTTATTAGTGCTTACATTAACAGTGCAATGAAGTTACTGTGAAAATCTCCCAGTCACCAAACTCCTGTTCAGGTACACTAAGGGAGAATTTAGCACAGCCAATGCGCCCTAACCAGCATATATTTTGGACTGTGGGAGGAAACCGGAGCCCCCGGAGGAAACCCACGCAGACACGGGGAGAAAAACAATATTAGATAAAAGCAAATTACTGCTGGAATTTGAAAACAAAAGAGAAAACGCTGGAAAATCTCAGCATCTTTAAGGAGATAGAAGAGCTGATGTTTCGAGTCCAGATGACCCTTTGTCAAAGACACGGGTGGGGGGTAGAACGTGCAGACTCCACACAGACAGTGACCCAAGCCTGAAATTGAACCCTGGTCCCCGGTACTGTGAGGCAGCAGTGCTAACTCACTGTGCCACCATGCCACCCATAGATAACATACGGAATTAGAAGGCAAAGCTGCCATAAACGAAGGAAGGGCGGTGGACATAGTGTACATGGACTTTAGTAAGGCGTTTGATAAGGTCCCCCCATGCAAGGCTTCTGGAGAAGGTGAGAGGGCATGGGATCCAAGGGGCTTTGGCTTCGTGGATCCAGAACTGGCTTGCCGGCAGAATGCAGAGAGTGGTTGTGGATGGGTCTTGTTCTGCATGGAGGTCGGTAACCAGTGGAGTGCCCCAGGGATCTGTTCTGGGACCCCTGCTGTTTGTCATTTTCATAAATGACCTGGATGAGGAAGTGGAGGGATGGGTTAGCAAGTTCGTCGACGATACAAAGATCGGTGGTGTTGTGGATGGTCTGGAGGGATGCCAAAAGTTGCAGCGGGACATAGGATGCAAGACTGGGCGGAGAAGTGGCAGATGGACTTCAACGCAGATAAATGTGTAGTGGTCCATTTTGGCAGGAATAATGGGATGAAGGAATACAATATAAGGGGTAGGAGGCTTAGCTGTGTTGTAGAGCAGAAGGATCTCGGGGTCCGGGTCCATAGGACTCTTAAATCGGCCTCGCAGGTGGAGGAAGTGGTCAAGAAGGCGTACGGTGTACTGGCCTTCATTAATCGAGGAATAGAGTTTAGGAGTCAGGAGGTAATGATGCAGCTCTATAAGACTTTTGTCAGACCCCAGTTGGAGTATTGTGCGCAGTTCTGGTCGCCTCATTATTGGAAGGATGTAGAGGCTATTGAGAGGGTTCAGAGAAGATTTACAAGGATGCTGCCTGGATTGGGAGGCAGGCCTTATGAAGATAGGTTGAGGGAGCTGGGACTCTTCTCACTGGAGAGACGTAGGCTGAGAGGCGACCTGATAGAGGTTTATAAAATGTTGAATAGATAGGGTGGACTCTCAAAGACTATTTGCCCAAGCGGAAATGGTCAATACAAGAGGACACAGATTTAAGGTGCAGGGAAGCAAATACAAAGGAGATGTCAGGGGTAGGTTTTTCACTCAGAGGGTGGTGAGTGAATGGAACCGACTGCCGTCGGAGGTTGTTGAGGCAAACTCACTGGGTCTTTTAAGAGACTTCTGGATGAGTATATGGAAAAGAATAGGATAGGGGGTTATAGATAGGTCTGTGGATTGGTAGATGTGATCGGCGCAACTCATGGGCCGAAGGGCCTGTTTGTGCTGTATTGTTCTATGTTCTAATCTATTCGCATAGTGGTGGAACAGGTTCAAGATGTGCCTGGATGGCTACAATTTCTCACGTTGTGCTAAAACAGGATTGTTCAGGATAAGAGAAGAAATGGAAGGGGAGGTTTGATGGAGGCGCTCGAGGAGAAAGGGGAAGATGGTCCTTGCTGGTGGGAGGGTCAGGAACCAGAGGACGCAGCTCAAAGATGACTGGCAGAAAATGAGATGAGATAAGCAGATTCTTTTCTTCCCGCTGTGAGCAGTTGTGATTCGGAACGCTCTGCCTCACGGGCATGGAGTCAGATTCAGTCGGAATTTTCAATGGGGAACTGGGAACATCTGCAGGACTGAGGGGAGGAAACTGTGTTATAGTTTGCTCAGGGAATCTGGGTTGCTGTGGCAACCTGGAATTTTACCTACATGTGACCAGCCAGGAATCTCTCCCACTCTCACCACCATCCATTAGCACGTTTGGAAGGGTTGTGACACTCACTCTGTCTGACTACATTACAAATATGGCTCCCTCGATGCCAAGATGGGACTCGAACCCGGATGTCTTTGAAGTGTGGGCAAATGGGGCCACTTGGGTAGCTTGATGGTTTGAGTTATAAGGAGAGGCTGCATAGACTGGGACCTTTTTCCCTGGAGTGTAGAAGGCTGAGGAGTGATCTTATAGAGGCCTATAAAATAATGAGGAACGCAGATCAGCTAGATAGTCAACATCTTTTCCCAAAGGTAAGGGAGGCTAAAATTGGAGGGTATAGGTTAAAGGTGACAGGGGAGAGATACAAAAGGGTCCAGAAGAGCAATTTTTTCACACAGAGTGAAAATGTGAGTGTCTGGAACAAGAGGCGGCTACAATTTTGTCTTTGAAAAAGTGTTTAGATAGTTACATGAGTAAGATAGGTATAGAAGGATATGGGCCAAATGTGGGCAATTGGGACTAGCTTAGGGTTTAAAAATAAGGGGCAGCATGGATAAATCAGGCTGAAGGGCCTGCTTCCATGCTGTAAACCTCTGTGACTCTATTAGCTTTTTCAAAAGAGCCATCACAGTGAGATTGACTGAATGGCCTCCTTCTATGCATCTACATTGATAATAGCAAAGCCTAAGTCGAACTTCCACAGCAAATCCTCTCTGCTGGTGAGACTGCCCATATCCCAGCTTGTAAATCATTCGGCAAAGCTTCTGTTTCAACTCATTGGCTGTTTTATCCCTCATCAATGCCTCTTCACCTCGAGATTGTATTATCCCAATGCGCCTGGCCTCTCGTGCTCCGTGTCCTAACTCACACTTTCTCATTACCACTGGCTGTGGTCACTGACTGACATTGGTTAAGCAACATCTTAGTTTCCTCCACCTTGTTTCCAAATCCCAGCCCAGCTTCACACCCCACCCCCCACCCCCAAACTATCTCTGTAACTTCCTCCAGCCTTACGACATTCCCAAGACCTCCGAGTTCCTCAATTCCGGCCTCTTGCCCATTACTTCATTTCTTAATCGCTCCATCACCAGCAGCCTTGCTTCCAGCTGCCCGGGCACCCTCTGGAATTCTCTCTCTAAACCTCTCCCACTCACTTTCCTCCATCAAGGCGCTTCTTAAAGCCTACCTATTTTTTCATTCATTTGTGGGATATGGGCGTCACTGGCTGGGCCAGCATTTATTGCCCATCCCTAGTTGCCCTTGCATAGTCAAGAGTCAACCACATTGCTGTGGCTCTGGAATCACATGTAGGCCAGACCGGGTAAGGATGGCAGATTTCCTTCCCTAAAGGACATTAGTGAAGCAGATAGGTTTTTCCGACAATGGTTCATCAGTAGATTCTTAATTCCAGATAATTTTTATTGAATTCAAATTCCACCATCTGCCTTGGCGGGGTTCGAACCTGAGGTCCCTGGAACATTAACTGAGTTTCTAAATTAATAGTCTAGCGATAATACCACTCGGCCATCTCCTCTTTGACCGAGCTATTGGTCCTATGATCTGATGGTGTCAAATATTCCTCCAGTGAAGCTTCTCAAGGTGCTATGTAAATGCAAGTTGTTGTTAACGGAAGAATTTCAATTAACCAGAGCACCTTCTCTGCCCTTATCCACTATTGCCCTGAGTGTATGGGGCTTTCCTGATGTGTTAAGACTCACTGACCTGATGAAGCCACTAATAAGAGTTGTGGCGGAGATAGAAACGTCAGAACAATCAACATCCTGGGGAGGGGGTTACCACTGACCAGAAACTGAACTGGACCCAGTCATATGAATACTGCAGCTACCAGAGCAGGTCAGAAACTGGGAATCCTGCGGCGAGTAACACACTCCCTGACTCCCCAAAGCCTGTCCACCATCTACAAGGCACAAGTCAGGAGTGTGACAGAATACTCCCTACTTGCCTGGATGGGTGCAGCAACAATCAAGAAACTCGACACCATCATGACAAAGCAGCCCCGCTTGATTGGCACCACATCTACAAATATCTATACCTTCCACCACCGATACTCAGTAGCAGCAGTGTGTACCATCTACAAGATGCACTGCAGCAATTCACCAAGGATCCTTAGACAGCACCTTCCAAATCCACAACCACTTCCATCCAGGAGGACAAGGAGCAGCAGACACATGGAAATACCATCACCTGGAGATTCCTCTCCAAGCCACTCACCATCCTGACTTGGAAATATATCACCATTCTTTCATTGGGTCAAAATCCTGGAGCTCCCTCCCTAACAGCACTGTGGATGTACCTACACCACAGGGACTGCAGTGGGTTCAACATGGCGGCTCATCACCACCGGTTTAACTTCCTATTTTAAAGATGGCACCTCAAAAGCACAGCACTCCCTCAGTACTCCAAAAAGCACAGCACAGTTTGGGGGGGTGGCCTAGTGGTATTATTGCTAGTCTATCAATCCACAAACTCAGCTAATGTTCTGGGGGACTCGGGTTCAATTCCCGCCACAGCAGATGGTGGAATTTGAATTCAATAAAAAATACCTGGAATTAAGAATCTACTAATGATCCATTGTCGGAAAAACCCATCTCGTTCCCTTTAGGGAAGAAAATCTGCTGTCCTTACCCGGTTGGCTCACATGTGACTCAAGAGCCACAGCAATGTGATTGACTCTCAAAAGCCACTCTGAGCAAGAGCAACTAGGGATGGGCAATAAATGCTGGCCTAGACAGCGACACCCATGTCCCACAGATGAATAAAAAATACTCCACTGCAAAAAGCACAGCACTCCCTCAGTATGGCAGACAGCATCATAGACAGTGCCACACTCCATCAGCGCCGCAGGTACCACCACACTCCCTCAGTACTGCACTCCCTCAGCGCCACAGGCAACCCCGCATTCCCTCAGCATAGCAGGCAGTCCTGCACTCTTCTGTGCTGCACTCCCTCAGCGCCGCAGGCTGCCCCGCACTCCCTCAGCGCCGCAGGCTGCCCCGCACTCCCTCAGCGCCGCAGGCTGCCCCGCACTCCCTCAGCGCCGCAGGCTGCCCCGCACTCCCTCAGCGCCGCAGGCTGCCCCGCACTCCCTCAGCGCCAGAGTATCAGGTGCTCAGACTTCAAAGTGAGACTTGAAGCTGGAACCTTCTGATTCCAAGGCGAGTGTGCCACCATCGCTTTTCACACAAATCCCGTGCAATTTATTCAAAAACCAACAGCAGACGCAGCTTACCATAAATTTCAGAAAAAGAAAAGCCACTTGCCTCTTGCCGGATTCTCCTCTGTTCCAATCTCCGGGACACACGCCACTTGCCCGTCCTCCCCCGTCGCCAGAGAGTCCGTCGCTGCCTGCTGGGCAGTGAGGGGGGAGTGCGGACCCCCGCGAGACTCCCGGAGCCGCAACGGACGCTGGCAGCGGCTTTTCTTGTGCTCAATGAAGCCAAGGATGTTGCTAAGGAGGAAATGGCGGCCACACTGCCCACACGTCAGGAGGTCCTGGTTCCGTAGACCGGGCTGCGACGCCATGGCAACCTTCTGGCCTGAGGCCTCATCCAACTCTGCGTCCTCACCTGCAGAAAGAATTTATTATATTACTCAGCCTTCCCACTTGACCTGATTTATTATTGTCACATGTATTGGGATAGAGTAAAAAGTATTGTTTCTTGCTCGCTGTACAGGTTTGTAAAGTTTATTTATGAGTGGCACAAGTAAGATTTACATTAACACTGCAATGAAGTTACTGTGAAAATCCTCTAGCTGCCACACTCTGGTACCTGTTTGGGTCAATGCACTCTAACATTCACATCTTTCGGACTGTGGGAGGAACCTGGAGCACCCAGAGGAAACCCACACAGACATGGGTAGCATGTGCAGACTCCATACAAACAGCGACCCAAGCCGGGAATCGAACCCTGGTCCCTGTCACTGTGAGACCGCAATGCTAACCACGGTGCCACCTTATACAGACAAAACATACAGTTCATAGATACATAAGGGAGAAGGAAAGGAGAGGGTGCAGTGTTACAGATACAGATAGAAATTTGATTGGAACAGATAAGATTCTGAGGGGTCCTAACAGATGCTGACGTGGTGTTTCTAGGGGTGGGGTGGGGGGTAAGGATTATAGATACGGGATCTCCCATTCTATGTGGAGGCGAGGGGGGGGGGGGTCTCTTTCTCTCAAGAGGTTGAGAAGGGCGGTGGGGGGGGGCTAGGTCATTGGACCTATTCAAGACTGAGAAAGACAGATTTTTGATTGGCAAGGCAATCAGGGACTGGGTGGGATTATGGTCAATGCAGACTCGATGGGCTGAATGGCCTCCTTCTGCACTGTAGGGATTCTGTGATTCTAACTTTCCTCCCTTTTCAAGGATTTATCCAATTATCTTTTGAGAGTTCGTATTGAATCTGCTTCCATTGCCCTTTTGGGCAGCGCCTTCCAGATCACAACTCACTGCGTTTAAATAAATTCCTCTGTATCTTTGGCTGATTTGATCTTAAATCTGTGCACTCCCCTCCCCCCATAACCTGTTAACTGATTCTCACATCAAAAGGAAGTTTGTCCTGATTTACTCAGAATAAAACCCCTTCATAATTTTGAACATCTCTACTGAATCTTTCACCTTCTCTGCTCTGAGGACAACAATCCCAGCTTCTCCCCCGCTGTTAACCAAAGCCCCCCTCATCCCTGGAACTGTTCTGGTGAATCCTGCCACTCCCCCCTCATCCCCTCTCAAGGCCTCGACGTCCCTCCCTTGAGTCTGCTGCCCAGAATTGGAGCAGTGAGGCCTAACCACTGGCTTCTAAAATTTAGCAATTGCAACCAGAAATCTGAGGATCCTCCGTGCATTCTGTAACAGCTTTCACACTTTAGTTTCACATTCTAACCTACTTCTGAGCGTGTGCAAGGAGAGTGTGGGCCGTGACCATGGTTACCCGCTACCTCTTGCCTGTCATCATCATAGAATCATTACAATGCAGAAGGAGGCTGTTCGGCCCATTGAGTCTGCACCCACCGCAATCCCCCCCAACCCCTATTCCCAGCACGCTACATATTTACCCCCCTAACCCCTCTAACCTATGCAGCCTGGAACTCTAAGGGAAAATTCAACTTAGCCAATCTACCTAACCTACATATCTTGAGATACTAAGGGGTAATTTAGTATGGCCAATCTACCTAACCTACACACCTTTGGACACTAAGGGGCAATTTAGCACGGCCAAGCCCCCTAACCTGCACATCTTTGGGCACTAAGGGGCAATTTAGCACGGCCAAGCCCCCTAACCTACACACCTTTGGACACTAAGAGGCAATTTAGCATGGCCAATCCATCTAACTTACACATCTTTGAACGTTGAGGGGCAATTTAACATGGACAATCTATCTAACCTGCACATCTTTGGACTGTGGGAGGAAACTGGAACACCTGGGAGAAACCCATGCAGACATGGAGAGAACGTGCAACCTCCACACAAACAATGATCTGAGGCCAGAATCGAACCCAGGTCTCTGCACTGTGAGGCAGCAGTGCTAACCACAGTGCCACTGTGCTGCCCCTTGTGCAGGGCTACGGGTAAAGAGGAATTGGGAAGGTGGTGGGGGGTGGGGGAGATGCAGAGAATGGGATTATAGATCTTTCAGGGTCAGCTAAATTTCAAAAGCCTCCTTCAGTGCTGTACCATTCTATGGCCAGAATTTAGCTTTCTCAGAAGGAGGTGGGGGGGATGAAATCACGGGAAAGGTATGGAACGAATCCCAACCTCAGAGTGCAGCTAGGCAATATTTCAGTCAAATAACCTCACTGGGAATAATAGCCCCCTTCTCTTTTTTTTATTCATTCATGGGACACGGGCATCGTTGTCTGGCCAACATTTATTGCCCATCCCTAGCTGCCCTTGGAGAGGCAGTCGAGAGTCAACCACCTTGCTGTGGCTCTGGAGTCACATGTAGGCCAGATTGGGTAAGGAAGACAGATTTCAAAGAACAAAACAGCACAGGAAAAAGGCCCTTCGGCCCAACAAGCCCGCACCACCACCTCAATGTTCTCACTTCTACCCGTGATTCCTGTCTATATTTATAGATCTATGCATTGAAACCAAGTTTGAGACAATTTAGGGAGAATTTGTTCTGCCAATCAGCCTAAGAGGATGTGGGAGGAAATCGGAGCACCTGGAGAAAACCCACGCAAGCACAGGGAGAATGCGCAAACTCCCACAGATACAGGCCCAAATCCATGTATCTGCACAGCAATAGTCACTGAGCTGTCGTGTTGCCCATCAAATGGTCCAGGTCAAGCGTACACTAACGACGTGAAGCACTAGGATACTCTTGAACAAAATCCAAGAGCAGCCCTCTCATGACCCATCGCGTGTATGCCCCTTGTTAGACAACAAGGTGGACCAAAGCACCTGTAGGATAAAAACAAATACATTAATATCATCGACTATTTACACACTTCCCAGGGAACTCCCAAGGCTCATGATCCCTATTTTAAATCAGTTTTCTATATCCCTCCATTCCCATTCTGTTCATGTGCCCATCTAAGTACCTCTTAAATAACTTGAGTGCCTGCCTCCACCACTTTACTTGGCAGCGCATTCCGTACCCCCACCACCCTCTGTGTGAAAAAACTTCCTCTAGCATCCAAATTATACCTTACCCTCCTCACCCTAAGCCCGTGACCCCTCGTGCTATTCGAGTCCATCCTAGGAAAAAGCTTAATCCTGTTTACTCTATCTATACCCCTCATAATCTTGTACACCTCTATTAGATCTTCTCTAAGTCTATGTCTTTCTAAGGAAAACAGTCCCAATTTGCCTAACCTCTCCTCGTAACTCAGACCTTCCATACCAGGCAGCATCCTGGTAAACCTCCTCTGCACTCTCTCCAGAATCTCCACATCCTTCCTGTAGTAAGGCAACCAGAACTGGACGCAGTATTCCAAATGAGGTCTAACCAATGTTTTCTACAACTGCAACATTAAAGGCCAGCTCTTGTACTCTATACCCCTTCCTATAAAGGCTAGCATACCATATGCTTTTTTCATAACCTTCTCCAACTGCTCTGTCACCTTTAGAGACTTGTGCACCTGCACCCCCAGGTCCCTCTGCGTTTCTATATTCTTAATAGGTCTACCCTTTATCAGATAACTCCTCCCTACATTCTTTCTCCTGAAATGCATCACCTCGCATTTGTCAGAATTGAATTCCATCTGCCATCTATCTGCCTAAGCTACTAGCTTATGTTCTACTGCATTGCCTGACAATGCTCCTCACTATCCGCAAGTCCAGCCATCTTTGTATTGTCTGCATTTCCTTCCCTAAAGGAGTATTAATGAACCAGATGGGTTTTTCTGACAATGGTTTCATGGTCATCAGTAGATTCTTAATTCCAGTTTTTATTGAATTCAATTCCACTATCTGCCGTGGTGGGATTCGAACCCAGGTCCCCAGCACATTAGCTGGGTTTCTGGATTAATAGTCCAGCAATAATATCACTAGGCCATCGCCTCTCTATTTTCTCATTGCCCATCCTTTCTCACTCTCTCCCACAACTCAGCTTTGCCAAGCGTATGGTTCTTGCTGGTGGCCCACTAATTGGCCAATAGTGAGAGATCGTATCCTGGGAACACTCACAGCCTACAACACTTTTTGCGTCCACTCTGGGGCCCACCGAACGCGAGTGCTCAACAGACGGCAAGTTCAGGCCAATGAAATGTTCCTTTATATTGATGTTCCTTTATGACTGGGCTCCCACACATGCAGAGGACATTGAAATGTATAAGATTCTTATTCTTAATGGGGTTTCCATAGAACCCCTACAGTGCAGAAGGAGTCCATTGAGCCCATTGCACCAACAACAATCCTACCCCGACTCTATGCCTGTAACACTACGTCTTTACCATATTAATCCCCCCGACACTAAGGGGCAATTTAGCATGGCCAATCCATCTAACCCACACATCTTTGGAAACCAAGAGGCCATTTAGCATGGCCAATCCTCTTAACCTGCACATCTTTGGAAACTAAGGGGCGATTTAGCATGACCAATCCATCTAACCTGCACGTCTTTGGACACTAAGGGGCAATTTAACATGGCCAATCCACCTAACCCGCACATCTTTAGAGTGTAGGGGGAAACCGGAGCACCCAGAGGAAACCCATGAGACATGGGTAGAAAACGCTTGAATTGAACCCAGATCCTCGGCACTGTGAGGCAGCAGTGCTAATCACTGTGCCGCCATTGATGCTGAGACGTTCCCTTGCCAGGCCTTGCCTGGGGAGTCCAGAACAGTCATCCATTTTGGATTTAGACACGGAGAGATTTCGTTATCCAGGGGAGTTGTTAATCTTTGAGATGCCCTACTCTAGGGGGTGAGTGCTCGGTTGTTGACTTTCTTCAAGGTTAGGAGAGATCAAGACAATTTTGTTGTGACGCTAAGCGGGACGAGAGATACGGGTGGTAATGTGGGAAGATGGCTTTAATGTGGAGGATCAGCTGTGATGATGCTGAACGGGCGGATCTGGCTCCAGAGCTTCCGCTTGCTAAGATGAAGCAGTCAAAAACGAGAGGCCTCGCCTAGGGAATGACTGGAGAGCGGGGGCCTTGCCTGCCTCTACCCCCCACTGGGAGGGTGTCAGGTGAATCGCTTCAGGGCAATCTTGCAGAAGATTCCCCAGTGGATCGATCCTGAGTTACATCTGCTTACCTTCATGTTAGGGCAAGGTTTTGGCATCAGGGGGGTGCTGAGGGATAGTGGCAGCGAGTAGAGCAGGGACGGCATCTAAAGTGAGGGATTAGGTGACAAGGAAGAATTATTTTTTTAAAAGATAAAATGGAAGCTGAAACACCATCCGGTTCCTGCTACTGTAAGGAGCTCGGTCTGGGAAAATTGATCGCTGCGCGCAAACAGACAAGCTAACATCAGGGCTGCTGCCCGTGCTTTAACCTAATATGTCCTGGCTAATACCATACCCTCTTTGTGTGACACTCACATTGCTCCCCATCTCTCTGCGACTACTGGTGCTGTTAACAGGTCTGTACCCACCCCAAGGTCATTAGGCAACAAGTTTCTGAAGCAAATTTCCAGAGATTAGGGGCCCAAGCAGCTGAAAAAAAACCTGATCAATGTGTGTCAGAGATTGGGAATGTTCAAGGGGGCCAGAATTCAGGGAATCGCACAGTGCAGAAGAGGCCCTTCAGCCCATCTGCACCAGCAAGAACCACCTCACCTCCCATTTAACCAGCAGTTGAGCCACATATTGTGACGCATTCATCCAGGTATTTTTTAAAGGATGTGAGGCCTCCACTACCCTCCCAGACAGCGCATTCCAGAACCTCACCACCCTCTGGGCAAAAAAAAAAGGTTGAATAGGTGGATCGCAAAGCTCAAATCACCTGAATTCTGACCCTTCAGCCGCTCCCTGACATCTTGGGGTCCAAGCGAGGAGGAAGTCTGGGGAGGGGGAGTGGTTTTAGAATCATAGAATTTCTACAGTGCAGACAGAGACCATTTGGCCCATCATGGCTGCACTGACAATAATCCCACCCAGGCCCCTGTATCACACAGACACGGGGAGAACGTGCAAACTCTACACAGACAGTGACTCAAGCTGGAAATCAAACCTGGATCCTTAGTGCTGTGAGGCAGCAGTGCTAACCACTGTGCTGCCCTCATCTCAGTCCTCCCTTCCTCTTTCCCCAGTGATGCTGGGCAGCCGTGTGTGTGTGTATGCATGTGAGGGGAGGTATGTTTATGCTCATCTCTGTGACTCTCACATGGGTGCGCAGCTGGCACAGTGGTTAGCTCTGCCGCCTCACAGCGCTAGTGTTCCGGGTTCGATTCCCGGCTCGGGTCTGTGTGGAGTCTGCACATTCTCCCTGTGTCTGTGTGGGTTTCCTCCAGTTTCTTCCCAAAGTCCGAAAGGCACAAGATGCATTGACCGTGCCAAATTCTCTCTCAGTGTACCGAACAGTCGCTGGAGTATTGCGATTTGGAGATTTTCACAGTAACTTCATTGCAGTGTTAATATAAGCCTTACTTGTGACTAATAAATAAACTTTAAATATTAGTATTTGAAAGCTCAGATGAACAGACAGATAGCCTCACTCTCGGGCCTTATCCAACTAGACCCTGGACAAAGTCACTCCTTTGACACTAACAAACATCAACAAAGCCAAAACTGACCACAGGGAGGCCAGAAGAGGTCAAAGGCCATGGGATTCCAAGGGAGCAAAGGAAGGTCTGGGGGAAACTCTGATCTCCGTCTTCCTCAATAGGGAGCTGATAGGATCGGGTTATGGGCCAGACGCTTAGCAAATCGCTTCTGTTTATGTCACACGTATTGAAGATACCTTGCGCACAGCAGCGTACCACCGGGTGGCTATGGTGGCACAGGGGTTGGTACTGCTGCCTCAGAGGGACCTGCGTTCGATTCTCAGCTTGGGTCACTGTCTGTGTGGAGTTTGTGCATTCTCCTTAAGTCTGCGTGGGTTTCCTCCGGGTGCTCCAGTTTCCTCCCAGAGTCTGAAGGATGTGCTGGTTAGGTGGATTGGCCTTGCTAAAGTGTCCCGGGATGTGTAAATTAGAGTGCTTATTGGGGTAAATATTGGGTGGATTTGTCATTGATGCAGACTCGATGGGCCAAATGGCCACCATCCGCACTGTAGGGATTCTAATGAAGTGCACAGAAAGCTCCCACAAACAGCAACACGGGAAAGACCAGATCCTTTACTTTAATGATATTGATTGAGGGATTAGTGTTCAACTTGGGACATTGGGATGCGGAGGAATTCTCTGTCTGAAGCAACGTTTTATACCATGTGGATGGACAGCAGGAGGAGGAGAAATTGACACCCGAGTCCAAAAGACCAATCTGGACTGTGTGCCAAAGGGCACAGGAGCAGGACTCGGACCTACTACCTCCTGAGTGAGAGATGCCACAGTCCGCCCTTATCCCCAATTAAGTTTAGATATCTGCCGTACAGAAAATAGCGCAGGTAAAGAACGTGTCTATCTCTCTCTCATGTCAGTGACCAGATGAGTGGCACGGTGGCAGGGGTTAGCACTGCTGCCTCACAGCGCCAGGGACCCCCAGGTTCGATTCCCAGCTCGGGTCACTGCCTGTGTGGAGTTTGCATGTTCTCCCCGTGTCTGCAAGGGTTTCCTCCAGGTTTTCCAGTTTCTTCCCGCAGTCCGAACTGGTTAGTTGATTGGTCATGCTAAATAGTATGTATTAGTATCGGTGAGGGGAGGGGGGGTAAGCAGGGTAAATACACGGGGTTAAGGGGATTGGGTTTGGGTGGGATTATGGTCAGTGCAGACTCGATGGGCCAAATGGCCTCCTTCTGCACTGTAGGATTCTATGATTCTAGGTTTATAAAGGAGCGAAAGCCTTGTACCCCTGACACGCAACCGCAAAAGGAGAGGGGAGTTGCTTAGAAACCAGGGAACAAAAAGTATTCCCCCTTTCCCCTGCCCTATTGCTCACACATTTCTCTGGGCACCTCCAGTATGGTTCCAATTCGAACCCCCTCTTCCAACCTCAAAAGACTCAGTTTATGATTAAAAAGGGCCTCGGAATTTAAGTTTAAAGTTCATTTATTAAGAGGCTTACATTAACACTGCAATGAAGTTACTGTGAAAACCCCTTAGCTGGCTGTTCAGGTATATTGAGGGAGAATTTGGCACAGCCAATGCACCCTAACCAGCACATCTTTCGGACTCTGGGAGGAAACCGGAGCACCCGGAGGAAACCCACGCAGTCACGGGGAGAATGTGCAGATTCCTCACTGACCCAGGAATCGAACTCGGGTCCCTGAAAGAATCCGGGGTGGCGGGGGGTGGGGGGGTGTGTATGTGAGTGTGTGGGGAGTGAAATTTAGTGTCGCTCCTTGCAGGATAGGGTCTGGCTGGGATTGTAATCTCGTGGGTCGAGGGTCGCAAACAGGCTGCGGTGCATCCCGAACCTGCGCTGACACCACGATGAACCCACTGAGTCACTCCCAGCTGGGTCTGGCGACCCTTTCCAAGGCTGCCAAGAAGAGGACACGAAAAATACATTAAAATGCACCTCAGGGAGCATCGCAACGACTCCCTCATCAAACAATGGTCACACCAACAACAGCAACTGGCATTTATATAGTGCCTTTAACACACGTATATTTTGTAAAATCCTAAGGCTGACACATGAAATCAGACGTATACTTTCACACACACGCTCATAAATCCCCCCCGTCTCTGTAACATCTTCCAGCCCTGCGACCATCTCCCCACCCTTGCCCCATGCCTCCGACATTTCTGCACTCTTCCCGCTCTTGTTGAAACACAATTCCTTTTGCCTGTCCTCGCAAATCTTGGCTACTGCCTTGGCTTGCAGCCCTAGGTTACCCCCACCACTTCCCGACATTACAGACAAGGTGGAGGGGAGGGGGGGGGGGGGTCAATTCAAGTCGTCCAGGAGTTGGGGGTGTGGGGGAGCAGAGTTGGGGGGGTGGGGTGGGGGAGGGCAGTTGAACAGAGACCGGGTCAAAAGATTTGAATAACCGGCTTTAAAGGGCGAGAGAGCGAGCTGGGGGTCCCGGACATCTGGGGGCACGGCGCCAGTAAACAATGGAAGTTTTTCTTCCTTTTATGGGAGGTGGGTGTCGCTGGAAAGCCCACTAATTGTTGCCCACCCCTGATTGCCTTTTGGGAAAATATTGTGAGCCACCTTCTTGGACCTGTGACAGTGCAGAAGGCAGCCATTTGACCCATTGAATCCACAACAATCCCAGTCCTATCCCCAAGTACCCTGCTAACGCCCCCTGGCATTAACAGGGCAATTTAGCATAGCCAATTCCCGTAATGTATGCATCTTTGGACACTAAGGGGCAATTTAGCATAGCCAATCCACCTAATCTACACATTTTTGGACAGTAAGGACAATTTAGCATGGCCAATTCCCCCCTAAGCCGTGTATCTTTGGACACTAAACGGCAATTTAGCATGGCTAATCCCTCTAAGCTGCATATCTTTGGACACTATGGGGCAATTCAGTATGGCCAATCCACCTAATCTACATATCTTTGGACACTAAGGGGCAACTGAGCATGGCCAATCCACCTAACATGCAAGAATCACAGACTGTAAGAGGAAACAGACACAGAGAGAGACATGCAAACTTCTCACAGTCAGTCAACTAAGGCCGGAATCGAACCCGGGTCCCCGGTGGTGTGAGGCAGTCATGCTAACTACCGTGCCACCCATATTCTGTTTCGCTGTTTTACAGGCCCAGGTCGTTGCCAACTCTCTGCCCACCAAGACGAGACGGAGGCAGGGTATCTCAAAAGTTAGCAGGCAAGCAGGCGTGCCAAGACTATCTGGGGATGGGGAGATAACATAGGGGAGGACGTGAACACCCTTGAGAGAAGGTTAAACGACAAGGGGTGGGCAGCAAGGGGGGGCATGTACCCGTGTGCCTAGGCGGCCTGGCATCCAGTTAAGAGGAAGAGAGAGAGGATTAGAGAATTCTAACCCACCCACCCCCCTCAAGACTTCCTCTTTGAGTTTAACTGGCAAATTCATTACAGGACTAGCAGTTTAGATACCAAATTTCATTCTGACTAGAAGGCCAACTAATCTCTGTCTTAATACTCAAACTGGACTCTTAAAATCTAATGCGTGCTTGGCAAATTAAATATTTCCTCTCTCTCTCTCTCTCTCCACTTTCAGTTAACCCTCACTCAGATAAAAAGCAGAGCAAAGGCCAGCACCGAGCTCCAGCTTTTAAGGGTAAATCCACCACCCAAAATCTGTTTGCACTTGTGCTCACACAAGGTGACGGTGCAGCAAGAGTTAAAAGCACCTCTCCAAACCTGTTTATCGCCCAATTTTCCTCCCTGCGCTGTCTGCTCCCTTCCTTCCTTTCGTTTCTGCTTTAGATTTTTTAACTCTATCTTTTGCAGCCGGGGGTGTCCCGGTTTTGCCCCCTGTACCCCCTCTTTGCCCCTTTCTCGCCCACCTCCCCCCTCTCTCTCTGTACTCACGGCTCAGTTCGCTGCGGTGCTGGGGTTTGCTGCCTTGTTTGCGGCGGGACATGGTCCGGGGCTCCCGGGGCTGGGGCAGCCTCCAGCGGCCGCTGCGATCCTCCTGACAGCCCCCAGCCCTGGGCTGCCGCCAGCTCCTGTCCCCCCCTCCCCGCTGCCTTGGGGGCCGCTCCGGGGTTGCTAGAGGCTCAGAGACAGACACAGGCTCAGAGAGAGAGAGAGAGACAGACAGAGAGGCTCAGAGACAGGGGCAGAGACAGGGGCAAGTTCAAGGCGGAGTGACTGAGTCCGGGGGAGGAGACAGAGAAAGAGGGAGGGATAGAGAGAGAGAGGGAGGGAGGGAAGGGATAGAGAAAGGGGGGGAGAGGGAGGAGGGATAGAGAAAGGGGGGGAGAGAGAGAGAGATGGGAGGGAGAGAGAGAGAGAGAGATGGGAAGGAGAGAGAGAGGGAGGGAAGGAGAGAGAGAGGGATGGGAAGGAGAGGGAGAGGGAGAGGGAGGGAAGAGGGAGGGCGGGGGAGAATGGAGGGGGAGAGGGGGGGAGGGGGAGAGGGGAGGGGGGGATGGAGGGGAGAGGGAGAGGGAGGGAGGATAGGAGTAGGGAAGGGAATTGGGGAGCGAGGGAAGGGAGGGGAGGAGGGGAGAGTGAGGGATGGCAGGTTGAGAGGGAGTAAGCGAGGGGAGGAGGAGGAAGGGCGGGGGGGGGATATGGAGATGGAGGGGGGGATAGCGGGAGAGGGAGGGGGCGGAGGGTGGTAGAGGGAGGCGGGGGAGAGGGAGGAGTAGGGTAGGGGGTGAGGGAGGGGAGCGGGATGGAAAGGAGATGGGGAGA